>CP139506.1:284437480-285185865 GCA_021014915.2 Artemisia tridentata subsp. tridentata
TGTTCCAATTTTTGCTAAATGACTTTTTGGGACAGCGTGGGTTTAGGGACTATTTATTGACCTGAAGGCAGAAATCAGTGCCATTAAAGCTAATGTTTGAGAAAATTTCCCTCGAGGGTTTTCCCTGACTTCTTGGTTAACTACTGGGAAAGGGGGTTTCCCATCGGTTTCAAAATTTCAGATAGAATTTTTGTGTTTCTGCAATTGTTTTTCTTCCCCTTTCTTATGCCCTTTTAAATTTTGGGACTTTTTTCGTTTTTGGGGGGGGCTTTTTCATGTCTTTTTGCAATATAGAATTGTAACTTTCCGTGTTAATCATTGTATGTTTCCTTCCTACCCTTTCTTTTGAAATTACTTGAATAGTACTCAAGTCCTTGGCGAATCAAATCCCTTGTTCAACAAAAAGAAATGCGTTATTAAATTTAAAGTAGGATTGCATATAACCCAAATTCACGTTCTCAAGGAAAGGGTTGGGTTAAATTTCCCAACCTTGTCCCATTCTTTTGCCCTCTTTAATCGCTATAAAAGGGTGAACGTTAGGGGGAAAAACCAAAACCCATAGCTATTAAGTTAAAATAAAATGTTTGAATGTGGGGCCCTTTCTAATGTTAAGATAAACATTTAAACGGACCAAAATGCCCACTCATAAATTGCACTAAGGTTTTGCGTTTATGTCCGATCTGCATATCCTTGAGCAAATTTAAAATATCAAGTAATTAGCTTTTCTTATAAGTGCAAATGTAAAGAACAGTAACCAGTTTTCATCCTTGCTCACTTTAAATTATTCATATTCAAGGGGCCAAAGTCCCCAGGTATGAACAGTGACCCACATTCTTTCTTTATTGTCACCCCTATAGATGATCTTAGTATTAGTAAAAATGGAAATTTTCCCTTTATTTGAAAAATTCCTACCCACTTTAATCACTGAATGGGTTTGTGCACGTTGTTATAAACCTATTAGTACGGAACTCACCCCAAGACATTTTGCCCCAATTCATTAAGAAACTTTGTCGGGCCTTGAGGCAGACCTGCCCGTTCACTATCATCAAAGCTGATGTTTGGGTATTAAGTATAACCTCAAACATCCCCCATCATTGACTAGTTGCTCCCAAATACTATGGATACTCAAAAGAATGTCAGCCCCCTATGGCTTTCCAAATTTAACAACGGCCTATGGGAAACCCAAATGGTTAACAAAAGAATTTCACCAAAATCTTCAGTTGCTGATGCCTTTTTTTTGGGGGCTGTCAGTGAATATATAAACAGAGAAGGCTAGCCCGGGATCCATAGTATTTGAATTTTTCTCTATTAAACAAGATGCTAACCTGCCTATTATTCAACATGGGTGCATGTTGAGATAAGTGGGTGGCAATTACTCAACAACAGGCATGAAAGATAAAGAAAACTACTGTGACAAAGACAGATAATTACTAAGATCAATGATATATCCATCAATCCACCAACGTAAAATTGGGCTAAAGTTACTCCATCATAGATGATAGAATCAGAACAGACCAACCCAACCCAGCCCGCACCCCGTTTATCCAGTTTTTTAAACTAAAATGCTCATTCTAACCCGGGCCCATTTTTTCATGCTACCCTACCCTACCCAACCCAACCCGCCTCTACTTCCAATGCGCATAAAATTATTCTGTTTCTTGATGTTCATTTTCTTTGGTGTCTTGGGGATTGTTTCGGAGTTGGGTTTTGTTAAGTCTATATCGATAAGATAAGTTCTAACGAGTCTACCTCCTATCTCGGATACTCAGTAATAAGATAAATAAATAAAAGCTAGAAAGAGACGTCTTGGCTAGAAAATATTCAGTTCAAATCCAGGATGTGTATCCTGATGTTTTGGCAACTCCATCATAGATAATAGAATCATCAAACACATGGATTCTTCAAACTCAATATCTAAGACAGTGTAGACCCCTGCGTGTGCACTATCATCAAAACTGATGTGTTGGCTATCAACCTCAAAAACCTCTATCATTGAGCTGGTTGCTTAACTGATAGCTCCTAGATTTAGATTAACACAAGATATCTAACATACGTATAACAATAACTATAACTCATATAACAATAGAGAACGAGAGAAAATAGAAGAAGAGAATGGTTGATTCATTCATACGATGAATTGACAAGGGTTTGGTACAAATGAACCTAAACCAACAATAAAATGAGTGATATGAGCTTGGTATTTATAGGCAAATGTTAGGGCAACATTTGCCTAAAACCTTCTAGAATCTATTACTTAACCACACGGCCCATGGGCTTCTAATGGAGCCATGTGGATTACATCAAACATAAAGCCCTATTTAACTAGCAACCTTATAATACAAATGACCAATACTTGAAATATTATAAAACGTGTTCCCAACAATCTCCCCCTAAGGGATTGGTCATCAAGGTTGCTTAACGTCATCTTTGCTTCTTCGGCTTCGACGTCTTTATAATCTTTGTTCTTTGTTCTTGTTGTGATGTGATATGGTAATGTCTTGATCTGCCTTCCACCGACGTTCTTTACTCATGATGTCTTTACGTCTTTTCCACCATGCTCATATGTCTTTTGACTTTTGATCTTCATACTTCAAGTGGTTCTCACTTCATAAGCTTCAATCTTTGACTTGTGAAAGTTTGTTATGCTTGATCTTTGACTTTTCTTTGACTTCTTTTGAACTTTTGTTATCTCTTAGTCTTCGTGAGAACTTTTCTTCAGGATATGAGCATGATGGAAGTGGTGGTGGTGGAACTCCTGGTCTCCATGATTACTTGCAATGTAGACAGTTAGCAACAAATCATCTGGCACTTATAGGTTCGGACTTCGAGATCGTCAACAGCATAGTGTGAAGACTTTCTCTAATCCTTGCCAAGGCTGTTCCTGAACCGGATGCCCCCGAAAGAGCTGACACAGATACACCGAAGTGTATCAACGATTCAGGTGAGCCGCTGAAGTATACCGAAGTATCACTCCACGACTGTAGACTGTTTTGGAACCACCTCGAACACTAAGCGTAATCCACAGGGGATTACCGAAGTGACCTGCTGTCAGGGCTGTTTGATGTTGACCCTGGCAGGATTTCCATTCAATCACTGAGAATCATAATATGTGAATTCTCTCATGAATGTTCTTGGTAAATTACTAAGATCTGCGTAGGACTCTTATAATTTACAACTGGTGTTCTTTTTGTTGAACAACCAGTGTAGAAATACTAAGTGTTCCTATGAGATCTTTTTATGTATCTCGCGGCTCTAGACTCGATTAAGTGCTTATTGGTTTTAGTCGTCGGAGGCATGGAGCAGAGTGCCTCCTTTTCAATATCAACACATCTCGGAGTGAGAGGTCGATAGATAATGAAGGGTTCTCCGTGAGAAATGAAACAAGTGTCTTTTGAGAGACACCTGAGTGGCTAGAAGGTTTAGTGCAGTGCGTCACTGGGTCCATGATGGCTTAATCTTCAATACCGGTGTTACCGTAGTAACGACCAATAGCATATGTATTGAACCCGGTTTCTGCCCTAAGGTTGATCATATGGAGGGCTATTTCTTTTCACCCTTTTCTTTACTTTTCTTTTTCATTCTTCAACCCCTTCTTTCTCCTTTCATTTCTTTACTCCTTTTTTCATCATACCTAGGACTTTCTAGTTCTAAACTATTGGTGTTGTCCTTGGGTAGATCCCTCCGGCTCTGGCGGATCATAAAATGGTTTCCTAACCTTAGTCACCTTATATCTCCATGACTATCCTATGTTTGCCATAAAACCAATCATTTGAAAAATCTCTCAAAATGTTTATGAGTGTAAAACTTATATTGTTTACACTTTGAGAGTTTTGCATTTTTTTTTTCATAAATACTCCCCCTTAACATGTGCTCATGAGTTTTTAAGATAAATTGGCACATATCGGTTAGAGTCAGCACTTTTTAGAATTGATTGATTTTCATTGAACAAGACAGTTGCGAGACACGTTTACATCACTAGTTAGACTAGCTTGAAATTATTACCCGTCCAGGTCATATTCAATGAAGAATCTCTCGAAATCGGTACACTCTACTCAGACAAGTCCTTTGTGAGACAAGTTTACATCACCGGATGAACCAGCTTGAAATTATTACCCGTCCCGGACAAGTCTTTTCGATTAATGACTTTTAATTTTCGTCAATTCGAGGGTACATTCTGAGTCGAGCTCATGCGAGATTTCAACTTTTTATCACCATATTTTAATCACTCACATATTCTCCCCCTCAAAAATAGCATATTCATGTTGTTTTTGTTAAACTTTTGATCAAAATATGCTTTTGAGGTTTTAGGGAAGAATTTCAAGAACTTATGTGTTTTAGAACAAAAATTTTGTTTCAAGTACTCCCCCTTAAGCGTACCTCAGGGTCCTTTCTTTACAAGAACGGGTTGTGCACTGTTATCTGTGCACAAGCCATTATGAACAATCATACAAGCAATATATATCAATCAAAGAATATATTCAACTCTTAAATCATTCCGAACTTCTGAATGCAGTGTAGACTGGATCAGGTCTCTGGAAGTTCCTGATCGGGAATGATGGCCTCCCTCCAACATAACTCTCAAGCCGCCTCATCTGATCTCTGTGAAACAGCCTTCTCTCGATCTTCAAAATGAATTGACGAACTTCTCTTAACTGAGAAGCTGTCCACCTGCTTGTCTTGTACAACTCTCGATCACGTACTCGTATCACCAACCCATCACGAACCTTCTTCAGCGTGTGGTCGCAGAACTTGCGAACTTCCTTGTACCCCATGAAGCAGTTGATTGTAAGATCGCTCTTGTAAACGAACCCGAAGGTTGGTTCCTTCTTCATAGTGTACTGGGGCTCATTGTTTATTCCAGGAAGTGATAGAACTGGTGCGGTTAGATTCAACTTCCTTTGGTAGCTCTCGACCCCAAGCTGCAGATCTTCTGCACGTTCTTGTATGATCTTTCTTCTGATGAAGTGTAATATGGCAGTGCTGAACGCGTATTGTAGATCAGTCGAGAAGTGTTGCAGCTTCCCTTGAACCTTGATAAGATACATGTCTTCAAGGTCATTTGACAACGCTCAAAATGAACATGTTTTTAGTCACGTTATCGTTAGATTTGTGCATCATATTTGGTTATATTTGTGTATATTTGTTACTAAATCGTGAAAAAGTGTATATGCAAGTAAATATAGCCAAGTACAGGAAAAGATGGTAAAAAGATGAAGAAATGAAGTGATAAAGCACATTGGAAGATTCATGAGAGGAAAAAGAAAGAGAAACCACACAAGAACTCAAAGATTCAATAATGTCGAGATCTCTATGTTCAAATATCAAGAAAAGATCTAGTTCTATGAAAGAAATTAGTGGTACAACAAAGGATCAAGCACGTAACGAGAAAAGGAAGAAAAAAATAAAGTATGCGTGGCAGAATGGCCCATCCGATCGGATGGTGCCCGCATCCAATTCGGATGGGAGAAAAGTGATTTACCGAGAGATCCAACCGATCGGTTGGACCTCAATACCGATCGGTTGGAGGAGACTGAAGTTACAAAAACGCATTTAATGACGAATTTAAGCCCCGTAATCATGGTGGCTTATCATTTCTTGGTTATTTACTGATTAAGGACGTTTTTGCTTGAGGGAAAAGGGTTCCTTCATTTATTTAAAGAACCCTTGGCTAGTTTACAAAGTGTGACAACCCAAAAACCTAGTAAGGCTTACACCAAGTCTTGCTAAACTTATTATCATTGCCCGAAAGATTGTAGTTACTGTGAGAACGTCCAGGGAACCTTGAGTTCAAGTCTCAAGAGTTGTGTCCAAGTGTGGAGTTGTTTACGTGTGATCATAGGCGATTGGAGGAGAGTGGTTGCTATAGTTCCACAATTCTAGTTCTTGTAATTTCACAACTAGGTATTTCTTGTTTGAGTTATTATGAACTACTTTTACTTTAAGATGAATGAAAGTATGGTTGATTACTTGTGTTTGATTATGATTATTATGGAGTGATTTTGGTTATGCTTGTGTGTATGATGTGATAATTGTTGGAGTATTCTTATTTCATAGTGATGCATGAAATCATATCTTGTTTTATGAGTTTGTTGAAATAAAATCTAATCTTGCTTAATTGGTTGGTAAAAACAGTTTTAAAGATTAACAAAGGCCGAAAGGATTTTCTTTATGTTTTTATGCCAAAAAGTTAGTGCACGAATTAGTATGGATTATGGTGTGTGACAAGCACCATATTAGCTTATTAAAATGGATTTGGAAACGATTTCATCACGAGAAAAGGCCGAAAGGATTCGTATGAATTCGTAGAATAAGAAATACTTTTCAAACAACAAAGAGTCTAGTAGAATTATCGCACTAGTTAACAAAGGCAGAAAGGAATTAACTAGGAGATTGAATTCTTAGAGATGATTTCTCATGATAAAAACCATTGATTGTGGATCACTCATTTTAAGTTGTGCATCATTACAAGTTACACCAAACTTGTTAGATTACTCTATACAATTGTCATGGAATTACACACAAGTATATTTGTTTTTGATTGATTGATTTTTACTTACCTTAGAATTTACACCAAATCGGATTGACAATCCTTTTTGTCAAAACTTATTTTGCAAACCCAAACCACAATTCCCTTGGGACGATCTCAACTTACCCACCTTTACTACTACGGACGAGTATACTTGCTCATATGTGTTGATTAGAGAATTGGATAAATTGATTTTATAAATTTTTAAAACTTGCACTACACACGACACATCAAGTTTTTGGCGCCGCTACCGGGGAATTGTCTAAATTACTTGGTAGTTTGGTTTGCTAGTTTATAGTTTTGTAGTAAGAAAAAAAAAGTAAAAAATTTTTGGTTCGGAGCCAACCGAGCCGGATGGATTTCCATCCGATCGGTTGGAGCCCTCGGTAAATTTTTTTTGTTTTTAGAATTAAGTGTTATTTTTTAGTTTTAATGTTAGTTTAATGTTATTAATTGTTAAGATTAAGTGTTAGTTAATTAGTTAGTTAATAGAGATAATTAAGATTAGTTTTTAATGTTTTTGATGTTTTTAATGTTTTAGTTAAAATAGTTAATGTTAAGTTTTAATGATTGGTAGTTAAAGAGTTTTAATTAATTATGCTAGTTAATTAGTTTAATGATTATTAAAGTTAATAATTAATTATTAAGATTAATGGATTAGTAAGTTATTAATTATGTGTTAATTGTCATCTTTATTAATTGGTTTAATTTTAGTTTTTATTTTTATTGTATTTATTTATTAAGTTTTTAGTCTTCAATAATTAAAAAAAAAAAAAAATAAAAAAAATAAAAAAATAGAAAATTCGATCTAACCGATCGGATGCTGCCCGCATCCGATTCGGTTGGGCAAATATGAGTTTTAACGATTCAACCATCCGATCGGATGGGTTCTAATACCGATCGGATGGATGCCTCGGTAAAATTTTGTGAAATTTTTAATTTTTAGTTGTTTTGAAGTTTTAATAGTTAGAAGTTGTTTGTTTGTTTGCTTTGATTTTATTTATAAGTTATCTCGATTATAACTAACCCTCACGCTAATAGTTTGGATTTCTTTTGTTTTTGTGGTTATGTTATAGTTAGTGTTTAAGTAGAATGGAGAGTTTAAGCGGAGTTTCGGAATACTTGAGAAATTTGGACGAAATGCTGAAAGATTCAGGTGATTCATTGGAAAGTTTGAGAAATATTTTGGAAGAAGCAAAGGTTGATTTGGAAAGACAAGAAGAAGTTGGAGAAAGTCATGTTAGTTCACGTAAGGAGAAAAGAGTTGTTGTGTTTACACAAGCACCACCTAAGGAGTTTGATGCACCGTTCATGAGGTACTCTACACCTTGTGGAGTGGAAGGTATTAAAGCTTGGGATGCTCAGCTTAACATGGAATATTGAGACAACTATATTACGGAAGATATGCTTGGTAAGCTTGGTTTTGTTAGGCTTGATGATGCGTGGTTTTGCGACCTTACAACAGGTTTTACCTCTCGAGGGATCTCAAGAGGCTTACAACCCCACCAGGCAGTGTACCTGACCGATGTAGTATAGTGTAGTGGTAAGTACGGGGGATTGATCGTTCTCCACAGGGAATAGTGTTCGTTAGGTATGAAAAACTACTTTAGTAGGTCTAAGGGTGAGGGAAGATTCTTTTTGTATTTTTTATAATTTTTTATAAAAGCAAGTAAAATCTCGGGTTTTGAAGGAGTGGGCGGAATTAGTTGCTAGTCAACTAACCCAAGTAACTACAAATGCAAATAAAATAAAATACTGAAAATGAAAAGAGTTGTGAAACTTATGTGGAGAGAAATGTGTTTACTTAGATTTCCTTACTCCCTAACTATCTTTTACCGGTTGATTAGTGTGTATTAATTGTGTGGATGACGGGTGTATTCCTTAATACCAATCGTGGGGTGGCGTACGTACTTTCCCAACTCTACAAGCTCCTACTTCACTCCTATGTCGAGCCGGCTAGGAAGCTCCTAACATGGGATCACTAGAATTCGCTCATGCATTAAATACAACCATAAAAACCTTAGTACGCATTGGTTCATGTTTCTTAAGACGTTCAAGCAAGTTACCGAATAGGAAGTTAGCCAGTTTTCTTAAGCCTAACATCGATAAACAATCATCCAATACAACTAATAACACACTAATAACCAATAATCAATAGCTAGGTTTCATTAGATCTAAGCAAACACAAGATAAATCTAGCCTAGCATGTTAATTAAAAGACAAGAACAATATATAATCAAACAACACATAGACATATTGATTGATCAAATGATAACTTATCTTCAATTAAACATGGGAGATCCAAGGGTATGAAAACCCTTAAAAATGGCAGAAATTCGTCTTTAGGGTTTCTCCTCACAAAGTTGCACACTAATGACAAAAAATTGCAAAACTATATATAGAGTTTAAGGGCTGACGGCGTCACGTTATAGGACTTGACGCCGTCACCTCGCCGTGTCTAGGGTTCCCGGATGGCCTTCTTGACGCCGTCCCTCTTTAGACCTCCAAAATCCGCTCTGGCTTATCAAAGCTTGACGCCGTCAGAATATGGCTTGACGCCGTCCCTCTTTAAATTAAACCGTGATGGCCTTGATCTCCTTAAAGCTTGACGCCGTCAGATTTTCCATTGTAAAATCTCTGGCTTATCATGAGTAATTTTCATATCCACCTTTTTTTGCCAAGCCATGACGCCGTCAAGGGCAATCCCTGACGCCGTCAAAGGTACTTTCCAGCATAATTTTGAGACTTTGTCGTTTTCTTCACTTTTATGCTCCAAAAACGTCCAAAATGCTTCCTTTTCCAGATTTCTTCTCCAAAGTACCTAAAATGACAAAAGGAACGATTTAGGGCAATATTTGATCAAATAAATACGATTTAGGGCTTAAATGACCCCCTAAAAGTGGTACACTTTTCGCTTCATCAAATACCCTTACACTTGAGATTTGCTTGTCCTCAAGCAAATGCGCTTTTATTCTAATCAAAATACAAGTTAGGGGTCATTTAATGCTAATATAAAAGTAATTACAACAAACAGTCGTTCCACTTTAATCATAATAAGCACGGAGATTACATACTAGCACCTCACAAGTAGTGTTTGGATACTCACATCTCTCAGGTGTCATCAAAATAAATCTCATAAATGGAAACGGATAATATCTCTCACTACCTGTCATAGCAAATAGATTACCATAGGCTTGGGAAAGGATCGAAAACCTCCTCCACTAGGCGTAAGCACCTAAGATAAACTATCAAAGAGGGCTTTTAAATAGGTTATAACGTGAGGTGTAGGGATATGATAAACACGGATTTGTTGGATAAGGGATATTTTACTGGTGGCGAGTTAAATATCTTGATCAATTACATGTACAATATGGCGTTGCTAAGCCAAGACTAGACTCGACTTAAGCTAATGAAAGAAAATGACAAAAACATAAAATAAACATAAAATAAAACGGGATGGTAGTCCGTATGTTTTTTCTATTTTTCTTTTTCTCATTTTTTTTTTGTATTTTTCTTGATTTTTTTTTTTTTTTTTTTTTTTTCATACACTCTTGCCCTACCATCCAAAATAATACATCATAGGGGCGTTGCATTCCCCTTACACTTGAACTTTTACATAACTTTACAAATACTATTCTAATGACTCGAATTAAGATAATCGAAACACTTGGAGTACTTTTAAAATATTTAGCACATATGGGGGTAATAAATGATGTTCTTCCCCATTACTCCATTACACTAGTACTTTACCCATGAGTCCCAATCGTCCCAAAACAATATGTACAAGATATGACTCGACTTAGCAACCATGTAATCAATTAGATAATTAACTTGGGTTAAAACAAATGTTGTCACAATAATGCACTAAAAATGAGTGCATACAAGGTGGGCTAAGGCGATTTGGGTGTACATTTTAGTGGGGTGTAAACAAATTCTTCCTTTAAGTAAAATGCTTAAAGGTCGAAACGAAAAGATAGGCTCTGAGGGGTGTACTAGGGGTATCGTGTACTAAAAATGAGTACAACGCAAAGGGTGTGGGAGAATTACTTGACCAATGTAGCCAACGTAATTATAACAAAAACACAGGTGTAAAACAATGGGTTAATCCTAATGCCTCTTATCATGTAGTAAATCTAACTACACGAATGTAGTCTCACTTGTGGCCTCGGAATGGTCCTAACGCAAGTTCTAGAATCTAAGTGCTACCGGTACACACATCATAGCATAAATGTTTTTCCTACCAATTCTAGGGGCGAACCTCACATATTTGGGGGTGGAAAATTTTTTAGTGGTACGGTTTTTTGTGCTAGTCATATAACTCCTATCCATGAGACGCTCATTAGGATAAAAGTTTCACTCCTATATGTTGTAAAAAAATTTAAATTTAGCACTAAAATTACCCTAACAGGTATTTATCTCAGTTTTATTACACATCTACTATTAAACAAACAAAAATCAAGCGTAATAGCATTCTCTAAAGTATCGTATTTTACCCCCCCCCCCCCCCTTACACTTAAGATGAACATTGTCCCCAATGTTCAAATAACAAGATGTAAAAGTAAGAAGGTAAAAGAATTAAATCAAATACTCCCCTGATTCGTTCGGTGGATAAAGTGGCAACATGGTTAGATCTTCTTCCAAGAGAATGTAGAAGCTTCACGACTAATGCATCGCCATAAGCTTGATTCCACATACATTTCCTTGTCCAAAATAACCTGTTAAACCTGAGAAAACAAACACGAAAACCTGCATAACATCGGCGGGATAAATTCTATATATAAGGATATAATGCTTGTGGAATGATAATTTTGCAGATTCCTGGAGTTTATAAGTTAGAGATTTAATAAAAACTTTTTATGAAAACAAAACTTTCAAAAATTTCAGAAAATTAAAACCTGACGCCGTCAGGTTGTAAAGCCTGACGCCGTCAGAAATGATCTGACAGAATTCTCATGTTAAGTTTCCGGAAAATTTCTGGAAAAACCTATACCCTACTTCCTGGAAATCCTGCAAAATATCATTATGACTCGATACAAGCATTTGACTCAAACAAATACTAATATGTATGTTAATTTATTATTGTTACGATTCATGTTCATTTATGTTCTAATAAACCGATTTGGATTTCCCTTACACTTTTCTTTTGCAAAATACCTTTATATGTAGTTAAGACGAAGTTAAAAACAAGATAAAGCATTTTCACAAATTTAGTTTTGAACATGAATCAATAAGAATAAAAATTAAACACACATACGGAAACAAATAAAATCAAACAAACAAATAAATAAACACATAAAACAAATAAAACTTGGGTTGCCTCCCAAGAAGCGCTTTTCTTTATTAACGAGTCTTGTAGCTAGACTCAAAGTCCTTCTATCTAGTGTCGCTTATGCTCACGTATCCGAGTGTGAGCCATGTAATTGTTGCCTCATCTTTCTTGTATTCATCATTCAGCTCCAAACATCCATGATAGTATCTCTTGTTTTTCTCATGTGGATATTTGAGCCCCTTCCTCTTATCATTCTCACTTAACAAATCAAGAGGCACAAGTCTATTGCAAGATTCAATGGAGAAGTTTTTAAACCTAGGATGTGCTCGGGGCATTTGGTAAGTAAAATCTTCATCCCCATCCGAAAATGTAATTAACCCGTCCACAAGTTTTTCGTCAAGGTTGGTCAACCTTTTGAAGGGTTCTCCAAAAATGCCTTGGGTTAATTTGTTATCAATAAATTCTCCTAAGTTCTCCATAACCATAAAATCCACCAAATACACAAAGCTTCCTACGAATACGTGTAGTGGCTTAATCCTAGCAACAATGTTATCTCCTTGATATTCTAGCTCATCTACCATGATTTTATTATAATTAGCGCGAGAGATAATGTTCATAGGCAAAGATGAGTTAAGATAAGTATAAAAATCATGATAACCAATCTTACACGGAAATTGCATGTTAAAGAGGCTATCCTTTTCGATCTTAGTCCTAGGGTCAACATACTTAAAGGGATCAATTTCCTCTTTTCCCCATTCCTCGTTAACTACTTCTCCATTACCAGCATCCTCATCGGAGTCTGAGTCGTAAAATGGACTAACATAGTTATTCTCACGGTCAGAATCCTCCATCTCAGAATTGTTACCAAAGTGGTGGTCGGGTGAAAGGTTGTTGTTTTCTATGATGGGGGCGGGAACGGGTAGTTGGAAATTTGCACGGCGGAAAATACGAATAACAGGGATCAAGCGATCACTATTACTCATGAGGTAGGTGGAAGGTGTCACAAACAAAATTACAAAGAAATAAGATAGACTAAAGAAAACCTAGAAAAATAAAAATCTCACTAGAAAGGAATCTAGTGAGTAGACCTAATAAAATAAAAATTCAACCTAAACAATAACTATTCCCCGGCAGCGGCGCCAAAAACTTGATGCGTGGTTTTGCAACCTTACAACAGGTTTTACCTCTCGAGGGATCTCAAGAGGCTTACAACCCCACCAGGCAGTGTACCTGACCGATGTAGTATAGTGTAGTGGTAAGTACGGGGGATTGATCGTTCTCCACAGGGAATAGTGTTCGTTAGGTATGAAAAACTACTTTAGTAGGTCTAAGGGTGAGGGAATATTCTTTTTGTATTTTTTATAATTTTTTATGAAAGCAAGTAAAATCTCGGGTTTTGAAGGAGTGGGCGGAATTAGTTGCTAGTCAACTAACCCAAGTAACTACAAATGCAAATAAAATAAAATACTGAAAATGAAAAGAGTTGTGAAACTTATGTGGAGAGAAATGTGTTTACTTAGATTTCCTTACTCCCTAACTATCTTTTACCGGTTGATTAGTGTGTATTAATTGTGTGGACGACGGGTGTATTCCTTAATACCAATCGTGGGGTGGCGTACGTACTTTCCCAACTCTACAAGCTCCTACTTCACTCCTATGTCGAGCCGGCTAGGAAGCTCCTAACATGGGATCACTAGAATTCACTCATGCATTAAATACAACCTTAAAAACCTTAGTACGCATTGGTTCATGTTTCTTAGGAAGTTCAAGCAAGTTACCGAATAGGAAGTTAGCCAGTTTTTTTAACCCTAACATCGATAAACAATCATCCAATACAACTAATAACACACTAATAACCAATAATCAATAGCTAGGTTACATTAGATCTAAGCAAACACAAGATAAATCTAGCCTAGCATGTTAATTAAAAGACAAGAACAATATATAATCAAACAACACATAGACATATTGATTGATCAAATGATAACTTATCTTCAATTAAACATGGGAGATCCAAGGGTATGAAAACCCTTAAAAAATGGCAGAAATTCGTCTTTAGGGTTTCTCCTCACAAAGTTGCACACTAATGACAAAAAATTGCAAAACTATATATAGAGTTTAAGGGCTGACGGCGTCACGTTATAGGACTTGACGCCGTCACCTCGCCGTGTCTAGGGTTCTCGGATGGCCTTCTTGACGCCGTCCCTCTTTAGACCTCCAAAATCCGCTCTGGCTTATCAAAGCTTGACGCCGTCAGAATATGGCTTGACGCCGTCCCTCTTTAAATTAAACCATGATGGCCTTGATCTCCTTAAAGCTTGACGCCGTCAGATTTTCCATTGTAAAATCTCTGGCTTATCATGAGTAATTTTCATATCCACCTTTTTTGCCAAGCCATGACGCCGTCAAGGGCAATCCCTGACGCCGTCAAAGGTACTTTCCAGCATAATTTTGAGACTTTGTCGTTTTCTTCACTTTTATGCTCCAAAAACATCCAAAATGCTTCCTTTTCCAGATTTCTTCTCCAAAGTACCTAAAATGACAAAAGGAACGATTTAGGGCAATATTTGATCAAATAAATACGATTTCGGGCTTAAATGACCCCCTAAAAGCGGTACACTTTTCGCTTCATCACTTGACTATGAGGATTATGGAAGAAAGATAGTGAGAGATGTGAATGTTAATATTCATGGTCATGTGTTCAAAGTTGATTTTGTTGTTTTGGAATATGAGAATGCGGATGAACCAGAAGTTGTGTTTGGTAGAGATTTTATGGTTAAGACTAAATGTAGGATTGATTTTGCATTGGGAGAGATGAGGATAGATGTTGATGATATGGTAGAAGAAAAGGTAGGAAAGGGAGAGATTGTTAAAATGGGCAAAGCAAATAGAAAGAAAACACTACTTAACAAACTTACCCAACCCTCCACCCCTAAGAATGAGAGTTCTTCATCTAGTTCACCACCAAAAACACCACAAATAATTAAACCATTAACCCAAAAGCAAAAAGAAGCGATTCTGGAAAATTTGGAAACAAAGTTTAAGGAGCTTATGGAGGAGAAGCCGGTAATTGAAGTGTTGAATAATTACATGACTTATCGTAAGAAGTTGGATGCAGTCATGATGGCAAGGGCTAGGTTAGAGGATAAGAATTTTGATGAGACTGCAAGAGAAAGGATAGTTGAGAATGGGTTGCCTAAAAAGGAGAGCGATCCGGGGAATTTTGTGTTGCCTATTAAAGTTAATGGAACCGATGCGATGTATGCGTTGGCTGACACAGGAGCAAGTGTGAATGTAATGCCGTATCCATTGTATAAAAGATTAGGACTTGGTAATCCTCAACCAAATCAGTATAATCTTACTATGGCTGATAATTCACAAGCAAAAGCGACGGGAGAAGTAAAAAATGTTAGAGTCCAAGTAGGATATCAAGCTTTCTTGGCCGATTTTCTTGTGCTTAATATTCCGGTGGATAAGGAGTTACCGTTGTTGTTAGGAAGAACATTTTTGAGAACTTGTGGAGCTATTATAGATATGGGTAGAGGTACTATGACTATAAGTGATGGAATCTTGAAGCATACCTATTATCCAAAGCCTAGAGGCAAGATTGTTAAAGAAGTTCATGGTGAAGAAGAAGAAGAAGAAAACCACTTGGGTTGTTTTGAAGTAGGTAGAGATGAAGAAGGGAGGCCTAAATATGGGCCGGTTGTCCCAAGTTACTTTGATATTGAAGATGAGATGGAAAGAGCTCTAGCGATGGAGGCTTTCTATAACCCATTTAAGAATATTTTTGTGTTTAACAAATTGACAGATTTTCTTGGATCTTTATCGATCCAATTAAAGAATTTGGAATGGGGACCCGAAGGAGCTAGTGTTTACAAGAAGGAAAAAGAAGACGGAGAATGGCATGTGAAGTTTGATATAGTTTGTCCGGATGGAAGGAACTTTACAAGGAAGTTTAAAACGCAAATGACTAACCGAAAGTTGTCCGGGAAGTTCCAAAATGAAGATATCTTGAGGCACGAATATTTTGAAGGATGAAAGACAAGAGTTTGAAGAATAAAAGCACAAAGCTTGTGCTAGTGTTTTGTTTGTTTTCTTTTTAATTTTTATGCATTTTAGTAGTTTAATGTTTGCATTTAAGTTTAAGTTTGAGTTTAGACCTTTTAATTGTCTTGGTTTATTAAGTTTTAAGTTTATGAAGTTATGTTTTGAGGTTAAGAGTTAAGTTTTGTTTTAGAAGTTGTAGAGATAGAAGTGAAAACAAGTTGGGAGATTAAGTGTGTTGAAGTTTTTTTATGCTTAAAAGAAATATTTTTGAAGAGTAAAAACACTTCTCATTTGTTCTTACAAGTGTAAAAAAAATGTTGACAAAAGAAAAGTGAAGTTTTTGCAAAAATTCAATCCGAATCAGTTGGATCAAATACTGATCGGAGGGATTGAAATATATATACTCAAGATTTCAAAAATCACAAAAAAACACACACGCACTCAATCCACCAAACTTGGGATTCAAAAATTCGACCATTAGAAGTCTATTAAGTGTTGCAGGAGTGTTGAAGAATCATCTATGGCACCTAAACAAGTAAGTAACATCATCAATTTGTACTAATTAGGTTTCAATTCGAATTTCTTGAATTTGGTCAAAAATTTGGGTATTTTTGATATAGTTCGAATTGAGATGTAATTTTTTGTGGAATAGATGGGTAAATGATTGAGGAATTCATTGCAAAAAGAATTAGAAAGATTGATTAAGTTTTGAGGAAGAATTGATTGATTGAATTTTTGGATTAAAATGAGTCAAAACTTTAAATAGATTTGGATTGCAATTGATGATTTCCAGGTGTTATTTAGTTGTTGATTAGTGATTCTAGGATGATGCATTGTTGATTAGAACATCAATGGAAGAGATTCGATTTGGTAGTGTTCATATGTTCTAGGAAGATTGAGAAATCATGCGAATATGTTATGAACATGTTTGGAGACGAGTGGGATATGTAGGAACTATGATAATCGATCAAATGCATGATAGGATAGAGCTGGATTGTTGGAATTGATTATAAATCGGAAAAGGAAAAAAAAATTGAGACAGAAAGCCTCAACCGATTCGGTTGCGGGGAGATACCGATCGGTTGGGCTGGGACATTTACTCCATCCGATCGGATGGTGAGTAATACCGATCGGATGGAAGGCTCGATAAATAAAAATGAAATTTTTTCCAAACGAGTTTTGTGACTTCTAGATCATGTCATCTTGGTTTTTATGCTCTTATACTATCAAATGTTTGTGTTTTCTACAGAGTTATCTTACAGGTGGTTCGAGTTCATCAAGTGGAAGAGTGAATCCGATTGTAACGAAGTATGTGCAGAGGAATACTAAGAGTAAGGTCCAATATACTCTCAATCATGAAAGTAATGAAAACTTGAAGTTCAGCAAGGTTAAGAGCAAGGAGGAAAAGCACGCTTTTCGGGAGCGTCTTTCGAAGCTACAAGGGAGAACCATTGCTAAACCAAGGTTAGTCGATTGGAGTTTGTTTGCGGAGTATAATTGTGAGACTGAGTTAAGAAATATGATGAGAATGTCGTATGTTTATGAGGGAGACGGTGATAGTTTTGAAGATCTTTCGTGGGAAAGAGCGTTTAGTATTTATGAGAATGTTAACCGAGAATGGTGTTTGGAGTTTTTCTCCACATTTTATTTTGAAAGGAAGATTGTGGATGTTGTGAATGATAGATGTATCTGGTTTAGGCTCTGTGGTAGGGAACATGTTTATACTTTGCCAGAGTTTGCTGTAGTTCTTGGTCTATACGATCAAGATGAAATTGAGCATCGTTTGTTTCCAGTTCATTTTGCAAGGTTGGTAAGAAAGCATAATGATTATGAGGGTCTAGCGGATTATTGGAATAGAGTGGGAGATCCAGGTTGTAGTAGAAGGAACTCATCCAAGTTAAGGAGTCCTATTATGAAGATTTTACAAAAGTTGATCGCTTGGGGGGTTTTGCATAGAACAGGTAGCAGGGATAAGTGCAATCAACCGGATCTGTGGCTAATGAAATTGTTAGAGGAGGATAAGAACGGGAATGCGGCTTGGATAATAGCCGAGTATCTTTCAAGAAGAGCACCAAGCATAAAAGATAATAGTGTGATTTGTGGAGGTCACTATGTGACTATGTTGGCAAGAAATTTGGGTTATTTTGAGTATGAGGAATTGGAAAAATGTTCGGAAATGAAGGAGAGTGAGACGTGGGATGATAAAAGTTTTGGTAAAGCGTTGGATAGGAAAACAAAGACGTTGGGAGCTGTGACAGAACCAACGATGGGCGCACCTCATGGAGCACCACAACAACCCTATCAACAACAACCGTATCAACCACCACAACCAATTAGGAATGTTCATGCCCTGGGTAGTTTTGACTCGGGATGGGGAGATTGGAACCGTGAATTGAATGAGATAGAATGTAGGGAAGTTTGGAGAGATTCTATGATGATGAGGCAAAACTACAACTATGATTATTCCATGCCGATGATTCAACATGTAGCTCGTGATGCTAACTATGAGGTACCTCCCTACAATCCACCAAATGTTCCACCATACCCAATTCAGTATGACCCATATCCTGGTCAATATCCTTATCCGTATCCCGGGTATGCACCATTTCCCGACCCAGTGCCAGTTTATGGTAGAGTCCCTACAGTTGGAAGTTCGAGCTACAATGTAGGAGGTTCTTCGTCAGGTGTTGGAAAGAAAAGGCCCAAGTTTACAGTTTTTGATGATGAAGAGAATTATGAGGATGAAGAAGAAGAGGAGGATGATGATGAGAGTGAAGATGAGCGGGTTCATGGCGATGAACACATGGATGCCGATGATTGATGATCATCGAAGATTTGGTTGATCATGGTTATGTTTTAAAAACAATGTTGGTTGAATAATTTCTATTTCCACTACTTTTAACTTAACTTTATTAGGATTTTATTATTCATGGTTTGTTTTGAACTACTTTTGTTTATTTTAGTATTTTGCTTTGTTTGTTTCGCATATAGTTTTTGCAGTTTTGCAGGGGAAGAATTCACGAAAGCTTAGTGTTGATCAATATTCGGAGTTAGGAGAACTCATGTGCTTACGTAAGATCAAATAAATCTATGCGAATTTTTTTCCGGGTAGCATTTTATTTTATTTTTTTTTTTAATTTTTTCCCATTTCCTTTACTTTTAAGTTCATTTTATTACATTGAGGACAATGCAAAACTTAAGTGTGAGGGAAGGAAGAAAATAGGAAAAATTTGTATAATTTTTAAATTTTTTTTAGTTTTTAGTAGAATTTTGGGATTCGAGTGACTAGAGTTAGGTTCGCCCTTGATGTTCTAGTTATTTATTTTGTTATATATTTTGATTCAATGGTAAGAATGAGGCTATTTGAAAAAATTTGGAATTTAATCAAGAAAGGAGAGTTATTGATAACTATTGATAGCACATGTTATAACCCACCTTAAATTGTGAGGATTTAAGCCTTTTTTGTATAAAGCATTTCTTATGCTCTATATTTCGTTATGAGTGTGCCGGTGATCATGTTGATTCTAGAACTTGTACGTGTTATCCATTACGGTTAAAATTACTTTCGAGTAATAAAATATATTCAAATGATAAGAGGCAAATTAGGATTTACACCAAATGGCCTTTCGTTAACAAAAAAATATTTTTGCTGGCCGCATTGGTTAGTTATCCTTAGTATTTGAAACCCATTTGTTAGCGTTAATCTTTTACGCTAGATACCCTTAGTTACACCTTCTGAGCCTATATTTTTCTTTTGATTAAATACAGAAAGTACAAAAATATTTTACACGTTACACCTTAGCCTTACCCGAATCAAGTTCAAGCGAAGTTCAAAACTAGTTTTTTTTTTTTTTTTTTTTTTTGATGATTACATGTTGACCACACTTTGTATGTGTATATGTTGTTTCATTGAAGAAGGAGGTCGCTACTCTTATTTGTATTTTTGTAGCGTGTGCTCATCCGAAGTGTGGGGGTGACGAGAAAGAAAAAAAATAAAAAATAAAAAAAAATAAAAAATAAAAAAAAATAAAAAATAAAAATAAAAGAATGAATAGACAATGAGCTATGAATGTATGGAATGATGAAAATAAAATAGTCAATGAGCTATTAAGGAAGGAAGGAGTTAGTATGAGATGCGGAAGAATGATAATCGAAGAAGTTTGGTGGAGTGATCATTTAAGGTATAAAGAGTTGGGAACGGAATCTGGACTTGATTCTTATTTATTTGTTTTTATTTTGTAGAAACCAATCACAAATAATTCCCATGTCTTATCCTTACCTTTACCAGTTACTTGATTCGTTTTTAGCTTTCGAGCATCCGAATTTAGTGATGGCTTTGTCTAGATATGTAGTGTATGGATGTTCTAGTGACCATCCGAGTTTTTGAATAGTTGAAAAACGTTGCTAGCGAGCTAGTGCGTGTTTTGGTGACCATCCGTTATGCAAATAACGTCGTTAGCGAACCAAGGTACAATCTAGTGACCATTCGTTGCTTGGCTAGTCAAGAATTCGTTGTTAGCGAGCTATTATATTCTTGTATGAAATATTTGTACAATAGCTAGGTAACCGTAACCCTTAACCTTAAACCCGAATAAAAGACCTCTTTGATGTTTTATTTTGTTGTTTTGATACTCGTACAAGCTTATGGTAAGAAACGTGAATCATGTCTGAGCAATTGAGTGATATACCATTAAATTTACCCTTGAGTGTTGAGTGAATTTAAAAATCCTATGAGAGGAGCTTAGTTATGTTATCAAGCTCAAATTAACTTGTTTATGTTTCAAGAATTTTTCACACCTAAAAGTTAAAATGACAATTGTTCCATTGGGATAGTTGTTGGATTTTTAGAATCATAATGAAGTAGCCATTGAGTTCAGTTTTCTTAAAGCTAGACTTGCTCGAGGGCGAGCAAAACTCAAGTGTGGGGGATTTGATAACGCTCAAAATGAACATGTTTTTAGTCACGTTATCGTTAGATTTGTGCATCATATTTGGTTATATTTGTGTATATTTGTTACTAAATCATGAAAAAGTGTATATGCAAGTAAATATAGCCAAGTACAGGAAAAGATGATAAAAAGATGAAGAAATGAAGTGATAATGCGCATTGGAAGATTCATGAGAGGAAAACGAAAGAGAAACCACACAAGAACTCAAAGATTCAATAATATTGAGATCTCTATGTTCAAATATCAAGAAAAGATCGAGTTCTATGAAAGAAATTAGTGGTACAACAAAGGATCAAGCACGTAACGAGAAAAGGAAGAAAAAAATAAAGTATGCATGGCAGAATGGCCCATCCGATCGGATGGTGCCCGCATCCGATTCGGATGGGAGAAAAGTGATTTACTGAGAGATCCAACCGATCGGTTAGACCTCAATACCGATCGGTTGGAGGAGACTGAAGTTACAAAAATGCATTTAATGACGAATTTAAGCCCCATAATCATGGTGGCTTATCATTTCTTGGTTATTTACTGATTAAGGACGTTTTTGCTTGAGGGAAAAGGGTTCCTTCACTTATTTAAAGAACCCTTGGCTAGTTTACAAAGTGTGACAACCCAAAAACCTAGTAAGGCTTACACCTAGTCTTGCTAAACTTATTATCATTGCCCGAAAGCTTGTAGTTGCTGTGAGAACGTCCAGGGAACCTTGAGTTCAAGTCTCAAGAGTTGTGTCCAAGTGTGGAGTTGTTTACGTGTGATCATAGGCGATTGGAGGAGAGTGGTTGCTATAGTTCCACAATTCTAGTTCTTGTAATTTCACAACTAGGTATTTCTTGTTTGAGTTATTATGAACTACTTTTACTTTAAGATGAATGAAAGTATGGTTGATTACTTGTGTTTGATTATGATTATTATGGAGTGATTTTGGTTATGCTTGTGTGTATGATGTGATAATTTTTGGAGTATTCTTATTTCATAGTGATGCATGAAATCATATCTTGTTTTATGAGTTTGTTGAAATAAAATCTAATCTTGCTTAATTGGTTGGTAAAAACAGTTTTAAAGATTAACAAAGGCCGAAATGATTTTCTTTATGTTTTTATGCCAAAAAGTTAGTGCACGAATTAGTATGGATTATGGTGTGTGACAAGCACCATATTAGCTTATTAAAATGGATTTGGAAACGATTTCATCACGAGAAAAGACCGAAAGGATTCGTAGGAATTCTTAGAATAAGAAATGCTTTTCAAACAACAAAGAGTCTAGTAGAATTATCGCACTAGTTAACAAAGGCCGAAAGGAATTAACTAGAAGATTGAATTCTTAGAGATGATTTCTCATGATAAAAACCATTGATTGTGGATCACTCATTTTAAGTTGTGCATCATTACAAGTTACACCAAACTTGTTAGATTACTCTATACAATTGTCATGGAATTACACACAAGTATATTTGTTTTTGATTGATTGATTTTTACTTACCTTAGAATTTACACCAAATCGGATTGACAATCCTTTTTGTCAAAACTTATTTTGCAAACCCAAACCACAATTCCCTTGGGACGATCTCAACTTACCCACCTTTACTACTACAGACGAGTATACTTGCTCGTATGTGTTGATTAGAGAATTGGATAAATTGATTTTATAAATTTTTAAAACTTGCACTACACACGACACATCATCATTGATGTTCAAATCTGGGAGGTCTGCTTCTGAGAACGTGTAGATCTGTTGATCGTGTCTTCTAACTTTGATTTATGTCAAGAAGGTGTAGTCATATCTCTTTTCACCCTCTAGACTGACTACAGCAAGAATCCTTAGGTCACTCATCACGGGAGTAGAAGACTTCTTTGTGAGTTTACTCTTGTACCATGTCTTCCTCTTCTCAAACCAATGATAAATGCCTAGTTGCGCATATTGGTCATACTAAACTTTCTTTGAAATGAAGAGTCTAGTAGCAGTTTCCTCGATGGCTGGTTGTGTGTAGCTTGCTACAGGGATCAAAGTTATGGAGGTCGCGTATTTTGGTTGACATTTGATACCATGCACGAGTAGTTCAAGATCGTTGTTGAAGAAGAACTGATAAGGAATAGCAGGTTGATCGAAGACTCTTATCACTGGCAACAGCTTCGTCTAATCCGTGATATATGGTTGGTTGGTTTTAGAAGTGCTTCCAACCATTACCACATCTGGATTGGTCCAGCTGAACTCACTGGACATTGCTCGGGCAATGTTCTCTAGATGATATTCGAACTCAGCTGCACTTGATGACCTATCCTTGAGCATATTGAATGCATCGTTCTTGATGCGACGAAGTTCCCCTTTAGTCATCTTCTTGATACGTTGGTCACGTTTGTATCTTTGTGTGAACTCAAATGCACTACCTTCGATCATTGAATCTTCTTCCATCTGAGGTTGAGCACTTGCAAGCTGATCAAACCATTCATTTCCATGTGTCGTATCTTCATCTAGCCAGGAGACAACAGTTGATCTTTTGGAAGTCTTCTTGCCAGATTTAGAGGATGTAGCTTTGGTCTTGGGAGGTGAATCTGGTTGATCGTAGTGTTGTTGAAATTCCATTTCCTCAGTTGCAGTGTGCTCATACTGATGCTCCATTGATGTAGGTCCTTATCCCGAAGCCTTTGGTGGTTGAGTGGTTGTTGTTGCTGAGGGACCGACTGGTTCTTTAAATTGGGAACCAGATCCGCCATCACCCTTTTGTTTCTTTGCTTGGGTGTCTGGATTTGAGTCTTCGTCCTCTCTTGGACGTTTACCCTTGTCGGCCTCAGTTTTGCACGACTCCTTTGAAATGTTGGCTTTTATAGCCTCAGTGATGGCTATTTCTTCTGGAGTTGGTGAGACGATGCTTACAAGTCTATCCAGGAGTTTGAGTTGGAGTTCATCAAGAGTTGGTTCTTTAGGCTGTGACGGTTAGGTTGTAAAGATAAGTGGAACCGAGGCCACAATGTCTTCAATGTTTGGCTCGATATACTCTTCTACCTTCTGGGATGCAACCTTGGGCAAGTACTTCTTCACGTACGCTTTAGTATTGCCCTTGACTACTGTGAGCAACCGGTCTTCAACATCGTCGGCAAGGAACTCATCCATACGAGCTTTGGTCTCTTACATCTCGTTTACTTGTCTGACAAGGCCGTTGACCATATTGGTTAAGTTTTTCACTTGGTCACTTCGCTGGTTATCTTTCTTAGCACGTGCCAGCTTTGCGGCCTTTTTTACCTTTTTAGACGCTTGGGAAATTATATCATCCCGTTTTAGCCTAGTTATCTTCTTGGTTTTCTTGCTTGTCTTGATTGCTTTTCCTTTTGTTGCTTTAGTTGTTGCTTCAGTAGATAGTGATGGTGGTAGTGGTGAGGGGTGTGTGGATGATTCTGGAGGTGGTTGAACCTTGGGTGGAGATGCAT
This sequence comes from Artemisia tridentata subsp. tridentata, assembly GCA_021014915.2. NCBI lineage: Eukaryota > Viridiplantae > Streptophyta > Magnoliopsida > Asterales > Asteraceae > Artemisia > Artemisia tridentata. The sequence goes on from CP139506.1 coordinate 284,461,697, forward strand.
GCTGAGATACTGGAGGTGTATCTTGAGCAACTGGTGGATAATGTGGAGGAGTGATTGGTGGTGTTTGAATGTATTTGTCGGCTTCCTTTTCAGCCAATCTTTCTTCTTCTTGCCTCTTTATTTTCAGTTCCAGTTCTTCAGCAGCTTTAGTGATCTCTTCCTCATCAGTTAACACTTTTTCTGTTTCTTCCGCTTCATCTATGTCAAAGTCTTTCATCTGTTCATCTTCCTTCTTTTCCTCATCAGTTGACACCTTTTCTGTTTCTTCCCCTTTATCTATATCAAAGTCTTTTACCTGTTCATCTTTTTTCTTTTCCTCATCATTACCAGGTTGATTAACCAAATCTGACTGAGGTGGGATAACTTCTTTCTCCACCTCAGGCCCACCGGGTTGATTAACCAGAACAGGGTGAGGTGGAGTAACGTCTTTAACAACCCCAGACCCACCGGGTTGATTAACCGGATCAGGGTGAGGTGGAGTTACTTCTTTCACTACCCCAGACCCACCGGGTCGATTAACCGGATCATCATAGGTCTGGTCTTCACCAAATTCCTTATTCAATTCTTCGTCTAATCTCATTTGTTCTTCCAGCCTTAACTGCTCCCGCCTTTTCTGTTCAGCTTTAAAAGATACTCGGCTCTCTTCTAGTGCAATCTGAGTAGCTATTTCTTCCTTAGAAATTGTCGGTTCTTCATCGGTCTCCGTTTCTGAATCGGATCCCTCTTCCTCAACAATCTTTCCTTCTTCAGGTTCGGGCTTAGCTATCATAACCGGAACTCTTCTTTTAACAATTTTATGAGCAGATGATTTGATTTTCTTTGATACACTAGACGTGCTTTCTGACTTGCTGCTTTTCTTCGATCGAGTCCTAGTTGATGCAGACTCATCATCATATTTGCAAAAGCCGACATGACCCTGATTGAAAGCTTTATCATAATCTCTGTAAACTTTTGTTTTCTTAACCTTTTCTGTCAACAAAGATTCAGGTAGTCTCATCCCTTACTTACGTGTGCTGCTTTTGGGGATGTAGATTGACCTGATGGTCTTGTCCATTTTGAATAGATGCATTTCTCGATCTTCAATACGTGGAGAGATGTCTATGTTGTCGTCAAGTAGATGACAGATGAGAAGCTTGGTGTAACGAACAAATGGGATTTTGGTTAAGGGTTTTTGAATTTGGTAGACCAGATCATCCCAGATAAGTGAAGCAAAGTCAATCTCTTTTTGATTAACTATTCCCCAGAAGATTTGAAGATGAGGCAGACGGGGGTTCTCGTGACCACTTTCCCTTCCAGAAACAGATCGGGCCAGGATGTAGTATATGGTTCTCCAGTGTTGTGGGATGAACTTGGCTTCAACCCTTGAGATTTTTGTCAATGGTTTGTTTGGTTGTACATCGTAGCCTATCTCTACAAGAAAGTTGAAAACATCTTCTTCTATAGGTGATGGATAGAATTCTTGGTCAGGTTCAGGAGCTTCTGGTAGTAGCAAGGCCTTGCGAAGGTAGTGTCTATCAACAGTTACTTCCTTTCGGTCCAGCTTGCATGTGAAATATTCTTCTCTTAAGTCTAGCTGTAGAGTGTTCCACATTTGATGAATGTAGAGATCGGGAATGTTAGCTGACTTGTCCAGCATACTCCTGCACTTGTGTTACTTGAGAACCTCTATTGTTATCTAACAAGTTGGTTCTGCACACTTGACCTTGTGAAATTCCACCCTTGCATTGTTCTTGCCAATTTCAATGTCGTAGTCTTGTGGAAGAATGTCAGCCTTGGTGAGTATTGGGAGTGGTTGTTGTTGTGGTGCAGCCATTTGAGATAACTGAAACATCAATCAAACACAGGTTTGCAGGATACATGAAAGTTAGCAAATAGTTAATCTTGTTATCATTCATGTGACCTGTTAGTTGCTTAATTTGATTTTAAAAGTTTAAGTATAGCAATTTGCATCGTAGGACATTATGTAAATATGTAGTTAAATTTGATTTCATGTTATTGTCCAAGGAGCAATTTCGACAATTTGTAACTTATGTGAATTTCGACAGTAGAATTGCGACAGATATCTAATTGTGATAGTTTAGCCAATTTTGACAATTTTACAAATTCCGACAGATTTATTGTCCAATTTCGATGATTTTGAATTTCGATGACATTTGGCCAATTCCGATGGAAAAGATCTGAATTGCGATAAGTCTTGTCCAATTGCGATGAAAATCTAAAATTGCAATAAATTTGCCCAATTGCGATAAAAATTTTGAATTTCGACAAGATTTGTGCAATTGCGACAACTTTATCTAATTTTGATAGATTTTGCAATTCCGAAAAAAACTTATCCAAATTCGACGGATTTTCCAATTTCGATAATTTCTTATACAAGAAATTGCGACAAACACTGTAGACGTACAATTTTCTTGGTTCTTTGTCGAATTTGGTTTTCCTGTCCAATTAAAATAAGTTCACAAGTTATATACTGCTCATTAAACCTTGTTTATCAAATTAAAACACAACAACACTCAATTCCAAAAAGACCCTATTCAACAAATTATCGGAATTCACAAAAACTTGTTAGAAGTTTGTTTTGCATGATTCCAATAGATTCTAATGATGTTCCTGAGTTCTTTGGTCCATATCTTAACACATTTTGTAGCATATTCAATAACATATAAACACACGTATGGATGATTCTTGGCCGAATGGATTTAGAGAGAGAAAGAGAAGTTGGGAACTAGAGAGAGAAAGTAATATGTGTTAGATTAAAGTGAGAGGAGTTCCAACCCTCTCCCTAGTTGGAGAGGGGTATTTATACTTACAAACATATGTGCCCCGAGTAGGCTGTAGATTGAGCTGACAGTGGGTAAAGACCCGACCCACTCCACAAATACTAATTGTAACTAAGCTAATAATAATAATACTGATAATCCTACGAGCTAGTTAATGCTAACAGATACTCGTGGTGACCGAGTCTTCACATGAATATTTATATTCCTAACAATCTCCCCCTAAGGGAGGTCACACCGGGAATAATATTATGAATTCTAGCATTCTATTACATGATTGTAAATTCCTAGCTCGTAGTCTTGATTCTTCAAAGTCATGAAACTTTGCACTTTCAGCAGTAAACTCTTTTGACGACTGATCTTTTGTCTTGGATGATCTTTGAAGATTCTTCGATGATATCATCCAACATATGTCTTCTAGTCATCTTGTTTCAGCATTGAAGTTGTGATCTTTGAGCATTCTTTGAGATCATCAGTCACCGTAAATCTCCAAGCTCATCCGTTGTAATATTTCCTTCATGTGATATGTTGTGACCGTTGAACTCGCATGCTCACACTTTTCTGAATCATGATAGCTATCATCAGAGTTGCAGAAGCTGTGTTGTAGGTCTTTCATCTATCATGATGTCTTTGATAATGAATTGGAAGTGTGAGCATGGAGTGTGGATTGACACGTCTCTACTGGAATCAGGAACCACCATCACCATCTTTATATGAATCTGAAATAAACCAGTTAGCAATAAAGTTGGAGAACGAATATGGCTTTGTCATTTGTTCGGTGTGGTTGGATTAACCTTCGGTTCCGTGAGGACCGACCTGTGATCAGGTAGAATCCCCTTTAAAGAAGATTCTCCTTGACAGGAATTTCCAGCTTGTAGTAATGAGTCTTCCAACAAATTAATGTCAGAATCATCATACTAAGCATGTTCTCATACCGGAACGTCTTAAAGCAGACAGCACGGTAGAGTGAATCAGTGAATTAAATACCCACTGATTGATGAAAAATTGATTAGAAAAATCACTCGCGTGTCATTGGATAAACATTTTATGCAACATGACAAGAGTTTTATAAATTGACTCACATTTTCATCATAAACACTTTTGTTTGAAAATTTACACAATCAATGTGCTCGAAACTCAGTTGGTGAGCACATTGAAAGGTTTTCCAAAAGCATCCGTCAATCCATTTCCTGGAACAAGTTTGATTCAAATGTGAATCGCCCCATCGTTTCTTTCCATTTGTCACAAATTTGATCCATGAAGGATCTCACATGTCACCTACCAAGAGCTTGTTTGATGTTGGCTCTAGAAGGATTTCCTACTTCATTGTGAATACTTTCGTATCACTCGGATGTTCTGGCAGTACCACAAGGATAATGCGTAGGACTCTTTAACATATATTTTTTTACTTTTCACAATGTATGAAACAGCAAGCATATTGGAAGTGTGTCCTAATGAGATTTATGGATGATCTCTTAGCTCTAGACTCAATAGTGCATTTTGATTTAGTGATCGAAGGCTGGAGAGGACTGCCACCTTTTCAATATCGTCTAACTCAGAGTGAGAAAGACGATAGACATGTATTGATCTCCATGACAAATGAAACAAGAGTCCTTTGAGGGACCTTGAGTGGCTAGGGAGGGTTGTGCAGCGTATCACTGGGTCCATGATACTTTGTCTTCAATGTCAGCGATCAACTTAGTGATTCTGACAGCATATGTATTGACCCGGTTTCTGCCTAAGGTGTAAGGAGGGCTTCTTTCTTTTCACCCTTTATCTTTACATTTCTTTTTCATTCTTCAACCCCTTCAGCGCTTACCGAGACTTCACCACTAGTACCTTGTTGGGTTTGTTCCAGTACTAGCTCCGTCTCAGTCGGCACTCTTCCCTTATTCACTTTTCTCTTTTTTAATCATTCCTAAGGACTTCTACTCTAACTATAGGATTGTCCCTGGGAAGATCCCTCCGGTTCTGGCTGGATCATGGGAACTAATACCTAACCTCACCATCCTTATAACTCCAGTGCATTAAAATAAGATTGGTCGGTCTTTGGTATTCTTCCACAATTGCCATCATAAACCATTTGCTCCCCCTCAATATGTGCATCGATATACGAAGGAGTTTAGCACATATTTGGGAGCCTACACATGAGTCCAAAAGATCACATTTTATCAGATTTCATATTTAAATCACATTCTCTCCCCCGGTCAAAAATTTCAAACCTTTTGAGATTTTTGATCCCAATGGATTTAAATAAGTTTAGAAAATATGGGAGAAAATGTGGTCTGATTCAATATATACTGATAATGGAACATTACTATGCTCCCCCTCAATCAATGAGGGAGAATGTTAGTGTCAGGTATGATAAGTTTGGAAGATTTTGAATTAAAAAAATCATACATTGACACATAACAACTACATTTTTTTCACTACTTATTATGTACAAAGTAACTGTTATGACACATTTACTATTCATGAGTACTATTCATCAATCACTATTCACCGATCACTATTCATCATTTCACTATTCATCATTTTTGAAGTCAGTTTGAGACTTTGAGAAGTCGTCAAAAATTTTACTATTCACGAGACACTATTCATTCCCGGAGGGAAATCACTATTCATGGGCATCATTCATCATGTCGTAAACTTGGTTTACGGGTATTCAAATGCGCGTAACCAGTTAGGTTTAGCTACGTATTCATGCTTCATCAGTAAAGACACATCATATAGACTAGAGTAGTCTGCATATCATCAGTAACATCATTATCATATCAGTTCATGCATGGGTTTGTGTGATTTTCATTAACGTATGCTTAATTGTTTAATTAACGTTACCACTCAGTCATTTCTACTAACATTATACCCAATACTCCCGACAATGATCCTAACACATTTTCAAACTAATTATAATGATATAGAGATTATATTATTATTTAACCCGGTGTTTTTAAACCAATCGCTATATTTTTCGTTTGACGCTTATAACTCCCGTCGGTTTACGAAATTTCAATCCGATAATCATTCTAACACCCGATTCTTGCAAGGAATATGATTTTACAATTTTTTACAACTTCGTCGTATTTCATTTCACCTCGTCATGATTCATTTCTAGTTAACTCGGTACCCGATAACACTCAATGTATACACTAAACTATCAATACTCATTTAAATGGGGGACAAAGCCTTGCTTAAACATCAAATCCCTTCCATTTTTCCCACATGTGCCGCCCCCCTAACCCCCCCCCCCCCCCCCCCCCCATTTAGGCTAATGCTTCCAAAAATTCATTAATGAATTACCTTGATTTAATTTCCCTTCCACTAACAACACCACATAACACAAGATCATATTAGCTAACCAAGCAATTTCTCTCTTCTTTTTCTTCTTCCCCATTCGGCCAAACCAAGAACACCACCATAAATCCATAAATTTTCCAAGTTAAAATCATGATCAAGCTCCATTTACCTTCCTAGTTAAGGTTTTGTGGTTAAACCTCAAAGTTTCTTGCACATTTTCATCCAAATCAACTCAAATCATCAAGTAAGTTTCAAGAACACATTTTGATCATCTTATACTTTTATTTGATTCATATGTTTATGTATTTTCAAGTTATATTAGTTATTCATGCAAGTTACTTATGTTTTAGATACCACTTTTGCACATAAACTATCTTTAACACTAGATCTATAAGTTTCACTAATGATCTCATGAAATCCACCAAGGTTGGTGATGTTTAGGACCCCATGACACCCTAAGAAGGTGTATGGTAGGATTTGCGAACTTGTGGAGTTGATTTGAAGTAGTATGATCAAGTTTAGAACCAAGAAAATGAGTTTTAACAAGTATAAATAAGGTTCTGTCCAAAATCGTGTAAACTGGAAAACTCAGAAACTTTTGGTATATTTTGTCCTTCATATTCAGAAAGTTCTTTCAAAAACAAAACCGTGGCCGCAAGAATCACTAAAAAACCGACTTATAACGAAGGAGATATGATTTTTCAAAGTTAGACGACGAAAACTAATTTTCTGAAAATTTAGTTGCTGATCGCCGAGATTCAAAGGACAAAACAAGGCATTAGACGTGATCTAGACGACCCGGCCTACTGAGATTATGTTAGTTCATGTTTATACGAAGCCGTGGATGAAAAGAACGTAGAAAACGAGCTTATAACGGCCGAGTTATTCACGTTTGAAGCCCGACGTACCATGTTCATTTTGACAGCCCACTAATAGAAAGTGTTTTAAGTATAAAAACTAGTGTTTTTGCGAGGCATAACATTGATAGCCGATTTTCTAATTGATCGAGGCGTGTACAATCAAAAGTTAAATGAAACGACATTAATACATTGTGTTGAACCTTAGACCTTGATAGATCTACGAGCACTCTTGGATCGATAGTAATGTTTATGTAATCACAAACACACTAATAGAAAGTCTCTAATACTTGTATAAAGCGGAATATAAACACAAGCAAGAACACGAATAACTAAGAACGATTGATCCTCTATGGATCTTTTATTGATACTAAGAACTTGTTTTTCTAAACTCGTACATAATACATAATGATGCGTTCCTTTTATAGACAAGGAACCCTAAACAACCCTAAACCGTTTCACAAGAAACGTATAATCTAAAAACTATCTAAGATATGCAATATCACTTTCTAAATAAACTCATGCATATCCTAACTAATAACATAATACGCGGAAACTATCAATCAGCAGAAACACATTCCGCACAATCTATACTTCGGCAGAAACAATCTTCAGCAGAATCTATACTTCCGCAGAAACATTCTTCAGCAGAAACCAATACTTCAGCAGATTCATCAGCAGTAACCATCAGTAGAATTCTTCCTTAGCAGAATTCCCAACAATCCTCCCCTAATCTTGAATTTGACATGGTTAAGTTCAAGATTTTTGATAGATCTTTCACACTTCAGAATAAGAGGATTGAATTCGAACATCAGCAGCAAAGAATCAAATGAGACACATCTCTATGAATGGTAGAACTTGAAACTTCAGGTCTTTGCAGCAACAAATGACAGATTGTACATCAAAACATTTAAGTTACAGACTATTCTCATCACATCCAGGTGTGTTAACTCCTGTGAGAGGTGAATCATTGAAAATAATGGATTTGATGTCTCTTTACCAATAGCCATCACTACTGGAGTAGCCAAATGTTTAAGTTCGAAAACTATGGTACACTGATAACCATCTGATTTAGTAGCAAATCAGCAACTATAAACGGATTTGAGATGTCTTTACCTGTAGCCGTTTGCTCAGGACTAGCCAATTCTTTGGGTTCAACTGAACCTTGGTGAATTGAATACCAAATATGGATACCAAATGTCTTTACCACAAACCATACTTTTGTGGACTAGCCAATTCTTTGGATCCCAGAAAGGGTTACATCCATGGTGAATTGATGACCATTTCAACTCTCAGCAATGAAGCATTGGTGAGTTGAGTACCCTATAGCTTTGAGCAAGCTATTATAGCTATCAACAGATTTGATGTGTCTTTACCAAAGCTGTACCCTTTGGACTAGCCAACTCTTTGATGGACACAAGTCACATCTGGTGAGTTGATAACCATCAACAGAGTTATACAACAAACCTGCATAAAAGATAGTATACAAAGGATTTTTTTTTTTTTTTTTTTTTTTTATTTTTTAACTAAGAATGAAATAAGAAAGAAATGAAATAAAGAAATAGAAAATATACAAAATAATACATAATACCAGAATCAAGTAGAAGCTTGTTGGTTCAAAAGCTTGGACTTGATGAACCAAACCAATTGTTCAGCATGTGTCCTATCATTAGCAACTGGATTTGGAGGAATTTCCAACTTCCTTTGGAGCATTCGATTCATCAGTGTCATGGACAATGGATATTGTTGATCAGAAAACATACATACTCTTATCCCAGACTCAGTCTCCACCACATGGACATTGGGAATAGGATAAAATCTCCAAGTATCAACTTTCCACCTATGGGAATTCTTCCAAATCGAATAGCCTTTCCCCAGTGAAGTTTGGGAGTCAAAAAGAACTTGAAGATCTCCCAATAGATATAGGCCAGCACCTTGTGGAGTATGTATAGCATAATACTCAGTGACCAACTTGTAAAGAGTCTGCAGATCTTGCCTATCCACCAAATGAAGAATTTCTTGCAAGAAAGTGAAATTCTTATAGGAGTGATCTTGCCTGTAGATAGTATTAAGTTGTCCATCTGTGATAGTCCATCTGATCAACACATTATATGATCCTTCAGGAAAAGTTTCAGAAGATCCTTCTTGAATAAATGTATCATCAGTAGCTTCTAGGTTCACTTGCTTTGAAGAACTACCCATGTGAGCTCTGAGGACCTGCTTAGCCAATCTAATTGATCTTCTACTTGCAATATGCTTGCCTATATGTGCCATTCTCTTCTTCCTTCGACCAGGGATGTAAAGTCCCATAGAAACATCTTCAGTAGCAATAGAAGAAGTTGGAACAGAATCCCCTGTTACATGTAATCTTTCAGCCATTTCCCTGGCTTGTTTACCCTTAGCAGCTGTTGCAGCAAAAGGTTCAGCAGAATTAGGTGGAGCTTCAGAAGAAACAGGAATCCCAGATGATTGTCTCTCAGAAGCTTCATCAGCAGAAATGGTAGGAGTAACAATAGGCTCAGCAGATTGTAAGTCTTCAGGAGTATCTTCAGCAATATCAGTAGAAGGACTCAGATGTACTTGATCTCCAGTAGATGAAGTACCTATCTCCACTTGCTTCAGTCTTTTGGTACATGAAGCTTCCATACTATCAGCAGTCCTCTTAGGTTGAGTAGCAGAAGAGTGAACAGTCTTCATAATCTGATCATAAATTCTATTCAACTCAGAATCAGACAAAGCCCAAACTTGCTTCTTTGTCAAACCATAGCTATACACAGAAGTATACTGATTATAGACCACATTCCTCCTATATTGTCTCTTTTCTGCTTCAGTCTGAGGTCTATCTCTCTTAGCTTGTGCTTCTTGAGCAGCAATAGCCTTCCTCCTTTCGACTGCAGCTTTCTTCCTCTGTTGTCCAAGAGCTACCATTTGTTCAGCAAAGTTATGACTATCAAAGTTAGCTCCTAAGATACTTTGAGCCAAATTGGGATTGGATGCAACTTGGTGAGTATAAGTGTCCCATTGTGCATCAGTAAAATGAGCTGATTGCTCATCTAGCTCTCTTTGCCTTTCTGGAGGCAAATTTGAAGCAAATTGATCTGTCATCTGTTTTGCTAAAGCTTGACTCTTCACAAGATTCTCATATTCTTTAAACAACCTATCTTGCTCCTTTCTTTCTTCTGCACTAACAAGATCTGTACCAAGATCTTCTCCAACCACCCTTCCTTGCTCATTTCCAGAAGTATCCACACTAGTAACTCTGTCAATATCTTCAGTAGAAACTCCAAAAGAAGCATCAGCAGAAACATGTTGAGTTGAAGATTCAACATGTGGAGCATTAACTTCATCAGTAGTATCCAAGGCAAAGGATCTTCCAGCAATAAACACTTCAGCAGACACCTTGGAAGATGTAACATCAGCAGAAGCCACATGATCATCATCAATATGTTCTTGAGCAACAGACAAACTTGGCAGTGTAGTTTCCTTGCTCAAGTACTGTCTTCTCCTCTTTCTGTAGAACTTAATCTGATCCCTTTGTTGAGAGGATTCAGCAGCTTTAGGTGAATGAGTAGAAGTCTGCTGAGCAGCTTCAGCCAATAAATCAAGATGATCCCAATAACTATCCTCCTGCTCATCATCAGATGCAAACACAAATTTCCTCTTCTTTGTCTGCCCAAGTTTATCCTCTAATTCTTGAACCCTTCTTTTCAGCACCACAATCTCATCACCAAGTGATGATTTAGTATCTGCAAGTTCCTTCTTCAACTTCTCAATTTCTTGAACATTCCTGTTGAATAAAGTATACAGAGAAGTGAGAGTAATAGGGTCCTCAGCTCCACCAGCAGATGTCTCAGTGGTAAAGGGAGCTTCATTGGGCCTTTCAGAAGAAACATTTATATTCTCAAAATTAGAAGTGTTCTCATCGATTGGGTCTCTAAAGGGGCTAGGTGTGGACAGTCTTGGAATCTCATCTTCAAGAGGTGTAGGAATATGAGTATCAAGAGACTGAATTGTCTCCTCAACCTCAGGAACAAGCTCTACAGGAGCTTCATGAGATTGTGATGGAACGGGTGAAGGTGTAGGTTGGTCAGTAGAAACAATGGGTACTTCAGTAGTTAAGGAGGGACCCTCATCCCTTTCTACTGATGGAGTACCATCAGCAGTATTGGGAGATGGTGCAGCATCAGCAGCATTGCCTTCATCAGCATCATCATTGCCATGTGGCAACATAGCTGGTAGCAGATGGTGATGCTCCCCAACATAATGAGTTTTCATGGAAGCAAACAACTTGGCACTAAGGGCTCCTATGGGATAATGACCTCTATCCTGGGTATTTATATCTAATATTATCTGTATAAACCTAGGGTACATTAAAAACTTATGCTTTTTCTTTTGAATATTTTCTACCATATTATCAAAAATAAACTTAGAAAAATTATAAGTCAAACCCTGTGAAAGACACACTATACCACAACCCAGTTGAGTAGAGAATTGATCCCATCCTCCAGATTTGTTGCTGATGCATTGAAGTAATGTGTGTACCAAAAATCTCCATGTGGGACAAAACTTGTTCTTCAGCCACATAGTCGTATCCACACTTTGATAACCCGCTGCTCTCAGACCAGTAAGAATCTCTTCAGTGTTGGTGTGATAAACCCCATTTTCATCATCCAACTGCAATCTTTCCCGAATCAAAGCTTCAGACACAACATACGCAGTTCCATCAATCTTTACAACTATCTCTGTATCAGACCGCTTCTCAGCAGATGCCCAAAATTGTTTTACCAAAGATTCATGTATAATATCCGGATAATGAGTCAAAGCAAAATGAATCTTTGACCGCTTTAAGAAATCAACCATAGGGTCATATATTTCCTGTCCCTTCGCTTTTCCCAGAAAAGCAACTTTATTGTGATCTTTCTTGAATTGTAAGGCCTCCATTGAAGAAATTATGAGATAATGGAGAATAGGTTTAGATTGCTTGAAGAGGGAATTAGTTGTTTTGGGCGAAGATTATATGAATAGGTTATAAATAGAAGTTACCCAATCCTGGTCAAAATTTATCGGAACTAATTGTTGACCTTATCTGACGTGTCAAGTAACTTCACCATTCAAAATCAACCCTTCAGCAGAAATGATGGTCAATCTGCTGAAGTGAAAAGTCAATCAGCAGAAAACAACTCAAGAGAATAATATCTTCGGTAAAGATCTTGAGTTTTAATTTGCCACCCGACTCGCATTAATTAGCATTACCACTTGACTTCGCCTATAAAATAACCCCAATTCACAATCCGCACCTACCAATTAACCCTAACTAACCATCAAACCTTTTGTTAACCTAAACCATTCATCAGCACAATGACAAACCAACCAGAAGTAGTTGATCTGACATCTGAATCATCAGCAGATTCAGCAGACAACCTTCCTCAATCATCCACACAACCTTCCCATAGAAGGTATGGTATCACCAAAGAACAAGCCCGCAAGAAAAAGCATGATGTGGGTGCTTCAAGCAGACCACACAATCCACCCAAATCTCCATCATCATCATCATCAGAGGATAATCGTCCTCTATTTCGATATCCCTACCAAGACGAGCCGCGTACTTTGAAGTCCCCTTTTTTCCCTTCTTCGGAAGATGATAGTGTGGTGGATCCAAATGATTCACCTAGGGGCTCTGATGACTCCACAGAGCGTCTTGAGCCAATCTTCAATAGATTGGTAAGAGAGGAAGAGGAGAGGGAAGCAGCACCAACCAGGGAAGAGAATCCCCAACCTTCACAACCCCAACCAAGGCCACACACCAGAAATCCACCACTCCCAGAGACAAGGGAAGTGGTTATTGGTCTTCCTGCTCCAAGGACTGGTGTTTCATACCATAGAGACGCAGGAAAGAGCAAGGGTGCAGAGGTGACTGGAAAGGGAAAGGGTAAAATGGAGTAGGTGATGATGAGATGTTGCCAAGGACCAAAGATATAAAACTAGGTTCTTCAGCATCTTCAATCATGTCTGTTAGTCTTCCTGGTGCATCAGTAGATGATAGGAACTAGTGTCTGAGTAGGTTATCTTGTATAGGATTGGTCTTGTTGAAATTGAAGTTGTTTGTAAGTTGTAATTTCTTTTGAATGAATGAACAACTTTTCTTTGATTATTACTTGAACTCTGCTTCAGTACTTCCATTCAGCAGAAACACTCTTTAAGCTTACTTGACCATGTCCCATTAATCTTGGTGAACATCAACTTAAGATCATCAATATCAAGGCAGTTCTGCAAAACAGACACATAACAGCAAACAAACCAAACCATACAAACTAAAATTACATTAGTGGATTAGTGTGTTAGCAAACATAATCAATAATCTACAAAATATTACAAACTTTACAACCACAATCCTCCCCTGAGGCATATGCCTCCCCTGAGGCCTATGCCTCCCCTCAAACATAGCATTTAAGGGTTAACCATCCCAATATGGACCACTAAGTGTTGAAACCTAGGTCCATCAAAAGCTTTAGTCAGCAAATCTGCCACATTATCATCTGTGTGAATTTTAAGCACCCTAATCAAATGTTTTTCATATGCATCTCTTATAAAATGGTGCCTTATCTCAATATGCTTAGTTCTATTATGAAAAACTGGATTTTTAACTATGCATATGGTACTTTGGTTATCAATAAAAATTGTGGTATTCATGAAATTAAACCCATAATCCAACAATTGATTTTGTATCCAAAGAACCTGTCCACAACAATTGGCAGCAGCAACATACTCTGCTTCAGTAGATGAGGTAGCAACAATGGTTTGTTTCTTGCATTGCCAAGAAATCAACCTTCTTCCAAGAAATTGGCAACCTCCAGTTTGTGGATCTCCTATCCAGATTTGCACCAGCATAATCACTATCACTGTAAGCTTCCAACTTGAAAGGAGACTCTTTTGGGTACCAAAGACCTAACTTGGGTTGGCCTTTGAGATACTTAAAGATCTTCTTTACTGCATTCATGTGGGAAGTGAGTGGTGTGACCTGATGCCTAGAACAAGCACTCACAGCAAATGTGATGTCTGGCCTTGAAGCTGTCAAGTACATCAATGAACCAATCATGGACCTGTATAGGTGAACATTCACTGCAGGATCTGGTTCAAGATTATTCTTTGGTTTCGGAGCTTCATAAGGAGTAGTGGCAGTTCTGACATTTTCCATATCAAACTTCTTCAAGATATCTTGCACATATTTATCCTGACTTATAAAGATACCATCTTGTTTCTGCTGAACTTGTAAACCCAAAAAGAAAGTTAGCTCCCCCATAGCACTCATCTGAAACTCTCCTTTCATCAATTCCTCAAACTCCCTGCACCAAGCCTCTTTAGTGGAGCCAAAGATAATGTCATCCACATAAACCTGCACAAGAATTATATCCCTGGAATTCTTCTTAATGAAGAGAGTTTTGTCAATAGCACCTCTCCTGTATCCATGCTTCAGCAAAAATGCAGAAAGCCTAGCATACCAAGCTCTGGGTGCCTGATGTAGTCCATAGAGAGCTTTTACAACCTTGTAAACATGCTTTGGATGATCTGGGTCTTCAAAACCCTTGGGTTGAGTGACATATACTTCCTCTTCAATTTCTCCATACAGAAAAGCACCTTTCACATCCATCTGATATACCATGAAACCCATATAAGAGGCATAGGCCAAGAAGATTCTAATGGCCTCAACTCTAGCTACTGGTGCAAAAACCTCAGTATAATCAATTCCTTCCTCTTGTCTGAACCCCTGAGCCACTAACCTTGCTTTGTTTTTTACCACAATACCCCTTGCATCTCTTTTATTTTTCAAAATCCATTTTGTCCCAATAGCAAATTTCCCTTCAGGTAGTGGTACCAATATCCAAACCTTCTGATTCTTGAATTGAAGCATCTCATCTTGCATTGCTTCAAGCCAATTTGAATCTTCAAGAGCTTGAGCAACACTGGTTGGCTCCACTTGAGAAAGAAAGCAAGCAAACAGACAATGCTTAAAGTCTGTGTGATTGTTCCTTTGCTGATTTGACACATAGGAAAGAAAAGCAACTTGACCATACTTAGAACCTTTCACAGTACTTCTAGTTCTAACAGGTGCCTGAGGATCACCAAGTATATTGGATTGAGGATGTGCAATGTTGATCCTTGTGGTAGCATTGGGGTTGACATCAATTGTGGTGTCAAGATTGTTCATATTGGGTCCAAAATCACTATCATAGGAGGCTGAGTTGAAGATACCAGCTTTGGGTTGGTGATTTCCAAGATCAGAAGGACTTGGAAAACGTGTATATGGCTCTTCAAGGTCAGTGGACACACTAGGAGAAATGGGAGAACCTTCAGGAGAACTGTCAGCAGAATTGGTGATGTCAGGGGAAACAGAATGCCTATCAGCAGAATCCGGGTTTCCACTGACTGATTGTGCTAACTCCACATCAATTCTTTCAGCTTCTTGATTGGCTGCATGCTCCTGCTTCTTAAGTCTAGCAAGATCCTCTGCATAGTGTGACTCATCTTCAAGCTCATCAGAAGTAACTTTGGAGCTATCACCTGCAAATTGGTTAGGAGAAAAGGAGGGAACAACAATAGGGTGTTCATCATGCTCAGAATCACTATCTGAGTCACCATCCATGTACCAACTTTGTCTTTGGGAGACTCTTGAGAACCTGCAGATTGGTTAGCCACATATCTAGTATAGCCCAAGTAATCAGTTAAGTAATCCAGGTCAAAATACCAAGCATGACCTTGACCCTGAACATTAGGCTTATCTTCTAGGAATCTCAGGTTAAGGGTCTCCTCTATCTTTTTAGCATTTAAATTATATACCCTATAAGCCTTACTATGTGCTGCATAACCCACAATATACCCCTCATCAGCTTTC
This sequence comes from Artemisia tridentata subsp. tridentata, assembly GCA_021014915.2. NCBI lineage: Eukaryota > Viridiplantae > Streptophyta > Magnoliopsida > Asterales > Asteraceae > Artemisia > Artemisia tridentata. The sequence continues at coordinate 284,477,518 of CP139506.1, forward strand.
TCATCAAACTTTCCTAGTGGATCACTAGTATTCAAAATGGTCACTTGACAGCCAAAAGGTTTAAGGTAATGAATATCAGGAACTTTCCCAGTGAGAAGTTCATAAGGTGTCTTAAAATGAGGTCTAGTGATGGATACCCTGTTCAGAACATAACAAGCAGTACTTACTGCTTCAGTCCAAAACATAGTGGGTAACTTAGAGTCTGCAAGCATGGATCTTGCTGCCTCTATTAAGGTCCTATTCTTTCTCTCAGCCACCCCATTTTGCTGTGGGGTTCTTGGATTGCTATAGTCCCTTTTTATCCCCTTAGACTGACAAAGTTCTATTAAAACAGCATTTTTGAACTCTGTCCCATTATCACACCTAATACCTTTAACCTTTTTGTTTAGCTGGTTTTCAACAAGGGTAATGTATTCTTTTAAAATTGGAGATGTTTCATCTTTAGTTCTCAAAAAGAATACCCAACAAAACCTGCTATAGTCATCAGTGATTACCAGGCAGAAGCATTTGTGATCAATACTTCTGATTTGAGTTGGACCAAAAAGATCCATATGCAGCAACTGAAGAGGTTCTGAGATAGTTCTTACAGCAGTAATGGCTTTGTATGAGGCTCTGTGTTGCTTCCCTTTGTTGCAGGCAACACAATTGTGCTTATTGGTGAATACTTTGGAGGGAAGCCCATGAACTAGACCAAGCTTAGAGAGTTTGTTTATGGTCTTGAAATTAACATGAGCCATTCTTCTATGCCACTTAGTAGACTCATTCAGTGATGCTTTAGCCACCAAGCATGTCAGATCACCTTCAGGTTGGACTTCATTTAAGTTGAATGTGTATAAGTTGTGGCTTCTGGGAACTCTCAGCAGAATTGTGGTATCTTCTGGAAGCTTGAAGTCTTTATGTGAGTACAAGACATTCATCCTCTGAGAAGAAGACCTTGTTCTTGGTATCACATATTTGTGATACTGAGAACAAGTTGAAGTGTTGCAGTTCCTCCACATAGAGCACATTCACAAAATCCAAGTTAGGTGTTCTGATGGTTCCATATCCAGTGATTTTGCCATCTCCTCCACCAAAAGTCACATTGCCTCCTCCTTGAATGGGTACAAAATCATGCATTATGTCCCTGTTTCCTGACATACTCCTGGAACAACCACTATCTACTATGCCTACATCTTTACTTTTCAAAGGATGATCCTACACATACAACAGAATTATACAAATGTTAGTACACTTTGGAGACTCAAGTCATTACTGACTTGAGCCTGCCTTGTGGATCATAAGCATTAGGCCATGTAGATGTATTAGATCCACCATTATCCTTGGACCTGCTATAAAAATTAGGTCCCTTGTGAGTCCAAAAATAACCTGCTGAGGGCTTAACAGCAGTATCCCAATATCCCATACCCATATGCATTGGGTCAATAAATCCAGGCCAATAACCATTCTGAAAATAAGAACTAGTGGGTTGCACAAATGGTCTAGCAACATATCTGTTCCTAGCAGATTGAGAATGTCTATCAGCAGAATGTCTGGCCCTGTGAGTTGCTTGTGGAACATATGGTGGTATATCCTTAACTTTAGTCCACTTTGGTCTGGGTTTATCTTGACCACTACCTACACCCATTCTTTGCTCATGAAAATTACAATCCTTAATCAAATGAAATTTACTTCCACACACAAAACATTTCTTCTTTTTAGAAGATTTATTAAAAGAAAAGGATGTTCCATTACATGCAAAAGTATTCAAACCATTAACAGAATTGTTTTTGACACAATTAAAAACATTATTTTGCAAAGAATTAAAAGACAAGTCTTCAGAAGAAATTGTCTTGGACTTCACATCCTCAGCAGCAATTCTAACAGGCTTGTAGGGAGTCTTGGGTGTAGACTTAGGAGAGGTCTTGGGTGAGGTCTTGGGAAGGTCTGACTTTTCACTTGAATCACAACTGGTAGTAGACCCTTGGTCAGAGGATATGTCACTAGAAGAACAAGAGACATAGTCAGTAGAATTAGAATCAGGGTCTGGCAAGTCATTTGACTTTTTGCCATAAAGATGGTGTGATCCATCAAAGTCTGAGGTGGTGTTTGTAGTGGGCATGAATTCTCCCCTAATAGGTCCAGGCACAGCATGTAATTTTCCTTCTTTAACAAAGTTTGCTAAGCCTGCTGGTGTAGATTTTCTCATATCAAACCTAGCCTCTAACCCAACATATTTTTTAAAACCAAGACCTATACTAGAGTTTACAGGTTGACTATTATAAAGACAGTTATTTAGCTTATCTCCTGACATTAACCAAGTTTTATGAGTGGCTACTTCCTTGTCTAATTTCTCTTTTAGTTCCTGATTTTCTAAACTCTAGTTCAGGCTTTTTCTTTTCACAACATTTTAATTCATTTGTAGAGCACAACAAATCTCTTTCTAACACCCCTATCTTTTCTTCATAGGCAGTCTGATTCTTCTGAAACCAAATTTGTTGTCTTTCTTTAGTTTTTAAAGCCTGTTTGTAAGCCTCAACTTCAACATAACATTCATTATATTTAGGTTTCAATTCATCATATGCCTTCTTAAGTTCATTATATCTTTCACTACAACCAAAAACACAATTTTGTACCTGAGAGATGCCCATTAAGGCAACTTGATCATGTTGATCCTCTGTAGTATAGTATGCCAGTAATCCACTCTGTCCAGCAGCTTCATCATTCTCAGGTTCATGCACATTCCAGTTGATATGATCATCCAGAGTGATCAAAGCTCCAGCTTTCCCAGCTTCCACTTGTTTCTTCTGATAGGTAGTATATCTAACCTCATCACCTGCCTTCCTATCCTTGCATTCTCTTTTGAAGTGACCCATCTGTCCACAAGTATAGCATTTGATCTTCATCCTGTCAAATCTAGCTGGATCTCCTCCCTTGTAATCAAAATTTCTCCCAGACTTCTTCTTAAACCTTTCGACATTCAAAGTGAGCATGGCCACCTGCCACTTCAAGTTCATCTCTTCCAAATCCAGAGGATCTAATTGATCAAAATCCTCAAAAGCAAGTTGCTGCTGATGATCATAATCAGCAACAAAAGAGTGAAGTACATCTTCCAATACACTACTAGACTGTGGTTTGGAAATTGGTCTGTTGTTGGTGTAAGAAGATGATACTGAGGAGCTTGGGCTTGAAACTTGATTCATCTTATTGGAGGTGGTGCTAACAAATGCTGAGTAGTTAGGAGTGGATGCACGAATGGGACTTCTAACATCAGGCTCAAGAGTCTTAAGCTTGTTGTAGAGATCATCAAAAGATAGCATATCCAGTCCACCTTTAGCTTTGAGTGCAATGCTCACTTGCAGCCAGGATGGAGGTAAAGATCGTAAGAACTTTGCATTGCAATCCTCATTGTCTGGCCTGGCCTGCAGCTGATTCAATTGGCTCAGAATCTTATGAAACTTATCATACCCCTTGTGAATACCTTCTTCCTCAGAGATTTGGAATTCTTGAAACTGCTGTTTCAGCATCGATTTCCTCATTCTCTTCGACTCCTCATTCCCACCAAACCTAGCCTTGATGGCCATCCAGATATCCTTAGCATCCTTTATGTAGTGAAAGTCACCCATATGATCATCTGGTATAGCCTGAAGGAGAATAGTTCTAACTTTATTCTCTCTCTGAACAGCTAGAATCTCTTCAGCAGTTTTAGGACCAAGGATGGTAATCTTGCCATCAGCATCTTCGGTGTGCCTTTTCAAACTATTTCCATTCTTGACAACTTCCCAAAGATTCCAATCAATATTTGTGATCCAGTTCTGCATCTTCATAGCCCATAATTCATATTCTTCCTTCTTGAGATATGGGAACTTTGCATTGCTGTTTGTGAGATTGAGTTGTTGCATAGATGAAGTTGTGGTGTTAAGGTTGTTGTTATTGTTGACTTCGGATCCATCTTCTGATCCAGGCATTGTTTTGGTTGTTTTGATTGATAGGGTGTGGAAGAAAAGATGTTCTTAGTATCACAGAGACTCTCCCGAGGCTCTGATACCACTTGTTGAACCTTAGACCTTGATAGATCTACGAGCACTCTTGGATCGATAGTAATGTTTATGTAATCACAAACACACTAATAGAAAGTCTCTAATACTTGTATAAAGCGGAATATAAACACAAGCAAGAACACGAATAACTAAGAACGATTGATCCTCTATGGATCTTTTATTGATACTAAGAACTTGTTTTTCTAAACTCGTACATAATACATAATGATGCGTTCCTTTTATAGACAAGGAACCCTAAACAACCCTAAACCGTTTCACAAGAAACGTATAATCTAAAAACTATCTGAGATATGCAATATCACTTTCTAAATAAACTCATGCATATCCTAACTAATAACATAATACGCGGAAACTATCAATCAGCAGAAACACATTCCGCACAATCTATACTTCGGCAGAAACAATCTTCAGCAGAATCTATACTTCCGCAGAAACATTCTTCAGCAGAAACCAATACTTCAGCAGATTCATCAGCAGTAACCATCAGTAGAATTCTTCCTTAGCAGAATTCCCAACACATTGTTACAAGGTTTTCAAAAACGTCGAGTTTGATCACTAACACTTAACGTGCAATATTTCACGACTAGTTTCACGAAGCCATTTTGGGCATATTTTCACAAGTTAAGGAAAATATTAAATTGAGTTGAAAACGCTACATTTTGCCGATAGAACACCAAACGAGGATCGTGGAGTACCGTTTCAATGTATTTACACGAAAAGTAGTTTATAACTTAACGAGATGTCAAAAGTGTATTTTTCGTCGATAAACGTTATTTTCAAAACTAACAAGTGGTATCGTTAACATACGTATTTGCATGTGTTGCATTGTATCATTGCTTACATTGGATCACATCATTCATAATAGGTCGCGGTTAGAGACCGAGCTTTATTTCATCATATCCATCATTTTCATTGTTGCTATATCATATCAGGTGAGTTTTCATAGCCCCGTTTTAAATTGTTTATTGATTTCTAAACTCTCGGGGGAGAATACATTGCACCATTTTCATATGCGGACCAAATTATACAAACTCATTACATTGCTTAAGTTACATCATTGCCCAGATTAAAGTCCCCTTTTATTATCATGAACCGTTAATTGTTAGCAAGCGAGAGTGAGTGAATAGATCTATTGAGGGTGACTCCTCCGTTCGGGTTGGTAGCACCAACTGGTCAAACGAACGCATTTCATTTCTGTCATATTAGAGTGATTGGCAAACACTCGGTTGGGGCATTTCATTCAGTCTAGCTTCGGGGTCATGAGCTTAGAGCTAATGTATCATTTTTATGTGGCATGGTTTTGTCATACACTTTATACTTGTGGTATCCGTACAACATTTCATTTACATAAACCTATGATCTCACCAACAATTTTGTTGACCATTTTTAGCAATGTATTTTCTGGTAATTAAGGTATCGCATGTTGGCTTGCATATGGACACATCATGGAGTCGCGGAGTCGACGCGTCTCACTTTATATTTTATGCACTTATCCATCGTTTGAATTGTATAAACTTGTTTTATGAAAACTTGTTTCACCTTTTGGGACCTAGCTTTGTAACTCTGGATGTTTTTAAATAATCAAACGATGTATTTTCCAAACGACACTTTAGGTCGTTCAATATAACTGCAACTTTGGTGCTATGACCAGTCGCCCCCTGAATGCTTCATTCCGCTGCAAGTTACGAAATTTGGGGGTGTGACATAAGTGTACAGCGGAAACCGTAGCAAACCACATAAAATATTGCTGCTCCTTTTAAGAATAATCATCGTGATTCTCCGTTCGGGGGATCATCAAATAGATCAACAGTGTATTATCCCACACTTGAATAATTCTTCTCACATTACTTCCCGCTGAAGTCTGAAGGAATGCATACCGAAAGTATCCAGAGACCACTTCCCCCAAGTAGTTGAAGTGATGCAATCAGTCTCATTATATGAAGCTCAAAAAAAAAACTCGAAGTACACACTTAATCCCATTAATGAAGTCGAAAACGTAACATCAAGATCACTTAAGACCCGGAAATGTACTTTTCTCCCTTCAGGAAATTGCATATGAGAATTGTTACACCAAAGTCAACTAAGTCCCGAGTGTAAGCAATTTATCCCGTATGTAGTCGAAATGATAACACCAAGACAGTACCACACAAGCAACTAGAGGAATTGATGAACTAAAATAAGTACATTTTATTACTATCATTTATCCTATTAATTTGACTTGTTTTATTATATTATGTATGAGGATTGATACTTAATCGTTTACTTTTGTAATTCTCAGTTGAAAACAAGCATTTGGTGAAACTTGGCGATTTTGGACTAATTATGGGGCAAAACATGCAAGAAGTTAAGAGTCTACTGAAATGTACAAGATCAAGACTAATCTGCTCCAGATGCGCCGCATCTTGCTTATCACATACGGCGCATCGCTATCAAGATCTCACCAGATACGATCCAAGATACAAGAGGACATGCGCCGTATCCAAAGATAAAGATACGCCGCATCTTCTGGCGGTGTACGAATATTCCTGAATATTATAATCTTGGACCCCACGCGAAGTTAAGTAAATGCGCCGCATCTACTTACTAGATGCGCCGCATCTTACCCTCAGACAGAAACTATAAATACCCCAAGACCAGACGAATTTCGGGAGACATATAATATATACGAAGACCGAAGTAAAGAAACCTAGGACGAATTCAGTCGAATAGCGAGCACAAGACACACTCAAATCGAAGATACAAGAGCTGTAAGAAGGTGTTGCATGTGTTTAATTCATTAAGTAGTTTTGTTTTATTGTGTTAGTAAACTTTAATTCATCAAGATTGGTGGCTTGTGTAATGTGACAACGGAAAGATTGCACTCCCTTAAAACTGCTTTCTCATTAATTAAAGTTTATATGTTGATGTCTTTGGTGACTTTTATTAGTGCATTGATAACCTCTGTGTCTAGCTGAGCGTTGATCGGGTCGCCATGCCTCTGCCCTCGCCTATTTATTAGATCGCCTATGCATTCTATGGTCTGTAGAAAAGTAGGAGAAAGATAAATAGGATAGTCATAAGTAATCATTAAGGGTTTACTCGCCGATAAGATTAGAACCAACGAGAAAGGACTTAATCTCGGTGCGTTGCATCGAACTATACACTTCATATAACACTAGCAATAAAACAAGTGACAAACTACTTATCATAAGGACAGCCCTCTTATTGTCTCGAGTATTTATATGTGTACGTGTGTGCTATTCGCTGATTCGTGCCTATTGGTTTAGTTTATTATTTAATTGCAACCAAATCGTGCCAGTCTCTCAGGCTGAACCCCCTTGCGTTAGATTAGATTGTATAGCTAACTTAATATATTAAAATACTGATTAGAATAACTAGATAATACGTTCCACTCTTAGTGATCGACACTCTACTTACCATTATATTCATACTGACTGGGTACACTGCTCGTTAAGTGTGTGTGTTATTGATAAGTCGGCTAAATATAAATTTAAAACTTGAGTAGGCATCAATACTGCTAAACCGCAACGACACATCGCACGCAACTAGAGGAATCATCATACAACTGTGTACCTCTTTAATCATCAGAAACTGTTTCTTACATCTCTTCCCCCACGTAGTTGGAATAATACACCAAAAGCTACGAGTCAAAACACTGATTTTCTCTGCGGTTATGACATTTGTCTTCCCGGAATAACTTCAATTAAGAAGAAGTATAAAGTTCATCACGTGTACTCGTTGTGCGTTCAGATGTATGTCTCCTTCCCCCTTGCTGGTTTTGATACCTCATAATCAGCAACACATTTTACGCACATATACATGACATCTTGTGAGAAGAACAAAATTGGCTCAAATGTATCTTGTGAGAATCAACAGCTACCGAAACGCTCACTGACTATCTTTACCAGAACTTATGTTATGTCGGCTATTGCTGTTACCGATTGGTGAAGAAAACCCGATATACCAAACTTGAAAATGAAGAAGAATTCCCCAAATTTGTTACTTAATCTTGCACTGTTGTTGATTGAAGAACGATGAAGAAGAAAACCCCTAAGTACCCTTATACACTCAACAAAGAGCCAAAGCAAGTACAACACCTCTTGAGACTATCCACATCTGCATCTGCGTGTGACACTGAGCACTACAATGTAACTCCTTGAAGTGATAGCTATAACCCGTGATAACTTCATTGTAACTCCTTACATCGGGTATAACTAGATAATCCAAGTCCCAATCATAAATTTTAAGCATGAGCAAGTTATCAATGAAAGTCATCCATCCAACCAACCCCGACTTCAAGATAAAATAAGATCACGCATTTGTGAAAGTCAACTTCAATCTCAAATAAGGGATGCCAAATAAACTCCGTGATCACTTGACATTCTATGTCCAAACTCTTAGCCTTTTTGACGTTTTAGCCGACATTTTCCTTTATGTTCTTGTGGTTGATTTACAGATTACATATTGGAAGGAACAACAATCCGTAAATAAGGAGATTCTTCAGAACCTGTTTCTGGGAAAGGAATACCCAAGAACGGATCATTATTCAAGCGTGCAGCTTCAATATCATGAGAGTCATTATCAACAACATGAGGAATAAGTGGGACATTAGGTGTTGAAGGAGAGTCGTATGACCATTTCTCAAATCTCACTCAACATGTAGTTTATTCACCCTTCTCCCCCTCAAAAATTGCATATGACTGCCAACTGCCATTTTTGATTGAACGAGTGAATAAGAATACAATCAACAGTAAGTAGATCCACTTGATAACTGGCAATTTGTTTATTCACCCTTCTCCCCCTCAAAAATTGCATATGACTGCCATTTTTGATTGAACGAGTGAATAAGAATACCATCAACGGTAAGTGACTCCACTTGATGACTGACATGTAGTTTATTCACACTTCTCCCCCTCAAAAATTGCATTGGAGGTTGCCATTTTTGATAGAACAAGTGAATAAGAATATACTCCAATGTACGTTGATCCACTTGATGACTGAATGAGCATGGGAAGAGCATGAAGCTTGTTGATGAGAATGGTCATAAACAAGAAGATTTCTCTTCTTCCGAAGATAAAGCGCACTTAATCGTACACTTCTCTTTTCTTTGATGAACGGGGCCTGAAGAGTTGTCAGCAGACGCCATCATGTTGACATTGAGGCCCGAGGCTTGAACTGCAGTGTTCAAACGTCATATTTCGTTGAAGAACGAGGCTTGAACTGATGTGTTCAAACGTCATTGTCATTGATGTTCATCAAGCTTGAATTGCTTGAACCCCTACTTCATGAGATATCAATCTTTTCGACACCCAAACCCTGAGTCTTTCCTTAATATGAGTGAACGATGTACCTGCACTTAAGTAAAGACTACCTTCACTGACATTAAGAGTTTGTTTGCATTTATATGGGTTAGTGATATCAGCATCTAGACCATTTGGGGTGTCATTGTCAACCTTGGTTTTGCACTTAGTGAACATCTTTCTAATAGGCATCCATCTAAGACCAACAATCTTAAAAATTCTACCTGTCGGTATCCACCTAAGACAAGATCTAGGAGTGTTTGGTTTCTCATGCACAGTGGAAGACTTGTTGAGAGAAAACTTTTGTCTTATAGCAATCTGCCTACCAGGTTTCTGAGTATAACTTTTTGGTTCTACGGGCTTTTTGTAGTTTCTAGTCTAAGAGGATTGAACCTTATCATGAGCATTCACTTCCTTCAGGAATTTTGTTATACAATCATCATGGTTTGCATTAAACACACATTTCTAACAAATTGAGCAACCAGAGTGTTTGGATTCAGAAAAAGATCTAGAATTCTTAGAGTGATCTGCTACGGGAATCGCTTTAATCGATACGCAACTACTCTTAGAAACAGGCAAATTCCTAGTCCTTTCATGTGTGTTTTTCTTAGCATCCTCTAGGTTGTGATTCTGAACACTGTTTTTATGTCTAACATGTTCCTTTGGTGTCACAAATGACATACGCTTTGAACTAATCCTAGAAGAACTAGAGCCACTCATGTGATGAGGTTTTGCAAACGTATATTCCTTTTCATTAGGTCTAGACTGTGAAATGACTGGTTTTGACAAAACTTGTTTCGAATCAACTTGGGAGGCAAACCGTGGTTTTGAAGATTTTGGTCGTTCAGATCTAAACGCAGTCGGTTGTCTAACAACTGACTGGTTTCTAAGTGGTTGTAAAACTGGTTTCCCCAAGATTGATGGTTTTGCAAACTTAGTGTTCACACCATTTTCTGTCAATTTTCTTAACTCGTTTTTCAACGCTGCAATTGCAAAACCCTTTTCCTAAAGTTGAGCTTTGAATTCAACATTATTGGCAATCAAAGAGGTTGTTTGCTCCACAGTCTTAGTTTTTGTTTCTTTGATTGAATCACACAGTTCTTCGCAATGAATTTTCAAAGTCTCATTTTCATTAAGTAATTCAGCCACTTTATGTTCCAATTCAGTATTTTTTTGTTGCAATAACATCACTGTCATGCACCTTGGCTTCATTACTTTTCTCATGCATATTAATTCGATTTTTCAAATTGTTGATCGTTAAGTTTTTGGCTTGTAGCTGAGCTTTCAAATCGTTTATCTCAAAAAATTCACGAAATTTAGGAAATTCCGGATTATTACATGGTTTGTTAGTTTGAAGACTTTCTTCCTTTTGTTGTATTGATATTTCAAGTGAAATACAATGTTTTTCAAGTTGTAAGAATCTGTTTGAAAGTTCATTATAAACTTCTTTTTCAACCATATCGTTCGTTTTGAAAAGCTCAGCCTTAACCAAAGGACTTATAACTTGATCATGTTCAACATCCTGATCAATTTCTCCCCCCTTATGACTCATATTTGTTGAATCAGGAGTGGTATTGCTATCAGCCTTTTCCAACAGATATGTGTCATAAACAGGTTCAGATTGATCAGTATGTTGTTGTTCACTAGCAAGGACATTATGTTGAACAGTTAGATGTACCTCAGCAAATGGCACTTGGTCATTTACTGGTCTGATATCAGCATCCACACCATGTGTGATATGAGTCACATAACTGCTGCTTGTATCATGCTTATCTGACATTGTCCCACTGCATTCTGTGACAACTGAACTAGCACCCAGTGCTTTACTCGAATCAACCTTAATCTCTCTTGATTGCATCCGACTTTCATTCATCTTGATGTCATACTTTAGTTTGTGTTGTGCTCTTTCCTCAATGTACTTCTTAACATTACCCATGTGTTGGGTAATGTTTCTCTGAACATGTTAACTTCAATTCCAGTGTAATCAGTAAAACACTTTTCTGTCATTTGACTGTCATAATTCCAAGTGTATTGTGAATTGATGAACAATTGAAGTTGTTTGTTGATCACCCGAAGAGCAGCCATGGATCCAATTTCATGAAATTCTTCTTTGTCAAGTTGTTGTTCTAGTTGATCTAAGTTCAGGAACATAGTGCCTATGAAAGTCTGAACATCTTGACCAAAGAGTGATGCAAATGCTCGTTCGAATCCTCCCATGGATCCAGGTCTTTCTGAGAGAACCTTGAGATGTGAATGAAGTAGTCAAAAGCATTCTATGCAACTTTCCTTTGCATTATCATGCAATTGTTGTGGCTGAAGCAACTCTCTCTCTTGCGAATTCAAGCACAAAGATTCCATATTAACAATATCTTACCCAAAAACGTTTGTCGGTTGTACTTTGTTGGGAATCTTATGTTCATCGATCATGTCGTACAATTTGAGTACCTCAACAATGACTGAATCCAAAGTCTTTGACATGATATAAACGTGCACGGGATTTTATAAATCTATGATTTAAACCGAGAAATAGAATCTTTCGCGGGATTTTACAAAATCAAGAGGAAACCGTGAAATGATGATTACTTGAATTTGTTATGATGAAAGTTTGGTAGACTTGGTGATCTGTTGTATAGTAGTAATTTGGTATGGTTGATGCAAGTTATTATGGTGAAATTTTGGTCTGAAAACTTAAAACCTCAATAACTTCATTTTGGAGCGATTTCAGGCTTCGAAAATTGGGTTTATTGAATAAATTATGTCCTCCTCCTCGGTCTCACGGTCGTTTTGACAGGTAATTCACTGAAAACGGAGTTACGGTTCAAAAGTTATGGCCGTTTGAAGTTTTGACGTAAAAAGTCAACTTTGGTCAAACCGCAGAAACCTCTAAACGCAACTTGGTCAAACCGCAGAAACCACAAAATGCAGAGACCTCAAACCGCAGTACCACAAACCACAGAATATCACAAACCGCAGAAGACTCAAACCGCAATACCACAAACCGCAGAAAACTCAAACCGCAGAGTACCACAAACCGCAGAAGACACAAACCGCAGAAATCCACGAACCGCAGAAACCAAAACGCAGAAATGTCAAATCGCAACCTTGGTCAAACCGCAAGACTAGTCAAACCGCAGACTGGTCAAACCGCAGAAAAGCTAAACCGCAGAAGTTAAACCGCAATAAGTCAACCGCAATACCTCAAACCGCAAGAAGTCAAACCGCAGGACAAAACGACAAACCGCAAAGGACAAGAAACCACAAACCGCAACAGCAAACGGACAAGATGTCCCTTTCAGTACTTTTTGTCCTTTTCCCGTTATGGTTAAAATCCAAACCGCAGTCAGGCCAAACCGCAGTCAACAATACCCAAACAAACTCAAACCGCAGACAAGAATACTAACCGAGAGACAAACCGCAACTAATAATACCTTACCGAAACACAAACCGCAATCAAGAAAATTCTTCCAATCTTTCAATAACTAACACCACACGACTGTATGTTGTCAAGAAAGATGCAAGTTGGTTTTGTGAACACAAAAGTACAATGTTTTAAAGATTTAGACCACAAACAAAGCATAAATCATGATTTGTGTCCTTTTTTCAAGTCGACACAAAACCAACCAAAAATGCCAAAATCACACCACAAATCCGTGAATATGCACTTACACAAACCTAAAAATGGCTCTTGATACCAATTGTAGCATATTCACTAACATATAACCCACATATGGTGGTGATTTGGCCGATTGCTTTAGAGAGAGAAAGAGAGAATGGGAACCTTGAGAGAGAAAGAGTAATATGTTAGATTGAATGAAGTGAAGGTCCAACCCTTCCCACACTTGGGAAGGGGTATTTATACTACTAGTTAAGTTGCCCCTAGTGGGCTGTGGAGTGAGCTGACAGTGGGTAAAGACCCGACCCAACTCCACAAATACTAATTGTAACTAAGCTAATAATAATAATACTGATAATCCTACGACCTAGTTAATGCTAACAGATACTCGGGGTGACTGAGTCTTCACATGAATATTTATATTCCTAACACATTTTAACCACAAAATCGAAAGATAGAACTTATATGAGTTCACCTTAAACCCTAATCATCTAAATCACTTCAAATGTGTTTCTGGGTTCGATTCAAGGGTTAAATCATGTAATTCGACACATATAAACACTATCTCAACAACTTAATTACACCACAACACACTTATATGAATTTCCCCAATTACGACGTATGAACCCTAAATTAGGAACAATCATCAATCGTGTTTTTGGGTTCAATTAAGGACTTATAGCATGTTTAGGACTCAATTTCGACCTAAACCCACCATTCAATTTTATCACAAACACACAAAATCATAACCCGAATCAATATAAACCCTAGATCTAAAAGACTCAATTATGAAAGATTTAACCGTTGGATGTTAAAATCCTTTAAAACCATGTCTTAAAATCATATGAACAACGTTTAAACACTCACAGATTAGCAGATTCTTGACCAGATTTCTTGTTTGATTTTGAGCCGTGGATAGAGTAGGTGAAAAAATTTAATACGGTTGGTGAAAGTTATTGACTGCAATTGTAATGCTATTAATGCAATTGTGACTTTAAAATTTTAAGTTTCCAACTCTTGCCACATTAAGTCCCTTAACCATTTTTTTTTCAATCTATGTCCTTACTCACAACTTGTTAACTTAGACTTGACATGATTATTGACTAGAACAATTTAATACTCCCCCTCGACTTATGAGTATTTGAAAACATTTGAAAACATTTTAAGATCAAGGAGGGTATAACCACCATTTTGTAAAGCAACAATTTTAAGGAAAATATGCAAGTACAAATTTTAACGAATATTTTAAAATTTGAATTTATTTCTCCCCCTCAACACTTGTTCAGAAATAATTGGTAATGTGTTGAAATGAACCAAGTGTTGATGGAAATTTTGTACTTGCATGCATGTTTTTTTTTTTAATAAAGATTAAATGGAAAATCTTTTTGTGTTTTTGATAAAATATTTACAAAGATAGTTTTGGTGTTTGACTTTCTTAATTGTTTGTAAGAAAGTTGTTTAAATCCTCTAGAGTCAAACACCTCATACCAATCTGATGAACTAATTCTACAAATCTTGCATGGGGCAAGGCTTTGGTGAATAAGTCTTTCAGTTGGTATTCTGTACCCACAAAATAAAGTTCAATAGTACCCTGTTCCACATGCTCCTTTATGAAATGGTATCGAAGTGCTATATGCTTGGACTTCGAATGCTGAACGGTGTTGCACGAGATGGCAATGGCACTCTTGGAGTCACAGTACATTGGAATCTTGTTGAATACATAACCATAGTCCATCAATTGTGATCTCATCCAGATGACTTGAGCACAACATGCTGACATGGCTACGTATTCTGATCCAGTTGATGACAGTGATGTACAATCTTGCTTCTTTGACTGCCAAGAGACAAGTTTGTCTCCAAGGAACTGTACTCCTCCAGACGTACTTTTACGGGCATCTAAGCAACCTACATGATCAGCATCTGAAAACGCAATTAGTTCAAATCCAGAATCCTTCGGATACCAGATCCCCAAATGAATGGTTCCCTTTATGTATCGAAGGATTCTTTTAACCTCAGAGAGGTGTCTTTCAGTAGGTCGAGACTGATAGCGGGAGCAAAGATATGTTGCAAATACAATATCTGGTCTGCTGGCTGTTAGATATATGAGTGACCCAATCATACTTTGGTATTTGGTAGGGTCAATTGGTGTCCCATGTAAATCAGTATCCAGCTTTGGAGATGATGCATACATTGGAGTATTATATGTGTCACAACTTGTCATGCCATGCTTTTTCAAAATTTCTAGAGCATATTTGGACTGGTTTAAGAAAATACCACGGGGGGATTGATGAACTTGCAATCCTAAGAAGAACGTAAGTCGACCCATCATGGACATCTCAAAGTTTTGTTTCATTAATTTAGCAAAAGCATTTGAGTACTTTTTATGGGTTGAACCAAAAATGATGTCATCCACATAAATTTGGACTATTAAGATGTCCTCCCCGTGTTTTTGTATAAACAGTGTAGGATCAACAGATCCTTTGGTGAAATGATTAGCAATTAGGAATGCAGACAGTTTATCGTACCATGCCCTCGGGGCTTGTTTAAGGCCATAGAGGGCTTTCTTGAGCCGATACACATGATTTGGATGTTCTGGATCGACGAAGCCCTCTGGTTGTGTGACGTACACTTCTTCACGGAGTTGTCCATTCAGGAATGCAGTCTTCACGTCCATTTGGTAAACAATGATGTTCTTGTGGGCCGCATATGCCAGAAATATGCGAACAGCTTCAAGTCTAGCCACTGGTGCAAAGGATTCCTCAAAGTCGATACCTTCTTCTTGACTGAAACCTTTGGCAACCAACCGAGATTTGTTACGAATAACTGTGCCATCAGCATCCAATTTGTTCTTCCAGATCCATTTCAGTCCGACAACGTATACTCCATCAGGTCTTTTTACCAGTTCCCAAACTTCAAGACGCTTGAATTGATCAAGTTCTTCTTGCATTGACTCAATCCAATTGTCGTAAGTTAAGGCTTCTTTAATATTTTTGGGTTCTGCTTGACAAACGGTGAGTGCATAAATGCAAGTTTTACCATCTGTGTGGAGTCGTTTCCGTGTCATGACTGGATTGTCTGGATTGCCAATCACGTTCACTAAAGGATGATCTCTGGTCCATTTGTGAGTAGAAGGGTAGTGTTGAAAATTGTTGTGCATATTTGACAGATCCAAGTTGCTCGTTGACGAATCTGCAATATCTGGAATAGTTGGAGCCGGAGCAAATGGATTGAAGAAAGCATTTCCGTCATAATGTGCGGGTGTGGGTACTTCTTGAGATAGGAGGGGATCTTCAGCTGCAGTCTCAGTATTGGAGGCAGTTTGTTCTACTGTTGATGATGTTTCTGTTGGAGGTGCATCTGCAGCAACTGCTGTTGTTGTAGTTACTGGTGTATCAGGTACTTGAATTTGGACAGATTGTGCAGCGGAACTAGTGGATACATCTGAAGCACGACTAACGAGAGAGTCATCAAACAATGGAGAAAATAAGTCTTCCAAATCCTTGCGGTTGAGAGAGAGTGGTGCAGCTGATTGATCAGGGAAGTTCAGACGGTTAGAAGCGGGTCCTAAGCTGTTTTGCTCAGAAGTCATTTCAGCGAGTTCATCAAAATGAGAATGTATTGTCTCTTGAATTTCTCGGGTTCGACGGTTCTAGATACGAAATCCTTTAGAATTCTCACATTATCCAACAAAGATTCCAATATCATATTTGGCTTTCAACTTTCCAAGTTTATCACGATCATTATTTGGGTAACAGAGAGCCCCAAATACATGAAAGTAATTTATGTTCGGTTTACGTTTATGAACAAGTTCATATGGGGTTTTGTGGTACCTTTTGTTGATCATGCAACGGTTTTGAGTGTAGCAAGCGGTTGAGACAGCTTCAACCCAGAGGTAATCAGGTAATTGAGCGTTTATCAACATCGTCCTTGCAGCTTCTACTAAGGTTCTGTTACGTCTTTCGACCACTCCATTTTGTTATGGGCTGCGTACAATAGATGTTTGGTGTGCAATCCCTACTTTCTCAAAATACTCACGAAGAGTGTGATTCTTAAATTCGGTTCCGTTATCTGTTCTGACTTTTCTAACGGTATTGCGGAGCTGAACCTGAATTTTGGTGAGAAAGGTGATGATCATCGAAGGAGCTTGATCTTTAGTTCGAATAAAGTAGACCCAAGTCCATCTTGAAAAATCATCAACGATTACCAATATGTAACGCTTCCCGTTGATTGTTTGAACTCGCATCGGGCCACACAAATCCATATGTAGAAGTTGGAGAACATGATCCGTACTGTGCTCGGTTTTAGGAGGAAAATGAGCACGATTACTCTTCCCTTGTTCACATGCTGGACAAAGGTGATCTTTGGCATACCGAAATCTTGGAAGACCGTCGACTAACTTATGACGAGCAAGATCGGTCATTGTTTTGAAATTCAAATGAGACAAACGTTTATGCCATAGCCATGATTTTGTAGAGTGTGCCTTGGAGAGTAAGCAAATTGGAGAAGAGGCGGTCATGTCTGACATAGAAATGGTGTAGTGACTCGTTCCGCGCTTTCCTGAATCACGAACAAAGCAGGTTTTCTCCCTAAATGCAACTTCCAAATCGCCATCACAAAACTGCCCTACTGAGAAAAGATTATGTCCAAGGCCTTCAACGTAGTATACACGGCTAATCTCGATGTTTTCGTTGACATAGTCCCCATAGCCCATTATAGCGGCAAAGTGGTCATTCCCAAATCTGACAGTTCCTATGAACTTTGCGACAAAGTTTACTAGAAGTTTTAGGTTGCCTGTCATGTGTCGGGAACATCCGCTATCAACAATCCAAAGTACAATCTGAATCACCTGCATCACAAGAAGACGATGCAGATGGAGAGACGGTAACGGTGGAACCCGTTGGGTTAGTAGCACAGTTTTTAAGCATCTTTTGTAACCAAGTAAAACTAGGTTTATGTTGTAGCCAACGTTGCCATGTCCAACTAGATTCTGCTTTCTTCTTAGTAAATCCACTTGGTGTTTGGATTGTTCTAGTAGCAACTATGGTTTTGTCTACGGCAGTCTTAGAAACTACATTTGGCGGCTTTCCTAATATTGACTTAGCATCAGTAATGGGCCTAGAGGAAATGCCATATGCACGTTTCTGATTACGAGACAAAAGGGTCTTTGCAACACAGTTTTTATGATTTCCAGACAATATACTTGTACGACAAAACACACAATAAGCATCAACGATAAGATCGTTCAGAACATTCATAGTCTTAGCATTTGTTACATCACAATTAGAATTACACATTTTAAAGTTTGATTCTACATTAGACATAACATGCTTTTTATTCAGATTTCTAGTGTAGTCTTTTACTTCTTGATCTTTAGATGAGCCGCTCTTACGTAGCCAGATACTAGTCTTCTTTTTGTTCTTTTTAGTCTTGGATCTACTAACGCTAGGAGGGGTGCCTAGTCCTGTAGAATTCGAAGCATGTACATTAGTGGTCTAGGGAGATGCTTTCTTAGGTGTCTCATTGATCCGCCCGAAAACAACACTTATAATTAAACAAATGCAGTCTCAGAACGAATGCTCGTGTGTAGTGTGTGAAACCAGGCAAGTGATCACCTGGGTCGTTTCCCAACGAGGTGTGAATGGAAAACTGTGAAAAGTTTTGGATTAAAGTGATTGATGAATCAGATATTTGATTTTGCGTTATTTAACAATTCTAAATAACAATTTAAAGACAAATATGCACAATAAAATTAAGCGCGAATAAATAAATTACAATCGCGTAACGGGACAGCTAAAATGGGAATAAATTTAAAATTTTAGAAATTACAAACCTAAAAATGTAAAATGACTTAAAACTTATTTAAAAACTTAAATTATATTTTTCTACACTTTTTATTTAATTATTATTAATTATTTATTATTTAATTACTTATTAAACTATTTTAAATTATAAAAAATACTAAATGGACAAAGAAAAATCTAAAACTTTTTCTAAAAATATTACTAAGTAAATAGAAGCTAAG
This sequence comes from Artemisia tridentata subsp. tridentata, assembly GCA_021014915.2. Classification (NCBI taxonomy): domain Eukaryota; kingdom Viridiplantae; phylum Streptophyta; class Magnoliopsida; order Asterales; family Asteraceae; genus Artemisia; species Artemisia tridentata. The sequence goes on from CP139506.1 coordinate 284,496,490, forward strand.
AAAATTATAAAAATGAAAATTACTTAATTAAAAATTAAAAAGATAAATTCTATTAAATAGAAGCTATCACTTTATTTCTATTTTTGATTTTCTTAAGGTCTAAAAATATTTTTATATTTTTCCTAGATTAAAAATGACAAAATAAAATTATGAAAATTGGAATTATATTTTTCTGATTATTATTCTATTTATTATGATTTAATTACTATTAAAAACTAATTAAAATGATTAAAAATATTAAAACTATTCAGAAAATTATGAAAATTTACAGATAATTCTAAAATAATATTAGAAAGATAATAAAAATAAAATGAAAAGTTTGCTAAGCTTATAAGGCTGATTTGGGCTAATAAGCAGTTTAGGAATAAGCCCAAAATAAGCTAAATGATATCCAAAAATTCCCAAAAGTTCAGGAATAGATTAAACAACAATATTAAGCACAAATCAACTTAAAAATGCAAATAAGCACTAAGGATAAGTAAGATAAGCACTTGGCTGTGGTAAAACTATGCACAGAAATATTCAGGCAAACAGCAAACTTGCAGGGTGATTTAAGCAGACCAATAAGCTGTTTAAGTGAAACTTAAGGGGGGAAAAAGCAAGCTAGAACTACTGGGTATCTAAAAATCACAAAAGCCCTATCACAAACTCTCCAATTGAACCTCAATTAAGGATAAGTTCAGCTGGTGAAATCAGCAAAAGCTGATTCAAGATTGTGCAGTGAAAATGGGAAAACTTTGCAGACTAAATTAAGCTATGAAATAAGCTGTGCAATGAAATCAGGGCACAGAAATTTGAACACTACTAGGTAAACTACTTGGAAAGCTAAAATTACAAGGTCTCAGCTCAAGTGTATAAGTTACAAATGAGCTGATAAAAAGACAGCAGACTACTAGTTGGACTGTGTTGTGCAGTCTTTGCACACAACTAGCACAGACCAAATGGCACCTAAGCAGCTATTATGATTACACTAAATGGTTTATATGGAACTCAAAACAACCAAGAAAAGGGTCAAAATCAGCTTATGGCTACAAATGGCTAAATTGAGCTTTTGACAGCCCAATATTCACACAGACAAGGCAAAAGCTGATTTTCTATTTAATAAGCTTAAGAGACTTTGAAAACAGCTTTCTATGGCTACAATAAGCTGATGCAAAGTTGAGATTATGGCAAATGTACAGTAATAGCTAATTTAGCACAAAATCCAAACAGTCCTTAATGATTGACTGTCTTGGATTTAACAAAGGAAATTCAAAATTTTAAACTAAGGGTTTATATATTATTGAAGAACTAACTTATATGAGCACTGATTAACAACTTATAACTCAGAAATAAGCAAAATTATAAGCTATACTAGATATGACTGTTTTTGGTATTTTTAAAGTTTTTTAAGCAAAATGGAAAACAAATTAGATAACTACTGATTTGATAGATCAAATGCACTTATAAACTAACAAATAGCTTATAACAACAACAATAAGCTACTATTAAGCACTATAACAGTCAAATGAAAAATTAAGCAAAAACTTAGAAAAGCTTACAACTGATGTGAACTGATGCACAAAGAACAAGGAACCAAGGACCAATCTAGCTTGTCAAAAACAAGCTAGATAACCCAGAAAAGCTTCCTGAACTAGCTTATCCACCCAGGAATAGCTTATGTTGCCTTTGGTTGACTTTCATTGACCATATTGAATTCTTGAATTCAGGACTAGTTTAAACTATAATAAACTTAGAATAAGCTATAAGAAGCTTATATAAGCTATTAAAAACAGCTGAGAAGCTATTTCATATACTACTTATTAAGTTTGATTTCTCAGAACATAGGGAAATAAGAAAACTTGGAATTATAAGTAACTACTGATAAATAATCAAGAACAACAACAAATACACTAATCTTGACTTGTATTGATTGATGAAATTTGAAATTACAAAGTACAACTACTGGAAATGAAAAATACGAATTATGCTAATTTAACTACTTGCTTTATTTCAGCTACATTGCTATCTATATATACATAATTTAAGTGGGATAACTCTAGTCGACATCACTGAACAAATCCCCATCATTCAATTGCTCCAATTTAATCTCCTTCGTACACTTGTAATTTTGGCGGGAAATCAGGAAAGTGGAATTATCCTCTGATTTAGCTAGTGGGAGTGGGAGAGAAGCAATTAATGCTTTTGGAGTGTTAGGTAGTGTGTTTGGAGGGGAATTGATATGGTGAAGCCAGCTGGGGTGTGAGGTGGGATGGTGACTGGTTATTGTTTGGCGGTTCGAATGAAGGAGATAAGAAGGTTTGACCGAAGGTCAAACTTTCTTATTTAAATTAAAGTTGGGTCGGGTTTATTTATAAGGGAATTGGGCTTGGTAAACATTGGGCTTGGGTTGGTTTTAGATAATAGGATAGTGGGTTGGGTTTGTTTGTTTATTTATTTTGGGTTTAATGGTTAGATCCGGATTTTGGTTTAATAAATAAGCATAGGGACCAATCTTGTAATTTACTGAAAGTTGAGGGCCTGAACTTGTAAACTTCCAAAATATCTTCAAGGGACTAAACCTGCCACAAATCAATAACACAAGGACCATATTTATTTTTCTCAAAGTTTTTAAATCCCAGGGACCATTTTTGTCATTTTGCAAAGTTCAGAGACTAAACTTGTAATTTTATGAAACTTTGCATCAAAGGACTTATTATGTAATTTTATGATTCTTAAAGGACCTTTGGTGACTTTTCCTTTTTTTAGAATAACCAGGGACTAGTTTTGACAATTTTTGAAAGTTGAGGGACTGAAACTGCCAATTATACAAACTTTGTTCGTTTTTCAACTGTTTTTAAACATTTTGCATCTGAAACATATAAAACACAATTTTGTGATAATTTCAGATTTATGATGCATTTCTGAGTGTTTTTGGATGTTTTGGCAGCTCAGATTAGGTAAAAATGATGAGTATTTAGACACTCATCACTCATCTACTTTATACATGCCTAGTGCTATCACATTCTTGTGTACAAATTTCCCTTTTTCAAATAATTTTATTTTCTCTTTCAACTCAATGATGGTGTGTTTTTGTTGTTGAATTTTGGAATCCAACTCTCGGTTTAAGCGAACAGTGTCATTTCTGTTTTGGCAAACTTCATCAATGTCCTTTTCATATTCAAAAATTTGATGTTTTAAAACAGCATTTTCTATTTCAATATTCTGAATTTTGGAAGCATGACTGTTTTGAAAGGACAATGATTCTTTTTGGCTTTGTAATTTTAACTCAAAGTCAAGACTCTGAGCCTGACACCATTGCAACTTTTGATTTAGTTGGAAATTTTCTTTTGAAAGTTTGTTTTCCACATCATCATTGACTCTGCGAAGTCTCTCATTTTCTCTTTTCAAATTATCAATCTCAAGTTTCAACATCTCAGTATCAACGGAATGATCATCAACAAGCGTTTCATTACAAGACATATAAATGGAATTCATAATCACAGATATGACATCAGAACATAGAACATTCTCCAAGAGTCGATCTGCTTCTTTTTGCAAAGCTTTGTTTTTACATTTTTGTTTTGAGATCGTTTTTTCTGTCGCTTCGAAAATGTTCATCATGGATGCAACCTCTGATTGAAGTTCCTGTTCCCAATGTGTAGCACAAAGTCGCAGGTGTTGAACGTGTGGCAAAAATTGTTTTTGAAAAACTTCTCTCTTTTCTTTTTCATAGGGAGAAAGAAAAGTAGAGACTTTTATTTCTGAATTTCGTTCAATTGCTTGGTCCAAAAATTGTATGTCTTTCATAAATGTATTAAAATATCTAAGGACACGACATTGTTTTTGCAATGGTGCAATTACACCTGGATTTGGTAAAGGGCCATTGACTTGTGCTACTGTGTTCACAGGACCAACTTCAGAAGTTTCATTCATTTCTATTAAAGACCATGACTATTCTGATTTATCTTGTTGTGGTACGAAGGTGTCGCTAATATGAGGTACTCTTGAGTAATCATATGATTTATTAAATTTTGCATTACTCATTTTAGATCGACTCTCTTCGTCCTGTTCCATTTCCTCTTCACGATTATAAACAACAACACGCATGATAGAGTCATCAAACAGATGTTTTGCGCTATATAACTTCGGATTTTCCTTGAGTGCTTTATGTAAAAAAACATGATTTGTCATCCCCAATAGCAAAGCCATATCCTTGGGGATTTTGCTTGAGAGAAAATTTCTGAATGGTTGTTACTAACTCACCAGTTTTATACACAACTTTTTGAAACTCTTTAAGTTTGCATTCCAACTCGACGATTTCCTCAAGATAGGAATCAACTCGTTTCCTTGATGCTTGTTTGTGTTCAGAAAAATTATCTTGGCAAGTTGACAACTCTGTTTTTTTTTTTTTTTTTGGAAAGTTCAGAGTGTAGGATGTCAACTTGTTTTTGAAAATCTAATCTTTCTTGTTCCATTTGTGAAATTAAGTCATTTTTGGAAACGGTTAATTCACGTATCTGATGTGCTAACTCCTGTTCTTTCACATAAGATTGTTGGAATGCAACTTCAAAACTTTTTTCCCGTTTTTCTTTTGTTTCATAGTTTGAAAGTTGAAGTTTGTAGCACTCAAGATCCTTAGTCAACAATGCAACTTTTGTTTTTAAATTTCTATTTATTTCATTGCATCTATCAATTTGGGATTTCTGTGTGTCTAACTGAGTTTGGGTGGTCAAGAGCAAGGTCATGAGCTCTGGATCTGGACCAAGCAAAAGATCATCTTGATCAATTTGATCATTATTATCATCATCAAGAGGATCATCAAATGAAACAATCGGGTTAATTTGATCTTCATCAAATGTAACTACGGTGTTTATTTGGTCATCGACTTGAGGAGATAAGAATGAGTCATCTTGACCAACATGGTCTTCAGCTGATGCAGATGCAGAGGGGGATACTATTTCATGAATGAGACATGTTGAGTCAGGTACCTGAGACAAGCCATCAGTATCATAAACCGGGCCTGTTTCACCCATGTGCATCTCTTGCATATTGGCCATCAACATCACGGCTGCATTGGCTTCTAGATCTTTCCATGTCATCATCGGAGTAAGCATTAGCCATGAAGTTGTGCTCCTTCTCAGTAAGGGTGCCTCCAGCTTCATCTTTAAGAGCAAGAAGAAGAGCTTCCTTGTGGTACGCACTGCCTCTTGTCCTTGGCTTGGGGCATGCATTGGCCAAGTGACCTTTCCCTCCACAGTTGTAACATTTCACCATAGTGTTTGCAATCCCAGAATTCCCTGTATCAACAATCTCTTCCCTTCTTTGTGTATTACCAGTGTTGTTCCTACTGCTTCCAGCTGAATTAAACCTCTGTCCACCTGAGTTTCCCATATAACTACCCGAACCATATCTCCCAGAAGCTCTGTTCTGAATCTCAACTCTTCCATCGTGGACAACTACCTGATTACGAGTGTTGGATGAAGACCTAAGACGGTTGTTGGATTTGTTGGAAAATTTACTGAAAGCTCTAGCAATCAAAGCAAATCCTTCGTTCAATGAATTGAAAGCATCGTCTTCATCACTGTTGACATTGGAGTATAGCATAGTATATGTGTTGTCAAATGGAACTAGTTGATTATCAGTTTGTTGTGGTGATGCTTCATATGGAACAAGTTGATTTGATGAAGGTTGTGAGGGATAAGCATAATGATGTTGTGGTTGGACAAAACCCTGATTTGTTTGTGGAGCAAAATGAGACTGAGCAATCAAAGCTAGTGAGTTTGGAGTTGTTGATGGTGAGTAACCTCCACGAGCTGCTCTGTCTTTATCAACCTTTGACTGGTGATGTTTCAAGTAATCATACAACAACTCATATGAGGCGTTGTGTAGATTCTTAGCTTGTCGAACAAAAGTAACATACTTCTGCTAGTCAGGTCCAAGACAACTTAGGAACTTAGTATTCACTGCAATCCTGGGTAGTACGATGTTGTGCCTGTCCAAGTCGTTGATAATGTAGGTGAACCTATGGTAATAAGACTCTAAGGATTCTCCAGCTTTAGTCATAAATATGGTGTATTCCAAATAGAGTTTTGATTCCATATCCTCTTGGTTTAACTCAGTTCCTTCCTTGAGAAGATGAACATGTTCCCACATGTCCTTAGCAGTCTTTTGTGCATCAATACTTCGGAAGATAGGATTGGGAATTCCTTGAAGGATATAAGACATTGCTAGTTCATTAGCTTCTTTCTGAAGTACTTGTTCTGCTGTAAGCTGAGCATCAGGAACAGGAGTCACCGTTGCTTCTCTTGGAGGAATGGCATTTGGATCGCCAGGAACCGTTGTGGTAGGTGTTGGATATGGTCCTTCAATAATTACCTTTTTCAAGTACTTACCATGCGGTATCTTGAGTTCAATAAACCGTATAAATCGACTTGGCCACTGCACGTAATTACCTGGAGTGAGCATAGGAGGTGTATCTAAGGATCCGGCCTCGTGTTTTGATTGTTGACTGCTAATTGCTTCACACATTTGGTCAAACCAGTGAGGTTGTTTAGGTGAAAGTTGGTAAGACTGCATCGGTTGTTGTGGATATTGTTGTTGTTGAGGGAAAAACTGATGTTGTTGCATGAAGAGTTGTTGTTGAGGATATTATGGTTGTTGATGATATTGTTGTTGCTGATGATACTGCTGTTGTTGATTGTAGAAATAGTTGTAGTTCGGTGGTTGAGATATTCTTGTGCTCTTGTGGATCTTGTAGACAATTGAGATGTGTGTTATGAGTTATAAAGTTTGGTTTTTGGTTAAGTGTTTTTCTTGTTCAATTCCGACAAATCACTATTCACTATTAATTCCGATGAAATACTGTTCACAGTTGCCAATTGCGATGAGGTCACTGAATTCCGATGAGGTTACTGAATTGCGATGAGTAATCTGAATTCCGATGAAATTGTACAATTCCGATGGATTTATCTTAATTCCGACAAAATGGCTGAATTCCGATAGACTAGTGAATTTCGATGAATCTGAGAATTGCGATGGACTTTGCAATTGCGACAGAATTTGACAATTCCGATAACTTATCTAAATTGCGATAGAACTGGCAATTTCGATAACTTATCTAAATTACAATTCCGATAATTTTCTCACTACCTTATACAAGATAGGAGATTTGCCTCAAAGTCGAAGTATTTTCACAAGCTTATACAAGCAAGGAATCTACTGAACACCAATTCCGATAAACCCTTAAGTCTGCAAATCCGATAAACCCGTTCTGATGAATTCCGACAAACCCTAGCGAGCAATTCCGACAAACCCTCAAAACCAAATCCGATAAACCCTCTTTTCACCAATTCCGATAAAATACCAGATTTTACAAATCACTTTTACGACTAAAAGGCGATGTTTTAACAGGATTTTTTCGGTTCAAAACGTTTAATAACACTAAAATAATAGGAAAGTTTCAACCTTTAACGTTTAAACCAAAATTGGGTGAATTTCGACAAAACGCTACGAATGAAAACTAGTGTAAAACTAATAGGAATCGAAAAAGAACTAAACTTTTGACTTCAAATCTGGTTTCTACTCACTATATGGATCTTTACACTTTACAAGTGTGAAGAAAAGTGAAAGAAATGAGACTTTTATGTCGAATAAAGCACAAAAAAACCAAACGTAAATGAACTTTAATCAACGAATCTACTCAAAAACACAATCCCAACTATCTTCTAGCGAATGATACCACTTGATAGGTCCTAGATTTAGCTTAACACAAGATATCTAACACACGTATAACAATAACTATAACTCATATAACAATAGAGAACGAGAGAAAATAGAAGAAGAGAATGGTTGATTCATTCATACGATTAATTGACAAGGGTTCAGTACAAATGAACATAAACCAATAATAAAATGAGTGATATGAGCTTGAAAGCATCTTTTGGAGATCTTCCAAGTAAGACTCCCGACCTTTTTGTCGTCCTTGAAAGAAGGTATTTATAGGCAAATGTTAGGGCAACATTTGTCTAAAACCTTCTAGAATCTATTACTTAACCACACGGCCCATTGGCTTCTAATTAAGCCGTGTGGATTACGTCAAACATAAAGCACTATTTAACTAGCAACCTTATAATACAAATGACCAATACTTGAAATATTATAAAACGTGTTCCCAACATTAACTAATGAGAACTCATCCATTACTTTTGGATAACATCACCCACAATAATTAAACTGTTCCATACAGTATTATAACGATTCAGATTGCACTACATACATGCAGTTTATTTAGTAAGTTTCTAATTCAGCCCAAAACTATATAAACCCTGAACATTATTCATTACTATACGATGCACGATTTGAAAAACCAGATTAAAAGATAATATAAAAACAAACTTTTATCATTACAAAATGGTTAAAGTTACAAATGGTCTCAGCTGCTTGCTCAAAGGTCAAGATGATACATTATTCATTGCTAGTTTCAACACCAAGTGCAAACAAATAAACAGGTGAGGTACAAAGAAGGTACGCATGATGTACCAGATTATAGGCATTTGGTAGCAACCACTATCCTAGGGCTCTCCACCAAGCTCCACTCGGAGGTTGTCGTATGGATATACCTTTGGCACCTGTTCATAAAAATATAAAAAAGCATTATTTGATGTCAAATGGTCTATATTACAACAATACGAATGTCAGGTTATAAATTGACATTTTGGATTAAGGTCTACTTGTTTAGGATCAAACAAATATAGAAAGTGATCATCATTGAGATAGATGAAACGAATAAAATATTTTAACGTTTTTCATCAAGCACGGAGAATGAATTATAATGCATATACAGATGTATCTTGATCTTCTGCATAGTAGTAGAGCTAGCGAAATCAACTGACTGCCAACCCAATCACATGCCAGAGGGACTAAAAAGGCACTGCATGCAGTCATATAATCTTGGCCTCACAAAATACACTTTATATGTAAAGGGAGTGATCCACTATACTCAATTCCATAAACCTGTAAGTAACTATGAGTGCAATCTTAGTCTGCAAAAACTATTATTTGTTGATATTCAAAGTGGGGCTCAATCCTTGCAACATTCCCATTTTTAGACGCTTCGGGTTAATCGCTACATTTTATACTGTTTGGTCATTTATCATAGCATCTTCACATTTCCCTTAAACGTGTTCTATGCCAACCACCAAAAATTACTATCAAACCCACCATTTATGTTTATAAAAATGTAAAAACTGATGGTTGTCAGCACAATCTTTCTCTTCACGGCAAATTATAAATATAAGATAAAGGTGAAAAATAAAAATATAAGTTTGAGCTTAACATTGGTAGCTGCGTACACTTACTCCTCACTTTATGGGCCTAGCATGCATCAGTTCTCAACTAGGTTTTAAAAAGCGCGATGCGCGTCGATGCGATAAGGGTCAAAAAGCCGAGGCGCGATGCGCCGAGGCGAATGCGTGCGCATCACGTACCCGAGGCGACAATTTTTTTTTTAAATATTTAAATTATATATGGTGCACAAAACACATTAATAACATATTTATACCACATTTAATGTCAAAAGATACCATGCATGTTCATTGTTCACGATTCTATATTGCCAAAATACATAAATAGTCGAAAATTAAGATCAAAAGTCTTATCGTTTATAAGGAATTGGTCAAATTGGACTCATATCTTAAAAGTAAAGCCCATGAGAAGAAGCCCAATACATATTATTAAGTCCAATTTTATGTTATAAGGCCAAAAGTACATACAACAACAACAACAAACCAATAAACAGGGCGAAAAACCAGCAAGCAGGAAGGGGACACGGGCAAAAGCACAAGCAAAGGAGCAAAACAACAAAGCCTAGATAAAACAAAGAGCCAAGGCACTAAAAAGCAGACGAACCTAAGGGAGCAACACATAGCAAAGTAAAGCAACGCACGGGGCCTAAAGCTAAGGCAAAGCAAAAAAAAAAAAAAAAAAAGCCAAAAGTACGTGATGCGCAAAAAAGCGCCGATGCGTGCATCAGCTGATGCGTGCCTGATGCGCGCGCATCACCTCGCATCCCGTAAACGCAACGCATCAGGGTGTCTGATGCAACAGAGGCTCGCATCGCAACGCATCACGCCTGATGCGCGCTTTTTTAAACACAGCCTACCCTTGATGGTCATCTAAATCTAAACTACATATAATGGAGGAAGGTCATTCCGTCCATTAAATGCACTAGAAATTCTTAAAATACATTTTAAGCATTACAACCAATTAAGCATATATTACAACCAGTACACCTACTTAGAGTTTAAGCAATTACACCTGCTTAAGCAAAATGTACAACTAAATTATGCACCAAGACACAAATATATTGACTGTACAACACCTGTAATTAATATAATCCATAAAACACCCCTTCAATAAAAAATACAACTAATAAAGGTCATTGTACAAACCGAACAAAGTACTAAGCACAAACAAAACTATATGTAGAATGTGATAATCACACAAACATTGATTTTTCACATAGATTTGGTGATCCGTCGCAAATGGAAAATGTTATTTCTTCCTAACATTTTGGCCTAATTATCCTCCTAACGCTAAGAAGGAAGATGGTGACACATTTTTTGATTGATGGTGTGGATGAAAAGTGAAAGTGAGTGGATTCCACATGTCAATAGATTATGTGGTTAGGAAAATAAGTAGGAGGATAAATTACGAATGTACAGCAATGCTCAACCGAAAAACATATATTAAAAGGTATATCTATCCAGAAAATTTATAAAAAAAAAAATAGATATAAGATGTAGGGTATGTTTAGCAAAAATAGATATTGCTGGTGCTGAAAAAGATTAAAATTGTTTCTTTTTTTTTTTTTTTGCAGTAGTGCTGATGCTATTTAAAATAATCTCCATAATTTTGAGAACTTATTTTTCTAAAATAATTCACAATCTTAGTTTGCCAAACAAAAATTATTTTTTGACCAAAACTTATTTTCCAAAAAAATAATCTTAAGCCTCCATAATCTTCCATAATCTCTCACGCCAAACATGCCCGTAGATGATTCGTGGATCAGAAGATCAATGTTAATAAAGAGAGGGTGGCAGATGGAGGATTTGATCGGTGGTATCAACGGTAGATGGATAATCAGTGGTGGAGTGAAGCAGCAGTGTGGTTGAGGATTTGGGTTTGATTAAATTAGAAAAATTTAGTTGTTTGTCAAATAAAACTTGGGGTGGTAAGCTATAATGGACCTTCGTTTTAAACAAAAAGACAAAAACTAATTATATAAATACTCACAAATCTAAACGTTTACTTCTACCTTAGACCTTGACAAAGTTTATTTCAGTAAATTATGTTTTGACAAAGTTTATTTTCAGTAAATTATGTTCTACTGATATAACTTAATTATCAATACTAAATATAAAACATGTTTGCAGTGTTTTAAATAAAAAATCTTATTTAGTGATTCGAATGTATAAATTTTATACCATAAAATATGTAATAAATTTATCACACCGCCTCCTAAAGTTATTGAAAAATAAGATGTCCACCTTCCAGAAAGTTATTATCATGGAAAATAATATCAAAAAACATTGCTCGCTGCAAATTGTAATTATAGGGTACCCGCCGCAGCAACGCGCGGGTACCCTGCTAGTATTATTAGATGCTTGTGTATCTTATTATCTTATTTAACATATCTCAGTAATATATGTGCACAACAGCAGAGCCCTCCTATGCCTGCTGTTGAGTGTGTCGAATGTTGCCAATTGAACTATAGCCTATAGGTTAACAGACTTGGACAAATTAAGCTCCTCAGCTTGAGTTCACATGCATGTAGTGTAACAATTATACATACAGGAAACCAAAGCATGTGTCTTTCCCACTCTACAGTAGAAAGTAACCTATGTAGATAAAGAAGAAGAAAAACAGTACGTGCAAAAAGAATCGCATAGTCAAAGGTAACATTTATCCCAAAAAATTGCAAAATTTCCACATTCTGTAAATTGAATGTTAAAAAAAGGATGAGATCCAAACTGACAGCTGAGAGTCGATCGACTAGTGTATCTACAGAATGCCCATATATGACACAATCACATCTGCAATACTCAATCACATCTGCAATACTCAATCACATCTGCAATACTCTCTCGTACTGTATCATTTCCATAGGTGCTTGCATATATATACAATTCATAACATGATAAACATATAATAACAGTAAGAAACTCAGATAATGCAGAATTGAATATTGTCTAAAAATCATACAAAAACCTATAAAGATCCATCATGGTATATCTTTTAGATACACTTTGTTTTTCTTGAAGGGGCAAACTTCTCGAAAAACTAGAGGTGCGTCTTTTCCCGTCTATAAAGTTAGAGATCATAGATATTTTTGTTGCCTTAAGACTTAAAAAAATGAAACAATAGTTGCTCGCAAGTCACAAGTTCATTAGCTATGATCCTAAAACTTACATTAATTCAACCTAAATGACTTAAAAGGAATATAAACACATTATCAGCATCAGGCAGTACATAAGGCAGAAAAAGCTCATAAGCATAAACGCCGCAAAACTATATAGCCTCCAAAAAATATTAAATATAATCATACCAGCAAAATCTGGCACTATTATTATATACTAGTAATCCATTCATATATTACCAAGGAATACTTTGTTAATAGTTATAAACATTGTGCAACAGGCCATATTTTGATCAGTATATGATATACTTAACATCATGGCTAGAACCGGTAACCCCTAAACTGCGTGTACACCCTTAGAGCCTGGTCCACATAAACAAACTTCGGCCGAAAAAATCATATGAAACCCATAAGCAACTTAACATTCACAACTTCATCCTACTCAAGTCATTTCACAAGGTTTGATCATCTAGCAAGAACATTCAGCCTTTAACTATCATTCTTCATATACATATTTAATGGACCTCCCCTTACTACGTAAATAACAATAAATAGTTATCAGAATCATATGACTTACAAATGGTATCTTCGAAGCTTTGTCATTCAAAGTAGCCATCAATCCAAGAGTTGCAAAAAATCCCAATCCACCACACAACCAACCAAGTGCTTCATACTGAAAGCACACATAAACACCAAAATTAATTAAAATATCCCACACAAAAAAACCAGATTGGGAAAGAAAAAGCAAACTGTTACCTTTCCAACAGTATCGGCTATACGATCAATACACGGTTCAGGAAATGAAGTTCCATTGTCCCATACCAACTCATCGTTCACAGGAAGCTGAATCACACATATTAAACTGTCATCTATTTCAGTAATTATACTCAACATAGAAACATCAACAATTATGTTCTAACAACAATAATCAATACTACACATTCGAAACACGAATCAACTGTTTATATCACCTCATCCATAGTTGTCAAAAGCGTGCGCCTCATGCGCTTTAGCGAGAAGCGAGGCGAGAGCGGGCCCACATCGCTCAGTCCACGAGGCAAAAGCCCACCAACAATTAAAGCGACGATTAGGGTTCATGAGTGTGATTAAATGGGTGGGTTTTGGTCGGAATCATGTTACAAACATGATACAAGGATCCAATTATACCCAGAAACACGTTTGGTTTGATTTTGGAAATTAGGGTTCATGGTACGATTTGGGATTTTTTGATTTAGAGTGTTTTAATTCAATTAAGTTAGTGGGTTTTGGTCGGAATCATGTTATAAACATGATACAAGGATCCAATTATACCCAGAAACACGTTTGGTTTGATTTTGGAAATTAGGGTTCATGGTACGATTTGGGATTTTTTGATTTAGAGTGTTTTAATCCAATTAAGTTAGTGGGATAGTGTTAGAATGTAGTGTGAATCTTATTGCAACCCTAGAATCTAACCAGAAACACAAAATGAATCAAAATCAAAGTTTATTGCAACCCTGCGCTTTTTTTTTTCGAGCCCGCGCTTTTTATGCGCCTCTCGCTTTAGCGATTTTTGGGTCTTTGCGCTTTGCAATCGCTTTCGCTTTTGACAACTATTTAGATCACCTCATCCGTATTATCTTACTAATTACGAACACACGTGCCATTTACAGGAAGCTGAAAAGCACACAAATTAAAATATTTATGAGGGCGCTTAGGATTGCTTATTTTTTCTGCTTATCAGCTTACTTTGAGGTGCTTCTGCTTCTCGGCTAATTTTGGCTGTCTATAGGGGGTGTTTGTTTAAGCTTATTATTGGCTTATGAGCTTATTTGATTTCGCCTTATATATCATAAGCTCCAATTTTGCGGCTTATTTGGAGACTTGTCGGCTTATATAAGTTTATTATGATATAATAAATATAATAAACTTATATAAGCCCACAAGTCTCCAAATAAGCCGGAAAATTGAGGCTTATGATATATAAGCCGAAAAACAAATAAGCTCATAAGCCCATAGATAAGCTTAAACAAACACCCCCTTAATAAGCAGGTTTAGACATGCTTATTTCAAGGTAATTAGGGGGTGTTCGAGATTGATTATTTTTTCTGATTATCTGCTTAGGTTGAACTGCTTCTGCTTCTCGGCTAAATTTAGGCATTTTTAATAAGCAGGTTTGGACCCGCTTATTTCCAGGTAATTAGGGGGTGTCTGAGATTGCTTATTTTTAAGCAAAATCAGGTTCATGTTATCCAAATTAGTTACTTCAAAGTATATAATCAAGTTGAAATTAAAGGTCATTTTTTACAAACTTATTTAACCTAAACCTTTTATAAATAAATTCGATTCAAATTTTCCAACAAATAATTAATCCATCAAGTGATATTTCCAAAAGCACTTATGTATAAGCAATCCCAAACACCCCCCAAAATGTGAATAAAACTAAAAATAAGTAAGACTTACGGGCTTATCGGGAACGATGTGTTTGCCGACAGGCATGCCCATACCGGAACGGAGACGAAGGGAGGAGGTGACTGAGCGGCGAACGACGCCGTTTTCGCCCATGATCTGAGATGCCAATCTTCCGGCCATTCTTTCCGATCAAATCGTTTAGATGAAATGAAATGAAATGCGAATGGAGCACGAGCTGTTTTGAGATCGGGTCATAAAATTTGGGGCTTGGTAGGTACCGGGCTTAAAGCCTAGCCCAGTATATGTTCGACTATATATGGATTTTTTATTTTTTATCAATTTTAAGATTCCATAATTTTATTTTATTTTTTTGGAAGATTTTAAGATTCCATAAATACTTTGTAAGCATTACAAGTAAAAAATTAATGTTTACAATTATTTAAGAGTAAACTACAAAATACATCCCTGTAGTTTGATCAATTTCACACGATATATCCCTCCCAAAAAAGTTGCGCCATACACATCCCTCCGTTAGTAAAAGTCAGACACAATACATCCCTCCGTTAAAAAAAGGACTAACGGCGCAAACCATTTCTCCGTTATCTCCTAACGAGATAGAAAATGTTTACACCGTTAGTCCTCTGGGTTAACTCTATTTGCACCGTTAGTCCTTTTTTATGTTTTCGTCCGTTTTCGTCCACTTTTTTACGTTTTCGTCCATTTTTTTACGTTTACGTCCGCTTTTTTACGTTTTCGTCCGTTTGGTTTCAAGGATTGACTTAATCAGTTGACTCGAATCATTTATAAAAATTCGAAAAAAATTTTAAAAATTCAAAAAATTTATATAAATTCGAAAAAATTTATAAAAATTCAAAAAATTTATAAAAATTCAAAAAATAATAAAAATTCGAAAAAACTTAAATAAATTCGAAAAATTTATAAAAATTCAAAAAATTTATAAAAATTCGAAAAAATTTATAAAAATTCAAAAAATTTATATAAATTCAAAAAAATTTATAAAAATTCGAAAAAAATTTTAAATTTTTTAAATTCGAAAAAAATTTTAAATTCGAAAAAAAAATTTATAAAAATTCGAAAAAATTTATAAAAAATTTCGAAAAAATTTATAAAAAATTTCGAATTTAAAAAAAATTTCGAATTTAAAAAAAATTTCGAATTTTTATAAATTTTTTGAATTTTTATAAAGTTTTTCGAATTTATTTAAGTTTTTTCGAATTTTTATAAATTTTTTCGAATTTTTATAAATTTTTCGAATTTATATAAGTTTTTTCTAATTTTTATAAATTTTTTGAATTTTTATAAATTTTTCGAATTTATATAAGTTTTTTCGAATTTTTATAAATTTTTTGAATTTTTATAAATTTTTCGAATTTATATTAGTTTTTTCGAATTTTTATTCATTTTTTTAATTTTTATAAATTTTTTGAATTTTTATAAATTTTTTCAAATTTATATAATTTTTTCGAATTTTTATAAATGATTCGAGTCAGCTGATTAAGTCAATCCTTGAAACCAAACGGACGAAAACGTAAAAAAGCGGACGTAAACGTAAAAAAATGGACGAAAACGTAAAAAAGTGGACGAAAACGTAAAAAAAATGGACGAAAACATAAAAAATGACTAACGGTGCAAATAGAGTTAACCCAGAGGACTAACGGTGTAAACATTTTCTATCTCGTTAGGAGATAACGGAGAAATGGTTTGCGCCGTTAGTCCTTTTTTTAACGGAGGGATGTATTGTGTCTGACTTTTACTAACGGAGGGATGTGTATGGCGCAACTTTTTTGGGAGGGATGTATCGTGTGAAATTGACCAAACCACAGGGATGTATTTTGTAGTTTACTCATTATTTAAAGCACAAACAAATCAATTCAACAAATACAATTAATCATTTTCTTAAATCACCCCATCACTCAAAAGTATAACCAGTTTACTACATGATACAATCTAAGTCCGAACTTTCAAAAAAAAAAATTGAATGTGACCTTAGATAAGATATTATCAACGGCTTCAGAATTTTAATAGTTTATTGTGACTGCAAAAAAAATCTCGCCAACTCTAAACTTATTGTCACCCTACTAGTATGGGTTAATATACAAATATGTTACTAAACTTTCCATAAAAGTTCGCCTAAGTTACTGAACTTATAAACCATGACATTTGGGGTCACTGAACTTATAAAAAATATTCATAAACAGCATTGAACTTGTAAAAACATGACATTTATGTTACTTAACATATCAAAAAATATACGATTAAGTCACTCCTACCAACACTAATAAATGCTTTCTATAAGTTCAGTAACCTAAGTGAACAAAATGAAAGTTTAGTAACTTAGGCGAACTTTTTTGGAAAGTTTAGTAACATATTTGTATATTAACCCCTACTAGTATATATATATTATTGTTTCAATTTTATTTCAAGCTTACAAAAAGAATTATTTCACTCTTACAACAAAAATGTTTTTCTCCCGCGCACAACACAAGGGTAAGCCTATCTCGTTCATCTATAAATGTGATATTAGAAATGGATTAACTTAAGTGTAGGCCTTTTGGACCTAAGCTGGCATTTGGTATTTCGAAGGCCCAGGTGTTACTATCGAATTAACTCATGTTATATTTTATTGATATTGTTGCCTAAAATGTGTTTGCAACTTCTTACATCACTATCTAGAAACGATAATTGTTTTAATAACATGGTTTTTGTAGTAACTAATAACCGAAAGAAATGTTTGGTCGGTGGAGTCAATTTGTTGTATTTCTGAATCATGCCTTTTGAATTAAACTCAGATTCACTCATTACTCAGGTCAAATATCAGCCCATCAACTTTTAACAACATTCATTCACTCGTAGGAGTACATATAGTTTCTCAGTTCTGGACAGATATAACAGGGGTTCTGCTATGAAAAATATGAAGGCATCAACGGTAAAAACATTTTTTTTTTTTTTTTGTGCAAGGTGAATTAACATTAACTTCCAAACAATTGTACATCATAAGCATAACTGATATGACAAGGCCAAATCAGAATACAAAACAAAAAAAAACTATCTTAGATATCTGCTAGTCTACACAAACATCTGATACATCTAAAACTCAGACAGTAAACAGAGCATATAGCAACTCTGCACAGATCACACATTCCATCACAATTCACCTTGATAATGCACCATAACCATCTAGCTACATTTTCATATCATCCCCCCCACCAAGGCCATTCAACCAGCACCCACAACAGCCAAGGTAGGAAAAGATGCATGGCTTCACTAGGCACCAACCATTCCGGTCAAGGGCTCTTCTAAGACCCCTACATTTCCCTCTTTACAAAAGGCTTCAGGGTCTTAGAAACACTCACCTTGAGGGAGAATCTACATGCCCCCTTGGTGATACATTGAGAGGACCAAGTAGGGTCATCTTGCACCCCTCACTATTCCTCTCACCCCATGTATCACCCACCCATTCCATATTACCCTACACTATGGGAAACCTACTTTATGATTACTTAGAACAAAATACATAAGGTAACATAGTCTCTTTGCAAAGCTACCTAACAAAGGCCTGCTAGGCATTAAAACTGGTTAAACAAATGCATTAAGCCTAAGCAATCAAGATACAAGGCCATCCATAGCAATGGACTTAACAATCTCAAGTAACCCAGTGAATAGGATACAAGAGAATCAGGTTAGACCTGAATGTAATAGCAGAGCTTTACTTGAAACTCATCTTTGCATTAAACTTCACCTAGCTGGAGAAGTATACTGAGTAAACTGCACATCCAAACACCCCTTTACTGAGAAGTTAGGCAGCAGGAGAACTAAAACAACCCAAATCCTTAAATTCATCCACCAACTTATACTCCCTTAACACCACATTATCAAATCACTTCTCCACCATAGTAAAATTCACATTCCATTCCTTCTGCACTTGTAACATTGCCACAGATTCCTTAGTTTTGAGGCTCATTAGCGTCAATCTTATTGTTTCCACAAAAATTTCATACAACTCCTCCCAGCTTCTTTGCTCATCTCTAAACATTCTCTGATTCCTTTCTTGCCAAATTAGATACACACATGCAGCTAAACACAACCTTCTAATGATACCCCTAATAGAATTGCCATTAAATCTTCCTGCAAGTTCAGTAATAATATCATCCCATTCCAAGTTACCACATTCCACATCCATACTCTTATTCACCTTTTTCCATAACTTTTCACTATATTTGCATTTGAAAAACAAGTGAGAGTGAGAATGTAAAGCCCAAAAATCGGTCAACACTTTAATTTGAATATTTGAACATTTAACCTAAGTTTGATATTAAAATTTCTCATAATTAAACTAACATATAGTTTCTCAGTTCTGGACAGATATAACAGGGGTTCTGCTATGAAAAATATGAAGGCATCAACGGTAAAAACATTTTTTTTTTTTTTGGCGCAAGGTGAATTAACATTAACTTCCAAACAATTGTACATCATAAGCATAACTGATATGACAAGGCCAAATCAGAATACAAAACAAAAAAAAACTATCTTAGATATCTGCTAGTCTACACAAACATCTGATACATCTAAAACTCAGACAGTAAACAGAGCATATAGCAACTCTGCACAGATCACACATTCCATCACAATTCACCTTGATAATGCACCATAACCATCTAGCTACATTTTCATATCATCCCCCCCACCAAGGCCATTCAACCAGCACCCACAACAGCCAAGGTAGGAAAAGATGCATGGCTTCACTAGGCACCAACCATTCCGGTCAAGGGCTCTTCTAAGACCCCTACATTTCCCTCTTTACAAAAGGCTTCAGGGTCTTAGAAACACTCACCTTGAGGGAGAATCTACATGCCCCCTTGGTGATACATTGAGAGGACCAAGTAGGGTCATCTTGCACCCCTCACTATTCCTTTCACCCCATGTATCACCCACCCATTCCATATTACCCTACACTATGGGAAACCTACTTTATCATTACTTAGAACAAAATACATAAGGTAACACAGTCTCTTTGCAAAGCTACCTAACAAAGGCCTGCTAGGCATTAAAACTGGTTAAACAAATGCATTAAGCCTAAGCAATCAAGATACAAGGCCATCCATAGCAATGGACTTAACAATCTCAAGTAACCCAGTAAATAGGATACAAGAGAATCAGGTTAGACCTGAATGTAATAGCAGAGCTTTACTTGAAACTCATCTTTGCATTAAACTTCACCTAGCTGGAGAAGTATACTGAGTAAACTGCACATCCAAACACCCCTTTACTGAGAAGTTAGGCAGCAGGAGAACTAAAACAACCCAAATCCTTAAATTCATCCACCAACTTATACTCCCTTAACACCACATTATCAAATCACTTCTCCACCATAGTAAAATTCACATTCCATTCCTTCTGCACTTGTAACATTGCCACAGATTCCTTAGTTTTGAGGCTCATTAGCGTCAATCTTATTGTTTCCACAAAAATTTCATACAACTCCTCCCAGCTTCTTTGTTCATCTCTAAACATTCTCTGATTCCTTTCTTGCCAAATTAGATACACACATGCAGCTAAACACAACCTTCTAATGATACCCCTAATAGAATTGCCATTAAATCTTCCTGCAAGTTCAGTAATAATATCATCCCATTCCAAGTTACCACATTCCACATCCATACTCTTATTCACCTTTTTCCATAACTTTTCACTATATTTGCATTTGAAAAACAAGTGAGAGTGAGAATGTAAAGCCCAAAAATGGGTCAACACTTTAATTTGAATATTTGAACATTTAACCTAAGTTTGATATTAAAATTTCTCATAATTAAACTATATGTTATATACCTGAAATTAAATAAATCCTAAACTATACCTTATACATTAAATACCTAAAAAAATCTATCCTAAACCTTAATCCTAAAAAAAAAAAAATAATAAAATTAAATAAATAAAAAAATTAAAAAATTAAAAAAAAAATCGTTTAGCCTCAAGGTCTAGTAGAAGAGAAGAAGGTTTGAAGGTTGTGATGATTGTGGTGTTCTTGGGTGATTGTGGTTTTGATTCGTGGGTTTTCTTTGGTTCCTTTGTCTCGTTATTTTCTGCATAAGGTAACATCTATACCTCTTTGTTATTCCAGCCATTCGACACCTCATATCATGTGTAGAAGAAGTAATAAAACATGTCATACGAATTATGTAATCATGCTATGTAACCTTTGATTTGCTTCGTTAAATCTGTATAAGAATAACACATAAAATCGCCACATGAAATCATAAAACCATTAACATACATGTCGACTTGTTATTTTGTTTGGTCTCTTGAAACAGATCTGAATAAGCCCTAATATGTTCTATGAATGCTCTTTAAATATGACCTAAAAGCTGGGAAAGAAACCCTAATAATTATGATGGAGCATATGCAATTAAGACATGGGACTAGGGCTCGCTATATGTTATTTTAGGTTATCTATATTGGCTCGTTAGTTTGTGTTTGAGTGAGTAACATGTGTGTGTCGACATAGGGCTGTATATATGTGTAAGTGTGCGTGTTTAAACGCTACCAAAAAGGGTTTTGTTTTGATTATGAAATTGGTTTAGGGTTTTTGCCATAATGTTATGTGAATGTTGTCCAGAAATTAAGGTCGAGTTCAAGAGGGTATAAATTGATGATACCAACATGTTTTTAAGTGGTTCTTGAGTCTAAAACTAAATTCATGAAGTATAGTTTCTGGATAAATAAGTCTTGTAGTCTTTAGAGGTCAAAAGGTAACCATTTGATTTTTAGAAGTTTGTGTGTCAAAACTGTGTTTTGGAGTAAGGAAATTCAGTCGGGTTCTAGGATTTTTAATTTAATATTTGAAACGATTTATGACCCCAATTTTTGACAGAATAATATTTGATATGTGTATCAGTTACTGAAATTTTTATAGATTTTTCTGAAGTGTGTAACTGGGTTAATTAATTACAAACTTTCTGGGTGTTCAGCAGTTTATTTTCTGGACAGTCGTGTAACGAGTGATTTTTATTGTGTGCTTGTACTAATGAATAAAATCTGGAAAAATTCTGGAAAATACTTAGGATATATATGTATCACTGGGTAAAATTATAGAATTAAATGAGGTGTTTTAAAATCATAAGAATCGGACCTGATTTATATAAGAATCCAAAATTTAATTAAATAATTAATTAAAACACTTATAAACCTAATATTGGTGTATTTGGAACCTAAATAAGATAAATATCATTTTGAAGTCTAATAACTTATTTTTTAATTATTAATTATTATTAACCTCTAACTTTGACATATTAGCATTTTTAACCCTAAACTTTGATTAATTATGAATTCTATCTAAAAGTTCCATAAATAGAATCAAACTCTAAATGTGTTAACATGAATTTTAATAAATCCGTTATGACATTTAATGAGCTAATAAGTATAATATGAACCCTAATCCGTGTAGATTCGTTGAAGAAGATGTGACATTGTTTCATTGTGATCACTTTTCCATTTGCTTTCATTTCATTTGCTAAGGTACAGATATTCCGCCCTTTCTCAGTAAGGGTATCTCATGACTTAATTCCTTGATGTTTGATATTCTGATTTATGACCCATTTGATATTCGTTTGGTTGTTTTGTCTGATATGATTCATTTGTTATCTCCTGTGACTTCAGTATTCGAATCATTTGATACTTTGTAAATTCAATTGATATTATAACTTCGTATGAAAACCTTTCTTAAATATATCATGATAATGTTTTGAGAAAAAACGGTTTTAAAATGATTGCTATGAAATCGATGCGATACCACTTTTATATGAAGGTTTAATGACCTTTATGAAAACTGCTTTTAAAAGAATACGTTTATGAAAACAGTGTTTAAATGATTTTCACAATTACTTAACCTATTTGTACTCTATCTTTTCCTTAAAGATTTCTCATGATTTATACTCTATTTCATTTACTGTTTTGCTATTCTGATTTATGATCCACATTTGATTATTATGCATTTGCTATTTTGTTGATATGATTCATTCAGTTGGTATTATCTTTGTTGGACAATTAATAATTATCCTTTATGCTTTATTTGTATCATCTGTTTCATTTTATTGCCCGAGCTATTTGTTTTGAACTAGTCATGGAGGTACCATGACCATGTCATAGAGGCACCTATGGTATGACACTGTTCTGTGGAGGTGTGATTAGTCCACAGTGTTTTCACTTATGCTATATAGCAACCATGGCCGCCATACTTATTATTATTATATTAACGTACGTATGCACAGTCTCGAACTTGTATATGTATATCTGTTTTGCAGGGAGCATATGGATGCATCCTAGGTACTTTGTTCAGTTCAATTATTTAGTGAATGGATTGTGTGTGTGCCATACACCCCATTTCACTTCTGGTACATTGTGAGCTAGCTACTTCATGTACACTTTGCTATAACTTTGCTATGATTATGATTATGATTATGATTATGTTTATCTGTTTTGTGTCTATTCATGTATCATGTCTAGACATATCTGTTTGGGGCTCGTGGGCATTCCTTTGTTATTTCTGATTTCCTTATTCATTCATTTATTTTCTCATGACTTATGGTATATTGTTCAGCAGGTTTCCTTAGTTTCGTTTCGTTCGTTCGTTTGCTTATTACCTTTCATTATATATATATCTGTTCACTGGTCTTTTTAAGCTCAGCCTCATTTTCTTTTCCCGCGGCAGGTTTTAAGAGGGAAGCTGGGTTTTGAGTGAAGAGTGCTTAGGAGCTCTTAGTGGACTGCACTGTCGATAGCTCCCCATGGATTAGAGTTGGACTTAGAGTTTTTATTTTGACTTAGTTTGTATCTTAGTTTTGGAAGTTGTTATGTTCAGATTGATTACATTATTATTATCTCTTAGAATACTTTTGTAACCATTGTATTATTAAATTCTTCCGCTTGCGTATGTTCTGTTTAACGCCATTAATGTGACATTTAACCCATTCTCGGATGGGGGTGTTACATATATGGTATCAGAGCAAAGGCTTCGACTTGTAGTACATAAAATCATGACCTGTGAATATTAGGCCCTTAGGTTTGCACTATAGGAGCTTATGAAACAACCTTTGAGAATTTTCCTTAGGATTTCCACTCTGGAAGAACTTAAGATATGACCGGTGAGGATTGGGTAGACTATGTGATAAGACATTTGTTAGATATATTGCTTCTGCATCACTCTGATTCGTACCCCTACCTTTTAGTTAAGCTGTATCAAACTGCAAAATTTACTATAATTAACAAAGGTTAATTATATAATAATCTTCGACTTGTAGTACATAAAATCATGACCTGTGAATATTAGGCCCTTAGGTTTGCACTATAGGAGCTTATGAAACAACCTTTGAGAATTTTCCTTAGGATTTCCACTCTGGAAGAACTTAAGATATGACCGGTGAGGATTGGGTAGACTATGTGATAAGACATTTGTTAGATATATTGCTTCTGCATCACTCTGATTCGTACCCCTACCTTTTAGTTAAGCTGTAGCAAACTGCAAAATTTACTATAATTAACAACGGTTAATTATATAATAATCTCCGTCATTATTTCTAATCAACATTTTTGTAGGGAAATTTGAAATTTTTCTTATTATACCTATATTAACGTAATCACGTCATCACATAATTCACCAAATGACGAGACGAGCTCAACGCGTATTACGAAACTGATTTATTACGCAAAAGCTTAATTATTTCACTAATAAATACTACACGGGCCAAGGTTATAACTCAGCCCAACTCCTTAATACATGTTACTATTCATCAGCCCACCAAAAGCCCATCTTCATTTTTTTTCTATTATTTCGTGTATTAAACTCGATCAAGACCCTCTCCAAAACGCCTTCCATTCTCTCGAATCCTAAACGCGACATATATATGTTTTTACATCATCTCGTTCACCTCCCACCATATTATTAGGATGTCGAATTTCATAAGTGGATGTCGAGTCTTGATATGCTTTTAGAGGCCAAAGTGTTCGCTAGTTTTACACCCAAATCGACAAAAATCAAAAATCCATAATTTAACCGTTTTGACTCCAACTTGATTCCACCCTCCTCTAATATTTTTCCTAGCCTAGATACGTGATATTGAACAAGTTTCAACAACAAAGATCAAGTGTTACACGATTTATCCAAATCGTGTATACATTTAAGTGGCTAGTCGACATCATATATATTCACAATACAAAATACAACTTTCCTACCCTCTCACAATCCCTCCTAAAGTCTTAGAATGTTAGGAAACTAACTTGGGAACCTTTCATTTACCGACAAAGCATAGTAAGCTTGTCTCTTGCATTATTGGAACTCAAATGTGTGTATAACTTCTATTATAACTACCCTATGCTTACCACCTTCTATCACTCATCAAATACTACCTTCCTAACTCTCATTCTCTCATAAAATCATCTCTGAGAAACCAGAAGACTTCATTCGTTCGTTTGGAGGCTTGTCGAAGAAAAGGGTTACATATTTATAAACGTATACTTGGGTTGTAAGCATACATGGGTTATTTTTGTGTTCCTATCGTCTCACTCGAGTCTCTACCACCCTTAGAGGTGTTGTAGGTACTCATAAACCTATCTCCAATTCATCTCGTACGTTATTTAATTACCATGCATCGTGTTTTAGTACTACTCGAACGTATATCATTTTTATTTATTTACTTACGTACTCATATTCATATAGCACACAAAAAGTGACGAGCCTCCATCGTGGAAGGCCTAGGAGTCACCATGCACACCTCTTTCACCTTTATATTAAAGTTACATGCATCATACGAATCCATATTGATCCATGCTCAACTCGTATAACAACTTAAACACTTAGAAATTTTTACTAAGTCTTTTCGTTATAATAAGCGTTCCAGGTCGCCTCAAAAACGACCTCATATCTTAAAATCTGACTTAACGAGCATACGATATTTTTACATGAGCTATTAGACCATCTAGCTAGCTACAACTTTCGTATATATAATTCGTAAATATAAGCACATCTAGACACTCTAAATTGAGCAAAGTGAAACGCCAAATCAATACAAAAACTGTTAACAAAAACTCGCTATGGACTGTTAAGTCCATTAAGCAGTTTTTAAGCAAATGGAATAAGCTAGCTTATGGGGACTTTTAGATATGAAAATAGAACAATAAAAATGAGATTTTGGATGAGCTCAACTCGTCTCAAGACGTACGATTTTTAAAACGTTATTGGGCCATAAAAGTGGCTCGTTAAAAGCCCAACATGTGAAAAATAAGCTATTGGCCATATAAGCTGTTAAAATAAGCTCCATTAATCTTAAATAAGCCTCAGAAAAATTTGCCAACTTTTTCCCACATATTTTTGCACATTTGGACTAAAAATGTAATTCAAATTCACTTAGAGGGACCAAAACTGCCAACCAAGAAATATAAGGACTGAAACTATAAAAACAGAATCCTTAAGGTAGAAATTGACATATTATTAACTTCCAAGCTCAGATTGTAATATTGGACAAGTAGTGGACTATAAATGCGAATTATATTTAATAAAGGACTAACGGTGCAACGCTAACGCCGTTAGGGTAAAAAGTGTAAAAACTGGAAAAGGACAAGGACCCACAAATTATATTTGATATTCTTATTTTATTTTCCATTTTACGATTTCCCCATCACGTCATATGCATTTTTGTATATTTCATTTATGATTTAACTTTACGTTAATTATAAATATATAACGAGATTTTGAACGATTTAACTATACGTTTCGAGGAAATGATATTTTGGAATATTTGACATAAAAACAAGATAATATTATGAAATATATTATTTTTAAACTTTAGGCATTTTAAGCATATCACATTCTCACTCTAACGATCAAATCGTTATTCATTCTCGTTATCACTTCCACCGTTCGTATTTGGTCAGATTCTTAGATTTCCTTTATATTCAGGTCACGTGTTGAAGACGTTTCCGTAATCGTTCCCATAATCTTACTTGACTTCATAATTCCACCTTGTCAGATACGCTCAAGGTGAGTCATAGCCCCGTTTTTATACTTGTGTTATAAATACTCTTTGGGGGAGATACATGCTAAATTACATACTTTTATTTGTATAAGTACATTGAAAACTATCATGATTTACTTGGAAATATAACTCCTACTTATATGTTTTGAATTACTCCTTGGGAGAAACCTATGCTTGTTTTACTTGCAAATTGCTTGCTTAGCTTGAATACTGAACTCAGAAGATAGCATTTTCAAACTGCTTGTTGTAACATGATATTGGTTTTTAAGATACACATTCAAGTAACATCATGAATGTACCGACCATTGTTATATGTCATTTCAAAACTTCAATGGGAATACTTGCTAGAAAAGAGCATACGTACTTTAGGTACATCATTACCTTGATATTGCCTAAGCACCCTTACTGCCAGAAAGTCCCTTTATCATGAGCCATTAATCACTAGTAGTGAACGCGAATATAGTGAACAGCTTCGAAACCTGTTGGAGGATTGACATCCTATCCCACTAATTACTTGACGGAATGCCTTTGTGGCTAGTCGTATTAGTCGCGATGCACTATATTTGAGGAAAATAGGAATTGGCAAATCACCTATTACTCGAGGGCATATATCCATCATTGACTTGATGTTGATCACCTTCGTTTTACGGTACATTGTTAATGTTTGCGTGTCATGAGGCTTGGGGCAATATCCATAAGAGATTATGTGTCTTCACATATATCTAGATACAGCTGTATTAGTATTTTACCAGACCTTGGCTATAGATCTCAGGCATAACATCATTGTTTCTACATCATGCTAAGATTATGATCCTATACTTGAACTTAACTGAATACATATATGATTTACTTGTGGTTATACTCAACACCACTCATTACTTGTTTCATCAATGTTAGAATTTATTTTGAATATCACCTCACCTCTGAAATTATTGAAATGAACTATTTATCAGTACTTGAAACTTATTTCGAATATCAATTCACCTCTGAAATTATTGAAAACTGACTGTTTACTCATACTTGAATTCATTTCAAATATTACTGTACATTCCTGAATTCATTAAAATAAATGGTTTTCCATTAAACTCTATGAACTCACCAACCTTTGTGTTGACGCTTTAAGCATGTTTATCTCATGTAATTAACGGAGCAGGACAAGACACGGAGCGGGCATTATATACTCTGATAAATTAAATGGTGTAAAAATCAAATATGTCATTCTTTCTAAATTATCAAACCCTTTTATGGGATTTACAAATCAGATATTTCAACTTTATACCAAAAGTATTATTTGAATGACAAATAACTTTCAAAACGCCTCTTTCAAGCCGTTTTCAATAATTATTGTAAAACCCTCATTTTCTAATCATTTGTAATTCCCAATTTACCCTTCTAATCTGAATTTTACAAGAACTAAATAAATTAATACAATAATTACAAAATACGAATCCTAAACCTAAGTTATATATATTCGACACTTCATATAATCTAAATACATATATATCACACGTATGTATATATTTTGGACCGAATACTAGAACCTATATATGGTGCACGACATTTTTATTTATTTAAACCTAAGTTATATTTGAAATATTGAAAGAGAATAAGTCAACCCATAACCCCCTAAATCTCGGCATTCCCTCCCCATAACCGATCATAATCACAACCAATCTTCCTATAATCTTGGCCTAATCACATCTACCTTCCAAAACAATAATGCACGCCTTCTTAACTATCATACTCGGTATTCCCTTTTTTTTTCTTTTTATCATAACGACACAAACATACACCTTCAAAGAGTTTTTCCTGGTGGTTATTTTCTCAAGATCATATCGTTGCTATGGTGTTCTATTAGTAGTAATCGAAGACTTGTTGCTGTTTGTTATAATTGTTGCTACTGTGAATCATTCGTGGTGCTAAAAGGGTTTCCAGATTTGGGTCTAGATCGATTAGGGTGTATTACGGTGTCACCTAAGACTCTCGTTCCAGCAGAATCAAGAGAAGAAGTTGTGTAGCAGCCTTTGAGGAATCAAGAGATCGTGTGTGTTGGTTATTCTTCCTTTTAATCCGTTCTAAACAGGCCCTAAGGTAATCGTATCACTCTTGTTTTGTACTATAACATACTACACATTCAGATTATACAAGCCCTAGAATCAATTAATGAAACATTAAACACACAATAAATGAGACACTTAAAAGATTGGAAACCCTAACATTAAAGTAACGAGGGCTGGTTAGGGTTTTTGGTAGGATTGTGATGGTGTAGTGTTAATATGATTATGTATATATGTTAATACGATGTTTAAAACAGATCTTGTAATCTATAAAGGTTTGTGTGCTTTTGTATAAGTAATCATGTTGTGTGATGGCTTAAAACGAGTTTCTGAATAAGGCTGTTTTGAGAAGCTGAATTTGTGTGCATTATAGCTCGAGTTCCATATGGGTTTAATTCTGTATTTTTTCATGAAAACTTAGTTTAATGTCCCATTTAAGTATTCCAATTAGTTTGAACGAATTTGAGTTTGATTTGGATGTTTTTCTGAATTTAATGTGATCATGTGTTAAAATGTGTTTGCTGAGTTGTTTTTCAGTCGAGTTCCATGATTTTTTATTTCCAAACCATAGCATATTATAGGCCAAAAATTTACAGGAATCATACTTCATATGTGGACTACCTCCTGGAATTTTTGTAGAATTTTCTAAAGTAATATGGTTAGGTTTTTAAGTGCATTCTTTTGAAGTGTATTTGCAGATCCGAATCTGAACATGTTAACTTATACGATTTTAAAAAGGGGTTTACACTTGATAAAAAAATCTGGAAAAATCCCAGTAGACTCCTAAGACATGTGGACTTCTGTGATAATTTTGTGGATTTTTATTTTGGGCCTTTTATACGTTTTTAAAATTCGTTAAGTGGGCTAAATTTTATGATAAAATCAGTTAATGTGTATACATGTATTGTTTATATGTTCAAGGTGTTATTTTGATGCTTGATGCCCAATACTTGTTACTAGTTCGTGTATGACTTGTTAATGACATTTTGACTTGTGTGTGAATATGTTAAACCTATTTGATAATCCCGAACCCAAAACCAAATTTAAACTAAATTGGGAAGTCGTACTAAAAGTTACTTAATCCGGAAAGTTACTAATATGGAAAGTTACTAAAAGAGGAAAGTTACTAGAAATGGAAAGAAACCCTAATTTGTAATAAGAACAACATCAAAGAGTAAACAACTTATAAAACAAGCTATTAATAAGTAAAACTATATCATGTGTAGATTCTGAAGGGGAGTATTTTTCCATTCAGTGATCCTTTCCTTATTCAGCTTTTCAACGTACGGATATTCTGACCTTATCTTTAAGGTTTCCCTTGTGACTTACAACCTTTGATATGAACCATAGTTATGAACCTTCATTATGAACCTTTGATATGAACCTCGCTATAAACTTTTGGACATGAACCTTTGCTATAAACCCTTGATGTGATTATAATGGCTCTTATTATGTATTCTTTGTCTGTATCACTAGCCATGGGGGTTCCATGATCATGTCATTGATGCACCAATGGCATGACTCTAGGGTGGGGGAGTGATGACCCATCACGTCCCTTTTATTATGTATTATGTTTGGCCACAATGATTATGATTTTTGCAGGGGCGTATGGATGCATCCTAGATCTGGATCTGTATCTGTTACATATGCTGTATATGTTAATACAAATATCGTCCTAAAAATGTTATTTATATTTTACGATCTTTACTTAGTTTTGTTAATGACAATTACAAAGTGTATCCTTTAGCAAATTATAAATGCTAGCTAAAGTCTCTTTAAAACACATTTTACATTTCACAAGTTTACTTAGAATTACATTTTACACTTCTACTAGTTTATTTCCTTAAAAGGAAACTTTATCTTTAAAATGATACAATGACATCATGGCATGCATCATACATAATATCTTGGCTAGATCTTCAAGCAAGATAGTTGACTTTGGAAGATCTTGATATGACATGACAAAGGTGTGGAGGATACAGCTGGATTTGGAAAGATTTCCAAAACTATTAGCTGTCATATTGCTGTCAAGTCGGCGGATCCAATCGACATAAAGGACGGATCCCTTTTATGGGATCCGCCGGCTGTTCATCAGCTTGCCTATAAATAGCAAGCTGATCATTTGGACACACCATCATTCATATAGCTTAAGAACATACTCATTCATATTACTAACATCATTCATTCATATCATTTGATCTTTCTTTTGTAGCAAAGAAGATTAAGCATCAAGGTTCAACACAGACGTGTAAACCTTTAGCATAGTTACTGTGTGATATAGTTGTAGTTCACACATCATCATTTGTATCATTTATCTCAGTGAGTGTGGTTAGTGTTTTAGTCCTCAAAACACAAAGAGTGTAGGGAGTGGTTGTACCCTTGTGAAAGAACTCGACGTCTAGCTTAGTGTCGGTAATTATATAGGCGACGTTGGGTTGGTTCTGCCCTGAAGTAGAACTCGGTGTTTAGCTTAGTACCGGAAAAGGAAGTAAGCAACGTGTAAAGGTTTTCTCCACCTAGAAGAGAGTTCGTTTCTTAGTGAAGGATAACTCTCGAGTTAGAGGCTCGAGGAGTGGAGTAGGGCAAGAAAGAGAGTCCTTGTAGCCGAACCACTATAAACATCCGTGTTGTGTGGTTTGATCTTTCCTCTCTTTACTTTTCATATATATTGTGTGAATACTTGTTTGTGCTTGTTTCCTTTGAATTAACATAGAGTAACAAAGCGAATTAATTTTAATCGGTAAAACTATTCAACCCCCCCTTCTAATTTTCCACAATTGGCATCAAGAGCTACGTTACTTAAGACTTTTAAAATATATTGTATTTTAAAACTTAAAACGATCCATGGATTTTGAAAACTTTAAAGAAGGGCAATCTATGCAAAGACCACCTCTATTTGAACCAAATTGCTTTATATATTGGAAGAATCGCTTTGAGACATATGTAAAGTCAAAGGACATAGATCTGTGGTATATAATTGTTGAGGGTGATTACAAGCCCATTAGTAATGATATTTCGGGTGGTCGGGATGTAGGAGCTTCTCTTACTCGTCACAGTGATGAGCAAAAGAAGTTGATTGCCAAAAACAATGAAGCCAAAATGATGTTTTACAATGCCTTACCTAAGAAAGAATATGAAAGAGTTTTTATGTGTAAAACGGCTAAAGATATTTGGCAATCTCTTATTATCACTCATCAAGGGAACTCACAAGTCAAAGATAACAAAATTGATCTTCTTGTTCAACAATATGAACAATTTGTTATCTCTGAAGATGAGACCATTGATGGTGCTTTTGCTAAGTTTAATACTATTATTATATCTCTTAAAGCACTTGACGAATATTTTTCTAGTAAGAACTTTGTCAGGAAATTTCTTTGAGCACTTCATCCTAAGTGGAGAGCAAAGGTGACGGCTATTGAAGAATCCAAGGATCTCTAGAGCATGACACTAGATGAGCTCATAGGAAATCTCAAAGTTCACGAAATGGTGATGGAAAAGGATTCAGAAATAGTTAAAGGGAAGAAGGAGAAAATAAAGTCCATTGCCTTGAAAGCTAGAGTTGAGTCAAGTGATGATAAAGAGTCTTGTTCAAGTAGCGAAGACGAAGAATATGCCATGGCCGTAAGAGATTTCAAGAAGTTCTTCAGGAGACGAGGAAAGTTCGTAAAACCACCTCGTGAAGAAAAGAAATCTTTACGAAAAGACCGTGATGATAGAAAGGGCAAGTTAGATAGGAAGTGCTATAGATGTGGAGATTCTGGTCACTTTATAGGTGAATGTCCAAAGCCTCCAAAGAACAAGTCTCAAAAAGCATTCGTTAGTGGAGCTTGGAGTGATAGTGAAGGAGATGATGATGAGCCTAAGAACAACGAAGTTGCCCTTATGGCTCATGACACAGAAGAGGTACATTTTGACTCATACTCCTCTATAGATGATGAAACCTTAGAAATAGAATATAACAAGCTGTGTGATATCACATTAAAAATCATCAACAAAAACAAATTCTTGAAAACTAAAACAACACTTTTAGAAAAAGAAGTGTATTGGCTTAAAGAAAAAGAGATACGAATGGAAAAAGGGAAAAATAGTAAAGATACATGTGTCTCTTGTCAAGAACTAAAATTAGAATTAGATGCACTAAAAACTTCACAGGAAGATCTCATTAAGCAAAACTCTAAGTTTAAAAGGTTTGATAAAAACATAAGTTGTGCAGATGAGATAATGAAGATGCAAAAACTTCCTCATGATAAAACCGGATTAGGTTTTATGAAACTAGGAACCTTAAGTGACTTTAAGAAACAAACTGTGAATGAAAAAGAAATTGTTTCAACTAAGTCAGAAGATCACGGATCCGACGGATCCAAAGTTTTGGATCCGCCAGTTGTACCCAAGGGATCCGCGGGTACAGAAGTTGAACAGAAGGTTCAGAAAACAAACCGTACTGAATTTGTTAAGGTCACTAGAAAACCTAGTACTAGTATAACTAATAACAAGCTAAAACTAGCTGTGTTTATAGGGAGAGGTCAAGCTAGGAATGAGTATAGAGTTAAAACAACACAACAGAGACCTCAAACTAGTTTTCCCAAACACCCCTTTCCTAAGAGTAATGTTAACTCACAACATCATTATCAAAATAATTGAAACCAAAATATGCCTAGAAACTTTCAAGGTCCCAATTACATGCCATGTAACTATTATCCTCCATTTGCTTACATGAACCATGATAATGTTACGTTTAACCCAAACGGACCCATGAGATATTGGGGACCAAACGCTTGAGTCTTTATTGAACTTAGGTGTGCTTAAAAGTTGAACTTGAACCTGATGAGTGGATCAAAGATAGTGGGTGTTCAAGACACATGACGGGAAACAAAAGCCTTTTCTCTACTTACCAAGTATACGACGGAGGTAATGTCACATTTGGTAGCAAGCTTAAAAGTAAAATCATCGGAAAAGGTACAATCTCTCATGACTCCCTCTCTATTGATGATGTTGCTCATGTTGATAATTTAGGTTTTAACTTACTTAGTATAAGTCAATTGTGCCGCAAAAAGTATAACGTCCTTTTCAGTGAAAATAGAAGTAAAATACTTAAAGATGGCATAACAGTAGGAAAAGGTGCCTTAAAGAATAACGTATATGTTATGAAATTAGATAAAACACCTAAAGACAAGCTTTGTCTTACTTCTCTGGACGAAAACTCAACCTTATGGCATCGACGCTTAGGTCACGCCAATATGAGGTTAATTCAATCCTTATCATCCAAAGAACTCGTTAGGAACCTACCTAAGTTGAGATATGACCAACACTTTTGTGATGCTTGCAAAATTGGGAAACAAGTGCATAATAGCCATAAGGCTAAAAACATGGTATCTACATCTAGGTGTCTAGAATTGTTACATATGGATTTGTTTGGCCCGTCGGCTATACAAAGTTATGGAGGTAATTTTTACACATTAGTTATAGTAGATGATTACTCTAGGTATACATGGACTAAATTTTTGAAAACCAAAAATGAGGCCTTTGATAAATTTGAAATTCTAAGCAAGAAAATTCAAAATCAATTAGGAAGTAACATAGTATCTATTAGAACTGACCATGGTCGAGAATTTGACAACGAAATCCAATTCGGAACATTCTGTGATAAAAATGGAATAAATCATAATTTCTCGGCTCCTCGAACTCCACAATCTAATGGTGTAGTAGAACGGAAAAATAGGACAATTCAAGAAATGAGTAGAACTATGTTAAATGAACAAAACATACCTCAAAAGTTTTGGTGTCACGCAGTAGATACTTCCACATATATCCTAAATAGAGTTTTAATTAGACCATTTTTAAATAAAACTCCTTATGAACTTTATCGAGGCAAAAAGCCTACTTTAGGATATTTTAGAGTGTTTGGAAGCAAGTGCTTCATTTTAAACACAAAGGATTATCTCACCAAATTTGACCCAAAGTCGTATGAAGGTGTATTTCTAGGATATTCACAAACTAGTAAAGCATACATAGTTTTGAACAAGGAAACCTCAAGAGTCGAGGAATCATTGAACGTAACATTCGATGAATGTCCACCTCCCTCTAAGACATCACCTTTGGTAGATGATGACTTAGTTGAAAACCAAATGGTTGATAATCAGGAAAATGTTGAAAATGGTAAAGAAGATGAACCAGTAAAAAGAGGTTTAGTCAACATCAAAGAAGATAAAAGTCATCCATTAGAAAACGTCATAGGAAAACTCAATGAAAGAACATTAAGGTCTAAAGCTCAAAATGAAAGTAATTTCTTTTGTTTTGTTTCAACAATAGAACCTAAAAATATAAATGAAGCAATAAAAGATGAATCTTGGGTCATTGCGATGCAAGAAGAATTAAATCAATTTATTAGGAATGACGTTTGGACATTAGTTCCTCAACCTAAAAATCAAACCATAATAGGTACCAAATAGGTTTTTAGAAATAAAATGGATGAAAATGGCATAGTATCTAGAAACAAAGCTAGGCTAGTAGCACAAGGCTACAATCAACAAGAAGGAATAGATTACGATGAAACATTTGCACCCGTAGCTAGACTTGAGTCTATTAGAATACTACTTGCATATGCATGTGCACATGATTTTAAATTATTTCAAATGGATGTCAAAAGTGCATTTTTAAATGGCTTTATAAATGAAGAGGTATATGTAGCACAACCTCCCGGCTTTGCCGATTTTGAAAAACCAAATCATGTTTACAAATTAAAGAAAGCTTTATACGGACTTAAGCAAGCACCAAAAGCTTGGTATGATCGACTTAAGACCTTCTTAGTTGACCATAAGTACACCATGGGCCTAGTAGATAACACTCTCTTCACCAAGAAGAAGGGATCACATATTATCATCGTCCAGATATATGTGGATGACATTATATTTGGTTCAACTTGTCAAGAGTTATGTGATGATTTCTCAAAAATCATGCATGACGAGTTTGAAATGAGTATGATGGGGGAACTAAACTTTTTCTTAGGTCTCCAAATAAAACAATTAGAAGATGGGATATTCTTCAATCAATCAAAGTATATCAAAGATATGCTAAAGAAGTTTGGTCTTGAAGACTCAAAACCAATGAAAACACCTATGTCCTCCGAAACCAAACTCACAAGGGATGAAGAAAATGAATCCGTAGATAGCACTAAATATAGGGGAATGATTGGTAATTTACTCTATCTTACGGCTAGTAGGCCGGACATTATGTTTAGTGTTTGTCTATGTGCACGTTTTCAAGAAGATCCCAAAATATCCCATATTGAAGCCGTTAAACGGATATTTAGGTACATCAAAGGCACTACACATGTAGGATTATGGTATCCCAAAGGAACGGGTGTAGAAACCATAGTGTATGCCGACTCAGACCATGCCGGTGACTATGTTGATAGGAAAAGTACTAGTGGTATTTGTACTTTTGTAGGATATTGTCTCACCTCATGGTTCGCTAAGAAACAAACAGCCCTCGCAATCTCAACGACAGAGGCAGAGTATGTGTCTGCAGGAAAGGCATGTCAACAAGCACTGTGGATGAAACAAGCTCTCGTAGACTATGGAATTGAACTCAACGACATCCCCATTCTTTGTGACAACAAAGGAGCTATCGACCTTAGCAAAAATACGGTCCAACACGCTAGAACCAAACACATTGAAATACGTCATCATTTCCTACGCGACAATGTTCAGAAGGGAAATATCTCAATTGAGAAAGTTTCCTCAGAGGACAACATTGCCGACATCCTCACAAAACCTCTCAAAAGA
Source organism: Artemisia tridentata subsp. tridentata (assembly GCA_021014915.2). Classification (NCBI taxonomy): domain Eukaryota; kingdom Viridiplantae; phylum Streptophyta; class Magnoliopsida; order Asterales; family Asteraceae; genus Artemisia; species Artemisia tridentata. The sequence goes on from CP139506.1 coordinate 284,533,163, forward strand.
GAACCTTTCAACTACCTTAGACTTGGATTAGGATTAATGGAACCTAGTGATTAGAATAGACAGTAGCGTAAACCTTAGTTTAACCAAACTCGACACTAAACCAAAAACTGTGTTCTGATCCCGCGGATCCAAACGATAACAAAGGTGGATCCTTTGTTTTGGATCCGCCGGATCCGTCACATGCACAGGTTGTTATATTATAAAATAAACAACACCATGTACTATTCATCACTCTCCTAAAACTTATCACCTACTGAATTCGTCCCATACTTCACCAAATTCACAAATTAAGCCATTGTTCTCAACCAAATTGTGCTCCAAACATCACTGTAAGTATCCTTATCATGTTTATACTCCTGATCTGCGTCTAGGATCTCTATTTCATGCACAAAACCAAACCTTGGGGTTATGCATAATTCTTGAAAAATCATGAAGCATACTTTCCAAATTGCATAACAAATCATGTTTTTCATAGTTAGGAATTGCATCTTATAGTACATTGTCATCATTCATCAAAAACCCCATGAGAAATTTTTGCTAAAATCTTCTCACGACTAGGAAAAACGGTTTTTGGACATTGTTCATACAAATACAAAAACGTTAGTTTTTAAGCATCACTTGCATTATGTCTCTTGAATGCTAAAGGGAATACATAACTAATATGTATTTTCAGGTACATTCAAATGTAGCTACATTGAAGTAGGAGCGTTTGGGTTATCTCTTGTTTTATTATAAAACTTGCATAAACATAATTTTCATGCATCAAAATGAGTCAAGATAATCGCACCTCCACATTGTCCCCATGTAGGCACACACTAGACATATATATTTTTGATAATTTCAACTAAACTATATATATTTTTCGTGTCTAGGATAATCATGCCTCCCAACACCAACTATGATCACAAACACACCGTCAATTACCTACCTAAACACCATAAAACCAAAGGACTTAGTGAACAACAAGTTGAAACTTTCAAAGCTCTAGAAAAACACTACGTACATGAGGGTAGGTTTGTAGAGTCCTCATTCTATGAAGGAACCAATCTTAGGGAACAACTAGCGGCCATTCACTTTGATTCCCTCCTAGATATCGATGAACCAATAGTTCCACGATTCATTTTAGAATTCTATGCTAGTATCACTCTAGAGTCAAATGATCAAGGTTACATGAACATTCGCTTCAGTGTCAATGGAACACAATACAACATCCCTTTAAATCAATTCGGTGAGGTCCTAGGAGTTCCAAGTTATGGAACGAGTGTCTATACCGATAAATGGTCATTAACCATTCTTGAGTCAAATCTTGAACGAACGACACCATATGCCACTCCTTTAGCCTTAAAAGAAGTCATTCGTGAGCATCTCTTCATTCCTAGGAACAACCCCACTAGGATGTATCGAGGTAAAGAAGTAGCTAGAGATCCGTTTGCTATGGAGCAAAATGAGATTAAGCCCGAGTTTAGGAAAATGGAAGAAGTCTTAAGGGCCAATGTCATGTGCACGGTAGGAAACCGCGATCACATCAATGCTTGTCTTTGCCACATGATGTACAATGTGTCAACCTGTCAGCCTTTCAATCTTGCTTACTATATCGCCAAGAGAATGGCCGATATTCCAGTTCAAGGAAAAATGGCATTGCCTTATGGAATGCTCTTAACCTGTCTTTATCGAGCATTTGCACCCATTCCTAGAAATGCCTTAGGTTTTGTTCCCGACTATGATGAGATCCAACGCACCTTTGCTCCCTTAAGCGACCATAGGGTAGCGCTTGATAAAGGCAAATGTCCTCGTGCTCAAACCTCATCATCTTCATCATCAATGAGTGACGATGACGGCTTACCAAATTCTAGACTTCCTCTACCCGAGTACTTGAGACAACTTCCACCAATTCAGAATGAATCACCTGAGCATCGTCAAATGAAGGGAATGGTGAAGAATTTAGGTCGATGGATCATGAAGCTTCACAAGGGTATGAAGAAGTTGAAGAAGAAGTTGAGTTGATAGGAGTGTTTGGAACTAATCGTTTCTAGACAATGTTATGTTGAATGGTTATGTTATTAACTTGTTATGATGCTACTTGAATTGTATGTGAACTAACTAATACTTGTAGGTCGATAACACTTAGTGTTATCAATTTTCCAAGTGTAAGCCTATGTTTGGCTTAACTCCTATTAAGGTAAGTTCACATGATCGGATTAATCTATGATTAAATATGTGTTAGTATCATCATATTTAGTTGTTTTGCATTACATATTAGATGATAGATATGCTCCAAGAGAATTTTTGGGTTTTCGTCGAAAAACGCGAAATATGACATACTCTCTGTGAAGTTTTAGCATTTTTGCCAGACGGATCTGGCGGATCCCTTAATTTGGATCTGCCAAGTGTTAGCGTTGGCTCCGTCATTTTACAACCTGCGGATCCCAAATTTTGGATCCGCACGCCTTGTCGTTTGGATCCGCAGGTATAACAGTTAATTTCTTAAAACTTTTCGACTCATCCTGATTCTTTGATTTTAGTTTCTAGTGTTCTTTAGAATAGGTTCACTGATCACTATACATCTTAGAATGATTAAGAAACTCTTAGAAACTTAAGAACAAAATTTCCCACCAAAATTTGAATTTTCAAATTTTAGGAGTGAGTTACCTTTCTGATACAAGCAAGGAACCCTTTTTAGGGATCCTTCAAATCCGTGGGAACATCACATCACAGGATTTTCCACTATCCCTTTGCATTTACTGCATATCTTCCTCCTATTACTCAACATAAGTTCTATGGATTGACTTATGTGATATGATTTGCACAAATTTTTGTTCCAAATCATTAGGAACCAACATTCTCTATTGGATTCACATCAAATCCAAACACACAGACTCATAAACCTTCTGCTTATAAATTAGTACTTTAGGATCATCACTAAACTCACACAACAACCATTTCTTCTCCTGTACATCTTAGCTATCATACTTAACCATGACCAAATCAACCAACTCCTCCACCTCTAGACCTCCCAAACGCACTGCTCGCATAAGTGTGAAACCCTGTTGCTTCATAAATCTTGCTAACTCATCATCAGAGGAATCATCTCCTCTTAATATCTCATCTCCCATAGCAAGTGAAAATTTTCTTACTTTACCCACACCTACACCATCCAATGTTGTCATACAAACTCCACCTCCATCCATAACTCCAATAGCAACCACACCACCACCCGCTCCATCACAGACTGTCAAATCTCAATCTCAACCAAACTCACCCAAACTCCAACCCATGGAACTATTTAGGACTCCACCTACATCACCTCATCTATACCTTGATGACTTGGAGGATCTCCCACCAAGATCAAACAATCCTCCACCCATGACCTTTGAAGGTCAAGAGCCTAGGCTTTTTCATCCGATTTTCCCGGATATCCATGGTCCTTTATACCATGATGCACCATCATCCCAACCTCAAATACCACCTCTCTCACCCACATCAACTCTCATTGCCATAGACGAGGCAATGTGGATCAATCAACCTCAAACCCAAGAGGAGATTAGTGAAGAGCTCAACCGTCTCTACACTCTCTCGGGTATGGTAGATCACCGCCTCAATGAAGCCATGGACCTCCAAAACATCCTCATGAACTCCCTCCAAACACCACCACCAACCAATGAACAAGCACAATCACCACCACCTAACAACCAATCACAACCACCACCACCACAACCAAATGAGTCTACTCTTCCGCCCGGTTTTGCTCGCCATGATTGCAACATGTGTGAAAGAACCGCTCACATAGCTCAAAGGACAAATATTTTGGTGCACGAGCTCCAAAATGAAATGAGGTTCATTTTGAACCACATTCTTGAGCGTCTAAACGCCATCTCTCATCCTCCTCAATAGGAGAATTTCAGTCTCATTATATAGGACCTTCTAGATGTTGTTGTGAGACTTTTTATTTTTTAGGATGTATTTTTCATTATTATGTAAACATCATATTATGCTTGTGACTTTTGTCACATAATTTTCCATGAATGAATGTGATGTTTTTATGCTTATGAGTGATCAACATAAAGCATATTATCATTAGTTAGGTAACTAACATCATTATATAGCTACTTGGAATCTACATTCTAGTTTGATCACTTGTACTTTAGGTACAAAATTTTGATCAGACACTACATTTTGACTTTTTAAAAGTCAACTAGATTATCATTCTTATTTGAATGACCATATCATATGCATTATGCTTCTCCATTTGAGGCTATTCACAACTAACATTTCTTTTGCAGCATCTCATACCCTTTTAATGTATACGTTGGGACTCTTGTAATGGGGAATATACATCGAGGGGGAGCATTTCATTTTTCTAATCATTTTCTTTGTAGGATCATGCATCATTACCTTGTTACTCCATTTAGGGGGAGTATCAAACAAGGGGGAGCTCTTAAAGTTCTCAAAATCGCTTTCCGCTACGCAACTCTTCTTTTTGTTTCGACAAAAAGGGGGAGAAAGGATTAAGTTTGCATAACTGTGAATCATCACAGTACATACACTTTTGCATAAAAAGAGTTTTTCAAACTCAAATAAAACAAACTTAATCTATATTTTAAAGAACTCATGCTATATTTATTAATTTGCTCAAAAATATACTTTATGTTTTGTCATCAACAAAAAGGGGGAGATTGTTAATAAAAATATCGTCCTAAAAACGTTATTTATATTTTACGATCTTTACTTAGTTTTGTTAATGACAATTACAAAGTATATCCTTTAGCAAATTATAAATGCTAGCTAAAGTCTCTTTAAAACACATTTTACATTTCACAAGTTTACTTAGAATTACATTTTACACATCTACTAGTTTATTTCCTTAAAAGGAAACTTTATCTTTAAAATGATACAATGACATCATGGCATGCATCATACATAATATCTTGGCTAGATCTTCAAGCAAGATAGTTGACTTTGGAAGATCTTGATATGACATGACAAAGGTGTGGAGGATACAGCTGGATTTGGAAAGATTTCCAAAACTATTAGCTGTCATATTGCTGTCAAGTCGGCGGATCCAATCGACATAAAGGACGGATCCCTTTTATGGGATCCGCCGGATCCGCCGGCTGTTCATCAGCTTGCCTATAAATAGCAAGCTGATCATTTGGACACACCATCACTCATATAGCTTAAGAACATACTCATTCATATTACTAACATCATTCATTCATATCATTTGATCTTTCTTTTGTAGCAAAGAAGATTAAGCATCAAGGTTCAACACAGACGTGTAAACCTTTAGTATAGTTACTATGTGATCTTTGTGTAATTCACACATCATCATTTGTATCATTTATCTCAGTGAGTGTGGTTAGTGTTTTAGTCCTCAAAACACAAAGAGTGTAGGGAGTGGTTGTACCCTTGTGAAAGAACTCGACATCTAGCTTAGTGTCGGTAATTATATAGGCGACGTTGGGTTGGTTCTGCCCTGAAGTAGAACTCGGTGTTTAGCTTAGTACCGGAAAAGGAAGTAAGCAACGTGTAAAGGTTTTCTCCACCTAGAAGAGAGTTTGTTTCTTAGTGAAGGATAACTCTCGAGTTAGAGGCTCGAGGAGTGGAGTAGGGCAAGGAAGAGAGTCCTTGTAGCCGAACCAATATAAACATCCGTGTTGTGTGGTTTGATCTTTCCTCTCTTTACTTTTCATATATATTGTGTGAATACTTGTTTGTGCTTGTTTCCTTTGAATTAACATAGAGTAACAAAGCGAATTAATTTTAATCGGTAAAACTATTCAACCCCCCCCCCTTCTAGTTTTCCACAGTATATGTTTTGTATCTGGTGTATGGTTATTGTGTGCAATACACGCCATACACACATGGGAGTTCGCTACTCCAATTATGTTACTTAAGAGGTCTCCCCTCTTTTTAATTTATGAGAAGTGAAGACTATGTTATGTTCGAGCCAATGGTATTATGATTCTGTTTATGCAAGCGACTGCATAGATTCCTATTACTTAACCTATACACTATGTTTTTCCCTTACATTACATTATGCCTACTCATGTTTCCCCATTGTACTTCATTTGAACTTTACATTTATATTTCTGTTTTCTATTATCATATATCCGTTCACTGGGCTTTTTAAGCTCAGCCGTATTTTTTTTCACCGCGGCAGGTTTTAGAGGGAAGCTGTGATATGAGTGAAGAGTGCATAAGAGCTCTTAGAGGACTACACCTTTGATAGCTACCTTGGATTAGAGTTGACTTGGAGATTTTCATTACTAGACTTATTGTACCTTTGTTGTAATCCTTGTATTTCATTTACCTTAGATTTCATTTGTAACCTTTGAATTTAATTGTATTATTAAAGTCTTCCGCTTGTGTATGTTCTGTTGACACCATGAATGTGATATTTTAACCCTCGTCGGGTTGGGGTGTTACAATTATGATTTCGATCCTCACCGTAACACCCTAATTAGTCTTCCGCTGTTATCTCATAAATTAGGGGGTGTTACAGATTGGCATCAGAGCTAGAGTTATAGAGAACTAAATATTTTCAAACATTGAACTATAACTACATTTTCAAAATGAATGATTTTACACCATACCATTTTAAGCCCTCCGTGTCTGCAGATTTCCGTGCTCAATACATTACCTGTTAAGATTATTTTATACTAATCCTTACAAGCTTGATAATTACTCTTATACTCTTTATGATTTCACCCGTACTGTTACATCTTTAACGTATGAATTACTTATAATTACTATTTTCGGTTACTACAGTACCATGTCTCCCGAAACTCCTGAGATTATCGAAATTATTCTCCGTAATGTTAGTACATCACCTGCTTATCAGATCACTCCGGATCCTGAAAATCCCTACGTACTAATATCTAGACCACAGCCTAATACGGAACTTACTGAGATACCACTTCCATCATCACCTACTTACTCACCTCCACGTCAGAGACTCAGGAGAGCTACCGAATCTTATTCAGATGAAGAGTTGATTGGTGGTCAGGCAACATTTGAGGTCGGACAGAGTTCACACCAAGAAACAACTTGGAAGGATGCTGAGCCAAAATCTTCATTACCTGACACTCCAAATTCCTCAATGCCAGACTTCCCAGACGATGTATCTTCACCTAATTCCCCTGACTACAATGTAAACACTCGTGATTCAATATGGATTCGTCTTTATCAACAAGCCAGCACACTAGACGCTCACACTGAACAGCTGGAAGGCTTACAACCATTACGTTTCGAATGGTACGACCGTAACATTGACACTCTGTTTAGGAGAGCCGATGCCGAGAGACGAGAAGTGCTTGACATAAGAATGAAGGTTGATGAAATGAAGGATACTTTCAATCAGGAGCTTAAAAGCTTAGACTCCAGAATCCGCTGTTCGAGAAGAGAACACGGTCATACACATGGTAGAGTTGAAGACATTGAAAGAACCTTATGGATGGCCAGGGATACGGCAAGAAACCAGGGTCAGAAAATTTCCGCCTTAGAAACCATGTTGGCAAATCAGATGAACATGTGCCAGGAACGCTTCTCAGAAATGAAAGCTGCACAACTGAAACTTGAGGCAGAAATTAAGCGTCTACGTCAAGGACGTAACTGATCTTAAAGTTCACATGTATCGTTGTTGTACCCACTAAACCAAATAGTTTTTGGTTAGTGTTTCATGTATTTTCCAATAATTCTGAAACTCTCAGAACTTGTAACCGACCTTTAATCAATAATAATCTCCTTCTATTATATCTCTCTGTTGTGAATGAATCCTTTTCTATCATAATGCTATGCATACATGTAATGACTCCTCATACCCACATGCAAAATCTCATCATTTGTTACTCTCTTTGGTAGATAAATGACTTCACGCAAATTAATGGAGCATTAATAAAAGACATTGTATCGTTTGTTTTGCAAAAACAATCAATCATGTTATTAATACTATGTTGTTTACAGTGATTATATCTAGACCTACCATGATATTACCTAGGATTATTATGATTCCTTATACCTGCCGTAACTGGGTTATAACCATAGAATTTTCTAAGACAAATTTTCGGAAGAAAACTTGATGAATGAAGAGAAAGTTGCTGAACTTCAGCTTTGGTAAATGAATCATTTGTTCCTTAGCAATCCCATACCAAGAATTGATCGTATATCTACGATATTACCCAGACATATCGTAATTTTATGATTCTCAATTGGTTTTGATTTCGCATTATGACCACATTGTTAGCACTGATATACAAATACCTTATTATTTGAATTATTCTAACATTATGTGAATTCTAAATCCGCGTTTCTTGTGATAATTATAAAAGATGGCCAACATGAACAAAACGTATACCTCACCAGCACCTACAACAACCATGACTCCTGAAACTATTCAAAAGTTGGTAAGCAACATCGTTGCAATGATACTCGAAGTGACTATAGTAGCTCGTCCGAGTAGCAACAATATGGCAACAGGAGAAAAGAAGACGGCCTCGTCTTATAAGCATACCTATGAAAGTTTCACGGAATGTAGACCAGCTCACCTTAAAAGACCAAAAGAAATGACTAAACCTCCTATCACCCTTACCCAGGGAATTAAGCAAGGTGTTACACCTAAGAAAAATGATCATAAGCGAAAACTCGACGAGAGAAAAGCCACACTCCCCAATAACTGCGAGTATCACAACAACATCTGCTACCACAATCATCTACAAGACCGTATCAACTACCACCGCCAGCTAGAATTCATGCAGGAAGCTAATAGAAACGGCGTCGCCACACCTACTAATGAAAATAGTTATCGTGGAAATCAACCTCTGTGTCAAGAATGCAAGATGCATCACACCGGACTTTGCACTGCTAAGTGCGGGAGATGCTGGGAAACAGGCCATAAGACAAATAACTGCAAGGCCCCAGAAAAAAGAAAACAGTCATCAGCCATTGTATGCCACGGATGTGGTGAAAAAGGGCATTACAAGAGTCAATGCCCAAACTTTAAACATCAACTGGAAAGTCAAGGACGGTGCAAGAGAATGAAACTGTTTAAAGACCTTAACAGCATCGAAGAATGATACCTATGTTTAAGCAGATGAATAAATTCCTGTTGTAAATAAATAAACCTTAGTTTAAAAACTTTCTAAGTTGTATTTCCTTTTGTACTTTACCTTAGGTACTATGGATGTAACCTAAGTGTAACAGCTATCTTTCCACCGTATGAAAACTCTATCTTGTAATATTTCCGTAATAATCATAATCTACGTCTATTTCAATTTCTATCCCATGTGTCTTATTCATAATCGTTATGTAGCAATACCACTAATATCACTTTAGAAATTTGGTTAACATCAATTCTGACCGAACAGTAGACTATTACCATCTTGTAAGATTTTCACGCAAACCCTAAGATTCATCCCAAGGATATCTTAGTATCACCCTAGAAATTCCTGACTCATCACTGAAGTATGAACAACAATTTTCTAATTCTTTTGGAAAAATAATTATGTTGTCATTTTACAAAAACAACGCGTTGAACACCATCTAATTTTTTTTTTTGAAAAATATGAATACCACAGTAACTGAGCCAAGCATCACATCATTTGGTCCTCAATTATATATAGCCTGATCAACTATGTCTAATTTAGGAAGAATCATGTCATAAATGGAACAGTTATCTTTTCAGATTCTTTAATAACAATTTTCATTCAAATGCAAAATCTTGAGACAAAATAAACTGTTCACAAAACATCCCTTTGGACCACCTATAATAGATGTCTACACCTATTACCCATCACCATTATGATAAGAAACCTACCAAGGTACAAACATTAGGAACTTAAGAATTCACAAAGATTTATGGAAAAACACAAATAGCGAAAATTTTATTAGAAACCACGGAAATTAATACATAGCGAGATAATTAGCATCGGAAGTGCTAAAGTTACAATGATTACAATAAAAGGCATAGAATCGCTAATAGGTTGACCCGCCATAGCAACAAAGACCACCACCAACCCAGCAATAGCGAGAGCCACCACAGGATGAATCACCTTAATTATTATGTATCATAAATACAAACAAAATATTAAAAACCATAGCGAGACTAGTTCATGAACATAAAGACGAATAAGTTTTATTTAACATTTATTGAGGATTACATAGAAACATAACAAGGACTCATTTTAAACAACCCTAACTCGAGATTATTACCCCCACATCTTATCCACGGCAATGGCTAGGACCGTGAGGAGTACGACGAACAATAACATTACGGCCAAGAATTCGGAGTCTTCGTCGGGGAAATAAGCCAAGTAGATGGCGGAAATAACGATGTACACAATCGCTAGCATAGTGATGAGGTGCGGAATTTTTGAGATGTGGAATGAGAGGAAAATGGTTGGTGGAAGAATGGAATTAAAATGGGGTATTTATAGGCTAAATCTAGCCGTTGGGGTACTATTCACGGCCGTTGGAATTTACTATTCCCGACCGTTAGTACACTGTTCACTAGCCGTTAAATTTCCACTATTCCTGACCGTTATTTTCACTATTCACAGCCCTTGGATTCATTAGTTGCAACATTTAAATTTGTTTCATCTAGTACGGGTAAATTGATGAAGCGAAAAGTGTACCGCTTTTAGGGGGTCATTTAAGCCCTAAATCGTATTTATTTGATCAAATATTGCCCTAAATCATTCCTTTTGTCATTTTAGGTACTTTGGAGAAGAAATCTGGAAAAGGAAGCATTTTGGACGTTTTTGGAGCATAAAAGTGAAGAAAACGACAAAGTCTCAAATCGGCTAAAAAGTACCTTTGACGGCGTCAGGAATTTCCCCAGACGGTGTCATGGCTTGGCAAGAAAAAGGTGGATATGAAAATTACTCATGATAAGCCAGAGAATTTTGCATGAAAAATCTGACGGCGTCACCCTTTGAAGTGATCAAGGTCGTCACGACTTAATTTAAAGAGGGACGGCGTCAAGCTTAATCTGACGGCGTCAAGCCTTGATAAGCCAGAACGGATTTTGGAGGTCTAAAGAGGGACGGCGTCAGGAAGGCCATCCGGGAACCCTAAAAGCGGCGAGGTGACGGCGTCAGAATCTACAACGTGACGCCGTCAGCCCTTGATCTTTATATATAGTTTTGCAATTTTTTGTCATTAGTGTGGAACTTTGTGTGTAATTTTGGGAGGAAACCCTAAGACGATTTTAGCAGCTTTTTCAAGGCTTTTTGCCTTGAGATCTTCCATGTTACATTGAAGATAAGTTATCAATTAATCATTCAATATGTCTATGTGTTGTTTGATTCTATCTTGTTCTTGTCTTTTGATTAACATGCTAGGCTAGATTTATCTTGTGTTTGCTTAGATCTAATGAAACCTAGCTATTGATTATTGGTTATTAGTGTGTTATTAGTTGTATTGGATGATTGTTCATCGATGTTAGGCTTAAGAAAACTGGCTAACTTCCTATTCGGTAACTTGCTTGAACGTCTTAAGAAACATGAACCAATGCGTACTAAGGTTTTTATGGTTGTATTTAATGCATGAGCGAATTCTAGTGATCCCATGTTAGGAGCTTCTTAGCCGGCTCGACATAGGAGTGACGTAGGAGCTTATAGAGTTGGGGAAGTACGTACGCCACCCCACGATTGGTATTAAGGAATACACCCGTCATCCACGCAATTAATACCACTAATCAACCGGTAAAAGATAGTTAGGGAGTAAGGAAATCTAAGTAAACACATTTCTCTCCATATAAGTTTCACCATATTTTCATTTTCTGTTATTTTATTTTATTTGCATTCGTAGTAACTTGGGTTAGTTGACTAGCAACTAATTCCGCCCACTCTTTCAAACCCGAGATTTTACTTGCTTTCATAAAATTATAAAAACAAAAAAAAAAAAAAAGAATCTTCTCTCACCCTTAGACCTATTAGAGTAGTTTTTCATACCTAACGAACACTATTCCCTGTGGAGAACGATCAATCCCCCGTACTTACAACTACACTATACTACATCGGTCAGGTACACTGCCTGGTGGGGTTGTAAGCCTCTTGAGATCCCTCGAGAGGTAAAACCTGTTGTAAGGTTGCAAAACCACGCATCAAGTTTTTGGCGCCGCTGCCGGGGAATAGTTATTGTTTAGGTTGAATTTTTATTTTATAGGTCTACTCACTAGATTCCTTTCTAGTGAGATTTTTATTTTATTTTTTTTAGGTTTTCTTTAGTCTATCTATTTTTCTTTGTGTGTTTGTTCGTAATTTCCATTGACTCTTCCGTTCACCATTATGGAGAACGCGAATCCACCATACTACCAACCACGTAATTCACCCACTCCATATGACATCTTGATGTTTAAACAACATAAAGATGAACCTCTCTATGATGCATGGACTCGTTTTAAATATTTACTCCAAAAAGTCCCTCATCATAACTTCGATTTTTGGTCCCTAACTCAAATCTTTTACAATCATGTCGACCGACATGCCCAAAGGGACATTTACCATATTGCCGGCAGGGATCTTAGGGAATTAAGTGCTGAGGAAGCATGGGAAGCTATTGAGAATTGTGCCCAATATTATTATATAGTAGACAACCCAACAAACATTAATACAAGTCAATTGACCACAAATTTCAAGGAACATGAAACAAGTTTGTTTGGGGATGAGGGTAGAGTTGAGCCACCTAGTTGCATGTCATGGTTAGGCACTACCATAATACAGGATGAACACATAGGTGACCTTGATGTGATGGAGGATTTAGCCGAACATGATCACATTAATCAAAAAGACCTAGGTTTTATGATTGATGACGTTGAATCTCAAGAAACACATGATGAATCTTTTAGGCAATTTGAATATAGTAGTCAGAATATTGAGGATGATCCTTATGATTCGGACATAGAAGTTGAGATGCCTAGAGAAGCACTTGAGATACTTGGGAAAATGTTAGGGTTAGATCCTACTAAAACACATGATGAGGATATAGGTGATCTTGACATAAGGAATGATGAGGTAAGTAACATAAGCCCACCAAGTACCCCACAAGTCCTACCATCATTTGAGGCACACACACCACCCATGACTTACCCGAAAGAAGTAGAAGAGACTATAGGAACCCCAATAGAGGTAGAGCCCTTGGACCAAACAAAACTAGAAGAAATAGGTTTGAATACTGGTAGTTATAACCTTTCTTTTAGTTCTATGGAAGTTCCTAGTTTTGATGAACCGGAGCCTAAACCAAAACCGTTACCTAATCTTCCATCCTTAGATGTGAACTTAGGAATTGAATTAGGTCCCGACCCACCCATCAAACCATATAGTCCGGGTAGTTTTATGTTGAAGGTAGTAGACTCTAGGCCATGTGGAGTGGAAGCTAATATAGGAGTGAACCATGACCTTACATACTTACATCACCCATTCATGATTGATCACAAGAAACATTATGGGTTTAAACCGGGTTTATTAGGTCAAGATGGATTCCCAACTAGGAATCTCTCGAAGTTGATAGAAGATGATCCCTTTTTAGGAGAAAACTTTAATTCACCCATTGACCAAAGTGAATTAGGTAAGGTTATGATGAAAGGAGCACACCCCTTTGAGTATATAATTCATCCACCACTCTTTCCTCACGCGGCATACTTCCACCAAGATGGTGTGTATCGCTACTATCACCCGCACTTAATCCTAAGTGTAGGAAAAACCTCTCCTTTATCCGTTAAATAAGGGTAGAGTCAGGCTCGTGACTCGAACAAAAACAAGCGCTTCTTGGGAGGCAACCCAAGCTTTATTTGCTTTGTGTGTTTATTTATTTGTTTGTTTGATTTTATTTGTTTCCGTATGTATGTTTAAATTTTATTATTATTGATCCATGTTCAAAAGTAAAATAGTGAAAATGCTTTATTTTGTTTTTAACTTCGTCTTAACTACATATAAAGGTATTTTGCAAAAGTTAAGTGTAAGGGAAATCCAAACCGGTTTATTAGAACACAAATGAACATGAATCATAATAATAATAAATTAACATACATATTCGTATTTGTTTGAGTCAAATGCTTGTATCGAGTCATGATGATGTTTTGCAGGATTTCCAGGAAGTAAGGTATAGGTTTTTCCAAAAATCTTCCGGAAACGTAACATGAGAATTCTGTCAGATCATTTCTGACGGCGTCAGGATTTACAACCTGACGGCGTCAGGTTTAATTTTCTGAAAATTTTTGAAAGTTTTGTTTTCATAAAAAGTTTTTATTAAAACTCTAACTTATAATCTCCAGGAATCTGCAAAATTATCATTCCACAAGCATTATATCCTTATATAGAGTTTATCCCGCCGATGTTATGCAGGTTTTCGTGTTTGTTTTCTCAGGTTTAACAGGTTATTTTGGACAAGGAAATGTTTGTTGGATCAAGCTTTTGGCGATGCATTAGTCATAAAGCTTCTACATTCTCTTGGAAGAAGATCTAACCATGTTACTTCTTTATCCACCGAGCGAATCAGGGGAGTATTTGATTTCATTCTTTTACCTTATTACTTTTACATCTTGTTATTTGAACATTGGGGACAATGTTCATCTTAAGTGTAAGGGGGGGTAAAAGTACGATACTTTAGAGAATACAATTGCACTTGATTTTTGTTTATTTAATAGTAGATGTGTAATAAAACTAAGAGAAACACCTGTTAGGGTAATTTTAGTGCCAAATTTAAAATTTTTTACAACATTTAGGAGTGAAACTTTGATCTTAATGAGCGTCTCACGGATAGGAGTTATATGACTAGCACAAAAACCGTACCACTAAAAAATTTTCCACCCCCAAATATGTGAGGTTCGCCCCTAGAATTGGTAGGAAAAGCATTTATGCTATGATGTGTGTACCGGTAGCACTTAGATTCTAGAACTTGCGTTAGGACCATTCTGAGGCCACAAGTGAGACTACATTCGTGTAGTTAGATTTACTACATGATAAGAGGCATTAGGATTAACCCATTGTTTTACACCTGTGATTTTGTTATAATTACGTTGGCTACAAAGGTCAAGTAATTCTCCCACACCCTTTGCGTTGTACTCATTTTTAGTACACGATACCCCTAGTACACCCCTCAGAGCCTATCTTTTCGTTTCGACCTTTAAGCATTTTACTTAAAGGAAGAATTTGTTTACACCCCACTTAAATGTACACCCAAATCGCCTTAGCCTACCTTGTATGCACTCATTTTTAGTGCATTATTGTGACAACATTTGTTTAAACCCAAGTTAATTATCTAATTGATTACATGGTTGCTAAGTCGAGTCATATCCTTGTACATATTGTTTTGGGACGATTGGGACTCATGGGTAAAGTACTAGTGTAATGGAGTAATGGGGAAGAACATCAATTATTACCCCCATATGTGCTAAATATTTTAAAAGTACTCCAAGTTTTTTGATTATCTTAATTCAAGTAATTAGAATAGTTATTTGTAAAGTTATGTAAAAGTTCAAGTGTAAGGGGAATGCAATGCCCCTATGATGTATTATTTTGGATGGTAGGGCAAGAGTGTATGAAAAAAAAAAAAAAAAAAATCGAAAAAATCAAGAAAAATACAAAAAAATGAGAAAAAGAAAAGTAAAAAAAAACATACGGACTACCATCCCGTTTTATTTTATGTTTATTTTATGTTTTTGTTATTTTGTTTTTAGCTTAAGATTGAGTCGAGTCTTGGCTTAGCAACATTGTATAGTACATGTAATTAATCAAGATCTTTAACTCGCCACCAGTAAAATATCCTTTATCCAACAAAACCGTGTTTATCATATCCCTACACCTAACGTTATAACCCGTTTAAAAGCTCTCTTTGATAGTTTATCTTAGGTGCTTACGCCTAATGGAGGAGGTTTTCGATCCTTTCCCAAGCCTATGGTAATCTATTTGCTATGACAGGTAGTGAGAGATATTATCCGTTTTCATTTATGAGATTTATTTTGATGACACCTGAGAGATGTGAGTATCTAAACACTACTTGTGAGGTGCTAGTTTATAATCTCCGTGCTTATTATGATTAAAGTTGAACGACTATTTGTTGTAATTACTTTTATGTTAGCATTAAATGACCCCTAACTTGTATTTTGATTAGAATAAAAGCGCATTTGCTTGAGGACAAGCAAATCTCAAGTGTAAGGGTATTTGATGAAGCGAAAAGTGTACCGCTTTTAGGGGGTCATTTAAGCCCTAAATCGTATTTATTTGATCAAATATTGCCCTAAATCGTTCCTTTTTGTCATTTTAGGTACTTTTGAGAAGAAATCTGGAAAAGGAAGCATTTTGGACGTTTTTGGAGCATAAAAGTAAAGAAAACGACAAAGTCTCAAAATCGGCTAAAAAGTACCTTTGACGGCGTCAGGAATTTCCCCAGACGGCGTCATGGCTTGGCAAGAAAAAGGTGGATATGAAAATTACTCATGATAAGCCAGAGAATTTTGCATGAAAAATCTGACGGCGTCACCCTTTGAAGTGATCAAGGTCGTCACGACTTAATTTAAAGAGGGACGGCGTCAAGCTTAATCTGACGGCGTCAAGCCTTGATAAGCCAGAACGGATTTTGGAGGTCTAAAGAGGGACGGCGTCAGGAAGGCCATCCGGGAACCCTAAAAGCGGCGAGGTGACGGCGTCAGAATCTACAACGTGACGCCGTCAGCCCTTGATCTCTATATATAGTTTTGCAATTTTTTGTCATTAGTGTGGAACTTTGTGTGTAATTTTGGGAGGAAACCCTAAGACGATTTTAGCAGCTTTTTCAAGGCTTTTTGCCTTGAGATCTTCCATGTTACATTGAAGATAAGTTATCAATTAATCATTCAATATGTCTATGTGTTGTTTGATTCTATCTTGTTCTTGTCTTTTGATTAACATGCTAGGCTAGATTTATCTTGTGTTTGCTTAGATCTAATGAAACCTAGCTATTGATTATTGGTTATTAGTGTGTTATTAGTTGTATTGGATGATTGTTCATCGATGTTAGGCTTAAAAAAACTGGCTAACTTCCTATTCGGTAACTTGCTTGAACGTCTTAAGAAACATGAACCAATGCGTACTAAGGTTTTTATGGTTGTATTTAATGCATGAGCGAATTCTAGTGATCCCATGTTAGGAGCTTCTTAGCCGGCTCGACATAGGAGTGAAGTAGGAGCTTATAGAGTTGGGGAAGTACGTACGCCACCCCACGATTGGTATTAAGGAATACACCCGTCATCCACGTAATTAATACACACTAATCAACCGGTAAAAGATAGTTAGGGAGTAAGGAAATCTAAGTAAACACATTTCTCTCCATATAAGTTTCACCACATTTCATTTTCTGTTATTTTATTTTATTTGCATTCGTAGTAACTTGGGTTAGTTGACTAGCAACTAATTCCGCCCACTCTTTCAAACCCGAGATTTTACTTGCTTTCATAAAATTATAAAAACAAAAAAAAAAGAATCTTCTCTCACCCTTAGACCTATTAGAGTAGTTTTTCATACCTAACGAACACTATTCCCTGTGGAGAACGATCAATCCCCCGTACTTATCACTACATTATACTACATCGGTCAGGTACACTGCCTGGTGGGGTTGTAAGCCTCTTGAGATCCCTCGAGAGGTAAAACCTGTTGTAAGGTTGCAAAACCACGCATCATAAATCTAACGAGATTTCGTTTTCTCAATTTCCGAATGGAAATTTCTTTGACAACCTTTTTCCATAACCCTTTACCCTAGTAATCACTTAAACTTGAATTCCGGGACGGAATTCAGAATGACGAGTGAGTACTGTAGCAAACTGCAAAATTTACTATAATTAACAACGGTTAATTATATATTAATCTCCGTCATTATTTCTAATCACCATTTTTGCGGGGAAATTTGAAAATTTTCTTATTATACTATATTAACGTAATCACGTCATCACATAATTCACCAAATGACGGGACGAGCTCAATGCGTATTACGAAACTTAATTATTACGCAAAAGCTTAATTATTTCACTAATAAATACTACACGGGCCAAGGTTATAACTCAGCCCAACTCCTTAATACATGTTACTATTCATTAGCCCACCAAAAGCCTAACTTCATTTTTTTTCTATTATTTCGTGTATTAAACTCGATCAAGATCCTCTCCAAAACGCCTTCCATTCTCTCGAATCCTAAACGCGACATATATATGTTTTTACATCATCTCGTTCACCTCCCACCATATTATTAGGATGTCGAATTTCATAAGTGGATGTCGAGTCTTGATATGCTTTTAGAGGCCAAAGTGTTCGCTAGTTTTACACCCAATTCGACAAAAATCAAAAATCCATAATTTAACCGTTTCGACTCCAACTTGATTCCACCCTCCTCTAATATTTTTCCTAGCCTAGATACGTGATATTGAACAAGTTTCAACAACAAAGATCAAGTGTTACATGATTTATCCAAATCGTGTATACATTTAAGTGGCTAGTCGACATCATATATATTCACAATACAAAATACAACTTTCCTACCCTCTCACAATCCCTCCTAAAGTCTTAGAATGTCAGGAAACTAACTTGGGAACCTTTCATTTACTGACAAAGCATAGTAAGCTTGTCTCTTGCATTATTGGAACTCAAACGTGTGTATAACTTCTATTATAACTACCCTATGCTTACCACCTTCTATCACTCATCAAATACTACCTTCCTAACTCTCATTCTCTCATAAAATAATCTCTGAGAAACCAGAAGACTTCATTCGTTCGTTTGGAGGCTTGTCGAGGAAAAGGGTTACATATTTATAAACGTATACTTGGGTTGTAAGCATACGTGGGTTATTTTTGTGTTCCTATCGTCTCACTCGAGTCTCTACCACCCTTAGAGGTGTTGTAAGTACTCATAAACCTATCTCCAATTCATCCCGTACGTTATTTAATTACCATGCATCGTGTTTTAATACTACTCGAACGTATATCATTTTTATTTATTTACTTACGTACTCATATTCATATAGCACACAAAAAGTGACGAGCCTCCATCGTGGAAGGCCTAGGAGTCACCATGCACACCTCTTTCACCTTTATATTAAAGTTACATGCATCATACGAATCCATATTGATCCATGCTCAACTCGTATAACAACATAAACACTTAGAAATTTTTACTAAGTCTTTTCGTTATAATAAGCGTTCCAGGTCGCCTCAAAAACGACCTCATATCTTAAAATCTGACTTAACAAGCATACGATATTTTTACATGAGCTATTAGACCATCTAGCTAGCTACAACTTTCGTATATATAACTTGTAAATATAAGCACATCTAGACACTCTAAATCGAGCAAAGTGAAACGCCAAATCAATACTAAAACTGTTAACAAAAACTCGCTATGGACTGTTAAGCCCATTAAGCAGTTTTTAAGCGAATGGAATAAGCTAGCTTATGGGGACTTTTAGATATGAAAATAGAACAATAAAAATGAGATTTTTGATGAGCTCAACTCGTCTCAAGACGTACGATTTTTAAAACGTTATTGGGCCTTAAAAGTGGCTCGTTAAAAGCCCAACATGTGAAAATAAGCTATTGGCCATATAAGCTGTTAAAATAAGCTCCATTAATCTTAAATAAGCCTCAGAAAAATTCGCCAACTTTTTCCCACATATTTTTGCACATTTGGACTAAAAATGTAATTCAAATTCACTTAGAGGGACCAAAACTGCCAACCGAGAAATATAAGGACTGAAACTGTAAAAACAGAATCCTTAAGGTAGAAATTGACATATTATTAACTTCCAAGCTCAGATTGTAATATTGGACAAGTAGTGGACTATAAATGCGAATTATATTTAATAAAGGACTAACGGTGCAACGCTAACACCGTTAGGGTAAAAGTGTAAAAACTGGAAAAGGACAAGGACCAACAGATTATATTTGACATTCTTATTTTATTTTCCATTTTACGATTTCCCCATCACGTCATATGCATTTTTGTATATTTCATTTATGATTTAACTTTACGTTAATTATAAATATATAACGAGATTTTGAACGATTTAACTATACGTTTTGAGGAAATGATATTTTGGAATATTTGACATAAAAACAAGATAATATTATGAAATATATTATTTTTAAACTTTAGGCATTTTAAGCATATCACATTCTCACTCTAACGATCAAATCGTTATTCGTTCTCGTTATCACTTCCACCGTTCGTATTTGGTCAGATTCTTAGATTTCCTTTATATTCAGGTCACGTGTTTAAGACGTTTCCGTAATCGTTCCCATAATCTTACTTGACTTAATAATTCCACCTTGTCAGATACGCTCAAGGTGAGTCATAGCCCCGTTTTTATACTTGTGTTATAAATACTCTTTGGGGGAGATACATGCTAAATTACATACTTTTATTTGTATAAGTACATTGAAAACTATCATGATTTACTTGGAAATATAACTCCTACTTATATGTTTTGAATTACTCCTTGGGAGAAACCTATGCTTGTTTTACTTGCAAATTGCTTGCTTAGCTTGAATACTGAACTCAGAAGATAGCATTTTCAAACTGCTTGTTGTAACGTGATATTGGTTTTTAAGATACACATTCAAGTAACATCATGAATGTACCGACCATTGTTATATGTCATTTCAAAACTTCAATGGGAATACTTGCTAGAAAAGAGCATACGTACTTTAGGTACATCATTACCTTGATATTGCCTAAGCACCCTTACTGCCAGAAAGTCCTTTATCATGAGCCATTAATCACTAGTAGTGAACGCGAATATAGTGAACAGCTTCGAAACCTGTTGGAGGATTGACATCCTATCCCACTAATTACTTGACGGAATGCCTTTGTGGCTAGTCGTATTAGTCGCGATGCACTATATTTGAGGAAAATAGGAATTGGCAAATCACCTATTACTCGAGGGCATATATCCATCATTGACTTGATGTTGATCACCTCCGTTTTACGGTACATTGTTAATGTTTGCGTGTCATGAGGCTTGGGGCAATATCCATAAGAGATTATGTGTCTTCACATATATCTAGATACAGCTGTATTAGTATTTTACCAGACCTTGGCTATAGATCTCAGGCATAACATCATTGTTTCTACATCATGCTAAGATTATGATCCTATACTTGAATTTAACTGAATACATATATGATTTACTTGTGGTTATACTCAACACCACTCATTACTTGTTTCATCAATGTTAGAATTTATTTTGAATATCACCTCACCTCTGAAATTATTGAAATGAACTATTTATCAGTACTTGAAACTTATTTCGAATATCAATTCACCTCTGAAATTATTGAAAACTGACTGTTTACTCATACTTGAATTCATTTCACATATTAATGTACATTCCTGAATTCATTAAAATAAATGGTTTTCCATTAAACTCTATGAACTCACCAACCTTTGTGTTGACGCTTTAAGCATGTTTATCTCAGGTAATTAACGGAGCATGACAAGACACGGAGCAGGCATTATATACTCTGATAAATTAAATGGTTTAAAAATCAAATATGTCATTCTTTCTAAATTATCAAACCCTTTTATGGGATTTACAAATCATATATTTCACCTTTATACCAAAAGTATTATTTGAATGACAAATAACTTTCAAAACGCCTCTTTCAAGCCCTTTTCTATAATTATGATTTTGATCTTCACCGTAACACCCTAATTAGTCTTCCGCTGTTATCTCATAAATTAGGGGGTGTTACATAAGCCCCCTTTAAGATCATTCTTTCTGGAGATTTAGGAACTTATCATATTGCTCAGCATGAGTTTAGTGACCAAGTAAGTTTAGAATGCATTTAGAATTTTATAGTTATACCTTACACTATATGAGTTTTATTTTCTGATTCCGACCTTAACCACTTATTCGTTTGTTAATCATTTAGATGTCTCTTCGACCATTCTGAGGATTCTGATGACCATGATGTGTTTAACACATTCGGTGATTTCCCTTGCTTTTGTTAAGCGTATTAAAGTCCCCTCTACACTATTAAGTTATGCCTTAACCCTTTCCATTCCTATGAGAAATCTGGTGGTGAGTAACCACGAGTATATGAAATTGTCCATTTTGTTCTGACAATAGGATTCGTTCTGCTAAATTGTTTCCTCTGGAAGTATATGGTTTCGATGTCATTCTGGATGAACCGGTGGACTGAGCATTTAGATGCTAACTACTGTCATACTACGTCCCACCTTTGGCATTTTGAACAATCTTGAATTCCTTACCATGATTTCCGACTGATCAACCGTTGTTATAATTACTACCCTGAAAACTCGTACATTATTCTTCGCGGTTGTGAGGGTTTTTCTAGCACCTATTTAATACACCGTTGGATGGATCTTCCCTTGAGAGTCATTTTGCAATCTGAATTTTCTTGATGTAATTCCTGAACGAACCACCAAGATTTCCACCAGAATGTGAAGTTGATATGACATGGTACTAAGAGATTGTTTAGTCACGACTCGAGGTGGAAAATGATACCAATAAAGGCATGATTATATGATGCAAGTATTATGACACCTGATCAACGTGATAATACAAACATCATATAACTTGAACTTATTGGGAGCATAGGATATCTTGAGAAGTGCCGAAACAGTAAGGTCTAATGAGACAGAACTCTATCCGTATGGAATGACGTTTTTCCTGAATCTGAAACCCCATATTGAATGACACCATTTAGATAGGAAGAACTGAAGGAACAACTTGTAAGTGGTTTTAATTATCCGAGTACACCTCCGTGGACTACCCCGGTTTTATTCGTAAAGAGGAAGGATAGTAGTAGGAGATTATGTGTTGACTTCTGGAAGCTGAACCGTATTACTGTTAGAAACCATTATCCACTACCTCGAATCGACAATGTATCTGATCAACTTTAGGATGCGAAGTTTTTCTTTAGATGGATTTATGGCTTGAAGATATTCCTAGAACTGCCTTTCATATTCGTTACGACCACTACGAGTGTTAGTGATGCCAACAGTATTGGCTAATGCTCTGACTGTTTATGGACTTAATGAATCGTGTCTTTCATGAGTACTGGGACAAATTTGTCATAGTATGACATCTTGGTGTATTCAGAGATGAAGGAGAAACATGAGGATCATTTTCGTATTGTGTTAGAAATGTTGCGTTAGAAGAAGCTTTAAACAAAATTCTTGAAGGGTGATATTGTGGTTGGGACAAGAGACGTTCTTAGCAGATGGTATCATTTTGGATCCTGCGAAGATTGGGATTATCACTAAATGGTCAAGACCGACGATAGTTACTGGGGTTAGAACCTTTGAGTCTTGTAGAAGGATTGTGGAAGATGTTCACAACTAACGTTATCGTTGATGAAGCGTATAAGAAGAGAGGATAATTTTAGTTGGGATGAGGAATGAGAACTGAGTTTGAAGAGCTGAAATAGGAATTAGCTTCTAGGTGGGTACAAATTGTGGGAATGATTTCAAGAAGAGACTTGGTTATACACTTGTGCAGCACGGGAAGTATATCGCTTATGCATCAAGACAACTAGAACCGTAGGAGGCGGAATATCCAACACATAACTTGGAGTTGGCAGTAGTGATTGTGTCAGAGATTCGCGTTTTACTTCACAGTTTCAAGGGGAACTACAGAAGGCTTGAGGAATCAGACTCAAGTTAAGATTTCTTTTCACCCTCAGATAAATGGACAAAAGGAATGAACTATTCGGACTTTAGAGGATATGTTAGGATCATGTACTTTGGTAGGGATGGAAGTATAGAACATTTTTTGTTGGAAGGGGGTTAGATAACTGCTTATTAAAGATCCGGAGTTGATTATAGTAACTGATAGAATAGTTACCGTGGTAGAGGAACTTTGGAATTTTAGACCGGGGGTTGTGTGTTCTTGGGGTATCTCCGTACCGAACGATTAGATGTTCTGACATATAATAGAGATTTATTCAGTGATTCGTTAATCCTTAAGTTCGTTCTTATCATTACGGATATTCTACCCTTATCCTTATGCATTTTGTATGTTCGATAATTCGATAATTACTTTGTTGATTGTTTGTACGTTTCCTTGATTCGTCGGAATTTTAGAATAGGATTGTGAAAATTCCTACTGTTTAGCATTGGCTCCGTAATTATCTCATGTTCGTATCATGCTTCAGTTCATGTATCTCATTTGAGATGTCTCAGTTATCATCCGTCACATGTGGTTTCGAATCCATTGGATCAGATTTGTTATGATTTGTTCTGTTGAGAGAGCCTGAGGCTATTTTGGATCGTCAGGATTGAGTCATGAGAAACAAAACTGTTCCGTTCGTCAGTAAGTCAATCATTTTTATTTCATTCCGGGATTCTGTACGTTCTGTTTAATCTTTTTACTTCAATTTCGCGGACGAAATTTTCTTTTTAGAAGGGAAGAGTTGTAAAACCCAAAAATCGGTCAACACTTTAATTTGAATATTTGAACATTTAACCTAAGTTTGATATTAATCTCATAATTAAACTATATGTTATATACTTGAAATTAAATAAATCCTAAACTATACCTTATACAATAAATACCTAAAAAAAAATCTATCCTAAACCTTAATCCTAAAAATAAAATAAAAAATAAAATAAAAAATTGTTGCACCTTTATCCTTATGTATCATGGACCGGATATTATGTTAAATGAAAAGATATGGTCTTCCTAACTTCTAGCAATATTCACGGCACATTCCAACTTATAACCTACGCTCCATCATTTTTTTTTTTACTTCTCTCACAACAGTATACGACACTTATTCCCTCTCTCAATTCGGAACCCTAAACTCTGCCTCCATTAATTCGTTTAGCCTCAAGGTCTAGTAGAAGAGAAGAAGGTTTGAAGGTTGTGATGATCGTGGTATTCTTGGGTGATTGTGGTTTTGATTCGTGGGTTTTCTTTGGTTCCTTTGTCTCGTTATTTTTTGCATAAGGTAACATCTATACTTCTTTGTTATTCCAGCCATTCGACACCTCATATCATGTGTAGAAGCAGTAATAAAACATATCATACGAATTATGTAATCATGCTATGTAACCTTTGATTTGCTTCGTTAAATCTGTTTTAGAATAACACATAAAATTGCCACATGAAATCATGAAACCATTAACATACATATCGACTTGTTACTTTGTTTGGTCTCTTGAATCAGATCTAAATAAGCCCTAATATGTTCTATGAATGCTCTTTAAATATGACCTAAAAGCTTGGAAAGAAACCCTAATAATTATGATGGAGCGTATGCAATTAAGACATGGGACTAGGGCTCGCTATATGTTATTTTAGGTGATCTATATTGGCTCGTTAGTTTTTGTTTGAGTGAGTAACATGTGTGCGTTGACATAGGGCTGTATATATGTGTAAGTGTGCGTGGTTAAACGCTACCAAAAAGGGTTGTGTTTTGATTATGAAATTGGTTAAGGGTTTGTGCCATAATGTTATGTGAATGTTGTCCAGAAATTAAGGTCGAGTTCAAGAAGGTATAAATTGATGATACCAACATGTTTTTAAGTGGTTCTTGAGTCTAAAACTAAATTCATCAAGTATAGTTTCTGGATAAATAAGTCTTGTAGTCTTTAGAGGTCGGAAGGTAACCATTTGATTTTTAGAAGTCTGTGTGTCAAAACTGTGTTTTGGAGTATGGAAATTCAGTCGGGTTCTAGCATTTTTAATTTAATATCTGAAACTATTTATGACCCCAATTTTTGAAAGAATAGTATTTGATATGTGTATCAATTACTGAAATTCTTATAGATTTTTCTGAAATGTGTAATTGGGTTAATTAATTACAAACTTTCTGGGTGTTCAGCAGTTTATTTTTTGGACAGTCGTGTAAAGAGTATTTTTATTGTGTGCATGTACTAACAAATAAAATCTGGAAAAATTCTATAAAATACTTAAGATATATATGTATCATTGGGAAAAATTATAGAATTAAATGAGCTTATTTGTGGTGTTTTAAAAATCATAAGAATCGGACCTGATTTATATAAGAATCTTGATTTTAATTAAATAATTAATTAAAACACTTATAAACCTAATATTGGTGTATTTGGAACTTAAATAAGATAAATATCATTTTGAAGTCTAATAACTTATGTTTTGATTATTAATCATTGTTAACCTCTAACTTTGGCATATTAGCATTTTTAACCATAAACTTTGATTAATTATGAATTCTACCTAAAAGTTCCATAAATAGAATAAAACCCTAAATGTGTTAACATGAATTTCAATAAATCCGTTATGACATTTAATGAGCTAATAAGTATAATATGAACCCTAATCCGTGTAGATTCGTTGAAGAAGACGTGACGTTGTTTCATTGTGATCATTTTTCCGTTTGCTTTCATTTCATTTGCTAAGGTACAGATATTCCGCCCATTCTCAGTAAGGGTATCTCATGACTTGATTCCTTGATGTTTGATATTCTGATTTATGATCCATTTGATATTCGTTTGGTTGTTTTGTCTGATATGATTCGTTCGTTATCTCCTGTGACTTCAGTATTCGAATCATTTGATACTTTGTAAATTCAATTGATATTATAACTTCGTGTGAAAACATTTCTTAAATATATCATGATAATGTGTTGAGAAAAAACTGTTTTAAAATGATTGCTATGAAATCGATGCGATACCACTTTTATATGAAGGTTTAATGACCTTTATGAAAACTGCTTTTAAAAGAATACGTTTATTAAAACAATGTTTAAATGATTTTCACAATTACTTAACCTATTTGTACTCTATCTTTTCCTTAAAGATTTCTCATGATTTGTACTCTATTTCATTTACTGTTTTGCTATTCTGATTTATGATCTGCATTTGATTATTATGCATTTGCTATTCTGTTGATATGATTCATTCAGTTGGTATTATCTTTGTTGGATAATTGATAATTATCCTTTATGCTTTATTTGTATCATCTGTTTCATTCTATTGCTCGAGCTATTTGTTTTGAACTAGTCATGGAGGTATCATGACCATGTCTTAGAGGCACCTATGGCATGACACAGTTCTGTGGAGGTGTGATTAGTCCACAGCGTTCCCACTTATGCTATATAGCAACCATGGCCGCCATACTTATTATTATTATATTAACGTAAGTATGCACAATCTCGAACTTGTATATGTATATCTATTTTGCAGGGAGCATATGGATGCATCCTATGTACTTTGTTCAGTTCAATTATTTAGTGAATGGATTGTGTATGTGCCATACACCCCATTTTACTTCTGGTACATTGTAAGCAAGCTACTCCATGTACACTTTGCTATGACTTTGCTATGATTATGATTATGATTATGATTATGTTTATCTGTTTTGTGTCTATTCATGTATCATGTCTAGACATATCTGTTTGGGGCTCGTGGGCATTCCTTTGTTATTTCTGATTTCCTTATTCATTCATTTATTTTCTCATGACTTATGGTATATTGTTTAGCAGGTTTCCTTAGTTTTGTTTCGTTCGTTCGTTTGCTTATTATTTCATTATATATATATGTTTGTTGATCCCAGTTGAGCTTCACAATCTTATTAATTACCTTAGATAAATCTAAAGTAATCGGTATAGAAACTGATCTTGAGTTGTATATCAAATATTATGCGGAAACTAATATTTGATCTTAAGAAGAATAAACACAAACGAATTCTCAAACAACACTTCAATATTAATACGATTGCTCGACAGCAATAGGGTTACAAGAAACCTTGAAGTGTGAACAATAATACGTATGCTAAGATAATCGATATATAACCCTAATCCTAGAACCTCCTTTTATAGCGTAAGGAGTCCTAGTCGGTTTACAAGACTTTCTATACAAGAAAAATATCTTACGTATCTTTTCTATACTTATCCTTAACATACTATACATATCTAATAAGCAG
The DNA here is from genome assembly GCA_021014915.2 of Artemisia tridentata subsp. tridentata. Lineage (NCBI taxonomy): Eukaryota > Viridiplantae > Streptophyta > Magnoliopsida > Asterales > Asteraceae > Artemisia > Artemisia tridentata. The sequence continues at coordinate 284,561,054 of CP139506.1, forward strand.
CAGAGTAAATCTTCTAGCAGCAGAGTCTTCGTGAGCTAGCAACAGAGTTACACTTTGCTTATTCTTCCAACCAGCAGAGTCACAAACAGCAGAGTCATTATACTAATCAGCAGAGTCACATAACTATTCAGCAGAGTTATGTTTCTCGAATCAGCAGCATCTTTTAGACCCAACAATCCTCCCCTAAACTTGATATTTTTCTTCAAAAATCATCAAGTTTCCTTAAATCCAGTCAAACACCAGGAGGATGCTTCCAAACACTCTACTGTTTTGAGCTCTTTGATTCCAGCACTTTTCTATACCTCTCCACTAACTCAAAAGCTTGATGATCTGATAAGAATGGTCTTTGCAAACTCAGCTTTCCAGGTTGTAACATGTTAGCCAGAAGAGCAGTATTCTTGAAAATAGGATAATCTTTCTCTGTTAACATGTACAAACACAAACCATCACTTCCAGTCAATGCATGTACTCCACATGATTGATATAGATACCATCTAATAAATCTGCTTGAACTAATCACATTCTTCCAATCAAGACTTCTTTCATCAGGTTCAAACATATTCTTCAAACAGTAATAGTTAATTCTTTCATGCACCACCTCTGGTCTAGTATCACCATAATTCATCTTGTAAAGATTCCAGAGTTGTACAATATCATCCCTATCCATGTAGTGCACCATCTGAGAAAAACTGACATATCCCACACTTGAACCATTTGATCTCCTAATAACCCAGCATGGTTGACTACCACCTAGAACATCATGTGAGTATGAGATGATTGGATACTTTATTGACAAAGGTACTGCATTAAGTAACTCAGGTTCTTCTTGAGGTTTATGAACTGTGAGATCCATAATCCCTTTCATATCATCTGCAGTCACTTCTTCAAAATTATGCTCATCAGTCACTTCTTCTTTCTCAGAAACACTATCCTCTTTCTCTGAATCACTTTTTATCAATAACTCAGTCTTTCTCTTCTTTCTAGCCACCTGCTTTATTCTCCTACCATATCTCTTTACACCAATAGTAGGTTCAGACTTTTTCTCTGCAACTACATTCTCTTTCTCAACCTCCATGGTCTCCTTGTCATCTTGCTTGTCTGAAACACTTCCAGATGCTTTCATATGGTCAGATTCCATAACCTCTGGTTTTCTCTTCTTTTCAGAAACTTTTCTTGGATTTAGCTTAGCATAGGTTTCATAAAACTCCTTTTCAATTATAGCATCTGACTTTCCCTTGAAATCCTTCATCTGATAACCTCTTGCATTTTTCAAATAATACATCATATCATTCACCAATGCTTTCCTTGAAGATGACTTGCCTTTGTAACCATGCTTCTGTGCTTCTTTAATCCTCATAATCAGCTCTTCCCACTTAGCTACTCCATTCTTTTTGAGTATAAACTCAACAAGCTCTTCTGTCTTTTCACTTCCTTCCAACTGCTCATCATTTGTTATCAAGAAAGCTTCACCTCTTACAATCATATCAGAATCAATGAAATACTGCAATTGTTCATTGAATTCTTCTTGACTAACTTCTTTAAATGTAGAGCTTTCCATAAGTTCAAACTGATTTCTTTCTTCATCAGCTGCAACACTTCTTGCATATTCTTCATCCTGAGCAATCTGAGCTTGTTCATCAGCCAACTTTTGCATTCTTTCAAGCTCTTCAGCAGATTCAGCAGCAGGTTGTTTTTGTGATGGTTCAGTTCCTTTGTTCATGTTCAGCAGTACTTGAGCTAAGGTTAACTTTTCATCATCTGATTCAGCAGAGTCCTTTACTGCTGCACTCTTCTCAGTATCATCAGCAGAAACCTTTAACCCATCAGCAGAGTGTTCTGCACCAGCAGAGTCAACCTTTCCACTCTTATCACCAACATTTTCTCCTGATTTCTTGACAACCTCCCCTGAACCTATTACAACATCCTGATCCTGAGCATTCACTACAGCCTCCTGATCATTCCTCCCCTGTTTGGAAGCATCCTCTTCCAAACTTGGTTTGGAACTCTTCTTCAACCTCCCCTCAAGATGAGTAACCCTGAGCTTAAGCCTTCTTATTTCAGCACCTTGAGAAGCTTTGACTGTAGACAACTCCTTTCTTAAACCAAGAACCTCCTGTGACAATTTTGTACATTTATCCATCAATTCCTTAAATTGTTTCATGATATCCTCACAACTTCGGTCTGTGTTACCTGACCCGAGAGGTTGATCACTGGAATTGGCATTTTGTACAGGAGTTTTAACCGTCAAATCATCTTTTTCAAGTTCAATGCTAGCCTCAATACTTCGACCTATGTGACCTGGTCCGAGAGGTGTATCATAGGCAATGTCAATATGTACATCAGTTTCCATCAATTCAATAGTTTCATCTCTGTCCTCATCACTTCGAGATGTGTTACCTTCTCCGAGAGGTGAATCTTTGGACACAAACTCAGTCTCAACCCTAGGTTGAACAGCTGAGCCCCCCATAGAAGCCATTTGGCTGGGGTTACCATCAGTTGTATCAAGTTCCTGAGAACCTTCTACAAAAGATGTTTCCATGGTTGAGGTCTTAATTATGTTAGCACTGTCCTGTTCAACTACTAAGTTGGAAACAGTAGTGCCAGCCTCTTCCATCATGGTACCTCCATCACCTGTACCAGCCTCATCTGCATCCATACTAACATTGGCCTGAGGTTGCACAATGTCCTCATGAAGTGAAGTCCTAGGTGATTGGGTAGGTTGGGGTTCATGTGATACTGATACATTCAAACTTGTTGATGAGGATGTGTGATGGGAAGCTGTGGGTGTTCCAGCTTCTTCATCCTCATTAACTGCAGCCACAATATTCAAGATGTGTTCAGTCAGGGGAGTTATAGCACCAGAAAAGCCTTTTCCATTCTTCTTTAGAAAAGCAAACATCTTGATTGCCATTCTACTACAGGGCTCAACATTTGTATGCCTCAAGGGTTCTCTTAGCTGAGAGTTGATAATAAGTTGTAGAAACCTTGGATACAAATAGAATTTCTTCTTAATAAACTTCTTCATACCCTCAAAAATCATAGAAGAAAAATCAAATGGTTGCCCTGTTGCCAAACAAACTAAAGCCATAGCTTGAGAAGCACTAAACTCACTCCATCCACCTACTTTGGGAAACAAGCAGTGTTGTAGAGTATGCAACAAAAACTTCCAATGGGAACAAAGATGACCTTTCAAAAATGTTCCACCAGCCTCAGGTCTCTCATATCCAATGTTCTCAAGCTCAGTCAAAACAATTTCTGGGGTAAGGGTAGGAGGTGTAGGTACTCCTGATAAACGAAGACTTCTCTTAATGGTTGTTTCACTAACTACAATACTTTCACCATCCACACTACCTATCAACCGTTCCTCCCCATCAAGTATATCCAGCTTAACAGTTGACCAAAATTGGTGCATATGTGATTTATAAATGGTAGGATCAACTGTTAAAGCATACCTTAGTCTAGAAGCACTCAGAAAATCCATAACCTCATGAAATCCGGCAGCTGCAGAAACCTTACTAAGAAATGCAATTTGATTATGTTCTTTCGGAAATTGTCGTCGAGCCATTATGATTTGGGGGTTTTGGGTGAAATGAAATAAATTAATGTTCTTGGGTGAGAATCAAATGTAGTTTTGAGCAATTAAAAGGTAATGAGATCGAATTGGTGTATAAGACCGTTTTGATCTAATTAGGTTTAAGAACGCGCCAAAAGTTTCAATTTGACCCTTCTACTTTCAAACTCATCAGCAGAGTTATGAAATTGTTGACCAAAAGTCAACTTACCCAATATCTTCAAAATCACTCCCTTAAATACCATACCAACCCCACATTGAAGTCCATTAATCCCTTAATCTCTTTAGCAAATCCCCAATTCACAAACCCTAACTCCAATAATAACCAACCATGAGCTCTTCCAAAGCACCAATCATCAACATATCCTCAGATTCCTCGTCTGATAGCTCACAAGGATGGTCAAACTATTTTCCACCAACGTCAAGAGCATCATCATCACAACAGAAAGGGAAAGCAGTTGTGGAAGAAGAATACTCTGACCCACTCCCATCAACACCATCTTCGTTTGTAGATTCAAGCGATGATGAAGAAACAAAATCATGGCCAAAATCAATGACATTCTACCAAGGTGTCTGGGAAATCGATCCTCCACAACATCCTTTGACCGCTGAGGTTCAAAAGCAAATGGAGAATGCTGCCGCCGCTTTTGCAAAGAGTTTCAATCCGCCGCAACCACAACCACAAACAGAGGAGAAGAAAAGCCCTGCTCCTAAGAAAAAGCCGATGAAGAAACAAGCTCCTTCTACTAGTCATCAGCAGAGTGCACCACCACGACCAGTCATACTTGCTCTTCCTTGTCCAAGAGTGTCAGCAGCAATGGGTGCTAGGGGACCACGTAGCAAAGTTATGCCAGACTTTGCAAAAGCTTGATGTGGAATTAGTGTTTTTAGGTTGTGAATCCATGGTTCTTGTTGTCTTTTGAACTCTTTTGATCAATGGTTGTAAGAAAACTTCATCTTGTACTTTGCTTTAGTTATCAATGAATGTTAAAATTTCCTTGCTTTACTTGATTGTGTGTTCATGTAAATCTGCAAAAGGTTAGTGGAAAACCACAAACACAAGCAAGAATATCCAAAAATAACAGCAGAGTAGCATAGCAGCAGACAACTTAAACAGCAAACAACTTAACAAACAGCAAATTTTGACTTAACAAACAGCACAAATCCTTACAAGAATTTACAAAAACATACAGAGATAAGATGGTTAAAGATTAAAGATTTATCATGCCAATACTAGCAACTAAAAATTGAAATCTACTTATATCAAAACTTTTTGTAAGTAAATCAGCAACATTGTTGTCAGTATGTATTTTAACCAGTTGAATTAGCTTTTTCTCATAACAATCTCTAATAAAATGATGTCTTATCTCTATGTGTTTTGTTTTAGAATGAAAAACAGGATTTTTGATAATACACATTGTGCTGTTGTTGTCAATGAAATTTTTTGTGTTCATGAAATTGTACCCATAATCCAGCAATTGGTTCTGAATCCAGAGCACTTGTCCACAGCAGCTAGAAGCAGCAACATATTCTGCTTCAGTTGTCGAATTAGCCACCACTGTTTGTTTCTTACATTGCCAAGAGATCAGCCTATGTCCAAGGTACTGACAGCCTCCAGTTGTTGACTTTCTATCCATAGTAGCCCCAGCATAGTCACTATCTGAGTATGCTATCAAGTCAAATGGTGAATTATTAGGATACCAAAGACCCAATTTTGGTTGACCCTTTAGGTACCTAAAAATTCTTTTGACTACTTCCAAGTGTGAAACTTTTGGGGACACTTGAAATCTAGCACAAGCACACACAGAAAACATGATATCTGGCCTTGAAGCAGTCAGATACATCAATGAACCAATCATTGATCTATAAAGATGTACATCAACCTCTACCCCATCTTCATCCTTGAGCAAAGGTTTGTTTTTATCCATTGGTGTCTTAGCTGCCTTCACATCTTTGAAACCAAATTTCTTTAACATATCAGCCACATACTTGTCTTGGCTAATAAAAATCCCATCTGACTTCTGCTTAACTTGAAGCCCTAAAAAGAAAGTCAGTTCTCCCATAGAACTCATCTCAAACCTGCTATGCATAAGCTTCTCAAATCCTTCACACAACACCTTATTTGTAGACCCAAAAATGATATCATCTACATAAACTTGAACAAGTAGGATATCCTTTTTGTCTTTCTTAATGAACAAAGTTTTGTCAATGGTTCCTCTGCAAAAACCATTGTTCAACAAATACTGAGATAAGGTGTCATACCAAGCTCTAGGAGCTTGATGTAGTCCATACAGTGCTTTCTTCACTTTGTAGACCCTATCAGGATACTTAGGATCTTCAAACCCAGGTGGTTGCATCACATAAACCTCTTCAGGTATCTTTCCATACAAGAAAGCACTTTTCACATCCATTTGATACACAGGAAAATTCTTGTATGAGGCATATGCCAAGAAAAGTCTGATAGCCTCCAGTCTTGCAACTGGGGCAAATACCTCATCATAGTCTATTCCTTCTTCCTGAGTGTATCCTTGAGCCACCAATCTAGCCTTGTTTCTGACAACAATACCTCTTTCATCTCTTTTACATCTGAACACCCATTTTGTACCAATTGCCCTTTTTCCATTAGGCAAATCAACTAATGTCCAGACCTCTTGTAGCTTGAACTGCAGTAACTCCTCTTGCATAGCTTCAACCCAACTTTCATCTTTCATAGCCTTGTGAATGGTTTTGGGTTCTTCTTGAGATAGGAAACAGGCAAACATGCAATTTTGCAAATCCTTGTGGCTATTTCTCTTCTTAAGTGTTTGAGCAAACAATCCCTGATCAAGCAAATCACTCAATCCTTTTGATTTACTTCTGGTCTGAACAGCAGAGTTAACATCACCAATTATCTGCTCCTTTGGGTGAATCTTGTGGATTCTTGTTGTTGGTGTGGGACTAACAGGTATATCAGTCTCCAAATTGGATAAATCAGCTTCAGCACCAAAAACATCAACAACTTCATCATCAGTATCCACATACACTTCTTCTAATTCGGGCATCTCATCAGAAGAATCATCATCAGAATCACCATCTTTATCAGCAGTAGAGTCTTTTGGCATAGCAGCAGAGTTACCAAACCTAACAACAGATTGTTTGGGCCTAACAGCAGAGTGTTTTGGCTTATCAGCAGAGTGTTTTGGCCTGGCAGCAGAGTTGAGAGAACTGCTGCTATGTATATTTCCTTGTTGTCCATCAACGTCTGACTCTTTATTCCTTTCCTTATCATCATACTTGTCATCATGAGAAGGTTCATCAACACCTTCTACATTAACCTTTGGAACTTCCTTAAGAACAGCATCACCATCTGAACTCTTTTTCTCTTTATCTGTTGGAGAGAAGTACTGATCAAACGTGCTCCTTTCAATCAAAACAAACTCCTCTGCAGATCCATCCTTCTTTGCTTGTGTACCTGCATTGGGGTTAGTTTGTGAACCTGCAGACATGTTAGTAGTACCTGCAATGACTGGTTGATAATTCATACTCTTGGTTAAAGAATCAATATCAAACATCCACTCAGGACCCTTTCCATCAACATTAGGTGTGGTTTCTCTTATTCTAACATGCAAATTTTCCACCACATGCCCAGTCCTTTGATTGAAAACCCTAAAAGCCTTACTTTCAGTAGAGTATCCAACAAAGTAACCTATGTCTGCTTTCTCACTAAACTTGCCTAAGTGGTCAATGGTGTTTAAGATATTGACAGGACACCCAAATGGTCTAAAGAAATCAATCAGTGGTTTTCTACCATGCAATAACTCATAAGGGGTCTTATTGTGAGGTTTAACTATCTTAGTTCTATTTTGCACATAACAAGCAGTGTTGACTGCTTCAGCCCAAAAGATAGTGGGTAACTTAGACTCTGACAACATAGTCCTAGCAGCCTCAATTAATGTTCTATTTCTCCTCTCAGCCACACCATTTTGCTGAGGAGTTCTAGCCACACTAAATTGTCTAGTTATCCCTTTTTCCTCACAGAACTGATTCATCACTTGATTCTTAAATTCAGTTCCATTGTCACATCTGATGATCTTAACCTTGTGATTAAATAGGTTTTCTATCCTTGTAATAAAAGCCTTAAGAATGCCTGGTGTTTTATTCTTAGTTGCTAAAAAGAATACCCAAGTAAATCTACTAAAATCATCAGTGACCACTAAGCCATACATCTTTTTGTTCAAACTATTCACATAAGTGGGTCCAAATAGGTCTATGTGTAACATAAACAAAGGTTCAGTTATAGAATTCACCAATTTGGACTTACAAGATGCTCTATGTTGCTTTCCCATTTGGCAAGCAACACATACTTCAGGATTCTCAAAAACCTTTGAAGGTAATCCTCTGACCAAGTTCCCTTTCACCAACTTGTTGATAGCCTTGTAGTTCAGATGTCCAAGCCTTCTGTGCCATAGTTTGGATTCATCAATAGTGGCTTTGGCAAACAGACAAGTTAAATCTCTTTTGGGAATAATGTTCTTTATGTCCACACTGTATATGTTGTCATTTCTAGGGACTTTAAGAAGTACTAATTTATCATCAGGTATCTTATAGTCGGGAGATAAGACAAGACATTCAGTGTCTGTAAAAAGAACAAAATTCTTTCTGTCACACATTTGTGAGACACTAAAAAGATTGAACTTTAAGCCATTCACCAAATACACTTTTTCAAAATCTAATTTTCCAGTTCTGATCATGCCTTTTCCAACAATTTTCCCTCCTTTGGGATCATTCCCAAAGGCAACATATCCCCTATCCAAAGCTTCAAAGTTCTCCAAATTGCTTTGGTCTCCAGTCATGTGTGAAGAGCATCCACTATCAAAAATGCATTTATCCTTTAGCTCCTTTTGTAGATTGCCCTGCACAAAAAGTAAGAGAATTAGTTTCTCTTTGGGACCCAAGCCATTACTGACTTGGATCTACCTTGTGCATCAAAGTAGTCAAATTTCTTCAACTGCATTGGTGCACTGCTGTGTCTGAGAACATGATCCAAAACTTTAACTTTAGGTTTCCAGACCCAGCAAGCTGAGGCTTTAACAGCATAAAAATGATTGCCCACAACAGTATCAGTAACAACTTTAGGCAAAACAGCAGAGTCTGCCTTAACAGCAGAATCAACTATATCCTTCTTTATGGGCACTGTTGGTGCAATAGGAGAGATAACTCTAGAAGTACCATCTCTCATCAAAACTTCCCTAGGAACCATGTTTCTTTTGGGGTGAGGGTGAGTCTTTCTAGCAAAGTTTCTATGGTTCACCCTTGTGTACTGGTTCCAAGCTGGTTTCTTATAGCACTCATCTTGCAGATGTTCAAAACTACCACAACAATAACATGCCTTCTTAAGTAATTGAAAATCAGTACCTAATTTTTGTGAAACTAGGTTGTTCCAATTTCTCTGGTTTCCCCTAGGCAAGTTATTTGTTCTTTTAGGATATACTCTAGGTGTGTTTTCATACTCAGCCATCTTCCTAGAGATACCTTTACCAAACCTAGGCTTAACAAACTCAACCTTTTTAGCCCTAGGTACTTTTGATTCAACAACAGTAGGAATTTCTTCCTTTTTGTTCTTAGTGGTTGAATCAGATTCCACTACATCATCATCACTGTCAGACTCCCAATCTTCAATCAGGGGTGGTTGTTCATACTTCTTTAACTCAACCTTAGGTGACTCTATTTCTTTTTCATTAGTTTCAACTACAGATTTACTAGTTTCACCTACAGGTTTGGCCCCAGACTCAGATATGAAAGTCAATGTCCTAGTAGGAGGGGCATTAGCACTAAGTTTCTTAGGGTGAGCAACAGCATTATATCCTAGACCACTTCCTGAGTCTGCAAAGTGTCTACCTATTGGTTTACTGAGAATGTCAGTAGCAAATTGTTGTTTTTCCACCCTAACAACATGTTTTTCAGTCTCACATTTAGCTAAATCTCTAGCCTGTTCAGCCTCTTCTACTTTTTCCATAAGAACCTTAATCTCATCATCTTTCTTGATAATTTCATTTTTCAGGATAGTGATCTGATCAAGGTATTCAATTTCAGCCTTTTTATAAAATTCTAGCTTCTCTTCTAAGTTCTTTAAACCATATGCATAACTAAGATTATCTAGCTTAAGTGTTTCATTTTCCATTTTAAGGTTTCCATTGCTAGACTTAAGTATCTCAATTGTATCAGAACATGATTTAAAAGAACAAGATGATTCATTGGATACCTCAGAGTCTGATCCAGAAGAAGAATAGGCCATGAGAGCAAAATGCTGTACTTCAGGTTCCTCTTCAGCTATCAATGCACAATTTGGACCATCCTCAGCAAGATCACTCCAATCATAATCACCTAACCCATCACATGATACCATAGCAGTAGTAGAATTTGGCTCTTCATCAGCAGACTTCTTGAAATTCTCATTGCTTCTTTTTGGTGCTTTGCATTCTCTTGCAAAGTGTCCCTTCTTTCTGCAGTTAAAACATTCAGCCTTTGACTTGTCAAATCCCACACTCTTGTTCCTTCTGAACTTCATCTCTTTTCCAGTTCGCTTAAGAAACCTTCTTGCCCTCATAGTAAGCATTGCAAACTGCCATTGCATATCAATCTCCTCAACATCATCAGGATCAAGTTCATCCAGATCTTGAGGCATGACTGAAGTACTTGTAGTAAGTTCAGCCAAATAAGCACAAATTGCAGCATCACTGATAGTGTTGGTGTTAGCAGAGTCAGCAGCAGAGACATGTGAACCAACAGCAGGAGCAAAAGCACCAGCAGCAGAGTGCTGTTCTTGATGTCTACCAGTATTCTTGCTGTTTGAGGAAACAAAAGCAAGATTATTTGTGGTAGAAGATGAGCTTGACAATCCTTTAACTTCAGATTCATACACCTTCAAGTTGTTATACAGATCATCCAATGTCATAGTATCAAAATCTTCCTTATGTCTCCAAACCACTGTATGAGTGTTCCATTCAGAAGATAGACTTCTCAGAAACTTTAGATTGACATCCTCTTGAGATGGCTCAATCTTCAAAAGAGCCATCTGACTGGATAGCTTATGAAGTCGATCATAAGTTCCCTCAATGTCCTCAGAACTTAAAGCAGTGAAAGTTTCAAACTGATGCTTCAGTAGATTCTTTCTTGATTTCTTGGTAGCTTCATTCCCACCAAATCGAAGTTCGATTGCTTCCCATAACTCCTTAGCAGACTCAATATGATTAAAGCTCAATTGATAATCATTAGGTATTCCCATCATGAGAATACTGTGAGCCTTAACCTCCAATCTTCTCTGTGCTTTCTCCTCACTTGTCTTGAGAGTCAAGACTGATCCAGTAGCAGTCTTGGTTTGCACACTGTCGCCATGAAGAACAACTTCCCAAAGTGAGTAATCAACCATTCTTATGTATTGTTGAATCCTCATCTTCCAGATCTCATACTCTCCAGTCTAGAGCATGGGGACCCTTGATGCAGTAATCATGTGTGTAGAGTCGGAATCCATTGTTTACTTTGATGATTAGCAAATCGTGTATTCAGTAATTCTTCTTGGTACCAGTTTCTAGATCACAAGCTCTGATACCACTTGTTGATCCCAGTTGAGCTTCACGATCTTATTAATTACCTTAGATAAATCTAAAGTAATCGGTATAGAAACTGATCTTGAGTTGTATATCAAATATTATGCGGAAACTAATACTTGATCTTAAGAAGAATAAACACAAACGAATTCTCAAACAACACTTCAATATTAATACGATTGCTCGACAGCAATAGGGTTACAAGAAACCTTGAAGTGTAAACAATAATACGTATGCTAAGATAATCGATATATAACCCTAATCCTAGAACCTCCTTTTATAGCGTAAGGAGTCCTAGTCGGTTTACAAGACTTTCTATACAAGAAAAATATCTTACGTATCTTTTCTATACTTATCCTTAACATACTATACATATCTAATAAGCAGCAGAGTAAATCTTCTAGCAGCAGAGTCTTCGTGAGCTAGCAACAGAGTTACACTTTGCTTATTCTTCCAACCAGCAGAGTCATTATACTAATCAGCAGAGTCACATAACTATTCAGCAGAGTTATGTTTCTCGAATCAGCAACATCTTTTAGACCCAACATATATCTGTTCACTGGGCTTTTTAAGCTCAGCCGCATTTTCTTTTCCTGCGGCAGGTTTTAAGAGGGAAGCTAGGTTTTGAGTGAAGAGTACTTAGGAGCTCTTAGTGGACTGCAGTGTTGATAGCTCCCCATGGATTAGAGTTGGACTTAGAGTTTTGATTTTGAATTAGTTTGTATCTTAGTTTTGGAAGTTGTTATGTTTAGATTGATTACATTATTATTATCAATTAGAATACTTTTGTAACCATTGTATTATTAAAGTCTTTCGCTTACGTATGTTCTGTTTGACGCCATAAATGTGACATTTGACCCATTCTCGGATGGGGGTGTTACAGAGAATCCATATCATTGTTACACAGTGAGCACACCATTAAATCATAGGACCCCCATTTTCTAATTTTATCCTGAGTCAGAAGCTTGTTCTGCACAGCAAGCCATAAAATAAATGCATGTTTAGGGATATTTTGAGAATACCAAACTAAACTGCTCTATATGACCTTCTCCTCTTCATTTTTAAGATCCATATAAGCTTGCTTTACAGTGAAAACCCCTTTCTTACCATTTCTTCCCTTCTAAATAGCTTCATCTCTCTTATTCAAATCCAAAGAACATTAAGGAATCTGAGTTATCATAGGAAATTTTGTCTCCCATTCCACAAGCCAATTCCACTTATTGTTAATCACCATATCTTTTAACTTCGTTCCAGCACTAAATCTTGCATTATATAAATCTCTATATGACAGGATCTCATTTAAGACTCCAAGCTTACGCCAATTGTCAAACCAAATGTCAATTTTTGCCCCATCTCCAATTTCCATGGTAATAAATCTTTTAACTTCTTGTATGAGTCTCAGAATATTCCTCCACGCCCAACTGTCAGTAGCTTCTTCATTGATTTCCCAAATACTTCTACCTTTTAACTTGACAGTATTGATCCACTGGGCCCACAAAGATTCTTTGTCAGTAACAATGTGCCATAAATGTATAACAATCATAGCCTTGTTCCATACAACCAAGTCTTTTCAATCCCAAACCACCATGTTGTTTAGACTTACAGACATTCTTCCGTTCAACTTTAGCTTTGCCTTTTGATACATCACTTTGATTCCACAGAAATCCTTTCAAAGCTTTATTGATATCCTTGATTACAGACCAAGGAAGGAGAATAACAGAAGCCCAATACACATGTATAGACTCCAAAACTGAGGCCACCAACTGTAACCTTCCAGCATATGCGAGCCATCTGTTTTTCCAGTTTGTAACCCTACCAACCACTTTATCAACAAGAACCTTGCATTCTTTGACAACAATCCTTTTGGAGGTTAGAGGAATACCAAGGTACTTAATAGGAAGCTTCTCATTCTTGAAGGCAACAAACTCTAATATATCTTGTTTTTCTTCCTCTGTCAAGCTACCGAAAATAATGGTGCTTTTTTGTTAGTTTGGTAACAATCCAGATACAGATCCAAACACCGCTAAAGCTTCTTTAATGACTGCCACAGAACTCTTATTCCCTTGACAGAAAATTAATAGATCATCAGCAAAGCATACATTTATGATACCCAATTTTTTGCATCCAAAATGGTATTGAAAACCACTATCATTTCTCACTTTTCTCTGAATAATAAGTGTTGGGAATTATGATGCGTATCAAGAGCAGACAACTTAGGTCTGGTAGTTTATCTAAGTTAGGTCTGTTTGTGTTATTAGGTCTGGTAATGTAATGTTAAGTCTGGTAGCATATTTAAGTCTGGTTGACTTATAAAGTTAAGTCTGGTCGTGAAGTTAGGAAAGTCTGTTAGAGTTATGTTAGGAAAAGATACAATGCGTGTATGTATCTTTATAGAAGATTTGTGTATATCTTCTGTGTCGTCTAGGGTTTCCTTGTGTTATAAAAGGATCCCTAAAGATTGTTAGTTCGTGTGTGAGTTGTACGAATTCATTATAGTGAATATCAATATACGAAGTTAGTGATATCCCTGCTTGTGTTCTTAATTGTTCTTGTTAAGATTCCGCATTAACAATAACAATCACTTAGGGTTTCTCACTTAGATTGGTTCGGATTTATCCTAACCATCTACTAGGTATTCAAGACTACTTAGTGATCCATATACAATTTGTGGACCAACAAGTGGTATCAGAGCAAGGGAGAGACTCTGAATTCGAAGAACACTAAATCTCAAAAACCTAATTCTCACTCAAATCACCCTACAAAATGTCTGAATTTGATAAGCCTGTTTTCACTGAAACTTTCTCAATCCATAACAGTGAGGATGAGAAATCAAACCATGAAGATGAAGGAAAAATCGATACCAGTAACTCCCAATCACAACAACAACCCATCCCTTCCACAACCACAATCTCAAACATAAAACTTCCATTACTGAAGAGAGAAGAGTATGATATATGGGCCATGGAGATGGAACATTATCTGGAATACATTGATAGTGATGTATGGAAGGTGATTCAAAAGGGAAATTCTAAGAAGAGAATTTCACAAGGGAATGATGGGCAGCTCAGAATAATGCCACCAGTATCTGCTGAGGAGATTAGGGCTGTGGAGAAGGAAAAGAAGGCCAGAACCTTGCTTCTTATGGCTATTCCTAAGGAGCATCTACAAAGGTTTCATGGCATTCTTGATGCTAAGGAGATGTGGGAAGCTATCAAGAAACGATTTGGAGGTAATGCTAACTCCAAAAAGATGCAAAAGGCTGTTCTTAAACAGCAATTTGAAACATTCAGTGTTTCAAAGACTGAAGGTTTGGAGAAGGGCTATGACAGATTTCAACATCTGTTAACACAACTGGAAGTTCATGGTGCAGCAGTCTCAAATGAAGATGCAAATCACAAATTCCTTAGATCTTTACCATCAGAATGGGGCAATGTATCTGTGGCGATGAGAATTAAGGAGGAAGTAGATTCTATGACACCTGATGACCTATACAATAATCTTAGGATGTTTGAAAGGGACATCAGTAACAACACTCAGGCTTCAACCAGTTCATCAAATGTTGCTTTTGTGTCTCAAAACAAAAGCAGTACTTACAAGGTTAGATCTGGTGGTGTTAGGTCTGGTAACTATGAAACTCCTTCAAGTGAAAGGTCTGCTTCAAGTTTTACTGATGAGGTGATACATTCTTTCTTTGCCAATCAAACGGAAGATGAAAGCTTTATTAGTGAAGACCTTGAACAGATTAATGATGCTGAAGTTGAGGAGATGGACATAAAATGGCACATTGCCATGGTTGCTTTAAGGGTCAAACGATTTCAGAAGCAGTATGGTAGGACTATCAACTTCAACAACAAATCACCAGTGGGATACACAAAGAGGACTGTTGAATGCTACAACTGTCACAAGCATGGGCATTTTTCAAGAGATTGTCCAGAGAAGAAGTCTGCTGATGAGAAAAGAGATAATGATGGGAAGATGGAAAAGAATCAGATGAGCCTGCTGACAATGGAAGCTGGAGGAGTCAATTGGGGTGAGCATCCAAGAGTAAATGAGGAGTCTGATCATGCTCTCATGGCCATTGGTAATGAGGTATCATTATGCTCCAAATTATGTACTGACTCATATAATCATGTTAAGGCTTTGTGTGATGAGCAGCAAGAACAAATAGGTGATCTAGAAGTAAATTTATTAGCACATAAAAATGCTGTAAAAACTTTAGAGGCACAAAAGGTCACCCTTCAAAACCAACATGCTGCTTTAAATGAAAAACTATACTTTCAAGCTAATAAGATATACGAACAAGATGAAAAGCTTAAAAGGTATAGACAATTAGGGCTTAAAATTCAGAAGGAAAGGGATGAGCTGAGAAAAAGGGTAGATCAATGGAACAGTTCAAACAATAACCTGTTTAAGTGTTGGGATTCTCAAATTAAGTCAAATAAAAAATGTGGCTTAGGATATGAGGAAAATGAGAATAGGGCTATATTTAAGAATAGAGAAGAGAACTATGCTGATAAGCCTTTGTATAATAGGTTTGTTAAGACTGGTGACTTTAAGGGAGTACCACCACCTTTGAGTGATGACTATACTCCTCTTGAAAAGGAAGAGTTGGATGATTCACTCTTTGTGTATGGTAAGAAAGGTCCTCAAGTGCCTGAACCAACTACCTCAGAGGACAAATCCAGTAGATATTCTTCTTGTCAATCCAATGACTCTGAAGGATCTATTGATGGTTCCTCTGATCACTCTAAGTCTGAGTCAAACAATGAGGAAAAAGAGAATCCTGAACCTAAGGTTGTTGAGAAGTGTGAACCTGTTGTTACTAAACCTGTAGTGACTGAACAAAAGGCTGAGACAGTTAAACCTAGTTGTGTCAATCACATAAAAACTCCTAGGGAATCTGTTAAATTGAATGAGTCACCTAGAAGCAATAGTGTTCACAGAGAAAGTAGGAGTAGTTATACTTATGCTCCTAAAAGATGCTTTGTGTGTGGAAGTTTGAGTCATTTAATAAGAGATTGTGACTTCCATGAAAAGAGAATGAAAAGAGAGGCTGAGCAAAAGAGAATGAATGTTAATAAGGTTCATGGTTCAAATAAACCAGTTTGGAATAATGCTAGTAGAGTTAATCATGCTAACCAGTTTGTTCCCAGACCTGTTCAACTAAATAACACTACCAGACCTAACTCTTTTGTTAATTCTGGTAGACCAAATTTTGGGTCTGGCTACAGAAATTTAAATATGAATAGGCAAAATGTTAACTTTATGAGGCCTAAAGTGAATACTGGTTATGTTTATTCTGTGAGACCTAATATGAACACTGGTTTTGTAAGACCCAAGCAACCTTTTCAAAAACCTCAGGTGAATGAAAATTTTCAAAGAAATAATTTTTATAAAACTCATTCACCTGTGAGAAGACAAGTTGGAAAGCAAACAGCAAAACCTTTAAAGGGAAATGGGGATTCTGCTGTTAAGACCTCAGCATGTATGTCTTGGGATTCAAACAAAAATAAATCCATGTATAAATCCCAAAACAACAGTGGATCAGGTTCAATTAAGAAATTTAAGCATATTGATCCACAAGGCGGACCCAAGCCTACTCAGGCCTGGGTTCCTAAGAGAAACTAATTTCTCTTCTTTTTGTGCAGGATCATCCACTATGCTATATGGAAGATAGAGGAATACTTGACAGTGGATGCTCTGGGCACATGACTGGTAACAAGAACTATCTTAATGATTTTCATGAATTCGAGGGAGGTTCTGTTACTTTTGGAGGAAGCAAGGGACAGATAACTGGCAAAGGAAGAATTATTGTGGGCAACATAGAATTTGACAATGTATCTTTTGTGAAAGAACTTGGGCAGTTCAACCTTTTCTCAATATCACAGATTTGTGATACTCAGCATAAGGTGCTTTTTACTGAAACTGATTGTCTTGTGTTGACTCCGGACTTTAAGATGCCTGAAGAACATCAGATTCTTCTTAAAGTTCCCAGACAACACAAAATGTACAGTTTTGATATGAAAGCATCTAATCCTGCAAAAGGTGCTACCTGTTTAATTGCAAAAGCTACATTGGATGAATCTAAGTTGTGGCACAGAAGGTTAGGCCATGTGAATTTCAAAAACATGAATAAACTTGTGAAGAATAACCTTGTGAGAGGTTTGCCTTCAAAATTGTTTAAAAATGATCATACTTGTGTGGCTTGCAACAAGGGAAAACAACATAGGGCATCCTGTAAGGTTAAATTAGAAAGATTAATCACTGAACCTTTACATACCTTACATATGGATCTTTTTGGCCCTACATCTGTCCATAGTATTAATCATGCATGCTATTGCCTTGTCATTACAGATGATTGTACTAGATACTGTTGGGTGTTCTTTATGTCTAGGAAGGATGAAGCTACCCCTTTGATTCAAAATTTCATTAGACAGATTGAAAACCTTATTGATAAACGAGTTAAAATCATTAGGAGTGATAATGGCACTGAATTTAAAAACAAGAGCATGCTAGATTTTTGTGGTAATAAAGGAATTAAGCAACAATTCAGTAATGCAAGAACTCCTCAGCAAAATGGAGTTGCAGAGAGAATGAACAGGACACTTATTGAGGCAGCTAGGACTATGCTAGCAGATTCACTTTTACCTACTACATTTTGGGCTGAAGCAGTCAGCAATGCCTGCTACATCTTTAATAGGGTTAGAGTGACCAAGCCTCAAAATAAAACGCCTTATGAGCTTATGTTTGGCCATAAACCAGTTGTTAGCCATATAAGACCTTTTGGGTGTCATGTTACCATTCTTGATACTTTAAGTGTTCTTGGAAAATTTGAAGGAAAGTCTGATGAAGGGTTTTTACTTGGGTATGCATTAAACAGTAAAGCCTTTAGGGTTTACAATCTAGTATCCAAGAAAGTAGAAGAAAATCTGCATGTAAACTTTCTTGAGGAAAAACCCAATGTCAAGGGAATTGGTCATAGGTGGATGTTTGATATTGATTATTTGACTGACTCTATGAATTATATTCCTGTCTCCAAGGAGAATCAAATTAACCCTATTGCAGGTACCCAAGAAGTTACTAACATTGCAGGTACCAAAGATTCTTCAAATTCAGAGAACATTGATGATGTGGCTGAGCTTGTTGTAATTCCATCTACAGAGAACAAGTCTGATGCAGCTGAAGCAGTAATCAAGGATTCTTCCACTCAGAAAATAGATTCTGAAGTTAAGTCTGGCAAAGTCATATCCCCTAACATTACCAGTACTTCACATTTTAAGTCTGGTAGTGGTGTTCTACCAGACCTTTCTTCAAGTACTGCCTGTGCTGATTCTGAGATGCCAGAACTTGAAGTATTTCCTAATCCTAATGAAGGTGTCTTTGATGGGGCTTCCTATGATGAAGGAGGCATTATTACTGATTTCAACAACTTACCCACTGAAGTGGAGGTAAGTCCAACCCCCACTCTCAGGATCCACACCATTCATCCCAAGAGCCAAATAATTGGTAACCCCAAGTCTGCTGTACAAACAAGAAGTAGAGTGAAACATCAGTCTGATTCTCTTGCACTCATTAGCCTGATTAAGCAACAACAAAGGGTCAACCATAAGGACCAGCAACATTGCTTATTTGCTTGCTTTCTTTCTCAAAGTGAACCCACTACAGTTTCTGAAGCTTTAGGGGAGGAAAGTTGGGTAGAAGCCATGCAAGAAGAGTTGTTGCAGTTCAAGCTACAGAAAGTATGGGTTCTTGTAGACCTACCTAATGGAGCTAAAGTTATTGGTACTAAATGGGTCTTCAGGAATAAAAGGGATGAAAGAGGGGTAGTTGTAAGGAACAAAGCAAGGTTGGTAGCTCAAGGATACAAACAGGAGGAGGGCATAGATTATGATGAGGTTTTTGCTCCTGTAGCAAGGATTGAAGCTATCAGGTTATTTTTGGCCTATGCATCATACATGGGATTCAAGGTATATCAGATGGATGTCAAAAGTGCTTTCCTTTATGGCACTATTGAAGAAGATGTGTATGTACATCAACCTCCTGGCTTTGAGGATCCTGCTAACCCCAATCAAGTGTATAAGGTTATTAAAGCTCTATATGGTCTTCATCAGGCTCCTAGAGCTTGGTATGAAACTCTTTCACAGTTTCTTGAAGAACATGGATACATCAGGGGTGTAATTGACAAGACTTTATTCATTAAGAGAGATCAGAAGGATATTATTCTTGTCCAAATTTATGTGGATGATATCATTTTTGGATCCACAAGAAAGTCTTGGTGTGATGAATTTGAAGGTTTAATGAAAAGCAGGTTTGAAATGAGCTCAATGGGAGAACTTACATTTTTCTTGGGACTGCAAGTTAAGCAAAAGGATGATGGACTTTTTATTTCTCAAGACAAGTATGTTGCAGAAATTTTGAGAAAGTTTGAGTTCTCAAATGTGAAGGCAGCAGTCACTCCCATGGAGAACAAAGTGCCTTTAACAAAGGATGAAGATGCTGCTGATGTGAATGTGCATCTTTACAGATCCATAATAGGTTCCCTCATGTATCTTACTGCTTCTAGACCTGATATTATGTATGCAGTTTGTGTTTGTTCACGCTTTCAGGTTCAACCAAAGACTTCACATCTTCATGCTGTGAAGAGAATCTTTAGGTACTTAAAGGGCAAACCAAATTTGGGCCTTTGGTATCCTAAGGAGTCAACTTTTGACCTGACAGCTTATTCAGACAGTGACTATGCTGGTGCAAGTCTGGATAGGAAATCAACAACAGGAGGTTGTCAGTTCCTTGGAAGGAGATTAATATCTTGGCAATGCAAGAAGCAGATGATTGTGGCTAATTCAACTACTGAGGCTGAGTATGTAGCAGCTGCTCATTGCTGTGGACAAGTTTTGTGGATTCAGAATCAGATGCTGGACTATGGTTTGAATTTTATGAATACTGTTATCCACATAGATAATAAGAGTACTATCTGTATTGTTAAAAACCCAGTATATCACTCTAAAACTAAGCATATAGAAATAAGGCATCACTTCATTAGGGATTGCTTTGAAAAGAAGTTGATTAGAGTGGAGAAAATACATACAGATTTTAATGTTGCTGACCTGTTAACTAAGGCATTTGATGGTCCTAGATTCAATTATCTGGTAGTTAACATTGGTATGATGAACCCCTAGTTTGAGTTAAGGGGAGGTTTGGCCTAAGGGGAGGTCAAACTGTGAAGTATGTAAAGTATGAATACTTACCAGCATTTAGGTTATCTTTAAGTCTTGTAGTTTTGTTTTTAGTTCTGTTAGTAAAAAAAATAAAAAAAAAATAATAATAATAAATAAAATAAAAAAATAAATTTGGTTTGTTTTTATCTGTGTCTTTTATTTCTTTTATAGGCAATGCTGGATTAAGTATATTTTCACAAGTTGTTAAGTGAGACTATTGGAACTTCTCACTTGGTGGAGGTGCTTTGCACTAACACATCAAAAGGTTATCAGTCCACCTTGTCTCATCAACATAAGGACTGGCTAATCCTGAGCAAACGGCTAACAGGTAAAGATTGCTCAAATCCGTTTATGGCTGACAATTTGCCAAAAATTGTATGGTATTCAACTCACCATATCTAAGTTAAGTGAAGAGTTGGCTAGCCCACAAGGTTATGGCTTGTGGTAAAGGCTGTGGAAAACCATAAATGGTAATCAATTCACCATGATGAGGTGCTTTTCCATCAAAGAATTGACTAGTCCAGAAGCAAACGGCTTTTGGTAAAGACTTAAAAAATCCGTTGATAAGCTGATGATTTGCTAAAAATCATATGGTTATCAGTGTACCATGGTCTTACACACCAAAACATTTGGCTACTCCAGTAGTGATGGCTATTGGTAAAGAGACATCAAATCCATTAAATTTCAATGATTCACCTCTCACAGGAGTTAACACACCTGGAAGTGATGAGAATAGATATGAAACTTAATATGAATTGATGTACATATAGTCAATGTTGCTGCAAAGACCATATCAGAAGAGCTTATCAAGATTCAAGCTGCTAGAAAGGAACAAGACCTAAATACAGTTCAAAGTGTTCAAGATTCAATCCTCAGAAGGCTTAATCAGAAGAACTTGAAGTTCATGGAGCATGAAGATCAAGTTAGGGGAGGATTGTTGGGAATTATGATGCGTATCAAGAGCAGACAACTTAGGTCTGGTAGTTTATCTAAGTTAGGTCTGTTTGTGTTATTAGGTCTGGTAATGTAATGTTAAGTCTGGTAGCATATTTAAGTCTGGTTGACTTATAAAGTTAAGTCTGGTCGTGAAGTTAGGAAAGTCTGTTAGAGTTATGTTAGGAAAAGATACAATGCGTGTATGTATCTTTATAGAAGATTTGTGTATATCTTCTGTGTCGTCTAGGGTTTCCTTGTGTTATAAAAGGATCCCTAAAGATTGTTAGTTCGTGTGTGAGTTGTACGAATTCATTATAGTGAATATCAATATACGAAGTTAGTGATATCCCTGCTTGTGTTCTTGATTGTTCTTGTTAAGATTCCACATTAACAATAACAATCACTTAGGGTTTCTCACTTAGATTGGTTTGGATTTATCCTAACCATCTACTAGGTATTCAAGACTACTTAGTGATCCATATACAATTTGTGGACCAATAATAAGCTGACCGTTTGGGGCCGATGTAAGGACTTCCATAACCATAGTGAACAAATAAGGGGATATGGGATCCCCTTGCCTTAAACCCCTTCCACCTTTAAAATAACCACAAATTTCACCATTCACACAAACATAAAAGGATGTAGTAGAAACACACCTCATTATCCAGTTAACCATAGTATTATGAAATCCAAACCCTTTCAACACATTCTCCAAGAACTGGAAATTCAGAGTATCATAAGCTTTCTGAATATCCACCTTTAAAGCAATTCTCTTAGGGCCATCTTTCCTATCATATCCTTTGAATAATTCCTGATCAATCAATATGTTGTCTTGAATGTTTCTCTTAGGAATAAAAGCACACTGATTCTTGCTCACAAGCTTCCCCAAACAACCTTTCACTCTCTCTGTTATCACCTTACTTATACATTTATATAGCACATTACAACAAGCAATAGGTCTAAAGTCAGAGACCTTTGCTGCTGTTTGTAATTTAGGGACCAAAGCAATTAAGGTAGAATTCAGTTCAGTAAGCAATTTTACATTCTCAAAAAACTTCCTTAGAGCTTTGCAGACATCTACACCAACAACACTCCATTCTTTTTTGTAGAAGCTTGCAGAATAACCATCTAGTCCTGGGGCCTTATTATCATCAATTTGGAACATTTCATCTTTTATCTCTTTATCGCTTACTTCTCTGACCATAAATAAGGCCTCTGTGTCAGATAATTTAGTGTAAAACAGATCTTGCAACTCATCCATACTCATCACAGGAACACTTTTGCCAAGAAAGTTTTTTAAATGTTTAACAAATTGATCAGCTATCTCTTCTCCCTCATATCTATTCCCCTTATCATCATTAATAACATCAATTCTGCTCCTCTGCCTTCTACTTTTAATAGCTTTGTGGAAAAAAAAACATTATTTTTGTCCCCCATGCCTAGCCATTTAACTTTTGCTTTTTGATAAAGGAGCTTTTACTCATCTTTCATAGCCTCCAAATACTTCTTCAATACTTGACATTCTTCGATTCTTAGATTCTTGTTTTCAGGCTCTTTGTCAATTTTCCTCTGCACATCCTTTAATTCTTCTCTCAACCTGATAACATTTTAAAAAACATCCCCATTTTTCCAGGCTAGTTTCTTTAAGTGCATTTTAATACTTTTAAGCTTTTTGACAGTTTTGAACATCTGACATCCCTCCATACCATCAACCCATTGCTTTTTTACCAAAGGAAGAAATTATTCTTTATCAGATATAATATTTGCAAATTTAAAAGATTTCCTTCTAGTTTGAACCCCTTTAGGAATAACTAGGACTGTGGGACAATGATCAGATATCAAATATGGCAAGAAATGAGCATAAGCACCATTAAAAATACTAATAAACTCCTCATTACCCATAATTCTATCAAGTTTTTTAAGGGTACCTGATTGAACACCAGCTTTTACCTTATGAAGATTTTTAGTCCAAGTGAAAAACAAACCAGAGCTTGAAATGTCTTCAACTTCAATACCATTCACACATTCCTTGAAGTCATGCATATCCTTACTCATAGAAGACCCTCCTACAGAGGGTTCCTTAGGGTGTAAAGTAACATTCATATCTCCTAACAATATCCAAGGCTCATTCCCCACAATTCTTTTGTAAATTTCCAGCTCCTTCCATAGCTCCTTCCTCTCAGCCCCACTATTTTCAGCATATACAAATGTGCATAACAACTTAAGATGCCCTTTAACAGTTTGCATTTTGCACAACATAGATTGTCTATCCATGTGAACAATATCAACATTAATATTTTCATTATTCCACCCCGACATAATTCTACAGCCTTTGATACAATACCTCATATTAGTGACCCAATCCCAATAACCAAAGATCTTTTCACCAATCTTGACCATCTTTTTTGACTTTAGATGGGTTTCTAACACAGCACATACCTGCAGTTTCTCTTCGAAAATAAAATTCCTAACCTCTTTTTGCTTATCAGAGGTGCTCAATCCTCTAATATTCCATGTTCCTAGTTTGAAATCCATAGATACAAGCAGAACCAATCAACAGTCCTCCAATATACCACTATCCTTTCCTTTCAATGCCTCTTTATCCATACTCAGAGCAATTCCAGTCTCATCATTAAACACATCAATCACTTCTTGCCTTTCAATTTCATCTACTACTTCAAGTACTGAATATTTGTTAGCTGATCTTTTCAAGGCTTCTAATATTTCATCATTGATACTCCAAGCTTTCTTCTTTGTAGCACTATTCATAGGACTATTCTTCTTACCACTCTTCTTTTCCCCCACACCAGTTGAGTTTGAAGTACTTGGATCAGCAGCCTTTCCCTTATTCCCCTCAACATTCTTAGCCACATACACATTCCATGGTCCTTTGTCCTTTCCAGCTCCATTTTTGTTGTTACCAAACTTTTGTGGTTGATTGTTAGCCTTGTAATTTGGATTCTTTGCTCTTCCATCCATACCTCTATTGCCTTGCTTATTGACCTTTACAAAACCATTATCAACACCCTCCACTTTCGGTTGTTCACAACTTGTACTCTGCACCTTACCCATTCCTTCCCTTTCTTTCTTATCCCCCTCACCCTTGTCCTCAGCTACATTCTCTTTACACTTTTGATCCATATGTCCAAACACACAGCATTCAGAACATCTGGGGGGTTGCCAATCATACACAACTTTAATAACCTTTCTACCTTTCTCCTCTTTCAAGTTATTCCTATAGACAACCTCAATATGTTTTGGTAATTCTTTTTTAGCAGATACCCCAACCAAAACTTTAGCAAATCCTACCCTTCCCACTCCATTTTTG
The DNA here is from genome assembly GCA_021014915.2 of Artemisia tridentata subsp. tridentata. Lineage (NCBI taxonomy): Eukaryota > Viridiplantae > Streptophyta > Magnoliopsida > Asterales > Asteraceae > Artemisia > Artemisia tridentata. The sequence goes on from CP139506.1 coordinate 284,585,690, forward strand.
CACATAGCATCAGTTACAGTATCCATCATTATTGGCCTTCCAACTCTACTTGCAAGAGCAATAATACCAGTAATAGTCCATGCTTCTAAGGGCATATTACATAGTTTGATCCACACTGGCATTTTCACAGTCTTATATAAACTCATGTCAATATCCTACTTTTGTACCACAAATGTCTTATTATGCACCATCCAAGGGCCACTCTCCACAACATTTTGTAGCCCAAATTCATTCTGAAACTTCATAAAATATATCCCATTACTACAATCAATGATATCCTTAAATCCATATTTGCCCCACATTCTCCTAAGATTGTATCTCAATGCATTAACAGTCATGGTGTAACCAACAAAATAGCCACATAAAATGAGTTCCCCTTTCTTACTTCCCTCAGCAATCATAACCTCATCAAAGACTGCATATTCATTACCACTTTCATCAATTTCAGTAGGTATTTGTTGCAACTTTTGTTCACCTTCAGACTGATGATTATTAACCATATTAGCATAAGACCTCCCACCCATACCAACCTTGTTTGAATCAGCATTACTAGTACAAGTACTACTAACTTTTTCATGAACACAAGTTGCATGTTTAGGGGTTATGTGAATGGTAATTTTCACATTTTAAGTAAATAATAAATATTTATTTATTACTTTTAAGACGAGCATTTCTATGAGTAATTGCATGTTTCTGAGCATTTCTGAACATTTTTTGGAGCTGTCCTGCATACTGCAGCTTACAGTCACTGCTGAAAAAGTTTATTTTTATCAGTAAGCGTGAATTATTCTATTTCTGATAGTTACTGACAAGTTTCGTATTTAACTGAGAAGTTTTATCGTATTTACTGAAAAACAACCCCACACGCGAACCGACAGTACATTATATATGGTAGTAATCAAATAAATGCATTTTTGAGCAAATAATAATATTTTATTATTATTCTGACAAAAACATCAATAAAAACATTATTTTGCGTGTACGTGTCCAAAAAGGACAAACCGGAACTTTACGGTAACATTTAAGCTCAAACCGACACTTGATACACTAACGAGGAGCAAAAATATTTTCTCTCCCCCTTTCTTTGTCGTTTGCCGCCCATATCACACAACAAGACAAGAAAATTTATCCTAATATTATACTTAGTGGAGGATGACATAGCAAACTTTGTTTTTATACCCTAAATATACCACATAACATTTCACATACATATTTTTATCATCCAAAATTACCTAGATCATTTTCTCTTCCAAGAACCCTTTCACTAGTTGAACCATCAAAGAAATCAAGATCTACAAAAATCTAGTGAAGTTTGAACTAATAGGGGTGTACTTTCAAGTGTTTTGGATTAATCGGAACGTGTCTTGGGTAAATTTGGTACAATTTGGGTTGTTCTTGGATCTTCTACCTCTCAACTTTTTTCAAGATTTTGTAAGGATCCTCAAAACTTTTTCAATCTTGTTCATTACATGTTCTTGTGATGTTTAAAATTGTTACCAAATGCTTATTATGTATGTGTTTCTAAAATGAAAATGCTAGGGTTTGACATGTTATTATGGTTACTCGACTTTTTGGTAGTTTTTATACAAGTTATATTATTTCTTTCTTGTGTGGTAAATCTTGTTGCTTGTGGTATTAGTTTGATGATACAAATAAGCTTTAAACTAATTATGCGAGTTTAAAACGAAATATACACTTTTTTTATATATGTATAAATCGGCTCACTTATAAAATGAATAATTATTGGGGTGTTGAAAATCATAAAATTTTAGCACTAGTGGTGAAATGGTGAAATTAGTGCTTAATAAATTATTTTGGATATCTTATTAAATAAGCTATAGCTTTTTGTGTTTGACTTGCTTGGGTCAAGGTTGGGTCGTACGACACATATTGGGCCGAGCCCAATATGTTTCGGCCTTGGTTGACTTTTTGACCACTTTGCTTATTAATAAGTGCTTATTTGAATTATTTAAAAATCGTTACAAAAGCTATTCGGACAAAAAGGGCTTAAAGGTTTAAAACTATTTTTGGGCTTATGATGTTCTTGACAAAAAATGGGCCGAGCCCATATGGTTTCGGCATTGGTTTGACTTTTTGACCAAACGACGTGATGAACATGTTAAATTGATTTTTGGAAACTTAACGATATATATATCGTAACTTAAAAGGGTTAAATGATTTTTGGGCTAAACTTGGACTATTGGACCCATTATAGACTTTTCGGCCCAATATATATCTCGGATGACAAAAATGAGTTTTCGAACATTTTTCGACCTTTAATAAATATTTTGACATATTAAAACGTTATATATCGATTAAAATCGTTTTGAACTCGTTTTGACACCTTAAGCCCAATAAGACAAATAAATGGGCTTTTCGGCCCAGTTGTTAACTTTTTGTTGACTTTTGAAAGTATTATGACTAAACGTTGACTTTTGTATCGAAACCCATAATTAAGAAGTAAACGTAACGATAAATATAGTTATAACGATAAATATACATTTTGGACTAGTTTTGCAAATATAGTTAATGTAAGGGATTATTTGAGGAAATTGCAACACTTGGGAAAAATGAAAAAGTTTGAATAAACGAATGGGTAATGCCCGATTTTTCTAAAATTTCGACACTTAAAATATTTTCAGATGAAAACCGACTAAAAGACGAAACGGATTATTTTTATTATTAAAAATATTAATTCTTCTAAATTAATATTTTTAGACTTTATAAGACTTATAAATATGATTTAGATACTTATACACTTACACTTATTTAATTTCTCAAAATTAAATACTTATAAATTTCTTTATAATTATCATTATATTATTAATAATTATAATATTTATAATAAAATAATACCCCACTATCACCATTATCATATTAATTTTTTTTTCAATACCTATTTAATTAATTATATGCCCTAATTAATTAAATACTTAATTATATATATATATATATATAATATATATATATATATAATATATATAATATTACTTAACGTATTTTGCGACGACAAGCACTGTGTACGAAATTTTTGTCACACTTGTTTTCACCGTACACTTTCACCATGAGACATCACCAAAGAGTCTTATACGATACACTATTTTGAAATGTACCTTACCACACAGCAAGCAAGAAATACACGAGCACATGACACACATAAACATTTCAATTGAGTTAAAACATTTAAAACACGAATAATTCGCTAAGATTTACCATACTGATCTAGGTCGCGTGTTGGAGCGGTTGCACTGTGTTATTGTTGACTAGCAGATTGCTATTATTATTAAGGTGAGTTTATAGCCCCATTTTTATACGTATTGTTTTTATAAACCTTGGGGTGAGAAACATGCAAAACTATTTTCATGGACCAAATTGAACTTTGTTTTTATACACACTGGTATGCAGATAACCTAAGTCTGTTTGAATCCCATTGCGCCCACTGTCATCAACCGTCAATTCCTGCTGGGAAGCGCGTATGATATAAATAGATCTATTGGGGGTGACTCCCCCGTTCGGTTGGCCCGACAGGTCAACGTGAACGTATACCATGTCGGATTTTGCCGAGTGTCTGGGGATTAACACTTGCGGGCACCCTTTGTTTGCTATGCCAGCTTGGCATGTTGTTTGTCTAGTTTCGGTTGGATGAGCTTAGTGTTAGCATACAGAATGAGTGTGATTGCTGAATTATTTGATATGGTCCATATGTGCTTATTTACTTTAACCCTATGAACTCACCAGCGTTAGTTGACTTTTAGCATGTTTTTCTCAGGTGTTTGAGAATGTATTCATTGAAGGCAGGGCATGGCATTGGTCATAAGTTTTCTAGAAATGTCTTTGCTTATGCGTTAAACTCTGATTTGGGACGGTCATGTTAAATGGGCCTTGTTTTAATTGAATTAAACTTGATGTATGACAATTAACCTTTGAAATATAAACTATTTTAAAACGGATTTTTAATTCGTTCTCTATATATTTGTGTTGTGATTATCGATTTAGTAGCACCCAAATATGTATGCTTTCGCAAATCCTGATTTTGGGGTGTTACATATTAGTATTCAGAGCCTAGGTTATAGAGAACTAGGTGTAAAAAAAAAAAAAAAAAAAAAAAAAAAAAAACCTAACCAGTTTATGAAAAACGTTTCCTTATGACCGCCAGATGCATGCCTGCCTAGCTTGCCATGATTTGATCGCTATTTGCCTTATATGATTGAGTGTTATACTATGCTGTTTGAGTATTTTACTTAATATATATGATATAAGTATTTTCTATATACTTACACATACCACACCGTATTTGTCACAGACCATGTCTCTCCCTTCCGATGTTCGTGATCAGGTACTTGCTGCTGGACACACTTCCCCGCTTTGACGACCAGTTCCATTTCCGGATGACCCGTTGATGGAGGTTGTCAGAGCAGCTGCTCAGCCTACACACACCACTCCAGCATCTACCTCACCATACCTACCCCGCTATGCCACAACTCACCGTTCATCTCCAGCTCAGCTTTACACCCTTACCCAGCATACTCAGACTACCCCATCCATCAGCCGTCACACTACTCGTATGTCGGTACATTCTGGATACCGTCTACGATTCTCAGATTTGCTAGATCCATCACCTCGGAGGAGGACCCGATCAGCTTATGAGGGTACCTCTACTTCACCATCATCTCAGTCACCTATGTCATCTCCAGATCATTCCTCTCCCCGCCAGAGATTGCAGAGGTCTATTCAGTCTTACTTTGATGAGGATGTGGATCCAGTGGAGGATCCAGAGCAGGTTCAGGTAGAGCCTACACTAGTAGTGACAGTACCCGTCAAGCACGCTCCTGTTTGTGTGTAACAACCCGTAATTTTTCGGACGTATTCCTATATAAGGTTATCCCTGTTTTTCATTTACGGATCTTTTTGAACTTATTTGGTTTGAAAACATGAAGTTATCTCGCGAAACGTGAAATTTGTACACAACGCGTACTGGCATAATCGACGATTTGATTTGATTATTTTATTATTTGTGAGAAACGAGGCATATAAATAGTCGTTTTTATTGGAAAAATTATTCTGAACGCAATGGTGAAAATCTCGAGTCTTGAATCGATCGTTTGATAACATAAATGAGCCCCGAGCCTTATTTCGTGAAAGATAGCAAAAACTAAAACTATAGTCCCTATGGAATATTTCCCCACTGCCCCTAGACTCTATATGTTGGCAACTTTGGTCCCTAGGGTTTACATGACCTATCCCTACCCTATATATACTTCCTTATAACATTTTTTAGGGTTATAATACCCTCCTCTCCTCCCTTTTCCCTGCAGCCGCCAACCTCCTACCCTCCACATTTTTTGACTACCTCCGGCCACCTCCGACAACCATCATATACCACCACTGCCACTCTTATCATCCCGTATGCACCATCAAACACCAACACACCACCCTGTTTATGCCTCTCGTAAACAACACGCGTGTTCACGCACCTCATTACTTGTTTTCCTCTTGTTCTTCGCCATGAAGTTCGAAGGTAAGTGTAGATCGAGGGTCGTTCAGGAGCTTATTTGGTCCGAAAGTCCTCACAGCCACCACGGCTGTCACCCTCACGCCACTGCCGTCATTCCCTCTCCTCTCTCTCTTTCTCGACATGGTAAAATCGAGAAAACCATTGGTTATTTATTGTTTTTGGTTTAAACCGATTATGGTCATTTTTGTTTTCGTGGATTTAAAACTAACTATAAAACAAAGTTATTAGTTTTCGTGATTAAAAACCAGATTTAACGTGTTTTGGAAATCTTTTCGTGTGGTTAAAAATTGTTGATATGACTGTTATAGTGAACGAGTCAACTCACTGAGTTGACTCAGTGAGTTTAGTTGATTGGTGTTGATTGTGGTTTGAATCGTGTCAATTTAGTTCGTTTGGTTGTTACTGATAGCATATTCGAAGCCAGTCTCGGCATAAGGGAGTTGTTATGTTTTTGGTAATTCTAGTCTCGTCGTGATGTTAGTTACGTTTGGGTTTTTTTTATCTCGGCATGGTAAGTAAGTGTTTACAGTTATTATTGGTTATGAATTCGGATTGGTTATATGAGGTTTCGTTGTTTGTGTCTTGTTATCAGCCGGGGGAATGTGAATTTGGATTTAAGCCTAGTATGGTGTTGCGTTATTTTTGTGTTAAATGAATATACTGGGTGCGTTTGGCTGTTAATGAAGTACTGAGTCACTAGTCCATAAGTAAAATAAAAAAAGATGTGTTTGTTTATAATTGTGGTGTTAAAAATATATTTTACCAACTTTGACATTGTGATGATTGGTACGTTTAGGATTATATTTGGAATTGTGAATTGGATTTGAATACGGAATAAATATTTGGAATTAACTATTATATTTGGAGTTGGACAATTATGGATCGTTATCGGATTTACGATATTAGATATTGGATTCATTGAACATTTTGGGACTCGAGACGGTATAATATATTAGATTCAAAATGAATTTAATATATTAAACACGAAACGGACACAAAATCTTCAATAAAACCAAAATTAATATTTACGAAAATGATAACGAGACATAAACTTATTAAATATTGTAATTACAGATTTTGTTAACTAAAATCATAACGATTTGAGAAAACTGATTTTATTAGTTAAACTTACCTTCTATTTATAAAACGTTTATGTTTTATACAAATTATTTGGGATGAAGGGATAAATACCGAAACGTATAAACTGATTTATTTTATTTGAAGTGATTATTTGTCGTTAACTTCTAGGTTTGTCTTCTTTAGTTTGAGTTCTCGTCAGTATTCTCTCGACTATGCCGATGTCTATTCTCTTTGGCGTGAGTTATATGTCGAGTCTATGTCTTCTTACCACACCACACGAAACGTTGATACTAAGCTTTTGAATGAGTTTTGAAATCGAGTAATCCACGAAAACTACGACACATTGTCTTTTATAGACTTTATTATTGTGCGAGCCGTATTCTGAGATAATCGTATACGTATTAGGTTGTGCCAATCCTAGACCGTTGTGTACCGCCGTGCTTGTACCTCTATGTACCGTTGAGCCTGTATATCTTGGAACCGTCGTGCCGTATGTCTCGAGATTGTTGTGTCTTGCTTCTCGATGCCAGTCGTGTCAGTTGTGATCTTTGCATTGTTGTGGCTAAGGTGAGTTCATGGCCCCTACTTTTACCGGTTTTCTAACTATTTTGGGGGAGAATACATGCTCGTTTTTAACTAAACTCATGTCTGTTTACTTGGAATTTATGCGAACTGTTTACTCAATATTTGACTATTTGGCTGAAATATTTGATCTGGTTATTTGATGGCATTATGTGATTTAACTGGTATTCATGTGAGAAAACTTTCAACTGTTTTGAATGGACCTAACTGTTGTTTTTTGTTTGCTATAACTTGTTGACTGACCAAGGTTAGATACGCGACAGATGTTTGTCTTAGACCAGGGTAGCAAATAATCTGGTTTGATTTGCTATAACATGGTGCCTGGCTAAGGTCAAATATATACTTAGGGCCTTACTGTGTTTGTCAATATAAAAGAGGGCTATTGTGACCTGTCATATTGATACTGGATTGGTGGTGTTTGTTGATATATGTGGAACTTGTGATTTACATCTATCTTAGTCTAGTGTAGCAAAACACTTATCTTGGTCCACTATTATACTTTTAACTAGAACCTGTGAACTCACCAGCGTAAGCTGACCCCTTTTAGCTTGTATTTTCAGGTTTAAGGTTATAGCTTATCTCTGGAGGCGCTCGGCAATGGGCATGGTCATAGACGACTCTGATAAATATTTGGGACCGCTTTATTTATTTATGGGCCTTACTTACGCACTATTTTCGAATGTTGTAAATTTAATACTTTTGATAATGAATTTTCTTCTAAACGGTTGAGGTAAAACCGTTCTTGGTAACTTGTGTCGTGATACCAATTGAGTAGCACTCTAGTGACATGTGTGCTTCCGCTGGACCCGATTTTTGGGGTGTTACATTGTGCGTGTGTTGACAGGGACAGAGGGGTACCGATGGATCTAGATCAGGTGATGATGCCATGGGATAGCAAGGGCATCACGGAGGATGTACATGGGGTATTTGAGGTAGAGCAGAGCTCCAGGGCTGCCCAGATACTGGATTTGAGTGATACCTAGTGGATTGATATTACTTGTGATACCAGCATGGGTGTGCGTGTAGCTAGTCCAGAGTACACTCCATAATCTCCTTCGTTTGTGCCACCTCCATCTCTGATACCTTATCCGCTTTCGTCACCAGTGGTTTCTCCACTCCTACCAGCCTCACCAGCCGAGCTCGAGGAGCCTACTGTCATGGTGTAACACCCCGACCTGACAGGGGTAGAGATGTCACAACAATGGTGACATATCAGAAACATACACAAGCATACATCTTCAATAATACAAAGGAATACAAAGGTTACAAGAAATTACAAGGAAATACAAATTCACAAAGGAATAAATACTAAGTTTGAAATATAAATTCTTCTAGTTATCTCTGTAACAAAATATCTATCCCAGTGTAGTCTTCTAAGTCCAATGGTACTCTCCACTCATACCCAGCTTTCTACTAAAAACCTGCCGCAGGAAAAGAAATGCGGCTGAGCTACGAGAGCTCAGTGAACAGATATAACGGTAACAAAGCAGTAATAAAGAATAGTACAGAGTGTCAGAAATATATGTCATGCAGATATAATCAGAATCAAAGGATAAATAAAGGAGTGAGGATAAAGGATAAGGAATAATAAGTAGGTAAAGGTAAAAGGAAATAGTGCAAGGTATAATAATGGTCAAAGGTAAGTAATGTATATGGTAAAGGTAAACAGTAATCCACCACGAGCCCAGAAATAGAGATATAATATATATAACCATGCCATCATCATCAATCAGAGGGGTGTCCTCTCAGTAACCAGATAATATGAGGGGTGTCCTCATGTATCAAATATATATGGAGTAGCTAACTCCCAGAGGTTGTGAAAGACGTGTATCGCACACACCATCAGTCACCAGATATATATATATATATATATATATATATATATATATATATATATATATATATATATATATATATATATATATATATATATATATATATATATATATATATATATATATATATAACCAGTAAATATTAACAGATAACAGAGATAGAACAAATCTAGGATGCATCCATACGCCCCAAGTGGCCAGAGTCTACCAATAAACACCAGATAAAATAAAGTCAGGGACGGGATAGGTCATCTCTCTCCTACCCTAGAGTCAAGCCATCGGTGCATCAATGACAAGGACATGAACACCTCATGCCTAGTGAGTTGGCTCGTAGTATCAAACTGTGGGTCAGGGTCCAGTATCAAGTATCAGGTGTCCAAGTTCAAGTTTTATATCAGATGGTTCAAGTCAAGTTTCATTTCAAGTATATCAGATCAAGGTTTATATCAATGTATATCAGATCAAGGTTTATCAATGTATATCAGATCAAGGTTCAGAACAAGATGTCATATCAAATGATTCAGAAAAATATCTCAAAATATTATAATCAAAAGTTTATAGCAAAAGTTCATTTCAGAAGTTTCTATCAAAAGTCCATTGAAAGCAATCCTTTAATAATGGTTTTTCATAGGCATAATCTTTCAAAGTAGGTTTCATAAAAATGATCTTTCAAAACGGATTTTCATAAAGATTGTCTTTAAAAATAGTTTTCATAAAAGTTAGTAGAATTTCATACAAAAGTATAAGTATTATTTTAAACAAATGATTTTTCTCGAACATTTCCAGGTCATAATTAAAAGGTTTTCACAACATAGATTCATATCAGAGGTCATAACAAAAGGAATCATAGAAAAGTTTCAAAGCAAAGGAAATCGTAGCAATAGAATCAAATCAGAAGTTAAACAGATCAGAATATGAAAAAGATCATAACAAGGTTCACAAAACAGGGGAAAGCATAGCAAGGTTCAAAGGGAACAAGATATCAAAGAGAAGGAGTTCATGAGAAACCTGTGAGAAGGTCAGAATATCTATACCTTATACCGCAAGTGACAACCACAACAGAAAGTATAGAGGTCGGACGTAAACTCCATCTTCAGCGAATCTACACGAATCATGACTGTCTTATTAAAAGCTTATTTAATTCAGATTACTTGTTTTAGTCGGCTTTCCAGTTTTAGTAACTTTCCTTTTCAGGTAACTTTCCAAAAATAGCAACTTTCCATATCTAGTAACTTTCAATTTTTAGCAGGTTTCCAGAATTAGCAGGTATTACAAGTCGTTCATTTTAATCCATAAGTTTCCCATAATTACAGTTCCAATCCTTTAACTTTAACCATTTTACAAGTTAAACCCTTAAGTTATATAAATTACAAATTAAACCTTATTATTAATTAAATTACAAATTAATCCTTACAATATTCATATTTACACATTAAGCCTTCAATTATTCCAAATTACACATCAAGCCCCTTATATTAAGTATTATACGAATCCACCTTCAAGTTTCCAGAATTTACAAAACAAGTCCCTTAATTTAATTATTTTTCATTCGAATGAGAATAATTACCAAAATTACCAATTAAACCTTTTACTTACAAAATTAACACAAGATAACCCCATATTATATTTTATACATTTTATCCCTGATCCAAAATGACTTATAAAAATAACCCTCATGTTTAAATAATTTCAAAACACACCCTTCTAGTTTTATTTTCCAATCGGTTTACTTTTTATTTTCCAAAACCTAACCCTAATTGTACCAATTGTGGAAACCGTAGAGGGGGGGGGGGTGTGAATATGTTTCCATTTAAAAACTTAAAACTTTTTTATCAAACACCCGATCGAGTGTGACGTAATATGAAAAGTGTCAACTATGAGTTTATAGCATCTAGAGATGACTATAGTAAACTACAACATATGCACAATCAAACCATGGAGCATACATAATCAATCATGACATAAGCAACTAGTCACACAAACATATACGCTATGCAAATATAAATATAAAGCGATAACGAATGAAATGAAAGTAAAGAGATAAGTTAGAAGGCGCAAACCGGACACGATGATTTATAGTGGTTCGGTCACGAAGCTCCTCTTCGCCCTACTCCACTCCCCGAGTACCCAACTCGAGAGTTACTTCACTAATCAACAAACTCCCTTTAGGCGGAGAAAACCGTACACGTCGCTTAACTTGTTTTTCGACACTAAGCTAGATGTCGAGTGCTAATCTTAGCTAGCACCAATCTACCACGATCTACCCGATCTACACCATACACGTCGCTTATCCTATTTCCGACACTAAGCTAGATGTCGAGTGCTAATCTTAGCTAGCACCAATCTACCACGATCTACCCTTGATCCACATGATCAATCACACAAGCCCAATGGCTTCAAGAGATCTTCACTATCTCTTAAGATCACAATGATCTTGACTCTCTCTCTCTCACAAAAGAAAAACAATCTTGATGTATGCTATGATACAATCAAGAGTGTAACAAATGTTACAAGACCTAACAACTCTAACACTTTGTATCTACTTGGATACTTTGTGTTCTTCTCTTGCTAATCAAGAGGGATGACAACACTTTGTATCTACTTGGATACTTTGTGTTCTTCTCTCTTGCTAATCAAGAGGGATGACAACACTTTGTATCTAGGATACTTTGTGTTCTTCTCTTGCTAATCAAGAGGGATGACAACACTTTGTATTTAGGATACTTTGTGTTCTTCTCTTGCTAATCAAGAGGAATGAAGAGGATCACTTGAAAGGATAATTGGATCACTCTTAAACAACCTAAGACTCTCCAAATGATCAAAGAAAGTTATCTAAGTGAAGAGGGATAAGACCAGAGAAAAAGGACTGGAAAAATCAAGTTGGAAGAGTGGAATGGTCCACTATTTATAGGCAAGGGAAAATCTGACCGTTACAGCCCTACGGCTCCACTAAATACCCGACGGCTCCACTAAATTTAGTGGAGCCGTCCATACTTAACGGTGCCGTGGACGCTCCCTTTTTTGTCTTTAGTGGGGAAGGTTTATTTGGGGAAGTTGGAGCTGTTTTGGGGGGAAAAATGACTGTTGGGAGTTTTCAAATTTATTTTTCAAAATAAAACATTTTTTTTAATTCAAAAATAATTTGTAAAATATATTTTTGAAAAAATGTTTTGTCACATTAAAAATGTGAAGTTTAGAAAAATATAATCCTTTGATCATTTGTCAAGTGGTAGATTTGTTTGTCCATACCTTGAGTGATTTATGTCGGGATGGAAATCTACGACTTCGTTGAAGCATACTTGAGACGTCGGGAGGTGTTGATGAAGTATGCATTGATGATTTGTGTTTACAAGTAACTTGCACATTTTACGTTTTGTATTACAAGTTACATGTTTGTCATCATTAAAACCGAAGAAACCGTTTAGTTTAAATATCGTAATATTTGCACTAACAATCTCCCCCTTTTTGATGATGACAAATATGTAAACCGTAACACATAGTAAAATGTAAAAGTTACCTGTTTACACTCCCCTTCTCCCCCTTTTGTCGAATCAAAAAGGTAGTTGCCTCGAGCGCTCCTTTGAATTCATTCCCTACTCCCCCTTATTGAACTACATTCCTTTCTTCCTAGAAAGGCGAGTTTGCATCATCCTAGTGAAGCCTTCTATCAACACTTGTGAAGACGACTCCATGCTATGTATTCAAATACTCCCGAGCTCCCCCTGGCTCAATGCTCCCCTATGGTGACTTAATCCCCTTGTTTATTTACCTTAGTATCTAGCGGATCCATGGATCAAATTCTTACAAAGGCTTTTCCTACATCAAGGGTTAGCTTCGTGCAGCATAATATATAACAGTATAGGAGCAACATTATAGGGATAGAATACACATAGCAAGACATGCATGGGTTAAACTATGTTAACACGTAAGTGTCACAACCCGACCGAAAACCTAAGGTGTAATTGTTCACTCAATCACACTAATCAAGAACGAGATTCGTTCATTGACTGACGCACTAAATGACTTATTCCAAGTTGTCATTGGGAAGGAAAGTTCTAACAAACCTTTTGATAGAGGTTATACAACAATGATTCCATAAGGTGGGAGAGTGTTGGTTGTGGTGACAACAAGGACAACTTGGGTTATGTGGTTGTAGGGGATAAATAATGGGATGACCCATTAGTGGTTGTGGTGATGGTGATAGTGATAAGGATGATGTGTTAGTGCCAAGTTCAAAAGGAGATGTAGGTGACAAGGTTAGTGTGAGAGCTAAAGGTTGTGGTGATGGTGATGGTGATAAGGATGATGTGTTGGTGCCAAGTCCAAAGAGGTTTGATGGTGATAGGGTTAGTGTGATAGCTAAAGGTTGTGGTGGACTTGGTGGAGGTAAGGGTGTAGGAATCCTAAAGGTGGAGGATGATGATGATGTGGTTGGAGATGTTGGTTTTGCCCTTTGAGGAAAGGTGGGAAAGGATGGTTTAGGTTAATATATCGTTTGCACTGACAATGAGATGCATGATATATTTCAAAAGGGAAAAAGAAAAGGTGCATGTGATCCTAACAGGATTGTTGGTGGATATCTCTAACGGGGTTAAGGTAATGAAGTTCTAGGTTTCTAGGTTGGATGATCCTAGTTGTGTGTTAGGGATAATTTGGTGCATGAAGGGTTTCGTGTGTTTGTGAGGATTGAAGGTTGTTGAACTAACTATCACTTATCCAAAGTGAGGAGTAGTTGTAAGGTTTGAGTGTGATGATCTATGGGTTGAAGGTTCTTAGACTAACTGTCACTGTCAAGAGTGAAGTGTAGCTAAAAGGTTTGAGTGTGATGATGATGTTAATGTGAGGTTTGAAGGTGAGATGCAAGATAAGCTTGCAATGGTGAGGCCTTATATAGGCAAGAGTTGTGGGATTCGAACTAAAGTTGGTGTTAGAGTCCTATGGTGTAGTGAGGGAATCCTAGGGTGTATGTGAGTTTGCAAGATTTTGCAGGTTTGAGGTTAGGAATGCAGGGATCTAAAGGAAACAGTGAAAATTCGTCAAACATAGGCACGGTACCACTAAATACCACACGGTACCATTAAATTTAACGGTACCGTGGCCTATTTAACGGTACCGTGACCTGGAAGTCACGAATTTTCCTATACAGCCTAGTTCTGGGCAGCTAAAGGGAAGTTTCCTAGGGAATAAGAATCACATTTGTGTGTTCTTGAGAGTGTTTAGTGAAAGACTATATGAGTATGTTTTCGCTCCCCCTTAATCTATGACCAACCGGACAAGATGTAAAAGATAAAGAGGAAAACAAACGTTGACTGAAGCGATGAGCTTAGTAACGTCATGACAAGTAGTGGATAGCATACGATAAACTTCACCTTTGAAGTCACGTAGCTCTTCTCAATCATTGTGAATATTCATAGAATATTTATATGATGAGACATGTGATTACTTGGAGATATCCTAAGGGTTAAGAAGATAAAATCTTCAGGGTTGTGAGGTAGGTGATAAGGTTATAGGGTTATCTATGTTGATGAAGGAGGGTTATCTCAACGTATCCTAATGTCTTCGTTTGAAGTGTGTGTGAGATGAGTGGGATGCGGAAGCATTGGTAGTGTTTAGTACCATGCGGAAGTGAAAGGGAATAAGGCTTAGGAATCAGAAGATAGATACAATCTGTTCTGATAGGATACGGTTCTGGTTCAAGACTACATCGAGTGTGTTTCGATAGTGGTTTTGAAACAGTGAGAATAAACTGTCTCAGCAAATAACGGTCCGACGGTACCGTTAAAAATAACGATACTGCCCCCTATTAAAGAGTACCGTGACCTGCTGAGGTCAGTTTTGACCCAGAATTAGATTTCTGACAAAGAAATTTCACATATGTTGTGATTTTTTTGGACCTTAGATTAAAAGAATTTATACCGAATAAATTCCTTTATGAATGAATCCACCGGGATTCGATGAACGTTTGTCGAGAACGAGAAATGACATTTAATTGCATTTCGCAAATTAAATAAACTTTAAATACTTCGGATGAAATATTTAAGTTGTTATTGGAGTTTAAGAGGATTTTACGAATAAATCTTCGCTGAGATTTTTCGACACGAGGAGAGAATTTATACCTAATAAATTCTTTGACCGATACTGGACGAGAAGAAATGACTTTTATATTTCCGAGGAAATACATAGGTAGTCATTAAAGCGATGTGAAAGATGACTTAATATTTCCAGTGAAATATTTAAAAAGTCATCAGACGAGACACAGGATATGACTTGACATTTCCAGTGAAATATCTAACAGTCATGGGACGAGATCGAGGGAATGACTTGATATTTCCAGTGAAATATCTAAAAGTCATGACACGAAATAGAATAGATGATCTCAATATTTTCAGTGAAATATTCAAGAGATCATGCAAGGAACGTGAGGGATGACTTAATATTTCCAGTGAAATATTTAGATAGTCATGAGAGGGATTTAAGGAATGACTCAATATTTCCAGTGAAATATTTAAAGAGTCATGAGACGAGACGCACGAGATGACTACAATATTTCCAGTGAAATATTCAAGTAATCATAAGAGGGGTACGAGAGATGACTTTAATATTTTCAGTGAAATATTTAAATAGTCATAAGTTTTATGGAAAATGTTCCATCATTCCTAGACCTAGACGGAGATGGTAAGGGGATTCTCGGTTGAGAGGTTTGGTTGATTTAAGGGTTTCTATGTGCTTCGCACGTGAGTGTTTCATGAGGTTTTGAAAGATGTAAAGCTAGGCCTATGGTGCTGATTTGCAGCAGGGTTTGGGATCTTAAGACGTGTATATTCACACAAGGATGAAAGGAACTACTAATTACTTATATAGTAACTCGTGAGTCCTTTGGATGAGCGTTTTAACATATGTTGTTAAAAGGCTTGAGTATGATGTTTCGGATATGACATTTAACAATTGCGATCGCAAGTTAAACTTACTTGAATATTTCGGATGAAATATTTAAGTTGTCAACCCTACTCCGAGTTCTACTAGGTTTGTTCCTAACCTTCCCATGACAAAAAGGTGTATTACTTGGAAGAAGGCGAAGTGATGACTGGGGAATTAGGGTAACTTCGCGACTACTTTGACTTATGGGTTTTGACACTAGTGTATGGCTCTATGACTTCTAAGGGTTCATAGTGATGGGCATACCTAATTCCTAATGTGTCAAAAGAACATAGTGTGGGTGCAAACTTTACAAGTAAATCAAGTAAAATGCACATAAGGAATAAATGCAAACATCATGCAAAACATGATAATCATTTAGCATTTAAGATCATGAAGACATTTAATCATGTCTTATGAGAACATGTTATCATTTAGAAACATGTATGTGGGATGCAACCAATCTAGGTTTGCTAAGGCAGATCCTAATTACTACTTGTTCAAGATGACATCCTAATGGGAGATATAGTTCAACGATGCAAACTATCTCTAGTCAAATGTAGGAATGAAAATTTTTCAAGTTAGAGAATGAGTATGAGACAATCACTAGTGGTGCTCAATTAAGGCTGAACACGACCATTTTTACGGGTTATACCACAAACCCAACTTCTCTCCTGGAAGCAATTCAACCGTTAGGTCAAATTGAATTTCTAGTGCGATAGGTTCTCCAGTAGTCATTCTCATATTAGAAAATTTCAAATTCCTATATTTGCCTATTGAAGTGTAGCAAAGATAATATTAGCTTATTTCGCTAATACATGACCTAATATGACTCAACTAACCATACTTTGAAGGTCGATTAAGAGAATGACATGTCTTACACAACTCCTAACAAAGGAAAGCAAAATATTTTAATTTCGTGTTTGAGATTTAGAGGTTATTTGATGGAGATGGTGTATTTTATGATCTCTTGGACAACATCTTTGTTTGTTGAGTTGTTACATGTTATTTTAACATGATTTGGTTTCCTAGAATGAAGAGACACTCTAATGTGATACAATGTAGAATCTACTACATCGTGTGTGTTTCAAGAATGCTCCTTTGCATATCTTGAGTGAGAATCTAGTAAATGTTACTTACCTCAATAGATCTTGTGAGCATTTTATTTAAAATGAGACATACTGTTTATTTCAACAAGTATGCTTTTCTAAGAGGAAACTTATCACTCTTATGAATGCTTTGTGAAACAAGTATTTTAGTGTATGACTAATTTTACTTGTTTATGCAATGACACATGACGTATTAGGTTATTATTCAACTCTAATATCCTATATTTGTTAACAGGATGCAATGTATTCTTTTGTAACATAACCATTCATGTCACAAAGAAAATAAGATGCATGGGATATAAGTTATCCTTTGTCAATCTTTTGATAAGAGAAATACATGTGATATTCTCAAAGATTGATGACTTACATAATAGTTAATAACATATTATGTGTGACACTTTTACTAGACATGTGACATTGAGTGTTGAGTCGTTCATGAGCAAAGTTTACATACGTTGTTTGTTTGCTCTTGTTTGGTTTTTCGGAAATGACACATTTACTAATTGCATTGCAATGTAAATTACTTGTATATTTCGGATGAAACATCCAAGTTGTCACTCCTACTTAGTTGTGTATTTTATGCATCTTTTGAACATATTAGTTTAATGTTTGGAACACAACTATTGGACAACAAGACTCAATATGGCATCTTCAACACAAGTGTGAGTTATGATCCGATGCATATTATTTTCGTCTTGAGAGGACGTCATTATTTTCATCACAATCGAGTGTGATTGAGTATGTAGATTCAAGATAATATGTTTCATCATGTTTTGATGTTATCTTGAAGCTAAACAAATAATGACTCCAATTTCATGTCCACACTCGAAAACTTGTCAATTAGATTCGATGATGATATCAATCATAATTTGAATAATGAATTGATATGTACTCGAAATCTTTCTTGACCCTCACAATCACTTCCTTTTTAAAAAGAAAATAAAAATTTAAGGAGTGTGTTCCATTTATTTTAACACTAGTTGTATGTGTGAGGTTAATGACAAACTAAGTTACTACTTTGATATTGTCATTTATTTTTATTTGAGAAAAACTATTCATATTATTATGTATAATACTCTTAGTTTTTCGACACCTCATTATATAAAAATAATTATCATAACCATTTTTATACCACATACGTAAAATACTAAATGTTTAAAACATTTTGTATGTGTGTTAAATCAATGCAAGTTTAATACATTTTTTTTTACTTAAATACTAATGTATTAAAATGACCTTTTATCTTGTTTAGACAACCCATGGTCAAACAAGACAAAATGATGTGATGTTTTAAGGATCATGTTACGGATTTTATGAAAGTGTTAAGTGTTTTGGGGTGATATACTTTTTACACTTAAACCTTTGGAAAAATAATTGTGTAAGACAATATCTTTCGACACACATGATCTACCAACTTAGTTTCTATTCCTAAGAAAGTTACTAAACCATTTTAAGAACTTGCAACAAATGCAAGACAAATGATTGATGCCTATATGCAATGCAAACTAATTACTTAATATAGTGCAAGTGATTTAGCATGAGCCTTATAAATGCATAAACCGAAAAACTATAATAAGCAAATAGCAATTTAACACACAAAAATACTTATCGTCATTTTGTGTATTAGGTATAACAATGTATACTAAGCTTGATTTTATTTGACAATGAATTGGTTTCCTCCCCATTTCAAATATTTTTGCTGAGCACCTTGAAAACATGTCAAGGTTTAAAAGTTGAATCGCCCTTTTTCAGTTTGACCAAAAATTTACGCAAACTGCATGACCAGAAGACCTTTAGTTGAAAATCAAGGACTTTAACATACTTTCATTTAGAACTAATTCATAAAAATGTTTCTCAAATGAAAGTAGACTCAACATCGTTCAAAATGATGGGCGACACGACTCGTACAGACTCATGGTTGATTTTATATGGATTTTTGAAAATGAACCAAAAAAGAAAAACAGACAATCAGATGCACGGCACCGTTAAATGACCCACGGTACCATTAAATATAACGGTACCGTACAATGTTTAGTGGTACCGTGGTCTGTTTTCTGATTCAGAACTGCATGACTAAATGACTCATTCTGAAAACATGACCGGACACTTAAAGACACTGTTCTTTTAGTGGTTTAAGAAAACCTTCAAGCTAGTATGACAAAGTATACTTAACAGCAAAACTTGTAAGTATTAAGCAACTAAATACTTTTCATATTTTTATCACCTTCATGGGTAATTTGATACATGGATCGTACTCAATTTTGAAAACCATTTGTTTTAAAAATTTGAGCGACGTGGCTCTGATACCAATTGTGGAAACCGTAGAGGGGGGGTGAATACGTTTCCATTTAAAAACTTAAAACTTTTGTATCAAACACCCGATCGAGTGTGACGTAATATGAAAAGTGTCAACTATGAGTTTATAGCATCTAGAGATGACTATAGTAAACTACAACATATGCACAATCAAACCATGGAGCATACATAATCAATCATGACATAAGCAACTAGTCACACAAACATATACGCTATGCAAATATAAATATAAAGCGATAACGAATGAAATGAAAGTAAAGAGATAAGTTAGAAGGCCCAAACCGGACACGATGATTTATAGTGGTTCGGTCACGAAGCTCCTCTTCGCCCTACTCCACTCCCCGAGTACCCAACTCGAGAGTTACTTCACTAATCAACAAACTCCCTTTAGGCGGAGAAAACCGTACATGATCCGTGCTAAATAGATATATAAATATTATGCAACGACGGATACGCGTGAATAATTACAAATTACCCCTTTGTGAAAAAGGATACTTGCAAAAACTCACGTTCGTGTGTAGTGTGAAACCAGGTAAGTGATTACCCGGATCGTTTCCCAACGAGGTATGAATGGGCAAACTGTGAAAAGCTTTGGATTAGAGTGACTGATAAATAGATATGAGATTTTGCTTTTTTATTAATTCTAATTGATATATAAGAAACAAATATACAAAAGAAAATTAAACGCGAATTTAAATAAACTGAAAACGCGTAACAAGAAATCTAAAATGGGACAAAAACTGAAATGTTATAAAATTAAAACCTAAAAGTGTAAAATTACTTAAAACTTATTTTAAAACTAAAATTATATTTTTTTACACTTTTTATCTAATTATTATTAATTATTTATTATTTAATAATTATTTAAAACTAATTTAAATTATAATAAATACTAAATGAACAAAGAAAAATCTAAAAATTTTTCTATAAATATTATTAAGTGAAAAGAAGCTAAGAAAATTATAAAAATGAAAATTACTTAATTAAAAATTTAAAAAGATAAAATCTATTAAATAGAAGCTATCACTTATTTTCTATTTTGTTTTTATTAAGGTCTAAAAATATTATTATATTTTTCCTCGATTCTACTTAATAAAATAAAATTATGAAAATTAAAATTATATTTTTCTGATTATTATTCTATTTATTATGATTTAATTACTAATAGAAACTAATTAAAAAGATTAAAAATATCAAATGATTTAGGAAAAATCTGAAAAATTCATGATAAGTCTAAATTAATATTCTTAATGAAGGAAAATTAAAATCAAAAGTTTAATAAACCCTGATAAGCAGTTGGGTAGATAAGCAGTTGGGCAAATAAGCTAAAAATAAGCTAATAAGCTCAAAACTATACCAAAAGCTCAGGACAAGATTAATACACTATTAGAAGCACAAAACAACTTAAAAATACAAATAAGCACAAGAAATAAGCAGGTTAAGCACTAGGGCAGTTGTGAATATGAAACAGAAAACTCAGGAAAATGACCAACTAGCAAGGCAGATTAAGCACTCCAATAAGCTATTGAGATGCAAACTAATGGGGGCAAAAGCTAGCTAGTACTACTGGGTATCTTAAAAACCAAAAAGCCCTATCTCAATCAGCTTAATTGAAGTCCAATTAAGCACTAGTACAGGTGGTTCAGGAAAGCAATAACTGAATCAGCAGAATCAGTGAAATGGGTAAAAGTGCAGGCCTATTTTTAAGCTATGAAA
Source organism: Artemisia tridentata subsp. tridentata (assembly GCA_021014915.2). Lineage (NCBI taxonomy): Eukaryota > Viridiplantae > Streptophyta > Magnoliopsida > Asterales > Asteraceae > Artemisia > Artemisia tridentata. The sequence continues at coordinate 284,606,758 of CP139506.1, forward strand.
TAAGCAGAAAAGTGGAATACCAGATGATTCACTAATTGTTGACCTAGCAAGCGACCTAGAAACCAAAAATCAGAGACTGAGTTAACCAAATAAGCTCTTAAATGAAAGCTTGAAAAAGTGGCAGACTCAAGGTGTTGTCTGTTTGAGCAGATTTGCACAAATGAGTACAAACCAAAAGATTACTTAACCAGGTTTTGTGTGTGGTCTTAAACCACTAAATAGAGCCTAAAGATGCCAAAAACAAGGATCAAATAAGCACAAGCTTATCAGAAGTTTATATGGGCAGTAAGCTTCTAAAATTTCCACAATGGGTCCAAAAAACACCAAACCTAGCTAATGGACTTATAATAACTTAACAACAGCTTATTCTAACTGATTTAAGTAAGATTGAAGTTAAGAAGTATGCAAATGAACAGTGAACAACCAAAATGACCCATTTGACCCATTTTGCCAAACACCCCTTTATGAAGGGTCTGTTGTGGCTTTTCAAAGGAAACAAGTTATTTAACTTATGATCACGGATTTTTTCTGACTAAATAACTTATTTAAACTATATTAAGCAACTTTTAAGGCAAAGATAAGCAGTACAATAAGCTATGCTATAAAAGACTATTTTTGGACTTTCTAAGTGATTTTTAGTAAAACTAAGATATTAACTATGAAATACCTATGAGACTGATTAAATACAATTAGCAACTAGTAATAAGCATGAAATAACAGTAATAAGCTATTAATAAGCTGTAGCACAGTAACCTTACGAAATGATGAAAATTGTAAAAACTTGCTTACAACTGATAATGATTTTAAAGCAATAGACCAAGAACAGAACCACTCCTAGCTTGTTCACACAAGCTAGAAAACCAGAAAAAGCCTTCCTTAATAGCTTATAACAACCAGAACAGCTTATTGGCCCTCAGGTTGACTTTTGTTGACTTTCTTCAACATTTGAATTTTATAACTACTGATCACTATATAAGCTTACAAAAAGCTATTATTAGCTTATATAAGCTTATAGAAAGGGTGTGGATTAGTTGTAATTATATCTTAACAGATTATGAGCTTATTCGAATTAATAATAACTTGAAATTCTATTGTAACTGAAATTTAGAACAAGATTGCTTTAACTAAGATTGCTTTGATTGAATTTAACTTAAATTACACCTGAGAATTAGAAATTACAAGTTATGACTACTGAATATAAAAAAAAACGATTTTACTAATTAGCTACTTGCCATAAAAGGCTTACATTGCTATCTATATATACAAAAATAAAGTGGGATAAGTCTTCACTTCATCTCTGATCACTTGTGCACCCTTGATTAGCCTTGAATCAATCTGAGCCATCAAAATGGATTTTTGGCGCCAAAAGTGGATATAGTGGGAAAAACTAGCACATGCCTCTGTACTGATGGGGAAGACGCATTGAATGCGTTTTGGTTTGTTAGGTAAGGTGTTGGGAAGGTGGAAGGTGGTGGGTGTGTCAGAGAGGCGGTGGAGGTGGTGGTATCTGGTATGGTTTAGGCGGGGTAGTGGTTTAGGAGAAGAGTTTGACTAAGTCAAACTCTGGGTTTTATTAATAAAAAGGGTCGGGTTTGGGCTTTATAAATTGGGCTGGGTAATTGTTTTGGGTTGTAACTGGGTTAGGATAGTTGGGTTGGCTGGGTTTAGTTTTAGTTAGGATAGATTTGGATTTTAGGTAAACTTAAGGGACCAATGTTGTATAATGCTGAAAATCCAAGGACCCATGCTGCCAAAATTCCAAACTATTTCCAAGGACCATTTGAGTCAAGTTTCAATAGTACAAGGGTATAATTTGATAAATTACACTTTTTAAATACCCGAGGACTAAATTTGCCAACATTGAAACTTGAGGGGTAAAAGTTGCCATTTTTAGAAAACTTTCATCCAGGGACTAAAAGTGAACATGTTTGATATCCCAAGGACTAAAGTTGACTTTTCTTTCATTTTAAACCTTCTGGGACTAACTCTGCCAATTTGTGAAACTTCAGGGACTGAAAATGACAATTATGCAAACTTTGTTCGTTTTTCACTTGTTTTCAATCTTTTTGTTCCTGAGTCACATAAAAACACATTTTATGATATTTTCTGTATTTTGAAGCATATCTGCATGTTTTTAAATGTTTTTGCAGATAAAATGTGACAGAAATGATGAGTATTTAGACACTCATCAATCCCCCACACTAAACTATTGCTAGTCCCTAGCAATCTTTTATGAAGATTTAATGGATTTTTCTCTTTACCAAAAGCCATTACTTCTGGAGTAGCCAATGTTTTAGTATGTGATACTTTGGTACAATGATAACCAAATGATTTTGAGCAAATCATCAGCTGTCAACGGGTTTGATTTGTCTTTACCAGAAGCCGTTTGCTTCTGGACTAGCCAACTCTTCACTTATAAAGATATGGTGAGTCGAATACCATACAATTTTCGGCAAATTGTAAGCCATAAACGGATTTGATACATCTTTACCAAGAGCCGTTTGCTCTCGGATTAGCCAATCCTTATGTGGGTTAGACATGGCGGACTGATAACCATTTATTGCGTTCTAAGTGAGAAAAAATTTTAAAATTTTGGCTAAAATGGGGGTACTAGATGGTACATTTGATCAAATTCGCTAGAATTCCCCCCCACACTTAGAACTGAATATTGCCCTCAATATTCAAAGTACCGGCTGTTAAACCAACACTTAGAACGTGAAAAGGAAATACTAATAGCCATTTTTTTTTTTTTTTTTTTTGAAATATACATATTTACAACATGTGGGGCATCTCCCCCACACTTAGGTGAGACATGGGTGAAAACCCATGGTTTACTACTGTTTTTATTAACCGAGTCGCTAGCTTGACTCGACCCCGAATTCATTGGTTCATGGGGAAGCAAGTGGAAGAAACCATCTCCATCGGACTTTCATTCAAAATGTTTGGATAACCAATTGAACATAAGAAAGTTCCACACCGATGAGATAAATCCGGCATTTAAACCAATGTTAGATGGAAAATGCCGGGGTCAAAGGTAATATCCTCACTCCCGAATGAGTGATGGATAGGGGAAATCACCGGGTAGGTGAAGGGAAGAAGAGAGATCTGAATAGCAATTAAGACAAGAACTTCCTCCTCAAGAATTGCATAGTCAAGTGGAGGAGGCAAGTCCTTAAACTTGATCTCCGGAAATTTATCAGTTTTCTCAACTGACTTGACTTCCTTTTTATGAAGTTCAACGGGAGGGAGAGGAGGAGAATTGTCCTGATTCAACAATTTCTCAAGAAGAAGAATATCTCCCTCCAGATCAATCTCAGCGTTATCAATTCCTTCTAGAAATGAATCACACTTGAGAAAAGCCTCGATCTCTTCCAAATTGGAATCACTTCCCTCAAACGGAGTGAGAGAAGGGGAAGAGTCGGAAATGATAGGCAGAGAAGATGTGGTGGGATTACCACTCACAGAATTATGAAAATAACCAATACTTTCATGAGAGTACTCCTTTGAAGCAACATCAATGACATCGATTCGGTTAACCAATTTAGAATCATAATTTGAGGAGTACCTCGAAGTTTGATCATGGTTAAAGGTAACAGCTTCATTACCCACACGCAATGTGATCTCATGCTTAAATACATCAATAAGAGCATGGCCCATTTTTAGGAATCCTCTTCCAAGAATGAGAGGAACCTTTTGATCTGCGTCGAATTCAACAACCACAAAGTCAGCTGGAAAATGGAACTTACCTACTTTCACAAACACATCTTCGGCAATGCCGCATGGATGAGATATGGTTCGATCTGCAAGCTCAAGAGTCATGCATGTAGGAGTAAGAGCCGGAAGAGAAAGTTTCTTCCATACTGAGTGAGGCATCAGGTTGATGCTTGCACCAAGATCGGCCAAGGCATAGCATTCAACCATTCCCGGAAATACACAAGGTAGTAGAAACTTTCCAGGATCTCCAAGCTTCTCCGGAAGCTTTTTCAAGATAACTGCTGAGCAGTTCTCATTTAATGGAGTTTTAGCCATTTCAATCAGTTTTTCCTTGTTACTTAACAAGTGTTTGATTGTTGATGCAAATTTGGGCATCAGAATGATAGCATCCGCAAAACTTATGTCAAAATGTAATTCTTTAAAGATTTGAAAGAATTTGTCCATTTGTTGACTAGCCTTCTCACGGAGCTTTTGCTCATTTAAGCGCGATGGGTAAGGAATATAAGGTTTGGATTTAGGGGCAATGACTTCAGGAGTCTCAACAGATTCAAAGACAACTCCTGGTTTGGATTTCTTTTTAGGGACAACCGGAGGATGGACTTGTGCTGTACTTTGTGGGCTTGGAATTTGCACTTTGTCCGTTGTATTCTCCGTCTCTTTTTCCATTTCAAACAACGGAGGAGGAATAGGACCAGAGGGTCCCTCATAAGCAACACCACTCCGAGTGGTGATAGCTTTGACGAAAGTGGTATTTTCATCATCATCACTGTCATCAAGCACACTGACAGGAGCAACATTGAGCATATCGGAATAAGCTCTAGCTGTCCTTTGCTCACTACGTTTGCTTGACAAACTTGTAACCGTAAATCGTGATAGAGTAGGATCTATTCTTGACGGCTTAGGAGCAATTGTGGGTGTAGAATTTTGGACAACAATAGGTTGGACGTATTTAGCACTTCCATTGTTAGTGGGAAGTACCGGGTCCTTTATCACCTTGAGTCCAACATGAGCTTTACCACTACGTGTAGTGACAGCTTTGAGTTCACCCCTTGGGTTGACAACAGTGTTACTTGGGAGACCTCCCGAGGTAGAAGGTAGATCATTTAAAGATTTTTTTATATCATTTATTTGGGTAACCAATAACTGGTTTGTCTTATATTGAGTTCTATTTGTCTCCTCTTGAGATTTTATGAATTGCTTAAGCAACTCATCTGAGGATGTCTGATTATGGTTTTGGACATTCCATGGCTTTTGGTTATAATTACCCTGATTCTGACCTCGGTTTTGATTGAAATTTTGGGAATTGTTAAAATTTTGTCCCTGATTTTGAACAAAGCGATTTTGATTATTCTGATTTGGCACGGGTGGAAAACCAGGTGGTACCATAGCATTCGGTGCTCGGTACTGAGTTTCAGCATGCGGTCGGTATTGATTTTGGTTTACTACAGCTACTGGAGCTGGGTAAAGAGAAGCATCGGTTGCTTGACAATCATAATACGCATGCGGGCCACCACAAGTTTCACACACTTTGTTTATGGCTTTGATTTGTTCCGGTTTATGAATTTCACTCTTCAATTCTTTCATTTCCTTCATCATGCAACGCATTGCGTCCGTTAGAAAGGCTAACTCTGATGAGTTACCGGATGAAGAAGCAGGAGTGACAGGAATATTCACTTTGTTTCGAGAAATAGGAACTTTTGATTTATTTTCACAAATTTCAACCACCTCTTTAGGTTTACGATTCAAGATATTGCCACCAGCGGCTGCGTTAAGTGCATCTTGATCGTTTTGGGTCAACTCATTATAAAACGTATTTATCTGTTGTAACTCCGTGAAATCGTGATGTGGGCATTTTCTTAGGAGATCTTTAAATCTGTCCCATGCCTCTCCGAAATTTTCATCAAAACCTTGACGAAATCCAGCAATTTCATTTTTTAGATTAGTCGTCTTTGATGGAGGGAAGAAATAATTGACAAATTTCTTTACGAGATCTTCCCAGGTTTCAATGGATCGAGGGGGTTCTTTATCCAGCCAAATCCGGGCTGCCCCTTCGAGTGAGAATGGAAATAGCATCAATTTGACAACTGTCTGTGGCACATTCTTGTAATTGATTGTAGAGGTCAACTTATTGAACCAACGAATGTGTGCATATGGATCCTCTCGTTCAAACCCGTGGAATTGGTTTGTGGACACGAGCTGAATCAAATGTGTTTTCAGTTCAAAATGATCAGACTCGATGGGTGGTAAAACGATGGCATCTCCGTAACCCTCGGTGGGTGCCTGGAGCATCTCAGCCATTGTGCGTTCGTCTGCCATATTATCAGTGAGAACAGTACGAATCTCGGGTTCGACTATTTGGGCAGCACATCTACGATTACGTCTTCTCGGAATATCTACGAGTTCACGTAAAGGGCTTGATGACGTGGAAGAACGAGTGCGCATGCACTAAATAAAATATTTTAATTAAATCAAGAACGAAGCAAAACACAAGTGAACTTAAACCAATAATCAACAAGCGTATGGTAGCTCTTTAAAAGATAAACGCACAGAGTGGCGGAGAAGCAAAGGTGGGCAATTAATGCTCCTTAAAAACCCGCTTCTTTCAGTTCGACAATTTAATGTCAAACTATCCTTAAACCTCCTTTATAGTTTGTTTATCAATCAAAGGTGAGCCGATATTCGCAAGTGATACAGAGGCAAGTTTTAAATCTGATGTTTGGGAACTTATTATGGCCGTACCCCCAGTTAGGTAGTACTCTGTCTTGGTTCTTGATGGTAAATTTTATTGTTTGATATTATTAAACAAAGAAAACGGAAAATGTTTTTTGGGTTTTTATTTTTTATATGATAATATATATAGAAAAGAAAAGAAAAATATTTTTGTTTTTTCTATGGTTTATGGGAAATAGGAACTTCTGGAAGAAGGGTCTCAAATCACTAATCGCTAAAACTCTACACAATTGTCGCAACACAACCTCCCCGGCAGCGGCGCCAAAATTTGATCCGTGCTAAATAGATATATAAATATTATGCAACGACGGATACGCGTGAATAATTACAAATTACCCCTTTGTGAAAAAGGATACTTGCAAAAACTCACGTTCGTGTGTAGTGTGAAACCAGGTAAGTGATTACCCGGATCGTTTCCCAACGAGGTATGAATGGGCAAACTGTGAAAAGCTTTAGATTAGAGTGACTGATAAATAGATATGAGATTTTGCTTTTTTATTAATTCTAATTGATATATAAGAAACAAATATACAAAAGAAAATTAAACGCGAATTTAAATAAACTGAAAACGCGTAACAAGAAATCTAAAATGGGACAAAAACTGAAATATTATAAAATTAAAACCTAAAAGTGTAAAATTACTTAAAACTTATTTTAAAACTAAAATTATATTTTTTTTACACTTTTTATCTAATTATTATTAATTATTTATTATTTAATAATTATTTAAAACTAATTTAAATTATAATAAATACTAAATGAACAAAGAAAAATCTAAAACTTTTTCTATAAATATTATTAAGTGAAAAGAAGCTAAGAAAATTATAAAAATGAAAATTACTTAATTAAAAATTTAAAAAGATAAAATCTATTAAATAGAAGCTATCACTTATTTTCTATTTTGTTTTTCTTAAGGTCTAAAAATATTATTATATTTTTCCTAGATTCTAATTAATAAAAGAAAATTATGAAAATTAAAATTATATTTTTCTGATTATTATTCTATTTATTATGATTTAATTACTAATAGAAACTAATTAAAAAGATTAAAAATATCAAATGACTTAGGAAAAATCTGAAAAATTCAGGATAAGTCTAAATTAATATTCTTAATGAAGGAAAATTAAAATCAAAAGTTTAATAAACCCTGATAAGCAGTTGGGTAGATAAGCAGTTGGGCAAATAAGCTAAAAATAAGCTAATAAGCTCAAAACTATACCAAAAGCTCAGGACAAGATTAATACACTATTAGAAGCACAAAACAACTTAAAAATACAAATAAGCACAAGAAATAAGCAGGTTAAGCACTAGGGCAGTTGTGAATATGAAACAGAAAACTCAGGAAAATGACCAACTAGCAAGGCAGATTAAGCACTCCAATAAGCTATTGAGATGCAAACTAATGGGGGGCAAAAGCTAGCTAGTACTACTGGGTATCTTAAAATGCAAAAATCCCTATCACAAACAGCTTAATTGAAGTCCAATTAAGCACTAGTACAGGTGGTTCAGGAAAGCAATAACTGTTGGGAATTATGATACGAATCAAGAGAAGACAACTTAGGTCTGGTAATATATCAGAGTTAGGTCTGTCTTTGTAATTAGGTCTGGTAATGTAAAGTTAAGTCTGGTAGTATGTTTAAGTCTGGTTGACTTATAGAGTTAAGTCTGGTCGTGAAGTTAGGAAAGTCTGTTAGAGATAAGTTAGGAAAAGATACAAAACGTGTAAGTATCTTTATAGAAGATTTGTGAATATCTTCTGAGTCGGTTAGTATTAGGGTTTCCTTGTGTTATAAAAGGATCCCTAAAGGTTGTTAGCAATGTGTGTGAGTTGTACGAGTTCACTATTGTGATTATATTCAATATACGAAGTTAGTGATATTCCTGTGTGTTCTTCATTGTTCTTGTTAAGATTCCGCATTAACAACAACAATCACCTAGGGTTTCTCACTTAGATTGGTTCGGATTTATCCTAACCATCTACTAGGTATTCAAGACTACTTAGTGATCCACATACAATTCGTGGACCAACAAGTGGTATCAGAGCAAGGAGAGAGACTCTGAATTCGAAGAACACTAAATCCCTAAAACCTAATTCTCACTCAAATCACCCTACACAATGTCTGAATTCGATAAGCCTGAAACTTTCTCAATCCATAACAGTGAGGATGAAAAGTCAAACCATGAAGATGAAGGAAAAACCGAAACCAGTAACTCCCAATCACAACAACAACCCATCCCTTCCACAACCACAATCTCAAACATAAAACTTCCATTACTGAAAAGAGAAGAGTATGATATTTGGGCCATGGAGATGGAACACTATCTGGAGTACATTGATAGTGATGTATGGAAGGTTATTCAAAAGGGAAATTCTAAGAAAAGAATTTCACAAGGGAATGATGGGCAGATCAGAATAATGCCACCAGTATCTGCTGAGGAGATTAGGGCTGTGGAGAAGGAAAAGAAGGCCAGAACCTTGCTTCTTATGGCTATTCCTAAGGAGCATCTACAAAGGTTTCATGGCATCCTTGATGCTAAGGAGATGTGGGAGGCTATCAAGAAACGATTTGGAGGCAATGCAAACTCCAAGAAGATGCAAAAGGCTGTTCTTAAACAGCAATTTGAAACATTCAGTGTTTCAAAGACTGAAGGTTTGGAGAAAGGCTATGACAGATTTCAACATCTGTTAACACAACTGGAAGTTCATGGTGCAGCAGTTTCAAATGAGGATGCAAATCACAAGTTCCTTAGATCTTTACCATCAGAATGGGGCAATGTATCTGTGGCAATGAGGATTAAGGAGGAAGTAGATTCAATGACACCTGATGACCTATACAATAATCTCAGGATGTTTGAAAGGGACATCAGTAACAACACTCAGGCTTCAACCAGTTCATCAAATGTTGCTTTTGTGTCACAAAACAAAAGCAGTACTTACAAGGTTAAATCTGGTAGTGTTAGGTCTGGTATCTATGAAACTCCTTCAAATGAAAGGTCTGCTTCAAGTTTTACTGATGAAGTGATACATTCTTTCTTTGCCAATCAAACGGAAGATGAAAGCTTTATTAGTGAAGACCTAGAACAGATTAATGATGCTGAAGTTGAGGAGATGGACATAAAATGGCACATTGCCATGGTTGCTTTAAGGGTCAAACGATTTCAGAAGCAATATGGAAGGACCATCAACTTCAACAACAAATCACCAGTGGGATACACAAAGAGGACAGTTGAATGCTACAACTGTCACAAGCATGGACACTTTTCAAGAGATTGTCCAGAGAAGAAGCCTGCTGATGGGAAAAGAGATGATGATGGGAAGATGGAAAAGAATCAGATGAGCCTGCTGACAATGGAAGCTGGAGGAGTCAACTGGGGTGAGCATCCAAGAGTAAATGAGGAGTCTGATCATGCTCTCATGGCCATTGGTAATGAGGTATCATTATGCTCTAAATTATGCACTGACTCGTATAATCATGTTAAGGCTTTGTGTGATGAGCAGCTAGAACAAATAGGTGATCTAGAAGTAAATTTATTAGCACATAAAAATGCTGTAAAAACTTTAGAGGCACAAAAGGTCACCCTTCAAAACCAACATGCTGCTTTAAATGAAAAACTATACTTTCAAGCTAATAAGATATATGAACAAGGTGAAAAGCTTAAAAGGTATAGACAATTGGGCCTTAAAATTCAGAAGGAGAGGGATGAGTTGAGAAAAAGGGTAGATCAGTGGAACAATTCTAATAATAACTTGTTTAAGTGTTGGGATTCTCAAATTAAGTCAAATAAAAAATGTGGCTTAGGATATGAAGGAAATGAGAATAAGGATATATTTAAGAATAAAGAAGAGGACTATACTGATAAGCCTTTGTATAATAGGTTTGTTAAGACTGGTGACTTTAAGGGAGTACCACCACCTCTGAGTGATGACTATACTCCTCTTGAAAAAGAAGAGTTGGATGATTCACTCTTTGTGTATGGTAAGAAAGGTCCTCAAGTACCTGAACCAACCACCTCAGAGGACAAATCCAGTAGGTATTCTTCTTGTCAATCCAATGACTCTGAAGGATCTATTGATGGTTCCTCTGATCACTCTAAGTCTGAGTCAAAAAGTGAGGTAAAAGAGAATCCTGAACCTAAGGTTATTAAGAAGTATGAACCTGTTGTTACTAAACCTATTGTGACTGAACCAAAGGCTAAGACAGTCAAACCTAGTTGTGTTAATCACATAAAAAATCCTAGGGAATCTGTTAAAATGAATGAGTCACCTAGAAGCAATAGTGTTCACAGAGAAAGTAGGAGTAGTTATACTTATGCTCCTAAAAGATGTTTTGCGTGTGGAAGTTTGAGTCATTTAATAAGAGATTGTGACTTCCATGAAAAGAGAATGAAAAGAGAGGCTGAGCAAAAGAGAAGGAATGTTAATATGGGTCATAGTTCAAATAAACCAGTTTGGAATGATGCTAGTAGAATTAATCATGCCAACCAGTTTGTTCCCAGACCTGTCCAACTCAATAATTCTACCAGACCTAACTCTTATGTTAATTCTGGTAGACAAAATCTTAGGTCTGGCTACAGGAACTTTAATGTGAATAGGCAAAATGCTAATTCTATAAGACCTAATGTGAATGCTGGCTATGTTAATTCTTTGAGATCTAATGTGAACACTGGCTATGAGAGACCCAAACAACCTTTTCAAAAACCTCAGGTGAATGCAAATTTTCAAAGAAATAATTTTTATAAAACTCATTCACCTGTGAGAAGACAAGCTGTAAAGCAAACAGCAAAACCTTTAATAGGGAATGGAGGGTCTGCTGTTAAGACCTCAGCATGTATGTCTTGGGATTCAAACAAAAATAATTCAATGTATAAATCCCAAAACAACAGTGGATCAGGTTCAATTAAGAAATTTAAGCATGTTGATCCACAAGGCGGACCCAAGCCTACTCAGGCCTGGGTTCCTAAGAGAAACTAATTTCTCTTCTTTTTGTGCAGGATCATCCACTTTGCTATATGGAAGATAGAGGAATTCTTGACAGTGGATGCTCTGGGCACATGACTGGTAACAAGAACTATCTAAATGATTTTCATGAATTCGAAGGAGGTTCTGTTACTTTTGGAGGAAGCAAGGGACAGATAACTGGTAAAGGAAAAATTATTGTGGGCAACATAGAATTTGACAATGTATCTTTTGTGAAAGAACTTGGGCAGTTCAACCTTTTCTCAATATCACAAATTTGTGATACTCAGCATAAGGTGCTTTTTACTGAAACTGATTGTCTTGTGTTGACTCCGGACTTTAAGATGCCTGAAGAACATCAGATTCTTCTTAAAGTTCCCAGACAACACAAAATGTACAGTTTTGATATGAAAGCATCTAATTCTGCAAAAGGTGCTACCTGTTTGATTGCATAAGCTACTTTGGATGAATCTAAGTTGTGCCACAGAAGGTTAGGCCATGTGAATTTCAAAAACATGAATAAACTTGTGAAGAATAACCTTGTGAGAGGTTTGCCTTCAAAATTGTTTAAAAATGATCATACTTGTGTGGCTTGCAACAAGGGAAAACAACATAGGGCATCCTGTAAGGTTAAATTAGAAAGATTAATCACTGAACCTTTACATACCTTACATATGGATCTTTTTGGCCCTACATCTGTCCATAGTATAAATCATACACGCTATTGCCTTGTCATTACAGATGATTGTACTAGATATTGTTGGGTGTTCTTTATGTCTAGGAAGGATGAAGCTACTCCTTTGATTCAAACCTTCATTAAGCAGATTGAAAACCTTCTTGATAAAAGAGTTAAAATCATTAGGAGTTATAATGGCACTGAGTTTAAAAACAAGAGCATGCTAGACTTCTGTGGTAATAAAGGAATTAAGCAACAATTCAGTAATGCAAGAACTCCTCAGCAAAATGGAGTTGCTGAGAGAATGAACAGGACACTTATTGAGGCTGCTAGGACTATGCTAGCAGATTCTCTCTTACCTACAACATTTTGGGCTGAAGCAGTCAGCAATGCCTGTTACATCTTTAATAGGGTTAGAGTGACCAAGCCTCAAAATAAAACCCCTTATGAACTTATGTTTGGCCATAAACCTGTTGTTAGCCACATAAGACCTTTTGGGTGTCATGTTACCATTCTTGATACTTTAAGTGTTCTTGGAAAATTTGAAGGAAAATCTGATGAAGGGTTTTTACTTGGGTATGCATTAAACAGTAAAGCCTTTAGGGTTTACAATCTAGTATCCAAGAAAGTTGAAGAAAATCTGCATGTAAACTTTCTTGAAGAAAAACCCAATGTCAAGGGAATTGGTCATACATGGATGTTTGATATTGATTATTTAACTGATTCTATGAATTATATTCCTGTCTCCAAGGAGAATCAAATTAACCCTATTGCAGGTACCAAAGAAGTTACTAACAATGCAGGTACCAGAGATCCTTCTAATACAGGGAACACTGATGATGTGGCTGAGCTTGTTGTGATTCCATCTACAAAGACCAAGTCTGTTGCAGCTGAAGCAGAAATCAAGACCTCTTCCTCTCAAGAAAAGGATTCTGCATTCAAATCTCAAGTTTCTGGCAAAGAAGTATCCCCTAACCTTACCAGTACTTCTCATTTTAAGTCTGGTAGTAGTGCTCAACCAGACCTTTCTTCAAGTACTGCTTGTGTTGATTCTGAGATGCCAGAACTTGAAGTATTTCCAAATCCTAATGAAGGTATCTTTGAAGGGGCTTCCTATGATGAAGGAGGCATTGTAACTGATTTCAACAACTTACCCACTGAAGTGGAGGTCAGTCCAACTCCCACTCTCAGGATTCACACCATTCATCCCAAGAGTCAAATAATTGGTAATCCCAAATCTGCTGTTCAAACAAGAAGTAGGGTGCAACATCAGTCTGATTCACTTGCACTCATTAGCCTGATTAAGCAACAACAAAGGGTCAATCATAAGGACCAGCAACATTGCTTATTTGCTTGCTTTCTTTCTCAAAGTGAACCCACTACAGTTTCTGAAGCTTTAGGGGAGGAAAGTTGGGTAGAAGCTATGCAAGAAGAGTTGTTGCAGTTCAAGCTACAGAAAGTATGGGTTCTTGTAGACCTACCCAATGGAGCTAAAGTTATTGGTACTAAATGGGTCTTCAGGAATAAAAGGGATGAAAGAGGGGTAGTTGTAAGGAACAAAGCAAGGTTGGTAGCACAAGGATACAAACAGGAGGAGGGCATAGATTATGATGAGGTTTTTGCTCCTGTAGCAAGGATTGAGGCTATCAGGTTATTTTTGGCCTATGCATCATACATGGGATTCAAAGTGTATCAGATGGATGTCAAAAGTGCTTTCCTTTATGGCACTATTGAAGAAGATGTGTATGTACATCAACCTCCTGGTTTTGAGGATCCTGCTAACCCCAATCAAGTGTATAAGGTTATTAAAGCTTTATATGGTCTTCATCAAGCTCCTAGAGCTTGGTATGAAACTCTTACACAGTTTCTTGAAGAACATGGATACATCAGGGGTGTAATTCACAAGACTTTATTCATTAAGAGAGACCAGAAGGATATCATTCTTGTTCAAATTTATGTGGATGATATCATTTTTGGATCAAGAAGAAAGTCTTGGTGTGATGAATTTGAAGGTTTAATGAAGAGCAGGTTTGAAATGAGCTCAATGGGAGAACTTACATTTTTCTTGGGACTGCAAGTTAAACAAAAGGATGATGGACTTTTTATTTCTCAAGACAAGTATGTTGCAGAAATTTTGAGAAAGTTTGAGTTCTCAAATGTGAAGACAGCAGTCACTCCCATGGAGAACAAGGTGCCTTTAACAAAGGATGAAGATGCTGCTGATGTAAATGTGCATCTTTACAGATCCATGATAGGCTCCCTCATGTATCTTACTGCTTCTAGACCTGACATTATGTATGCAGTTTGTATCTGTTCACGTTTTCAGGTACAACCAAAGACTTCACATCTTCATGCTGTGAAGAGAATCTTTAGGTACTTAAAGGGCAAACCTAATTTAGGCCTTTGGTATCCTAAGGAGTCATCTTTTGACCTGACAGCTTATTCAGACAGTGACTATGCTGGTGCAAGCATGGATAGGAAATCCACAACAGGAGGTTGTCAATTCCTTGGAAGGAGGTTGATATCTTGGCAATGCAAGAAGCAGACAATTGTGGCCAATTCAACTACTGAGGCTGAGTATGTAGCAGCTGCTCATTGCTGTGGACAAGTTTTTTGGATTCAGAATCAGATGCTGGACTATGGTTTGAATTTTATGAATACTGTTATCCATATAGATAATAAGAGTACTATCTGTATTGTTAAGAACCCAGTATATCACTCTAAAACTAAGCATATAGAAATCAGGCATCACTTCATTAGAGATTGCTTTGATAAAAAGTTGATTAGAGTGGAGAAAATACATACAGATTTTAATGTTGCTAATCTGTTAACTAAGGCATTTGATGGTCCTAGATTCAATTATCTGGTAGTTAACATTGGTATGATGAACCCCTAGTTTGAGTTAAGGGGAGGTTTGGCTTAAGGGGAGGTCAATCTGTAAAGTATGTTAAGTATGAGTACTTACCAGCATTTAGGTTATCTTTAAGTCTTGTAGTTTTGTTTTTAGGTCTGCTAGTTATAGAAAATTAAAAAAAAAAAAAAAAAAAAAAAAAAAAAAAAAAGAAAAAAAAAAAAAAATTGATTTTTGTCTTCTATTTCTTTTATAGATAATGCTGGATTAAGTAAATTTTCACAAGTTGTTAAGTAAGATTATTGGAACTTCTCACTTGGTGGAGGTGCTTTGCACTAACACATCAAAAGGTTATCAGTCCACCTTGTCTCATCAACACAAGGACTGGCTAATCCTGAGCAAACGGCTAACAGGTAAAGATTGGTCAAATCTGTTTATGGCTGACAATTTGCCAAAAATTATATGGTATTCAACTCACCATATCTATGATAAGTGAAGAGTTGACTAGCCCACAAGGTTATGGCTTGTGGTAAAGGCTGTGGAAAACCATAAATGGTAATCAATTCACCATGATGAGGTGCTTTTCCATCAAAGAATTGACTAGTCCAGAAGCAAACGGCTTTTGGTAAAGACTTAACAAATCCGTTGATAAGCTGATGATTTGCTAAAAATCATATGGTTATTAATGTACCATGGTCTTACACACCAAAACATTGGCTACTCCAGTGGTAATGGCTATTGGTAATGAGATTTTAAATCCATTACATTTTCAATGATTCACCTCTCACAGATGGTAACACATTTGGAAGTGATGAGAATAGTCTGGAACTTAAATGAATTTGATGTACATATAGTCAATGTTGCTGCAAAGACCATATCAGAAGAGCTTATCAAGATTCAAGCTGCTAGAAGAGATCAAGACCTAAATAAAGTTCAAAGTGTTCATGATTCAATCCTCAAAAGGCTTAATCAGAAGAACTTGAAGTTCATGGAGCATGAAGATCAAGTTAGGGGAGGATTGTTGGGAATTATGATACGAATCAAGAGAAGACAACTTAGGTCTGGTAATATATCAGAGTTAGGTCTGTCTTTGTAATTAGGTCTGGTAATGTAAAGTTAAGTCTGGTAGTATGTTTAAGTCTGGTTGACTTATAGAGTTAAGTCTGGTCGTGAAGTTAGGAAAGTCTGTTAGAGATAAGTTAGGAAAAGATACAAAACGTGTAAGTATCTTTATAGAAGATTTGTGAATATCTTCTGAGTCGGTTAGTATTAGGGGTTTCTTGTGTTATAAAAGGATCCCTAAAGGTTGTTAGCAATGTGTGTGAGTTGTACGAGTTCACTATTGTGATTATATTCAATATACGAAGTTAGTGATATTCCTGTGTGTTCTTCATTGTTCTTGTTAAGATTCCGCATTAACAACAACAATCACCTAGGGTTTCTCACTTAGATTGGTTCGGATTTATCCTAACCATCTACTAGGTATTCAAGACTACTTAGTGAACCACATACAATTCGTGGACCAACAATAACTGAATCAGCAGAATCAGTGAAATGGGTAAAAGTGCAGGCCTATTTTTAAGCTATGAAATAAGCAGAAAAATGGAATACCAGATGATTCACTAATTGTTGACCTAGCAAGCTACCTAGAAACCAAAAATCAGAGACTGAGTTAACCAAATAAGCTCTTAAATGAAAGCTTGAAAAAGTAGCAGACTAAAGGTGTTGTCTGTTTGAGCAGATTTGCACAAATGAGTACAAACCAAAAGATTACTTAACCAGGTTTTGTGTGTGGTCTTAAACCACTAAATAGAGCCTAAAGCTGCCAAAAACAAGGATCAAATAAGCACAAGCTTATCAGAAGCTTATATGGGCAGTAAGCTTCTAAAATTTCCACAATGGGTCCAAAAACACCAAACCTAGCTAATGGACTTATAATAACTTAACAACAGCTTATTCTAACTGATTTAAGCAAGATTGAAGTTAAGAAGTATGCAAATGAACAGTGAACAACCAAAATGACCCATTTGACCCATTTTGCCAAACACCCCTTTATGAAGGGTCTGTTGTGGCTTTTCAAAGGAAACAAGTTATTTAACTTATGATCACTGATTTTTTCTGACTAAATAACTTATTTAAACTATATTAAGCAACTTTTAAGGCAAAGATAAGCAGTACAATAAGCTATGCTATAAAAGACTATTTTTGGACTTTTTAAGTGATTTTTAGTAAAACTAAGATATTAACTATGAAATACCTATGAGACTGATTAAATACAATTAGCAACTAGTAATAAGCATGAAATAACAGTAATAAGCTATTAATAAGCTGTAGCACAGTAACCTTATGAAATGATGAAAATTGTAAAAACTTGCTTACAACTGATAATGATTTTAGAGCAATGGACCAAGAACAGAACCACTCCTAGCTTGTTCACACAAGCTAGAAAACCAGAAAAAGCCTTCCTTAATAGCTTATAACAACCAGAACAGCTTATTGGCCCTCAGGTTGACCTTTGTTGACTTTCTTCAACATTTGAATTTTATAACTACTAATCACTATATAAGCTTACAAAAAGCTATTATTAGCTTATATAAGCTTATAGAAAGGGTGTGGATTAGTTGTAATTATATCTTAACAGATTATGAGCTTATTCGAATTAATAACAACTTGAAATTCTATTGTAACTGAAATTTAGAACAAGATTGCTTTAACTAAGATTGCTTTGATTGAATTTAACTTAAATTACACCTGAGAATTAGAAATTACAAGCTATGACTACTGAATATAAAAAAAACGATTCTACTAATTAGCTACTTGCCATAAAAGGCTTACATTGCTATCTATATATACAAAAATAAAGTGGGATAAGTCTTCACTTCATCTCTGATCACTTGTGCACCCTTGATTAGCCTTGAATCAATCTGAGCCATCAAAATGGATTTTTGGCGCCAAAAGTGGATATAGTGGGAAAAACTAGCACATGCCTCTGTACTGATGGGGAAGACGCATTGAATGCGTTTTGGTTTGTTAGGTAAGGTGTTGGGAAGGTGGAAGGTGGTGGGTATGTCAGAGAGGCGGTGGAGGTGGTGGTATCTGGTATGGTTTAGGCGGGGTAGTGGTTTAGGAGAAGAGTTTGACTAAGTCAAACTTTGGGTTTTATTAATAAAAAGGGTCGGGTTTGGGCTTTATAAATTAGGTTGGGTAATTGTTTTGGGTTGTAACTGGGTTAGGATAGTTGGGTTGGCTGGGTTTAGTTTTAGTTAGGATAGATTTGGATTTTAGGTAAACTTTAGGGACCAATGTTGTATAATGCTGAAAATCCAAGGACCCATGCTGCCAAAATTCCAAACTATTTCCAAGGACCATTTGAGTCAAGTTTCAATAGTACAAGGGTATAATTTGATAAATTACACTTTTTAAATACCCGAGGACTAAATTTGCCAACATTGAAACTTGAGGGGTAAAAGTTGCCATTTTTAGAAAACTTTCATTCAGGGACTAAAAGTGAACATGTTTGATATCCCAAGGA
This sequence comes from Artemisia tridentata subsp. tridentata, assembly GCA_021014915.2. Lineage (NCBI taxonomy): Eukaryota > Viridiplantae > Streptophyta > Magnoliopsida > Asterales > Asteraceae > Artemisia > Artemisia tridentata. The sequence continues at coordinate 284,625,218 of CP139506.1, forward strand.
CTAAAGTTGACTTTTCTTTCATTTTAAACCTTCAGGGACTAATTCTGCCAATTTGTGAAACTTCAGGGACTGAAAATGACAATTAAGCAAACTTTGTTCGTTTTTCACTTGTTTTCAATCTTTTTGTTCCTGAATCATATAAAAACACATTTTATGATATTTTCTGTATTTTGAAGCATATCTGCATGTTTTTAAATGTTTTTGCAGATAAAATGTGACAGAAATGATGAGTATTTAGACACTCATCAGTACACGTCGCTTAACTTGTTTTCCGACACTAAGCTAGATGTCGAGTGCTAATCTTAGCTAGCACCAATCTACCACGATCTACCCGATCTACACCATACACGTCGCTTATCCTATTTCCGACACTAAGCTAGATGTCGAGTGCTAATCTTAGCTAGCACCAATCTACCACGATCTACCCTTGATCCACATAATCAATCACACAAGCCCAATGGCTTCAAGAGATCTTCACTATCTCTTAAGATCACAATGATCTTGACTCTCTCTCTCTCACAAAAGAAAAACAATCTTGATGTATGCTATGATACATTCAAGAGTGTAACAAATATTACAAGACCTAACAACTCCAACACTTTGTATCTACTTGGATACTTTGTGTTCTTCTCTTGCTAATCAAGAGGGATGACAACACTTTGTATCTACTTGGATACTTTGTGTTCTTCTCTTGCTAATCAAGAGGGATGACAACACTTTGTATCTAGGATACTTTGTGTTCTTCTCTTGCTAATCAAGAGGAATGAAGAGGATCACTTGAAAGGATAATTGGATCACTCTTAAACAACCTAAGACTCTCCAAATGATCAAAGAAAGTTATCTAAGTGAAGAGGGATAAGACCAGAGAAAAAGGACTGGAAAAATCAAGTTGGAAGTGTGGAATGGTCCACTATTTATAGGCAAGGGAAAATCTGACCGTTACAGCCCTACGGCTCCACTAAATACCCGACGGCTCCACTAAATTTAGTGGAGCCGTCCATACTTAACGGTGTCGTGGACGCTCCCTTTTTTGTCTTTAGTGGGGAAGGTTTATTTGGGGAAGTTGGAGCTGTTTTGGGGGAAAAAATGACTGTTGGGAGTTTTCAAATTTATTTTTCTAAATAAAACATTTCTTTTTAATTCAAAAATAATTTGTAAAATATATTTTTGAAAAAATGTTTTGTCACATTAAAAATGTGAAGTTTAGAAAAATATAATCCTTTGATCATTTGTCAAGTGGTAGATTTGTTTGTCCATACCTTGAGTGATTTATGTCGGGATGGAAATCTACGACTTCGTTGAAGCATACTTGAGACGTCGGGAGGTGTTGATGAAGTATGCATTGATGATTTGTGTTTACAAGTAACTTGCACATTTTACGTTATGTATTACAAGTTACATGTTTGTCATCATTAAAACCGAAGAAACCGTTTAGTTTAAATATCGTAATATTTGCACTAACAGTACCAATCATTCTCCAATCATTATGCCATCATTAAACTCATTAAACAACCAGATCCAAACATAAGACTCCTAACCCTAATCGCATAACTAGGGTTTTTTTTTCCTTTTTCCTTATTTTTTTTCTCAAAATCCGATTACACAATAATTCCAACATAATTTATTTAAGCCTCAACAATTCAAGTGGCTATTTTTCCAGAGTGATATGATCATGATAGAACCCAGAAAAATTATGCTTGAAGCTCAGAAAATTCGTATGAGTTGTATAGAATTTATTTGTGTTTTTAGGGTTTACTTCTCATAAATTTCCATATGATCAAATGAGCATGTATGATTCGAATCTATCATTTTTCCAGAGTTGTAAGAGGCATATAGAGTCCAGATAAAATAGGTTTCGAACCTAGAAAATTCGTATGAAGTATTTTAGATTTTATGTACGTTTTTGATACTTTTAATTATTTCGATTAAACAAGCTTGCATGGAATGAATCCAATCGTGAAAACATGATTAATATGATCAAGAGGGATGGGGAAAATTACCTTTAGCAAGAATCGAACCAAGAATGACAAGGAAAGAATTTCTTGTTGTCGGCTAGAATAAAACGACCCAAAAATTCTTTTGAACACACGATCGACCCAAAAATCTTGAAACTATTTTTCTCATCTTCTTTGGACGTGATAGAACCCAGAAAAATTATGGGAGAGCCTTCAAAAATTTTGGATGTGTGTTTGTGAGTTTTGTTTGATATACGGTATAAAGAAAATGGGATTGGATTGGAGTATAAAAGGAATGTCGTGTGGAATAGAGAAAATGGGGCTAAAATTCTGGTCCTAATTTTTGGATGGGGATCACAAATTGATTTGTAGTGTTTCCTTAATTTTGGGTGGTATTTATCCTTATTTATTTGATTAATTTACAAAGATATAAATACATAAAAATATAATTCGGCCCATTTATAATTCAAATGGTGTGACAAGTATTTTTAGGGCTTTAAGAATATTAAAATGTTCATGTAGAAATTTTCATAATTCATATATTGTATTTTCCCAAGAGTTTGGGATTTATTTGGTATTTTATTCAACTTTAAATTGAAATTTAAGGCTACAGGGGTATTTTGGTCATTTTGCATGTTTCAGATTTTAGGGTTTTACAACTCTTCCCCTCTAACAAAAAATTTCGTCCTCGAAATTTGAAGTCGCAAATTTAGACAATGTCGTAGCAAATCGTAAAAGGTCGTCGCGAACAATCCTCACGCCCGGGGAGGTTCTTCCAGAAGGATCTTCAAAACAAATGGTTTCTCATGACTCGATCAAACAAGGTGGGTTCAGATTCCTCAGAAGAAGACAAATTAGGTTGATTCAGATCAAAAGAACCATACAATATAATATGAATGATAGGTGGATCTTCTGAAATGCTTATATGGAATACAACAGAACTTCAAATCAGATTAACTGTATCATCAGTAGAGAGCTCTACAAGGAATTCAAGATTTATAAGTGAGGTCAACAGAATGTAAAACGAGAGTTCAAACTAATCCAGATATCTAATGAACGAAGGCAGAGTATACGCGTAGGTATAATGAACCTAAAGTCTCACTAATCACGGATAATCCAACGGAGATCAGATTCTAAACTGCTTTGGTACTCCCCCAAGACATCCTATGGCCACAATGAGTGCACGTTATATGGTGTAAGTATTATCACGTTGATCAGGCGTCATAATACTAGCACCACATAAATATGCCTTCATGATGATCATACTTTATCTCGAGTCGTGAGTATAACAACCTATCTTAATCCACCTAGTACTTCTACAGTCTCAGAGTCAACCAGATCAAAGTCATAGTCAAGAGAGAAATAAGACTATTCGCAAGAGTATCGGAATTTCCAGATTGCCTAGCAGAGTAAGGCACGTCGTCACAAGCATCAGATTTTCCACGGTTCGCCAAAATTCCTTAGAACAAAGCCATCATCGAACATACGAAAATAAGCACGGGGCTGAAATGCTTCTAGGAAACTTAAATCATTAGCGGATCTTATCATGATATAACGAAGCTTAAGGGAGTCAACAGAACTGAGAACTAATCGTCAATAACTTCGGTCTTCACAGAACCAATTCTTCCAAACATAAAAGGTCTGATTCAGAAATCCGTTCATTCAAAACATCTACTCTCTTCAAGTCCGGTTAATATGTCTTCGTTTGTCCATCAGTCGGGAAGTGAAGCAAAATCGTCTGGTTCATCACGCCTCCTGCAGTTCTTCTTGGAATGTGATGGAGTAATGTGAATTTCTGGCACGATCTTTAAGTTCCTTCATCATTTAGTCTACTTCCGCTCTCAATTCATCTTAGTACAACCAAAATGAATAGGGAAGTGAGACTGTACGTCTTCATCAGCTCCAGGTTCGCCGTCTTTCTTCTGCATCGCCAACACTTCTGTCTTGTAAGGAATGTCTTCACTCTTCAGGGTAGTCACCGCTGTTGTCAACTCTAGGTCAGGTAGTGAAGTAATACTTCTGATGCATTTCTAGTTGTCTTGATGCATACACAAAACCTTCTGAGTCTCTTTCTGAAATGTCTCAAAATTTGTTCCGTCTGAAGGTATGGAAACAAATTTCTATTTCAGCTTTCCAAAACTTCATTCTCAATCAGACTAAGCTGTTTCTCTCTGGTCACGAAATTTATCAAGGGTAACGCAAGTTGTAAACGTCTTCAGAATTCTGATGCAAGGTTCAAAAGATTTCAGTTTACCATTTTGTTATCGGTCTTGACCATTTGGTGATAGTTTCAAAATTTGCGGGATTTAAAAGGGATATTCTCAATCAAGAAAAACCGTTGTCTCAACAGATATCAATCTCTCAGAATGCACAAGTGATCGTCAAATTTCTTACAAAGTGCAAAAATGATTTTCATGTTCTTCTTCGTCTCCGAATGTACTATTAAGTCATACAATGACCATTTGCCCAAGTACTCACGAGAACACATTCATTTATCAAATTTACAGAATAGTCAGAGCTTTAGCTAATACTATTAGCGTCACAAATCTTTATATCAGTCGTTACAAATGCGGACAGCGATCTCAAGAATAACCTCAATTCATATTTCCATCTGAAGGAAACTTCGCGCTCTGAAATTGAATAGATACAAAATCGTTTCAGGTGGAGAAATAAGGGTTCCAAATAGCAATACGGTTCAGCTTCCAGAATCAATACATGTCTCTTGTCATCATTCTTCTTTATCGCGAACAAAACTGAGATACGTCAAGGAAATACACTTAAGCGAACTTACTTCTCACTCCGGTGGAAAATTTGGTGGTTCAATCAGAAATCGTGTTCAGAAAATTCAGGGTGCCAAGTATTTCTCAAGGTGAGGTTCATTCATGGGTGTACGAAATGGGTTTAAGGAAAACTTCATAACCGCGAAAGTAACACACGAGTCCCCAGAGTAATAGCGATAGCAGAAAGTTTAACAATCGGTAATCGTGGTAGGGAGTTCAAATTGTTTCAAACGCCAAAGGTGAGGCATAGGAGGATAGTTGTCAACCAACCAATCCTTTATCAGAATAAAATCGGAGTTAACCGTCCACAGAAAGACAGATCAACAAGGCAAATCTTATCGTCCGAAATGAGAGGGAAACATTCTTATACTCGTGGTTAAACACCACAAGACTTCTCATAGGGACAGAGATGGTTAAGACGAAATCAAATGATGTCAGAAAATTTATAGATGCTTATCAAGAGGCAAGAGACAATGAACAGAAGGTATCAAATGCTTATCAAAAGCAAAAGACAATTAACAAGAGGTGTCAAGTACGTCATCGCCAAGGAGATTTTCAGAATGCTTAAAGAGGTATCAAAAAGATTAACAAAAGGATCAGAAGTCAGAGTCGGACTCTGCAGACAAGGATCAAATAGTGTCAGGCCATATTATGCAGTTCTCAATGCCTTCCAGATTTATTTAATTCTCAAATCTTGGGTAGTGCAAAGCATAAGCTTTCAATTTCTAAAAGTGATCTTAACAGACTTAAATCAAAAGCAGGGCACGAATCAGAGTGATGCGGAAGCAAAATACTTAAACAAATGCCTTATAGCCTACCCATTCCTCACTGGTCAAAACTAAAGTTCATATCAAGAAATCCTAAAGCAAGTTCTCAGGGTGCTCTCCTATGTTCTTACAGTGGAAGCCTAATGGTCCAGAACTCACAGGTCAAGGGTAAATGTATTACGAGTCGCAGCCTGTCGCTCTGATACCATAAATTGTAACACCCCGACCCGACAGGGGTAGAGATGTCAAAACAATGGTGACATATCAGAAACATACACAAGCATACATCTTCAATAATACAAAGGAATACAAAGGTTACAAGAAATTACAAGGAAATACAAGATTCACAAAGGAATAAATACTAAGTTTGAAATGTAAATTCTTCTAGTTATCTCTGTAACAAAATATCTATCCCAGTGTAGTCTTCTAAGTCCAATGGTACTCTCCACTCATACCCAGCTTTCTACTAAAAACCTACCGCAGGAAAAGAAATGCGGCTGAGCTACGAGAGCTCAGTGAACAGATATAACGGTAACAAAGCAGTAATAAAGAATAGTACAGAGTGTCAGAAATATATGTCATGCAGATATAATCAGAATCAAAGGATAAATAAAGGAGTGAGGATAAAGGATAAGGAATAATAAGTAGGTAAAGGTAAAAAGGAAATAGTGCAAGGTATAATAATGGTCAAAGGTAAGTAATGTATATGGTAAAGGTAAACAGTAATCCACCACGAGCCCAGAAATAGAGATATAATATATATAACCATGCCATCATCATCAATCAGAGGGGTGTCCTCTCAGTAACCAGATAATATGAGGGGTGTCCTCATGTATCAAATACATATGGAGTAGCTAACTCCCAGAGGTTGTGAAAGACGTGTATCGCACACACCATCAGTCACCAGAGATATATATATAACCAGTAAATATTAACAGATAACAGAGATAGAACAAATCTAGGATGCATCCATACGCCCCAAGTGGCCAGAGTCTACCAATAAACACCAGATAAAATAAAGTCAGGGACGGGATAGGTCATCTCTCTCCTACCCTAGAGTCAAGCCATCGGTGCATCAATGACAAGGACATGAACACCTCATGCCTAGTGAGTTGGCTCGTAGTATCAAACTGTGGGTCAGGGTCCAGTATCAAGTATCAGGTGTCCAAGTTCAAGTTTTATATCAGATGGTTCAAGTCAAGTTTCATTTCAAGTATATCAGATCAAGGTTTATATCAATGTATATCAGATCAAGGTTTATCAATGTATATCAGATCAAGGTTCAGAACAAGATGTCATATCAAATGATTCAGAAAAATATCTCAAAATATTATAATCAAAAGTTTATAGCAAAAGTTCATTTCAGAAGTTTCTATCAAAAGTCCATTGAAAGCAATCCTTTAATAATGGTTTTTCATAGGCATAATCTTTCAAAGTAGGTTTCATAAAAATGATCTTTCAAAACGGATTTTCATAAAGATTGTCTTTAAAAATAGTTTTCATAAAAGTTAGTAGAATTTCATACAAAAGTATAAGTATTATTTTAAACAAATGATTTTTCTCGAACATTTCCAGGTCATAATTAAAAGGTTTTCACAACATAGATTCATATCAGAGGTCATAACAAAGGGAATCATAGAAAAGGTTCAAAGCAAAGGAAATCATAGCAATGGAATCAAATCAGAAGTTAAACAGATCAGAATATGAAAAAGATCATAACAAGGTTCACAAAACAGGGGAAAGCATAGCAAGGTTCAAAGGGAACAAGATATCAAAGAGAAGGAGTTCATGAGAAACCTGTGAGAAGGTCAGAATATCTGTACCTTATACCGCAAGTGACAAACACAACAGAAAATATAAAGGTCGGACGTAAACTCCATCTTCAGCGAATCTACACGAATCATGACTGTCTTATTAAAAGCTTATTTAATTCAGATTACTTGTTTTAGTCGGCTTTCCAGTTTTAGTAACTTTCCTTTTCAGGTAACTTTCCAAAAATAGCAACTTTCCATATCTAGTAACTTTCTATTTTTAGTAGGTTTCCAGAATTAGCATGTATTACAAGTCGTTCATTTTAATCCATAAGTTTCCCATAATTACAGTTCCAATCCTTTAACTTTAACCATTTTACAAGTTAAACCCTTAAGTTATATAAATTACAAATTAAACCTTATTATTAATTAAATTACAAATTAATCCTTACAATATTCATATTTACACATTAAGCCTTCAATTATTACAAATTACACATCAAGCCCCTTATATTAAGTATTATACGAATCCACCTTCAAGTTTCCAGAATTTACAAAACAAGTCCCTTAATTTAATTATTTTTCATTCGAATGAGAATAATTACCAAAATTACCAATTAAACCTTTTACTTACAAAATTAACACAAGATACCCCCATATTATATTTTATACATTTTACCCCTGATCCAAAATGACTTATAAAAATAACCCTCATGTTTAAATAATTTCAAAACACACCCTTCTAGTTTTATTTTCCAATCGGTTTACTTTTTATTTTCCAAAACCTAACCCTAATTGTACCAATCATTCTCCAATCATTATGCCATCATTAAACTCATTAAACAACCAGATCCAAACATAAGACTCCTAACCCTAATCGCATAACTAGGGTTTTTTTTCCTTTTTCCTTATTTTTTCTCAAAATCCGATTACACAATAATTCCAACATAATTGATTTAAGCCTCAAAAATTCAAGTGGCTATTTTTCCAGAGTGATATGATCATGATAGAACCCAGAAAAATTATGCTTGAAGCTCAGAAAATTCGTATGAGTCGTATAGAATTTATTTGTGTTTTTAGGGTTTACTTCTCATAAATTTCCATATGATCAAATGAGCATGTATGATTCGAATCTATCATTTTTCCAGAGTTGTAAGAGGCATATAGAGTCCAGATAAAATAGGTTTCGAACCTAGAAAATTCGTATGAAGTATTTTAGATTTTATGTACGTTTTTGATACTTTTAATTATTTTGATTAAACAAGCTTGCATGGAATGAATCCAATCGTGAAAACATGATTAATATGATCAAGAGGGATGGAGAAAATTACCTTTAGCAAGGATCGAACCAAGAATGACAAGGAAATAATTTCTTGTTGTCGGCTAGAATAGAACGACCCAAAAATTCTTTTGAACACACGATCGACCCAAAAATCTTGAAACTATTTTTCTCATATTCTTTGGACGTGATAGAACCCATAAAAATTATGGGAGAGCCTTCAAAATTTTTGGATGTGTGTTTGTGAGTTTTGTTTGATATACGGTATAAAAAAAATGGGATGGGATTGGAGAATAAAAGGAATGTCGTGTGGAATAGAGAAAATGGGGCTAAAATTCTGGTCCTAATTTTTGGATGGGGATCACAAATTGATTTGTAGTGTTTCCTTAATTTTGGGTGGTATTTATCCTTATTTATTTGATTAATTTACAAAGATATAAATACATAAAAATATAATTCGGCCCATTTATAATTCAAATGGTGTGACAAGTATTTTTAGGGCTTTAAGAATATTAAAATGTTCATGTAGAAATTTTCATAATTCATATATTGTATTTTCCCAAGAGTTTGGGATTTATTTGGTATTTTATTCAACTTTAAATTGAAATTCAAGGCTACAGGGGTATTTTGGTCATTTTGCATGTTTCAGATTTTAGGGTTTTACACTACTGTCATGGAGCAGGTATGGATTCAGCTGGCGAGCCATGCCAGTTTGCTCGATGTGCACTCAGATCAGATTGAGAGGTTAGAGTAGCCTGACTGCATTCAGAGTGTTGAGAGGCGGATTGGGACAGTTGACAGGGCTGCATGTGTATTGTTTGATGAGATGTATGCTGATAGACGTGTGATGATTGGCCTGAGAGCCAGATTAGAGGCACTGGAGAGGTTACATGGTAGAGAGCTCAGGGATTTGGACTTTAGGGCTATCGGTTTGGGTAGAGGCCAAACCAGGATTCATGGGATGTTGAGGAGAGCTCGAGGTGCTGATCGCGCTCAGTGGCAGAGGATCATGACTGCTGAGTATACGATCGGTGCTGTGATGAGAGAGAACCAGGAGTTGAGACACCGTGTGGATCATTTAGAGGCTGCCATTGGAGGGATGACTGCAGCATTTGAGCAGTTACGCCTTGAGCGTGATCGAGCCTAGATTAGTTTCAGTGGATGATGTATTCCACTAAACTGATGAGTTATCAGTTAGTGATGAACTATTAGCCTTGCTTGTGATTTTGTCTACCTTTATTTATTTCGATATATATATATATATATATATATATATATATATATATATATATATATATATATATATATATATATATATATATATATAACAAGCTTGGTTTATCTATTTTGATTGTTCGTTTCCTCTGTGGTTGACTTTATTCTTGCATTCTGTCTGTGATGTTCATATACTCATGTGACACCTTCACTCTATAATCGAGATCTCATTTATTTTCATCTTCTTGTGATGCGGATAAATGGCACCCAAGCGAAAGTCAACCAGAGTCACACGAGGACGAACTGCTAACACACCTGCCCCAGCAAGAGCAGTGCGAGGCAGGACTGCTGAGAATGCCACCCCGGCAAGAGCCACGCAAGGAAGAAATGCTGAGAACGCCGCCCCAACCAAGGCCGCGGCAAACCCACCTGTGGTAAACCAAGCAACGCTAGATCAGCTTGTCAATGATCGTGTGGTCGCCGCACTCGCAACCGCAAACAACTCAACCACCAACACCGGAATGTCAAGGCCAGTGACCAACAGCCGTGGCTGCACCTACTCTGAATTCCGAAAGATCATGGTTGGAGGTTTCGGAGGAACAGAGGGATCCGTTGGCCTGACTAGGTGGATTGAAAAGCTAGAAACCGTGTTTCGCATCAGTGGTTGTAACGATGACGACAGGGTCAAGTATGCATCTTTCACTTTCATGGATGCCGCTTTGACCTGGTGGAACAACTACATGAAATCTGCCAACATGGATGTTGCTTATGCTATGCCGTGGGATGACTTCAAGGAGTTAGTGCTTAGGAAGTATTGCCCACGAAATGAGGTCAAGAAGTTGGAGATAGAATTTTGGAACTTGAAGGTGCAGAATAACAACATGGCTGCTTACAACCATAGATTCCAGGAACTGGCTTTGCTATGTCCTGAAATGGTTCAGACTGAGACGCGACTGATTGAGAGGTATATCGGAGGTTTGCCAAAGTCCATAAGAGGAGATGTGACTACCTCAAGGGCTGCAGATCTCCATGAGACCATGGAAATAGCCAACAAGTTGATGGACCAGGAATTGGAGGATGTCCCAGAAAAGAGTACTGACAACAAGAGAAAGTGGGAAGACCACTCGAAGGGTAGCAACAGTAAATCTCAAAACAAAAGGCAGGAAGTGGCAAAGGCTTATGCAGCAGGTTCAGGTGAAAAGAGGGGGTATGATAGGAATGCACCTCTTTGCAACCGCTGTAATCTACACCACAAAGGACAGTGCACGGTTAAGTGTCACAACTGACAGAGAGTGGGACATTTGGCCAAGAATTGCAGGTAAAGACCCCTAGCCACCGCTCAAGCAGCACCACCCAACAACCGCAGGGCGGAAGTCACCTGCTATGGATGTGGTGAGAATGGTCATTACCATAATGAGTGCAATAAACTCAGAAGCCAGGGAAATGGTGGTGGTCATGGTAACCATGGAGCAAAAGTTAACAATGGGAACCAGGGCAATAGAGGAGGAGCCCGTGGGAGAGTTTATGCTGTGGGTAGAAGGGAAGCCCAGGACGACCCGAATGTGGTGACGGGTACGTTTCTTTTAAATAATCGTTATGCATCAATATTATTCGATACGGGAGCAGATAGAAGTTTTGTGTCGACTGCTTTTAGTTCCTTAATTGATATTGCTCCAACCACCTTAGACAACGTATTTGACTTAGAATTAGCTAACGAGAATTTAGAAAGGGTAGATACCATTATAAGATGTTGCACTCTAAACTTGTTAAACCACTCATTCAACATCGATCTCATGCCTGTAGAGTTGGGTAGTTTTGACATCATCATAGGGATGGATTGGCTATCTAAATACCATGCCGTCATCATCTGTGATGAAAGATCGTCAAAGTACCCTACGGGAACGAGTTTTTGATGATAGAAGGAGATCGGAGCGATCGTACACGCTCATCGAGATTGAGCATCATCTCGTGTACGAAGGTGCAGAAATGCATCGAGAAAGGATGCCTGTAACACCCCAAAAATCATAATATTGCGGAAGCATACACTTTGGGTGCTACTAAATCGATAATCACAACACAAGATATAGGAAACGGATTAAAAATCCGTTTTAAAATACATTACATTTTTAAATACGTGTTGTCTTACATAAAATCCATTTCAAATAAAAATGTAGCCCATTAAACAAAGCGGTCCAAATTTCAGAGTTAACGCAATACTAAAAACATTTCCAACATTTATTATGACCATCGCCATGCCCTGCCTTCAGCTAACACACCTCAGTTTTCTGAGAAAAACATGCTAAAAGTCAGCTAACGCTGGTGAGTTCATAGGTTTAAAGTAAATAGCACATATGGACCAATAGCAATATCAGCAAAACAAATCAGCAACAACACACTATCCTGCTATGCAAACACTAAGCCTCATCTAACAGAACTATGACATCGCAACATGCCAAGCTGGCACTAGCTAGAAAGGGGTGCCCGCGAGTGTTAATCCCTAGACACTCGGCCTATTTTCATATGGTATACGTTCGCCTTGGCTATGCCGAGCCAACCGAACGGGGGTGTCATCCCCAATAGATCTATTTATATCAAACGGCTTCCTAGAAAGGAATTAACGGTTGATGATAGTGGGCGCAATGGGATTCAGCTAAACTTAGGTTTCTGCATATTAGTGTGTATAAAAACAAAATTTCCTTTTTGGTCCATGAAAACAGTTTTGCATGTTTCTCACCCCAAAGCTCGTAAAACAAATCATATAAAAATATGGGGCTATAAACTCACCTTAAATACAACAGCAATCTGCTAATCAACAAAATAGTGCAACCGCGCCGACACGCAACCTAAATCAGTACGGTAAGTCTTAGCGAAAGTATTCGTGTCTTATATGTCTTTACTTTATTTGAAAAGTTTACGTGTGAACAGTGCTCGTATATTTCTTGCTTGCTGTGTGGTAAAGTATATTTCAAAATGATTTATTGTTGTTACTCTTGATGGTGGCTCATGGTGAAAGTGTACGGTGGGAACACGTGACGGAACATCCGTGCTAGTACTTAAGTATTTAATTAATTAAGAATTATAATTAATTAAATAGGTTTTTCAAAAAATTAATAAAGTAATAAAGTTAGTGGATGATTATTATATTATAAATATTATTTATTATTTATAATACAATTTTAATTATAAGAAATTTAGAAACATTGTTAAGTATTTTTAGAAAAATTTACCTAAGTTAAGTATTTTTACTAAAATACTCTAAGTGTTAGATTCTTAGAAAATTTGGGCATGACCCATTCGTTTATACAATGTTTCCATTTTTCTCAGGTGTTGCAATTCCTCAAATAATTTGCATTGTTAACTATATTTGCAAAATTGGTTCATATGTATATATTGGTCATCGTAAGTATTTTTATCGTTATAATTACGTTTAATTATTAACAATAGATTTTGACACAAAGTCAATATTAATAAGAATTTGGTTGAAATGTCATTTTTCACCCTTTTGGAGACTAACGCGTCTCAAAACAAGTCCAAAATTAGTTTTCGTTATATTTATCGTATCGTTAAGTAATAATATCCATAGTGAGTCGGAAAATATTTCAAAAATCATTTTTGTTACCCGACATATCTATTGGGCCGAAACTTATGAAATAAGCCCAATAGTTAATTTTTAGTCCAAACCATTTAGCCTTTTTAATTTACGATATATATATCGTTAGTTTGCTAAAAATAATTTTAACACATTCGTTAAACCCATTTGGTCAAAAAGTCAAAGTTGCTTAATCTTTTGTTGGGCTCGGCCCAACAGCCCATACGTGGCTTTTTAGTCCATCAATTCACATTTAGCCCATTGTTTTGTAATTTGTAAATATTAGTTAAGTAACAAACTTTTAATTTTATCAATTAAGCTCTTATAAATAAGCTATTAAGTCAAATAGTCAAATATGACCAAAATACATTATATTCGACCCATATAACATAAGTCGACCCATTTTCACATTTTTATAAGCTAATCTCTAATAATTATGGCTTATTCAATAAGCTATTCCAAATAAGCTTTTAAGCATAAATTCCACCATTTCACCACTTGAGCCAAAATTTTATGTTTTTCAAAACCCCAATAGTTTTGTAATTTATTCAAGCCTATTTACATATATATAGCCTCAAAGTGTATATATTGCTTAATCTCGCGTAATTAACGTTAATCATGTTTGTATCATCAAACTAACACCATATGCATCAAGATTTACCACACAAGCAAGAAATTTATAAATTTGTTCAAAGATCATATATGTATGTCGAGCACTATATAATTCATACAAGCCCTAGCTTTTTTTCCATTTTAACAAAATATATACATTTAACAATTTTTAACATCATTAGACATCAAATGAACATGTAATTAACAAGATTAGAAAATTTTGATGATTCCTTACAATGTTTTTGAAGTTAACATGTGATAGGAGAGACCAAGAACAACCCAAACTTCACCAAATTTACCCAAACCACGTTCCAAATAACCCGAAATGCTTGAATATACACTCTAAATTACTTGAACTTCAAAGAAAAATGTTGGATCTTGGATAATTAGAGTGAGCCGTGAGTTTTGAGTGTAAAATAATCTAGGAAAGTTTGTGTGTGTATTATGGATAAGAGATTTTGTTTTAGAGTCATTTAGAGTAAGATGCAATATATATAAGATTAAATTGGTGTTAGTGGTAAATTTTTGGCTTGTAGTGGGGAAGACTCACCCAAGGCCGGTTATGGTTAAACTAGGGGAGGGAAGATTTTATTTTTACTCCTCGTTGGTGTATTGTGTGTCGGTTTGAGCTTAAAACGTAACCGTAAAGTCCCGGTTTGACCTTTTTGGACACGTATAAATAAAATAAAGTTTTTATCCACGTTTTTGTCAGAAATGTAATAAAATATTATTACTGACTCATAAATATATTTATTTGACTGTTACCATGTGTACTGTGCTGTCGGTACGCGTGTGCGGTTGTTTTTCAGTAAAATGTGAGAAAGCTCTCAGTTAATTACGAGACTTGTCAGTAACCATCAGAAATAGGATAATTTATGCTTACTGACAAGAATATACTTTTTCTGCAGTGACTGTAAGCTATAGTATGCGGAACAGCTCCCAAAAGTGCTCAAAAATACTCAGAAACATGCAAATGCGTATAGAAATGTTTAGCTTAAAAATAATTAATACTCATTTAATATTAATTAACAACGTGAAAATTACCATTTGTCACAGTCTCCCCAGCTAATCGGGAAATCCGTCCTGGATTTCAATTTACGTTACTCGTTGGGTTTGAAAAGAGATGAGGATATTTTCGCTTGATTTCATCCTCTCGCTCCCAGGTGTACTCGGGGCCTCTGCGAGAGTTCCAACTGACCTTCACAATTGGGATACGACTCTGCTTTAGTCGTTTAACTTCCCGGTCCATGATTTCAATCGGCTCTTCGATGAAATTTAGTTTCTCGTCAAGCTGAATCTCATCCAAAGGAATAACGGCGTTATCATCCGATAAGCACTTTTTCAAGTTGCTGACATGAAAAACGTCATGCACAGCGCTGAGCTCAGATGGCAATTCGAGTCGGTAGGCTACCGGCCCGATTCTGGCGAGGATTTCGAAAGGTCCAATATAGCGAGGGTTCAGCTTACCACGCTTGCCAAATCTTATCACGCCTTTCCATGGCGAGAACTTTAACATCACTTTGTCTCCCACTTGGAACTCAAGGGGTTTTTGCCTCTTGTCGGCATAGCTCTTTTGACGGTCACGAGCCACTTGTATTCGACTCTTGATCTGCACGATCTTCTCAGTAGTCTCGTGGACTAGGTCTGGTCCGATAAGTTGGCTTTCTCTGAATTTAGCCCAACAAATTGGCGATATGCACTTACGACCATAAAGTGCCTCATACGGTGCAGCTTTAATGCTGGTGTGATAGCTGTTGTTATAAGAAAACTCGGCTAATGGGAAATGCCTATCCCAGCCGTTCCTAAAGTCAATCACACAGGCTCTCAGCATATCCTCTAATGTCTGAATGGTCCTCTCACTCTGACCATCAGTCTGAGGATGATAAGTTGTACTCATGTCAAGGTCGGTTCCCAATGCGTCCTGAAGCGACCTCCAAAAATTTGACGTGAATCTGCTGTCTCGATCAGAGATAATAGAAACAGGCACACCATGCCTTGCGACAATTTCCTTCACATACAGTCGCGCTAGTTTATCCATGTTGTCATTCTCCTTTATAGGAAAGAAATGCGCTGATTTAGTGAGACGGTCTACGATTACTCAAATCGTGTCATAACCGCTCGACGTCTTAGGCAACTTAGTGATAAAATCCATAGTGATACGCTCCCATTTCCATTCTGGGATCTCAGGTTGAACAAGCAGACCGGACGGTCTCTGGTGTTCAGCCTTGACCTTCGAGCACGTTAAACACTTACTGACGTACTCAGCTATATCGGCCTTCATGTTTGGCCACCAATACAACTTCTTCAAATCTAAGTACATCTTGTCAGATCCTGGGTGAATGGAGTACTTGGATTTGTGGGATTCGTGCATGATCAAATCACGAATTCCTCCATATAACGGGATCCAACACCTGTCCCCATAACACAAAACTCCATCAGATCTTCTTACGAAGCCATTCTCACCCTGAGCCTCAAGAATTTTTGCTGGAAGCGGCGAACTGATCGTCATCCCTAACGATCTGACTCTGAGGGGTTTGATCCGCTCCTTTCTGCTGAGGGCGTCGGCAACTACATTTGCCTTGCCTGGGTGGTAACGGATCTCACAATCATAGTCGCTAAGCAATTCCAACCATCGGCGCTGTCTCATGTTCAGCTCCTTCTGGTTCAAGATATGCTGTAGACTCTTGTGGTCGGTATACACCACGCACTTAGTACCATAAAGATAGTGCCTCCAAATTCTCAGTGCAAACACGACTGATCCTAACTCTAGGTCATGGGTTGTGTAGTTTTTCTCATGGGTTTTCAGATGTCGAGAAGCGTATGCGATCACCTTCTCTCTCTGCATCAGCACAGCTCCCAAACCCTTGTGGGATGCGTCACAATACACAACAAAATCTTCGCTACCCTCGGGTAGAGCCAAAATAGGTGCACTACACAATCTTTCCTTAAGGAGTTGAAAAGCCTCTTCCTCCTTATCTCCCCAGTCGTATTTCACATTCTTTTGTGTCAGTTTCGTCAATGGCTTAGCTATCTTAGAAAAACCTTCTATAAACCTTCGGTAATAGCCGGCAAGTCCTAAAAATTGTCGTATTTCAGTAGGTGTTGTGGGCGTTGCCCAATCCTTGATTGCCTCAATCTTGGCAGGATCTATGCAAATCCCTTGCTTATCTATCACGTGACCAAGAAACTGCACAGTCGATATCCAGAATTCACACTTCGAAAACTTAGCATATAACTCCTCCTTTTTCAATAATTCCAGAATTAGCTTGAGGTGTTCCTCATGCTCTTTCTCATTCTTGGAATATATCAGGATATCATCAATGAATACTATCACGAATTTATCCAAATACGGCTTACATACCCGATTCATGAGATCCATGAATACAACTTGTGCATTTGTCAAGCCGAAAGGCATAACTTGGAATTCATAATGGCCATATCGGGTTCGGAATGCGGTCTTCGGGATATCCTCATCCTGGACTCGAAGCTGGTGATAACCCGATCTCAAGTCTATCTTTGAATAAACCGATGAAACTTGTAACTGATCAAACAAATCATCGATTCTCGGGAGTGGGTACCTATTCTTAATGGTTAGCTTATTCAGCTCTCGATAGTCAATACACATCCTGAAGGATCCATCTTTCTTCTTAACAAACAAGACAGGAGCTCCCCAAGGCGAAGAACTCGGTCTGATAAAACCTTTTCCGGACAGTTCAACTAACTGATCAGACAATTCCTGTAACTCCGTAGGTGCTAATCGATAGGGTGCTCGCGCTATAGGCGCGGCTCTTGGCACTAAATTGATTCGAAATTCGATTTGTCTGGCTGGTGGGAGTCCAGGTAGGTCTTCTGGAAAAACTTCTGGAAAATCCCTTACGATTGGCACATCTTCCAACCTTTTCTCTCCGGGCTCCTTTTCCTTCTTCTCAGTAACATGAGCTAAAAAAATGTGGCATCCTTTCTCAATGTACTTCTGCACCTTCGTACACGAGATGATGCTCAATCTCGACGAACGCACACGATCACTCCGATCTCCTTCAATTATCAGAACTTCATTCCCATAGGGTACTCTGACGATCTTCTCATCGCAGACGATGATGGCATGATATTTTGATAGCCAATCCATCCCTATGATGACGTCAAAACTACCCAACTCTACTGGCATAAGGCCAATGTTGAATGGGCGGTTTAATAAGTTTAGAGTGCAACCCCTTATAATGGTACCTACCCTCTCTAGGTTTCCGTTTGCTAATTCTACGTCGAAGACATTATCTAAGGTGGTTGGGGCTATGTCGATTAAAGGACTAAAAGCGGTCGACACAAAACTTCTATCTGCTCCCGTATCGAATAGTACTGAAGCATAACGATTATTTAAAAGAAACGTACCCGTTACCACGTTCGGGTCGTCCTGGGCTTCCCTTCTGCCCACAGCATAAACTCTTCCACGGGCTCCTCCTCCATTGCCCTGGTCTCCATTGTTGATCACTGCTGCCTGGTTGCCTGGTCCACCACCATTTCCCTGGTTTCGGGGCTTGTTGCACTCATTCCGGTAATGACCCTTTTCATCGCACCCAAAGCTGGTGACTTCCGCCCTACGGTTGTGGGGTGGTGCTGCTTGAGCGGTGGCTAGAGGTCTTGCCCTACAGTTCCTTGCCAAGTGCCCTATCCTCTAGCAGTTGTTACACTTTACTGTGTACTGTCCCTTGTGATGTAGCTTGCAGCGGTTACAAAAAGGTGCGTTCTTGTCATAACCCTTCTTATCACTTGAACCAGCTGCATAAGCCTTGGCTACATTCTGCTTTTTGTTCTAAGAGCTGCTGTTACTACCCTTAGAGTGATCTTCCCACATCCTTTTGTGGTCAGCACTCTTTTCTGGAACATCCTCCAGTTCCTGATCCATCAACTTGTTTGCTATCTCCATAGTCTCATGAAGATCTACAGCTCTCGAGGTAGTCACATCACCTCTTATGGATTTCGATAAACCACCGACATACCTCTCAATCAATCTTGCCTCAGTCTGAACCATTTTAGGACATAGCAAAGCCAACTCCTGAAATCTCTGGTTGTAAGCGGCCATATTGTTGTTTTGCACCTTCAAATTCCAAAACTCTATTTCCAACTTCTTGACCTCATTTCGTGGGCAATATTTCCTAATCACTAGTTCCTTAAAGTCTTCCCACGGCATGGCATAAGCAACATCCATGTTAGCAGATTTCATGTAGTTGTTCCACCAGGTCAAAGCGGCATCCATGAAAGTGAAAGATGCATACTTGACCCTGTCGTCATCGTTACAACCAATGATGCGAAACACGGTTTCTAGCTTCTCAATCAATCTAGTCAAGCCAACGGCCCCCTCTGTTCCCCCAAATCTTCCAACCATGATTTTTCAGAACTCAGAGTAAGTACAACCACGGCTGTTGGTCACTGGCCTAGATGTTCCGGTGTTGGTGGTCGAATTGTTTGCGGCTGCGAGAGTGGCGGCCACACGATCAGCAACAAGCTGATCCAGAGTTGTTTGATTCACCATTGGCGTATTTTTCGCGGCCCTGGTTGGGGCGGCGTTCTCAGCAGTTTGGCCCTGTGCGGCTCTTGTCGGGGTGACATTCTCAGCAGTCCTTCCCTTTACTGACCTTGTTGGGGTGGGTGTGTTGGCAGTTTGTCCTCGTGTGACCCTGGTTGACTTTCGTTTGGGTGCCATTTATCTGCATCACAAAAGATGGCGATAAATGAGATTCTGTTTATGGGAGGAAAGAATCATATGAATATACGGATAGTGAAAACAGAATACAAGAATAAAGTCAACCACAGAGGAAAAACGAATAATCGGATAGGAAAACTAAGCTTGTTATATATATATATATCGAAAAGATAAGGTTTCACAAAATTACAAGCTTGGTTAATAGTTAGTTCTGGAATACTACAGAAATACTAGTCAACCTAACGAATACATCATCCACTACTACTCTAAGCTCGGTCACTATCTAGGCGTAACTGATCAAATGCTAAAGTCAACCCTCCAATAGTAGTCTCCAACTGGCCTATACGATCTCTCAACTCCTGATTCTCTCTCATCACTGCTCCAATAGTGTACTCTGCAGTCATAATCCTCTGCCACTGAGTACGGTCAACACCTCTTGCTCGTCTCAACATTCCCTGCATCCTGCTCTGGCCTCTGCCTAAGCCAATAGCCCTGAAATCCAAACTCCTAAGCTCTCTACCATGCAACCTCTCCAAAGCATCCAATCTAACTCTCAATCCAATCATCACCCTCCGATCAGAGTACATCTCCTCAAATAAAACACAAGCTGCCCTATCAACAGTCCCAATCCTCCTCTCCATATTCTGAATACGGTCGGACTGCTCTAACCTCCCGATCTGGTCTGAATGCACATCAAGTAAACTGGCCTGATTCGCCAGCTGAATCCACACCTGCTCCATCTCAGTGGGTTCCTCGAGCTCTGCAAGTGGAGAAACTACCGGTGATGGAAGTGGAGTAGGCATCGGAGATGGAGGCATGAATGAAGGAGATGACGGTGTGTACTCTGGGCTAGCTGCACGTACACCCGTGCTAACATCACAAGCAATATCCATCCGCTGACTCTCACTCACAGCCTGAATCTGTGCATCCCTGGAACTATGTCCAACCTCAAATATACCCTGAACATCTTCCATGATGCCCTTACCATCCCTCGGCATCATAACCTGATCCAAATCCATAGGGGCATCTCTGTCCCTGTCATCATCTGCACAAATAGGAGTGTGCTCAGTAGGTACAGTAACAGCTGGAGTAGGCTCATCCTGAACCTGCTCTGGATCGTCCACTGGATCCTCATCCTCCTCTGAATAAGTCTCAACCGATCTCCTAAGTCTCTGGCTAGGTGGGGAATGGTCTAGAGATGATACGGGTGACTGAGATGGTGATTCAGTAGGGCTACCCATGTAGCCATAGCGGGTCCTACTGAGAGATGAAGACGACACAGATGATAACTGGAGGCGACATCCACGGACTCGCCTATACGAGGCCCGACGTCTGATAGGTGGGGTATCCTGAACATGCTGGGTGAAAGTGTATAGCTGGGTCGGGGATGAGCGGTGTGCTGTGGTGTATCTAGGCAAGTATGGTGAGGTAGACACTGGAGTGGTGTGTACATGCTGAGCTGGAATGGGTGGCTGAGCAGCAGCTCGGACAACCTCCATCAATGGGTCATCCACAAATGGAACTGGCTGTCGCATCGGAGAAGTGAGTCCAGCAGCAGCTACCTCGAAATGTACACCTGATGAGGTACCGGTAGGGAGAGACATAGTCTGTGACAAATATGGTGTGACACGTGTAAGTATATAGAAAATACTTATATCATATATGCTTAGTAAAATACTCAAATAGCACATCATAACACTTAATCAAATAAAGCAAATAATGCTCAAATCATAGCAAGCTAAACTGGCAGGCATCTGGCGGTCATAAGGAAAAGTTTTTCATAAATCGGTTATAGTTTAAGGTTTTTATAAACCTCGTTCTCTATAACCTGGCTCTGATACCAATCTGTAACACCCCCAAAATCATAATATTGTGGAAGCATACACTTTGGTTGCTACTAAATCGATAATCACAACACAAGATATAGGGAACGCATTAAAAATCCGTTTTAAAATACATTATATTTTTAAAGACGTGTTCTCTTACATAAAATCCATTTCAAATAAAAATGTAGCCCATTAAGCAAAGTGGTCCAAATTTCAGAGTTAATGCAATACTAAAAACATTTCCAACATTTACTATGACCATCGCCATGCCCTGCCTTCAGCTAACACACCTCAGTTTCCTGAGAAAAACATGCTAAAAGTCAGCTAACGCTGGTGAGTTCATAGGTTTAAAGTAAATAGCACATATGGACCAATAGCAATATCAGCAAAATAAATCAGCAACAACACACTATCCTGCTATGCAAACACTAAGCCTCATCTAACCGAACTATGACATCGCAACATGCCAAGCTGGCATTAGCTAGAAAGGGGTGCCCGCGAGTGTTAATCCCCAGACACTCGGCCTATTTTCATATGGTATACGTTCGCCTTGGCTATGCCGAGCCAACCGAACGGGGGTGTCATCCCCAATAGATCTATTTATATTAAACGGCTTCCTAGAAAGGAATTAACGGTTGCTGATAGTGGGCGCAATGGGATTCAGCTAAACTTAGGTTTCTGCATATTAGTGTGTATAAAAACAAAATTTCCTTTTTGGTCCATGAAAACAGTTTTGCATGTTTCTCACCCCAATGCTCGTAAAACAAATCGTATAAAAATATGGGGCTATAAACTCACCTTAAATACAACAGCAATCTGCTAATCAACAAAATAGTGCAACCGCGCCGACACGCAACCTAAATCAGTACGGTAAGTCTTAGCGAAAGTATTCGTGTCTTATATGTCTTTACTTTATTTGAAAAGTTTACGTGTGAACAGTGCTCGTATATTTCTTGCTTGCTGTGTGGTAAAGTATATTTCAAAATGATTTATTGTTGTTACTCTTGATGGTGGCTCATGGTGAAAGTGTACGGTGGGAACACGTGACGGAACATCCGTGCTAGTATTCTTCATTAAATTGCGCAAGTATTATATATATATAATCATACATGTGTGTGTGTGTATATATATATATATATATATATATATATATATATATATATATATATATATATATATATTAGGTTAAGTACTTAAGTATTTAATTAATTAAGAATTATAATTAATTAAATAGGTTTTTGAAAAATTAATAAAGTAATAAAGTTAGTGGAGGATTATTATATTATAAATATTATTTATTATTTATAATACAATTTTAATTATAAGAAATTTAGAAACATTGTTAAGTATTTTTAGAAAAATTTACCTAAGTTAAGTATTTTTACTAAAATACTCTAAGTGTTAGATTCTTAGAAAATTTGGGCATGACCCATTCGTTTATACAATGTTTTCATTTTTCTCAGGTGTTGCAATTCCTCAAATAATTTGCATTGTTAACTATATTGGCGCCAAAATTTGATCCGTGCTAAATAGATATATAAATATTATGCAAACGACGGATACGCGTGAATAAAGACAAATTAACCCTTTAGGAAAAAGACTAACTTGTAAAAACTCACATTGTGATATGTGTGATACCAGGTAAGTGATTACCCGAGTCGTGTCCCAGCGAGGAGTGAATGGACAATCGTTGAAGGTTTGGATTAGAGTGACTGATGATTGGGATATGGAATTTTGATTTTTATGTTCTAATTAAATAATGAGAAACAAATTCTCAAAATAAAATTAAGATTAAAACAGATTATATTTAAAAAAAACGCGAAACGGGAAATCTAAAAACGGGATTAAAAAGTGAAATCTATAAAAACAAATCCTACAAGTTCTAAATTATTTTTCTTAAGTCCTAAATAATAAAATAAATTTTTAGAAAAAAGATTTATATTTTTCTGACTTTTATATTTTTTATTATGAATTAAAAACTATTAGAAACTAATTAAAAGGTTTAAAAATAGTAAATAACTTTAGAAAAATATGAAACTTTGCAGGAAAATCTAAAATATTATTCTTAATCTAGGAAAAATAAAATCAGAAGTTATCTAAACACTAATAAGCAAATGGGCTAATAAGCAGTTGGGAAATAAGCACAAAAATAAGCTAAAAAGCTCTAAAAATTACCAAAGGCTCAGAAATAGTTCAAACAACTTAATTAAGCATAAAACAACTGAATAAGCACAAATAACCTAAGGAAATAAGCCAATAAGCACTTATGCAGATTCACTAATTATGCAGAAATGACAGTTGAAACCCCTACTTGCAGATCAAATTAAGCACTTCAAATAAGCAGAAAAGTGGGAACTTATGGGGGCAAAAGCTTCCTAGTACTACAGGCTATACTAAAACATCAAAAGCCCCAATTCTGACAAACCAATAGATTTTGGTTGAAATGTCATTTTTCACCCTTTTGGAGACTAACACGTCTCAAAACAAGTCCAAAATTAGTTTTCGTTATATTTATC
The DNA here is from genome assembly GCA_021014915.2 of Artemisia tridentata subsp. tridentata. Lineage (NCBI taxonomy): Eukaryota > Viridiplantae > Streptophyta > Magnoliopsida > Asterales > Asteraceae > Artemisia > Artemisia tridentata. The sequence goes on from CP139506.1 coordinate 284,649,206, forward strand.
GTATCGTTAAGTAATAATATCCATAGTGAGTCGGAAAATATTTCAAAAATCATTTTTGTTACCCGACATATCTATTGGGTCGAAACTTATGAAATAAACCCAATAATTAATTTTTAGTCCAAACCATTTAGCCTTTTTAATTTACGATATATATATCGTTAGTTTGCTAAAAATAATTTTAACGCATTCGTTAAACCCATTTGGTCAAAAAGTCAAAGTTGCTTAATATTTTGTTGGGCTCGGCCCAACAGCCCATATGTGTCTTTTTAGTCCATCAATTCACATTTAGCCCATTGTTTTGTAATTTGTAAATACAGTATTAGTTAAGTAACAAACTTTTAAATTTATCATTTAAGCTCTTATAAATAAGCTATTAAGTCAAATAGTCAAATATGACCAAAATACATTATATTCGACCCATATAACATAAGTCGACCCATTTTCACATTTTTATAAGCTAATCTTTATTAATTATGGCTTATTCAATAAGTTATTCCAAATAAGCTTTTAAGCATAAATTCCACCATTTCACCACTTGAGCCAAAATTTTATGTTTTTCAAAACCCCAATAGTTTTGTAATTTATTCAAGCCTATTTACATATATATAGCCTCAAAGTGTATATATTGCTTAATCTCGCGTAATTAACGTTAATCATGTTTGTATCATCAAACTAACACCATATGCATCAAGATTTACCACACAAGCAAGAAATTTATAAATTTGTTCAAAGATCATATATGTATGTCGAGCACTATATAATTCATACAAGCCCTAGCTTTTTTTCCATTTTAACAAAATATATACATTTAACAATTTTTAACATCATTAGACATCAAATGAACATGTAATTAACAAGATTAGAAAATTTTGATGATTCCTTACAATGTTTTTGAAGTTAACGTGTGATAGGAGAGACCAAGAACAACCCAAACTTCACCAAATTTACCCAAACCACGTTCCAAATAACCCGAAATGCTTGAATATACACTCTAAATTACTTGAACTTCAAAGAAAAATGTTGGATCTTGGATAATTAGAGTGAGCCGTGAGTTTTGAGTGTAAAATGATCTAGGAAAGTTTGTGTGTGTATTATGGATAAGAGATTTTGTTTTAGAGTCATTTAGAGTAAGATGCAATATATATAAGATTAAATTGGTGTTAGTGGTAAATTTTTGGCTTGTAGTGGGGAAGACTCACCCAAGGCCGGTTATGGTTAAACTAGGGGAGGGAAGATTTTATTTTTACTCCTCGTTGGTGTATCGTGTGTCGGTTTGAGCTTAAACGTGACCGTAAAGTCCCGGTTTGACCTTTTTGGACACGTATACGTAAAATAAAGTTTTTATCCACGTTTTTGTCAGAAATGTAATAAAATATAATTACTGACTCAAAAATATATTTATTTGACTGTTACCATGTGTACTGTGCTGTCGAGACACGCATGCGGTTGTTTTTCAGTAAAATGTGAGAAAGCTCTCAGTTAATTACGAGACTTGTCAGTAACCATCAGAAATAGGATAATTTATGCTTACTGACAAGAATATACTTTTTCTGCAGTGACTGTAAGCTACAGTATGCGGAACAGCTCCCAAAAGTGCTCAAAAATACTCAGAAACATGCAAATGCGTATAGAAATGCTCAGCTTAAAAATAATTAATACTCATTTAATATTAATTAACAACTCGGAGTGAAACGATTGGAAGACGTGCCAATCGTGAGGGATTTCCTGAAAGTTTTTCCAGAAGACCTACCTGGACTCTCACCGGCCAGACATATCGAATTTCAAATCGATTTAGTGCTAGGAGCCGCGCCTGTAGCGCGAGCACCCTATCGGCTAGCACCAACGGAGTTATAGGAGTTGTCTGATCAGTTGGCTGAACTATCAGGGAAAGGTTTTATCAGACCGAGTTCTTCGCCTTGGGGAGCTCCGGTCCTGTTTGTTAAAAAGAAGGATGGATCCTTCAGGATGTGTATCGACTATCGGGAGCTGAATAAGCTAACCATCAAGAATCGATACCCACTCCCGAGAATCGACGACCTATTCGATCAACTACAAGGTTCATCAGTTTACTCCAAGATTGACCTGAGATCAGGATATCATCAACTCCGAGTCCGGGAATAGGATATCCCGAAGACTGCATTCAGAACCCGATATGGCCATTATGAATTCCAAGTTATGTCATTCGGCTTAACTAACGCACCAGCCGTATTCATGGACCTCATGAATCGAGTGTGTAAGCCGTACTTGGATAAATTCGTGATCGTGTTCATTGACGACATCCTGATATATTCTAAGAATGAGAAAGAGCACGAGGAACACCTCAAGCTAATCTTAGAATTATTGAAGAAGGAGGAGTTATATGCCAAGTTTTCGAAGTGTAAATTCTGGATATCAAATGTGCAGTTTTTGGGCCACGTGATCGATAGTCAAGGCATTCACGTGAATCCCACAAAGATCGAGTCAATAAAGGATTGGGCGACACCCACAACACCCACCGAAATACGCCAATTCTTAGGACTTGCCGGTTATTACCGAAGGTTTCTCCAAGATAGCGAATCCTTTAACTAAACTGACTCAGAAGAATGTGAAATATGACTGCGGAGATAAGGAGGAAGAAGCCTTTCAACTCCTTAAGGAAAAGTTGTGTAGTGCACCTATTTTGGCCTTACCTGAAGGTAGTGAAGACTTTGTTGTTTATTGCGACGCTTCACACAAAGGTTTAGGAGCCGTGTTAATGCAGAGAGAGAAGGTGATAGCATATGCTTCTCGACAACTGAAAACCCATGAGAAGAACTACACAACCCATGACCTAGAGTTAGGATCAGTTGTGTTTGCACTTAGAATCTGGAGGCACTATCTCTATGGCACAAAGTGCGTGGTGTATACCGACCACAAAAGCCTACAACACATCTTGAACCAGAAAGAGCTGAACATGAGACAGCACCGATGGTTGGAATTGCTCAGTGATTACGATTGTGAGATCCGTTATCACCCAGGCAAGGCAAATGTGGTTGCCGATGCCCTCAGTAAAAAAGAGCGGATCAAACCGCTCAGAGTCAGATCATTAGGAATGAAGATCAGTTCACCGCTTTCAGCGAAAATTCTTGAGGCTCAGGTCGAGGCACTCAAGGAGGAGAACCGACCGCGTGAGAAGATTTACGGAATGCCAGAGAGTGAGAATGGCTTCGTAAAGAGATCCGATGGAGTTTTGTGTTTTGGGGACAGAAGTTGGATCCCGCTATACGGAGGAATTCGTGATTTGATCATGCACGAATCCCACAAATCCAAATACTCCATCCATCCAGGATCCGACAAGATGTATTTGGATTTGAAGAAGCTATACTGGTGGCCAAACATGAAGGCCGATATAACTGAGTACGTCAGTAAATGTTTAACGTGTTCGAAAGTCAAGGCTGAACACCAGAGACCATCCGGTCTACTTGTACATCCTGAAATTCCAGAATGGAAGTGGGAGCACATCACTATGGATTTTATCACCAAACTGCCTAAGACATCGAGCGGTTACGACACGATCTGGGTAATCGTGGACCGTCTTACTAAATCTGCTCATTTCCTTCTTATAAAGGAGAATGATAGCATGGACAAACTTGCACGACTGTACATGAAGGAAATTGTCGCAAGGCATGGTGTGCCTGTTTCTATCATCTCTGATCGAGAAAGTCGTTTCACATCTAACTTCTGGAAAGTCGCTCCAGGACGCATTGGGAACAGACCTCTACATGAGTACAGCTTATCATCCTCAGACTGATGGTCAGAGTGAAAGGACCATTCAGACGTTAGAGGACATGCTGAGAGTTTGTGTGATTGACTTCGGGAATGGCTGGGATAGGCATTTGCCTTTAGCCGAGCTTTCCTACAACAACAGCTACCACACCAGCATCAAGGCTGCACCGTATAAAGCACTTTATGGTCGTAAGTGCAGATCGCCAATATGTTGGGCTGAAGTCGGCGAAAGCCAACTTACCGGACCAGACCTAGTCCACGAGACTACCGAGAAAATTGTGCAGATCAAGAGCCAAATGCAAGCGACTCATGACCGTCAAAAGAGCTATGCCGACAAGAGGCGAAAACCCCTTGAGTTCTAAATGGGTGATAAAGTGATGTTAAAGGTCTCGCCATGGAAAGGCGTGATAAGATTTGGTAAACGTGGGAAGTTGAACCCTCGTTATATTGGACCTTTTGAGATTCTTGCCAGAGTCGGGCCGGTAGCCTATCGACTCGAATTGCCATCCGAACTCAGCGCTGTGCATGACGTTTTTCATGTCAGCAACTTGAAAAAAGTGTTTATCTGATGATAACGCTGCCATTCCCTTGGATGAGATTCAGCTTGATGAGAAACTGAATTTCATCGAGGAACCGATTGAAATCATGGACCGGGAAGTCAAACGACTAAAGCAAAGTCGTATCCCAATTGTGAAGGTCCGTTGGAACTCTCGCAGAGGTCCCGAGTACATTTAGAAGCGAGAGGATGAAATCAAGCGAAAGTATCCTCATCTCTTTTCGAATTCATCGAGTAACGCGAATTGAAATCCGGGACGGATTTCCCCATTAGCTGGGGAGACTGTGACAAATGGTAATTTTCACATTTTAAGTAAATAATAAATATTTATTTATTATTTTTAAGCCGAGCATTTCTATGCGTAATTGCATGTTTCTGAGCATTTCTGAACATTTTTGGGAGCTGTCCCGCATACTGTAGCTTACAGTCATTGCTGAAAAACTTTATTTCTGTCAGTAAGCGTGAATTATTTTATTTCTGACAGTTACTGACAAGTTTCATATTTAACTGAGAAGTTTTCTCGTATTTACTGAAAAGCAACCCCACACGCGAACCGAGAGTACAGTATATATGGTAGCAGTCAAATAAATGCATTTTTGAGAAAATAATAATATTTTATTATTATTCTGACAAAAACGTCAATAAAAACTTTATTTTGCGTGTACGTGTCCAAAAAGGTCAAACTGGGACTTTACGGTAACATTTAAGCTCAAACCGACACACGATACACCAACGAGGAGCAAAAATATTTTCCCTCCCCCTTTCTTTGTCGTTTGCCGCCCATATCACACAACAAGACAAGAAAATTTATCCTAATATTATACTTAGTGGAGGATGACATAGCAAACCTTGTTTTTATACCCTAAACATACCACATAGCATTTCACATACACATTTTTATTATCCAAAATTACCTATATCATTTTCTCTTCCAAGAACCCTTTCACTAGTCGAACCATCAAAGAAATCAAGATCTACAAAAATCTAGTGAAGTTTGAACTAATCGGGGTGTCCTTTCAAGTGTTTTGGGTTAATCGGAACGTGTCTTGGGTAAATTTGGTGCAATTTGGGTTGTTCTTGGGTCTTCTACCTCTCGAATTTTTTCAAGATTTTGTAAGGATCCTCAAAACTTTTTCAATCTTGTTCATTACATGTTCTTGTGATGTTTAAAAGTGTTACCAAGTGCTTATTATGTATGTTTTGCTAAAATAAAAAAGCTAGGGTTTGACATGTTATTATGGTTGCTCGAATTTTTGGTATTTTTTATACAAGTTATGTTATTTCTTGCTTGTGTGGTAAATCTTTGTTGCTTGTGGTACTAGTTTGATGATACAAATGAGCTTTGAACTAATTACGCGAGTTTAAGACGAAATATACACTTTTTTGTATATATGTATAAATCGGCTCACTTATAAAATAAATAATTATTGGGGTTTTGAAAATATAAAATTTTGGCTCTAGTGGTGAAATGGTGAAATTAGTGCTTAATAGATTATTTTGGATACCATGTCGGATTTTGGCGAGTGTCTCGGGATTAACACTCGCGGGCACCCTTTGTTTTCTATGACAACTTGGCATGTTGTTTGTCTAGTTTTGGTTGGATGAGCTTAGTCTTAGCATGCAGAATGAGTGTCGCGGGAACTCACCAGCATTAGCTGACTTTTAACATATTTTTCTCAGGTGTTTGAGAATGTATTCATTAAAGGCAGGAAATGACATTGGTCATAAGTTTTCTAGAAATGTCTTTGCTTATGCGTTAAACTCTGATTTGAGATGGTCATATTAAATGAGTATTGTTTTAATTGAATTGAACTTAATGTATAACAATTAGATTTGGAAATGTAAACTATTTTAAAAGGGAGTATACGTGTTCACTTCCCACATTCATAGCTTCAGCAATTGGTTCAATCACAGGTTCAGACTCCACTATCCTCCTATCCTCACCATTCACATTCTTCCCATTCATTTCAGTTTGTTCCACCACTACATCAACCTTTCCACTCATCTCCTTGTCAGTTTCAGGCGTATTACTATTCATCCCCATCCCCACTGATACACTGCTTCCCACACTATTGCATTCATTAGTACCCCCAAGATCCTTTACAGGGTCCTTATTTTCCACACTAACATCTTTTTTTGATACACTAACATCTTTTTTTGATACAGTTTTCTTATTACCAGTTTTTGAATTATTATCTCTATATATGGAATTATCAAATCTTACAGGAATTTTATGCTGTCGTTTTTCCCTCATTTTGCCTAGGGTTTATGTTGGTATTTTAGTGTAAAATAGATTGAGTTTAATATGCAAATAAGGGTCGACACTTATTTGGATATTAACGGGACTAACGGGGGTTCGGGGGCAGCGCCCCTGAGAGAAGCAGGGTCCAAGGGGCAGCGCCCCTGGCTGGGGGGAAATTTTTTTATTTGGTATAACATTGCTATGTTAAAAATTCATTAGAATTTGTTTTTCCACCAAATTATACGTATAAAGTTGATGTGGATTCTGCTGCTAGTGTTGCTGGTTTCTGCTGCTAGCTTTGTGTGGATTCTGCTGCTAGCTTTGTGGTTCCTGCTGCTAAGGTTGTTTGTTTCTGCTGCTAGTAGCAGATACTGCTGCTAGTTGGTAATATAACTGTTTTACAGTTATTAGGCCCTCATAACCGTTTTATGGACCCCAAAAACCGTCTTATATATTCTCAATTTCGTATTGAGATATACAAGGGCTGATCAACCATATTTTGATCACGGTTTTTCTGCAAACATACTATCATATACAAACTTGAATCAATTAGATTTTATCCGGTCGTTAATTGGTATACACTCCAATTTAATCGATCTGAAAGCGTTCATGTTCGTAACTTCTAATTGCTATCAGAATACCACAAATACCCCAATTACTACAGTTTATACAAATGGGGAAAATTAAAATTGAAACTAAAAATGAATGAAATACTGGAAAAAAGTATGAATCAATACACAGGGATACATCTACAAGTAACAGAACACCTAATTCTCAAAAAGGAGAATTGCATATATACCCACTAAAACTCAAATACTTGCATATTTCCCCAAAATACAAGTTTTCAATGCATGATATACAATGCAAGTTAAGCATGTTTTGGGTATATATGCAAATATGCAAGTTTTAGTGGGTCCCCTTCTCAAAAACCCCCAAAAAATCCAACATCAAATTTGGCGCCAAAATCGTCATCCAGCAATTACACTATTCACCCACTAAAAATCCTAAAAAACTGAAATCTGTTTTTTATAAAAGTTTGTTTGAGAGAAAAGTGTTTGGGATTGAAATGAAATGAAGCAACGGTAAAAACATTATCTAGTACAGTAATTATATAAAAAGACATGGTACAAAATAACAACCAACTTGTTCACAGTGGACCACAGTCGACAAGACTCAGTCAACCATCAACATAACATTTTAGTGTATCAAGTCATATTTCCAATTGGCTTTGTAGATCCAAGATGGTCTTAGCAGACTCCCTAAGTTGTTTTGCCTCATCTTCAGTAAGGTGCACATTCGTCACACCCAACACTCCACTCCTCCCCAATTGTGCGGGTAAGCTAAGGAACGCATCACCATCATGAATGCCATGGAACCCTTTGGCTAAGACTGAAACAGGGTGAATGCTACGTTGGTCCCTTAATATGCTTCGAGCTAGGCTAGCCACCGAGTACCCAATGGCCCATGATGTGTAACCTTTCAACTTTATTACCTCATATGCACCCTGCACAACTTCTTTGTGGATTTTCTCAAGCATGTGCTTCTCATATGCAATTTGTTGTCTTTCTAAAAAGCTCAGTATAGGTACTCCTCCTACGCTTATGCTCGACCACAATGCCACTGATGAGTCCCCGTGCTCCCCAACAATGTAAGCCTAAAACGGATTCAGATGATAAAAGTATGAGAGTCAAATATGCATTAAAGGCCCAACTTTATTGCTATCCGGTGCTAGATGATATGTTCAGACCAAATTTACATGATATGTTCAGACCAAATTTACAACAAAAAAATAACATAGTAGCTGGTTAATTCATATTAAATTTATTGTAGCTCGCCTACTTCAAAATTCAGAAACAATGGGCTATAATGTTCTTTTGTAGCTTTTGGAAACAGAGCAACAATGCGCAGTGAATAAAATGAACTATAGTGTAGTGTCTTATTTAGTTATTACTGCTTAAACATAATATATGTAAGTAGAGATGCCAAAATGATCATGGAAAAAACCTGTTCAACAAATTAAATAAGTTTGGGTTAAAATATTACTATGCTAGTCAAAACAGGGCGTGTGAGGTTGGGCTAAGCCGAAAATACATACTTCCTTAGTCCTTTTATCCATAGTCAGTCAAAGTTTGTGCTAAATAGATTGCAAAGACAATGTTATCCAAAATAAGCTAAATTTTAATGAAATGATCTAGAGGATTTTATGCGTTCAATATAATTCTAAGCCTAAAATAATACGGAGTAACATTATGCCCAAAATATGCCTCATGATATTTGTGATTTTTACATTATGCCCAAAACAATACTCAGCATTTCTACTTCAATTAACACTCTTTTGAACAGTTTAGCACATCTCAAGCACCTAGATCAAGATGATCAATCAAGAACAAATCCAAATTCTACCCGACCCGATGACCCGATCCAAACAATAGCAATAGTCACTAATTGCAATAAAAAGCAACCTACTTCACCTCTCTATTATAAGACTTATACTCCAAAAGGTCATAAACGATGAATGTAGTCATTTACTATACTTTATTTCCTTTTCAAGTTATCAAAACAAAATTTAATGTACCAAATAAAAAACCATTAAATATTACCTGCACATCTTGAGCATTGAGATCAAGATGATCAGCAATCAAAAACCTAAACCGGGACGAATCCAGATTCGTCCCGGACCCAATAACCCTGTTGCTTGGAAACCCAGACAGTTTCCAAGCAACATAAGTCAACACATCAACAGGGTTAGACACAACCAATAAAATACTCTCAGGTGACGCTTGAGCCAAAGGTGGTATCATTTTCTTAAACAAAGACAAATTCCTTTGCAACAAATTTAACCTAGACTCTCCACTTATTTGTCTAGCACCTGCTGTCACTATCACAAGATCCGATCCAACAGTACTAGAATAATCAACTGAGGCAGATATCTTAGTACGAGGTAAAAAAGCGGCTGCGTGTTGAAGATCTAGCAGTTCTCCACGTAGTTTATCAGCGTTTACGTCGACTAATGAGATTTCGTCTACTAGACCTTGTGTTAGTATGGTTTGGGCTATTGCCATGCCAACGTTGCCTACACCTACGACTGATATTTTCGTGTTGCGGCTTATAGGTGGTGGTGGTGATGATCCTTGTATTGGTTTGAAAAATGCTTGTGCTATGTTTAATCCATCTGGACCTAAGGTTGATGATGATGCAGTTTTTTGCATTTTTCTTTTTGTTTGTGTTTAGAAACTGTAAATGTTTTGTTTGTGAAAGTGAAAGTGTGGTTTTGTTGAATGTTGAATAGAAGTTGGATTTGATGGAGTTTATTTATTTATACCATAGGAAAATGGTTATAGACCATTTTTTTAGTCAATAAAAAGTCCCAGCTCACCTTCTAAGGGATGGGACTACTTTTTTATACTCACGGGGTCTAAATGAATAGGTGTACTTTTATATATATATATATTTTGGGTTGTGTTATACAAGCCCCCCCCTAGCATGTCCCATCAGGGGGGGTTTTGTACTTTTATTCCTTTTGTCCTCTTTGACTGACAGTGTATTACAGTTTTTTGTCAGTTTCTGCTCCGTATTTCTGACAGTTTTAAGCGTTTGACATATTAAACTTTATATTTTCTGTTCCGTACTTTCAGGTTTATAGTTTTTTGATATAAATAAAATTATAAAAATAAAAAAAAAATAAAAAAAATAAAAAAAATCAAAAAAAGAGGGGGGGGGCTTGGATAGTGGTTTTTGGGGGGGCTTGTATAACTTGTCCCATATATTTTTTTTACTTTTACCTTGTTTTGTCGTTTAGCGCCGGGTTTTTTTTTTTTTTTTTGGTGGTGTATATGTATAATATTTTGTATGTTTGTGTTTAATAATGTTTTGTATAATTATTTTGTTTGTATAATAGCACGTTAAATATTACCACATTAAATAATTGCAACAACAACTGTTATTATTAAATTAAACGACAACGTTATACATATTATTTAAAAACAACAACATTTATGACATATGAAGATTATTCATTTCATTTAAAAGATCATGAAGCCTTGCACTCGACTGACAAGCGTGATCCTCAGGATTCCTTGCCAATTCTAACTCCATCTCCAGCGTCTTTATTCTTGTCATCAAGAGCTTGTTTCTTGCTTCAACCATAGTCATCTGTTCCTGGCTGTTACAACAGCTTATTTTGTACACGTTAACGTTAACGCATTAAACAACTACAATGTAAACACATTAACACAAACACGTTAACGTTAACACATTAACACATTAAACAATAACACGTTAACGTTAACACGTTAACTTTTTTTTTTAACAACTTACTTAATTTTTTTTTTCGAAATTAATTTTTTTTTATTTCCAAATTAATTTTTTTTAACAACTTACTTTATTTCGAAATCATTTTTTTTATATCGAAATTATTTTTTTTTTCAAATAATTTTTATTTTTTTAGAAATTTTTTTCTGATTTTTTTTTATTTCGAAAAATTATTTTTTTTATATCGAAATTAAAATTTTTTTTCAAATAATTTTTATTTTTTTAGAATTTTTTTTTATTTCGAAAAATAATTTTTTTTTATTTCGAAATTAATATATTTTTTTACAACTTTTTTTAACGTCCCGTAAAAAAAAGAGGTACACGACAAAAATTAAATGCAAAAGTAAATATTTACTTTTTCTAACGGAAATCCTGGCAACCAGATACTCTTGGGCAACTGTATTATGCATGTCCTGATTCAGTGGTAAATAATCATACGTTTGCTTAATTAAATAATAACAGTTGTTGTTATAGTTATTTAATGTGGTAATGTTAAACGTGTTATTGTTGTTGTTAATTAAATAAAAATACATTAGACGTTAATTATATAAAAGTAACAAATAAAATAAAAAAAACATTACACAAAATACATTACACAAAATAAATTACATTATACAAAATATATTACCAAAAAAAAAAAAAAAAAAAAAAAAAAAAAGAGAGATAGTGGGGGACAAGTACTGTAGCAGCAGTATAAAAAAAAAAGATAGTGGGGGACAAGTACTGTAGCGACAGTACTACCTAGGGGTAGACCCCGTGGTTATAGTAGGACCCTAAAAAAAGTCCCAGCTCACCTTCTTAGACATGTATTCTTCTGAACTTATGTAACACGGAGGGAGGCAGGGGTTCCGTGGGTGCCCGTGACTCCTATGGATTTTTAGTGTTAATTTTTAAAAAAAAGATCAATTTTTTCTGAACGCATCTTAAATGCACTCGGACTATCGGAATATGTTTTTATATTACGGTTTAAAATATTTTGTACACCCAGTCATACTTGGTTCTGGTTATATATACATGTGCTAACAGGATATTATACAAAAAGTGTTGATGCTTCATTTAATCTTTTGATATACTCGGTATTGATGAAAGAATAAAGTGCTTAAAAAGTAGGGCAAATGGTTAGGTAAAATGGTTAGGTAAAATGGAGACATGGTTCCATATGATTCCACGGGCACTGATAACAATTTGCATATTTGCTTCATAACTTTTTTTTGGGGTTCGAAATTTATGGATCCTATGCGGAAAAAGTCAACAGTATAACCAGTTGGTTGGTTGTTTTCAAAAACCATTAACCATTTCCATTAAAATATACGTAATACTCATTAAACGGAAGTTCCCTTTAATCAAAACAAGGGGCGGATGAAACTAGCTCTAAACTAAAGTTGTACTCCAATTGTTTTGAAGATTGCTTGTAAGAGGAATGTTAGTGGTGACCAAAACTTCACTCAAGCAACCTCACCACCTAAGCTTTCTCTCTTTACAGTTGTACCCCAACCATAACTAGCTAGTTGTGACTACAAAAGTGATCACAAGTTTGGTTTTTTTTTTGTTTTTTTAATTCCAATCAATAATTAAATAAACATTAAAATAAATATTTCAGATAAATAAAAATACATTAAGACAAAAAAAAAAAAAAAAAACCCTAATAGTCTAAACCATAGCGTGCATTGATTTGTTTCTTCATGCCCAAACACATCTCTAGTGCTTTCCCGACCAAATGATCATGTGGTGTAGTGTAGTACATGATATCTTTCTCTTTTTTTTTTGTATCCACTGCCAACGGTCACATTTGACCTCCAACATTCGAATTAAACTCACAACGGTCATAAATTATATGGAAGATAGTGCAATTGTTTCGGTTGGTGAGGCAACCGAAACTTTGAAAAAATTGCTTGGCGACGCGTCGCTTGGCCAGGGAGGGAGACGCGTTGCATTGCTCAGTTGTGGTCGAAGGGCAACGCCCATTAGCATTAGCCTAAAGTTGTAATTTGTAAACCTGTAATACTACTATAGTAAATTTGACTAAAAGATTAAGGGTCAGTTTAATTTGTAGATGAGTTTAGGATTTGAATTTGGATTTGGATTCAGATTTAAAAGTTATTTGTTTAGTATATTGGGATAAAAATTGAAATTGTTTATTTAATAATAAAATATACTCCCTCCGTCTCAATTTATTTGTCAGGAGAGAGAAAACACAAAGTTTAATAAAAGTGGGGCCACTTTAATTTTCAACCACTAAAATGGAATATTCCTCCACTAGATTCTATAGTTTTTACTAACTAAGGAAAATGGACAATTAATTTGAGACATCCATAAAAGAAAATATGGACAATTAAATTGAGACGGAGGGAGTAATAAAATATAATTAATAACCAAAGGGCCTACCTATAAAATAATAAACTATTTATTTGAAGCATATTTGTAAATTATAAAAAGAATGTTATTTGTATAAAACAAAATAGAAAGATTTAAGATCATTTGAGGATCAAACTTTTTTTACATACCAAGGGATTAATCTACACCCTACATCTTTATTTGATCTAATGGATGAGATTAATCTCAACAATTTAAAAAACCTATTTTCATTATTTTTTTTTCAAATATTAATATCTTTCAAACCGTTAATCATTAAGCGAAAAAAATATGCTGTTACGACGAGCATTTAATTATCTTTCTATAGATAGGCACTTCGATATACTTTCGACAAAATTATTTTTTTCGTGTTTTTCACTTTTTTTTTTTCGTTACTGAAATTTGCATGAAAAAATCATACTATGTGATTTAACACTAATATCACATGTGATATTATATATCATATGTGATTTAACACTAATATCGCATGTGATATTATATATCATATGTGATTTAACACTAATATCACATATGATTTTTCATGCAAATTTCAATAAGGAAAAAAAATGAAAAAACGAGAAAAAAAAACGTGAAAAAAAAATTGTCGAAAGTATATCAAAGTGCCCGTCTATAGAAAGATAATTAAATGCTCGTCGCGATGGTGTAATTATTTTCACTTAACGATTAACGGTTTAAGAGATATTTAAATTATAAAAAATAGGTGAAATATTAAATGTTTTTAATCTCAACCATTGATTTCATTTTAAATAGATGATTGGGATGAGTCCTTTGGTATGGAAGTTAAGTTTGGTATGTAAAATAACTTTACTCAGAAAGGAGAAAAAAGAATAAAAAACAAATAAAGTGCACTAAACTACCAAAACGAACCCTTTTTGTACCTCATGTATAGATATGAACTTTTTTTCTCCACTTTACGAAAATGGCCTAGGCGCACCCCAAACCAAGAGCACCTGTTACTATCAAGCTCACCTATGTAATATTTCAGCATGATGTCATTGCATTTTAGTGAGTGGCACAAGAGGTGGAGCACTTAGGTGCTTGTTTTTTGGTTTTTTTAAGTGATGGGCACAAGAGGTGGAGCGCTTGGGTGCTCGTGTTTTTTTTGGTTTCTAACACATTTTTTTTTGTTTGGTTTCTAACACATTTGTTTTTTGTTTCTTTAAGTAAGGGGCACAAGAGTTGGGGCACTTGTGTGCGCTTGGACTTTTTTGTTTTTAGGCGAGGCGCACTAAATGAGGAGCTCATGAGGCGCACAAGAGTTTCAACTGCTCCTAACATTGTCTTTTAGCTAGGCGCACATGAGGCGCACAAGAGTTTCAAGTGCTCCTACCATTTTATACAGAAAAATTGAAGCGCACTGGTGAAAATGTGTAAATGCGCTCACCTGAATGAGCTTTGATGTGCCACGTGTCTTACATCCAACGAATAGTTGAGTGAAAGTTCATTTTGGTAAAATTATTGTGCGCGGTTCATTTCTGTATTTCAGTATGTGAAATGGTTTGTTTAAGAAATTTTCTCAATAAAGTGAGCATTCATGTGGGGTGTGTCAGACTAAACCAGGCAACAACCAAGGGAATTGTCTATCCCTTCATTCAAGGTTGTGAGTCCTAATTTTAAATCTTAAGTACACAAACCAAAAAGATTATTTTACTTTCAGCCTAATCCTTATGGGCAAATACCTCACACAAATAGGCTTAACTTTTTTTTTTTTATTATTATTATTATTATTTTATTATTTTTACAAAACTAAAAGATTAACCAATAAATACACAAAACGCTTTAATAATTAAGATAAAAAAAAAACTAAGAAATGTTGTACATTCCGATCACCTTGTCCTTAAGCATAACAAATAATTAGACCAGTAAATAATTTGGAGATTAGGTTCATATCATCAACCTCCTGAAAAGAGGGTTTTACCTGGTTTGAGTTTGTGTGGCGGTGAGTTCAAATCCCATGAATTGGTCAGCCAAAAGGTCGGAAACTATGATTACCAAAAAAATGAGTAAACAATTCTTAGAGTAAACATTGCAAAATCGTTATCAAAATTGGCACAAACCATATTATCATAAAAACCATTGGTATAAATCATTTTGAAGAGGCCAAAGCCTAACACTAATTATCTCCTAGAGAGATTGTTTTCATCAAACTTTTTGCATGATTCATCCTTGAGATGGATGGTTTTGTGAGACTCTTGAACTCTTTTAGATAGTTGATGCTAATAGTTTCTGAGAAAGATAACTTGTAAATGATAAACAAACCACATAAGCAAATTTTGCAGTTTATTATATCGTTTATATTTAAGTATTAAACTATAATAGCATCCACAATGGGGCTTCATCCCGAGCTCAGCATCAATGGGTCACTAAGGGTTACCATTGCAGTATGGTCATCGATCGTCATATGAATGGTTCGATAGTGGTGGGGATCGACCCACCGCGAGTTTGTGTCTTATAATTATTATTATTCTTTTTATATGTATGCGTGTAAAAGAAATATATTTTAGTGGAGAAAGTGTCTAGTAATTATCTAAAATTGGTAAAATAATTGTTGAGAAGAAAGTTAATGTAGCACAAGTGGTGGATATCACCCTTTGTAGTTGGTCTTAATGGTATAGTTACGTGACTTTATTTAATTGATCTTTTAAAATTTTGGGATCCACTAGTATAAGACTTAATAAGACATGGAAGCAACAACCGAAAACCATACATTTACGATACTAGACGAATATCCGTGCATAACAACGGTATATAACAGCAAATAATTATACTTGCAAACTTGTGGTTCTGATGTAACACTTGATACTACACTTAAAGAAGTCTATTGATTAGAAACGAAAAATAATCTAAGTTTAAAGATTGAAATATATTTAAACTATTAATTTACTAATAAATTAATGATGCGTAAATTGCATTTTTGGTCCTTGTGGTTTGGTCAAATTGCATGTTTGGTCCCTATCTTTATGAAAGTGCAGTGAACATCCCTATTTTAAACTTTGGATTGCAAATAGAGTCCCCGATCGGTGTGAAATGACCAATTACCCCGACAGAAAAGGAAGAAGACGAGGGTAATTTTCGACTGTATCAATTCCATCTAAACATAATTGTTCAACCCCATATAGTATAAAGGCAATATGCAAAATTAGACAACTATCAAATTTAAAATATTTATGTGAACCTAAAAGAAAGTAAAGTTCATAGACATATTCTTGTTAACAAGAAAAACACAGCATGAGCTTAATGTCACAAGTTTCATATGAACCATTTTTGTGCCCCGCTCGGGTTTATTTTTCTTATGAAATGAACATGTCTAAATCAGGAAGGAAAAAACACCCATGAATCAATAAGGAAACAGCAAATGCTAATGAATTAACAGAAAGCAAGTGATTATTAACAGAACCATGCTTCATTCAGGTTTAGACTATATACAGCTCTGCAACTTTATAACTGCAGTTTACTTCTTCATAGAATAAAATGATCCCAGAAAATATATTTCATGATTGGCAAATAAAAGAAAAGAAGATGTTGTGGAAACATATAAAAGGATGAACATGTCAATGGCATCCAAAGGTGTTCTCTCCACTGTAGGTAACATACAAGAAACCATCCTCATCCTTCTTTTCTTCGTATATCGAAGACATGATCGCCCCTGCAAAAATTGCAGTTGTAGCACAGAAATACTCGTCTTGGTTATTATAGTTTTAAGGGAAAATTAAGTGATAGAGCAAATTTCACGACTCCATTTTTATGTTTTAAATTTGAAGATCAACAAGCTAACAATCTACTTTCAACTTTGATACTGTTTAAAATTATTTTCTGATTATTTAAGATAACACATATGAGATATGATTGTCATTTGGTAGAAATGGTATTTTCATTCTTTTGGCAAAATATCGGAGGTCACTAGAGTAGCCGTAAAAATTTAATATTGTTAGTAGTATTGAAGAGATAAAATTTGATAAGCCAGAAACTTAAGAATTTTCATGATGTTCGTCTTGCTTTCTTTAGCAAATTCCACAAAATAGCAACATACTAACCAAAATGGTCCAATCTGGTAATAATACTTATTATATGTCCCAGCCTGGTAAATTAAAGTTATGAAAAATGATAATTAACAAAATCCCCTTAAAAAAAAAGACATGTTTGTCTCTATTTGGTAATTACTTCTTGACAATATCATTTACCATATTAGCCCATTTCAAATTTTCGATTACTCTATTACCAACGAGATATAAAAAAATATATAACTACCAAAGTCGATCATTTTGAAACGTATGCTGCTATTTTGTAAAATTCCCTACTTTTGATTAAAAAAAATTGTGCAGCAATATGCGATAGTACATGAAGGGTTACCTGTGGGTGGCAAGGCGTTATCAACAAATATGAATATCGCTTTCTCAGCGCTTAGCTTAATCCTTTTACGTATCACATAAACAAATTGACCAACAGTCAAGTCAGCTGGAACAAGGTACCTGCAATATATAATTCATCATGATTTTTATTTTAACTCACTCTTTTTTATGGGGCTATAAGGGACACTTCTTAATTCTTTATACATGCTTCTACTCATTAGACTGCATGAGCATTTCAGTTTTGCTAGATTCAATGCAACACTTGTAAGTTAGTTCATCGATATTGACTAGATTAACGGTATATTGCTTTGGATATATTTTTAACATATTACCACTTAGGACTGATGGGGTTAAAAGGGAAAATTGTACATCTGGAAGTGTTTTAACATGAGTGATTATTCTAATTTACACACAAAAAAAAAAAAAAAAAAAAAAAAAAGAAGAAGAAGAAGATTGTTACTTTGAATCCATGAATGTATAAAGAGAAATTAATTATCGCTGTCATCAAACATAATTATATATATAGTTATGTTAATTAGGCAACCAGAAATTTGCACAAGTTGGTACATTCAAATACAAACGCATAACAAAAACTACATAAAGCTATGTCACTAAAAAATAAGAGAGGATAGACGATTCCCTAAAAGAAATTAGAGATTATAATAAGGCAATGAGATAAAGATTCTTACAATTATGTTAAGAAAGCAACCTACAGTACTAATCAAGGTTGCAAAAGGAGCTAGGCGCTAGTCGGGCGGTCAACCACCGCCTAGCGCCTAGGCGGATTGAACTTTTCTATATAAAAAATTTAAAATTATGTATATTTGATATAAAATCTGCATATTTTTGTATATTTTTAATAATTTTATTAATGTTCTTATTATTTTTAATTATATATCTTTTGTATATATTGCAAATTTTACAAGAAAACTATATATTATTAGGGCCAATATATATTTTTAATGGGCCAACATACCTTCAAATCTTCGATCATGTGTGTTTAATTGTGATTGTGGTGTTTTTATCATCATGAATCATTCCAATTGTAAATCCAGAGGCGTATTTGGTCAGTGTGTGAAAAGAGGGGTTAATTGGGGTAAAAAAAACTCTAATTTGAAGTTTTATAAGTGTTGACCGGGTGGTATAGGCGTTGACCGATTTGACCCGCCTAGCCTAATTTGACCGCCTAGCCCGATTTGACCCGCCTAGGTGGGATGTTGACCGCCTTTAGACCAAAATGCCTAATTCGACCGCCTAGCTTCAAATCGCCACGGTAAGTGACCGCCTAGCGCCTAGGCGCCGCAACACTGGTACTAATGGTTTAATGGAATCTTTAAAAGGGGTGCTAGTTTGTGATGGAGAATCTATGCACGTGTGTTTTTGAGCCCATGTGTTACATATGATGGAACAAGCAAGACTGCAAGTAACTTTAGAAAACATTAAAAAGATTCAAAAGTAGGTGAAGTATGTTTAAGAAAATGCAGTAAGAAATTTCCAAAATTTCAAAAACAATGTGAGAGGTATGTCCATCAATATTGTAATGAAATGGAGTGACACTTATCTTGTGCAAAAATGTGATTGGCTTATGTACCATTGCAACTCATCCGTATTTCAAAACTTGTCCATTGTAAAAGGAACAGATATGTTAGAAATTTGATGAGTAGCAATCAGCATACACATGATAAATCAATACACAATTAAGCCCAATATATTATGGTCCCATCTCGTTACAAGATGAACAAGTCTCTAATATTATAATGGGAATGTGCAATGTGCTCTGCAAACTATATTTCTTGCTAAAATTCTCAATGAGTCCTATAGTTGGTTGCACAATCATATTTAAAACATGGCAAGCAACCACGTGTGGTATAAAACCACAAACACATTAGCATTTAGCACGTCTTTGAGACAAAAATGATCCCTTAAAGATTTAACTAGACCATTATTATAACTTTCATAATCTGATATGACACTAAAAGTAGTTATTTTATCAAAACAAAACAAAGTATGTAGAGTGTGATGTTATAGTGTCGATAGGAGGGGTGTTCGAAATACAGGTTGAGTTCGAATACCCAATATTCGAATCTAAAACCTCCAATTTCCAAATTTGGTTCGGTTCACTAACCAGACCAGATGCTGAATTAGGTTTTTCATTTTCAGGTTTAAGTTGGCCAAGAAACAGAACTAAGACTTGCCATGTTTTTGGCTTGGTTTTAATTTTGCAGTCAATATGTCTTGTTGAAGAAGAAAGTTAAGTTCCATGGGAGACATTGAGCTTAAACATGTTAATCAAAGAAGTTGTACTTAAACCAGATTGCATGCAAAAACGCATTCTTATACGAAGTCCAAGGAGCTCACCTATATATGCTCGCTTTTGGTTACATGTTTTGTTTTGGCACCAATTTCTACCCTACTACTTTAGGATAAAAATTCGGTGTTAGACTATTGATCTCCATCGGTTTTATCTAAAGAGCATTACATCAACCTTACTATTACAAAAACGTAACATGCCTAGCCACACAAGCCAAAATATACTGACCGTCAAATAAATATAAGCAAATGGGAACTCTTGTGTAAACAATAAAAGAAAGTACAGCAAGTTAGAGGATATCACTTACTTTTTCTTATCGATGTTGGGAACATCGCTTCTCTCCCCCTTCTCCACAATCACCTTAAAAACACCAAACAAAAGTTAACAATGAAACCAAAATCGAGAAGTTTACTTCAGAAATACTTATTTTTGTTAGAATATAAATCTAAACAGCTAAGTGTTTGTCATGTGGTTCTTGAACGAGGGAATTCAATAATCGCCAAAAGAGTTTGTTTTGGTACATGTGTTTTGGATCCGAACTCTGAAACCGGTCTTTTCTCACTTATTTTCTGCAACCATCTGACTCCTCATTCTTTCTCTTGTGTTACACCAGACAGTTCCCCGCTTTTTTTGTTTTATGGTATTTTTGTGATTGATTTTCAATTATCTGAGTAAACTACTGGAATAATTCCCACACCCAATTTATAAACCAAACAGCTTTTTCGTATATTAAGGCCCTTAACTATTCCATTTACATCAAATCAAAACACATAGGTGCTTCCATATAGCAAACCAAACATTACTGTAAGTCCCAAGGACTTGAAAAAATTGATACTTGTTCCTACTTATAAAAGTTGTAAAAGTGGAAGCCAAAATCTTAAGGACACAATTAAAATTGAAGGAAATCACTCGAATCCAATTATATTAAACCTTTGATTTCTCAAATGTGAAAAATAAGTCATCCACATAAACATGTTTTATATAAACAGATAGAGAAACTTACTGGAATTCTATCAGGGTATTTGTCTCTAATTCTGGCAGCCTCTGCACGCCTTTTCTCTGAAACAAACCGAGAAAAAACACAAACTCAATGAGATAATTATCAACAAAGTAAAAAACAAAAGGAAAAGACATTTAACAAGAAATAATAAGTAGCGAAGACTTACCGAGATCATGTTCTTGCTTGAATAAACTCTTTGCCATTTCACTCTACAGAAAGATAGATGAACCAAATCAGAAAAACAAACATGCACTTACAATACCACGTATAGTTCTTATAATCAAGCTATTGACTTTATCTATCATGAGCCACGGTTTTCATAGCAAAGGAACACTACACTTTGTATAACAGATTTTGGAACCAATTAAGATTGTTTTTTCGCTGCACGCCAAGCTTCTTTTTTTTTTGCATTGTTTTGGTGGCGCATACCACCAAACGGTTTGCACTCTTTATTTTTATTTTTTGTGTGTGTGTTTGTGGAGTATATTGCGAGGTATGTTTGTAATAAGTGGGGAATTTTTATGTGTTTAGTTTGGTGGTCACCACTACACTTGTTTGGTGGTGTATTCAATGGTGATGTGGCGCTGACGTGGAGGCCGTGTTTTTGTGACCATTACCTCAAGTCTAACTACCACAACTCAATATTTCAACCACTCTACCTAAATTCTATAACTACTATCATCTCTCAAAGTCAAAGATAAGCTCTATGTTCACGCCTTTTACGGTATAACTTCAATAATGATCATAACATGAATCCACAAATATTAACACAAATAAAGATCATCCAACAGTTTATTACTTTACTTCAGTCACACCCTCAGACTCTTCATCAAAACTTGATTAACACATAAACAGTTTCTATAAGCAATCACAATTCTTTATAATTAAAAAAATAATAATAATAATAAATAAATAAATAAATAAATAACAACTTTGGGCATAATCTTTTCTGTATTTTATTAGCATAATCCAAATTCCATATATACAAACAACCCTTTAGACTCTTTTTAAACTTTTCACTCTTCTGATCATAAATTTATAAACTTTAAAATAAAGGGTGGTAAGAAAAAATAACACAAGAAGTATACAATTTTTCCTGAAGATGCCCAAAATCAAGAAAAAAAAGTATAAACACAGAATAATATTAGTACTATTGCAAATAGAAGAAAAAACAGAAGCAGATGATTAAGGAGGACTAACCCTGTTTTTGTTTCTAGAGATAAACTTGATTGGGTTTTGTGGGGATGATACAAGTGTGTTCTTGATTTTGTCTTGTACTCCAATAAAAGTGTCTACTTATTATAATGTCAAAGGGTGTAAATTGTAAGTTACTTTAAAGTGTTTATTGTTTGGACCCTTTGTTTTATTTTTTGATATCTTTACACTCAAATACTGTTCTTGCGTTCTCGAAAAATTTTAGGTGAGTTGTAATTGTTTTTAAACATTTTCGCAAGAAAATTTAGGTGTCATTTAGTTGTTGAAAAACTTTCCAATTGTTTTTTCTTCTTTAGTGAAGAGCTGAGAATTTTGAAAAATTGTTTAGTCGAAGTTATATTTTTATTTTTTGAAAAGATTACCTCGAATTGCGGCGGTGGCGGCGACGGTGGCCAGTGGAGGATGACACGAGATATTAGGGTTAGAGTGGTGTATGTTTTATATTATAAAGATCCCGTCTCTTTTTATTGAGAAAAAAATGAGAAAGAAAAAAATGAGAATGATAAAATGGACTTTTCAATTTTTTAGTTAAATAGTTAAAATTAAGAAAATGATATTTATTTTTTATTATTTTTTATTTTAAATTGTTAGGAAAAAATGTGACTAAACGGGTTTTCAGTTTTTCCATTTTCAGATAAAAAATTTATTGGAAAAGTGGAATATTTCTCTTCAACTAAACGCATCCTTAGCATTTAAATTAAATTACTTTAAATGATTTTACTTTTCATCTGATGAAACGGTTTATGAAACTATTCGTGCTATTACAAAAATATCTTTCAAGCTAGAAACTCTTTCTTCCAAAGACGGAACTTGACACTTTTTATTGGAGGGGCCAAAATGTAATGTGTTCACTTTTTTTTTTTTTTTTTTTTTTGGGGGGGGGGGGGGGGGGGGGGGGGGGGCAAATCACATTTTTGTTTACCATGTATATCATTAATGTCAAGCAACATAAGAGCACTCCCAACGGGAGCGTTATTCTTGTGTTAAAGGGCCTAAATCCTGCGTTAAAGTGGCGTTATGCGTTGGAGGGAGGGCGTTATTGGTGCGTTAATGGTTAAGCGTTAAGGGGTTAACGCCGGGTTAAACCCCTTTTTTTTCTTTTCTTTTTTTTCTTCCGATTTAAATGGGTGTGTTTTAGTGTGTGTTATGTGTGTGTTTTTTTTCCAGATCGAACAGTGGATAAATTTGAGGTTGAAGAAGACTAGTTTGGTTAGTTTGTAAATTTTAGTCCCTGTGGTTTTTTTTTTTACATTTTCAGTCCTTGTGGTTGTTGTAAATTTTAGTCATTTTTTTTCTTTTCTTTACAATTTCAGTCCTTGTGGTTTTTTTTTTTTCCCTTTTTTTCCTATTGTTTTTCAAAAGTAAAAAAAATACTAGTTATTGTAAATTTTAGTTTTGTAACTTTAAAGAAATTTTTTTTTTTTGTATTTTATAAATGGAAAAGAAAAAAAAAAGTGGGGCCCAAAATGTGGTATTATGGGTGTGTTAAAGCTGAGTTATTGTTGGTGTGTTAAAGCTGAGTTAAATGTAAGTGTGTTAAAGCTGACGTGAATAAGTCTGCCAGTTAGTATTTTGTACCCACAAAATAAAGTTCAATAGTACCCTGTTCCACATGCTGCTTGATGAAATGGTAACGAAGTGCAATGTGTTTTGACTTTGAATGTTGAACGGTGTTGCATGAAATGGCAATGGCACTCTTGGAGTCATAGTACATGGGAATCTTGTTGAAGATGTAACCGTAGTCCATCAGTTGTGATCGCATCCAGATGACTTGAGCACAACATGCTGACATGGCTACATATTCAGATTCTGTTGACGATAATGATGTACAATCTTGGTTCTTTGACTGCCAAGACACAAGTTTGTCTCCAAGGAACTGTACTCCTCCAGATGTGCTTTTATGTGTATCTAAACGTCCTGCATGATTAGCATATGAAAAAGCAATTAGTTTAAAGCCAGAATCCTTCAGATACCAGATCCCCAAATGAATGGTTCCCTTTATGTATCGAAGGATTCTTTTAACCTCAGAGAGGTGTCTTTCAGTAGGTCGAGACTGATAGCGGGAGCAAAGATATGTTGCAAATACAATATCTGGTCTGCTGGCTGTTAGATATATAAGTGACCCAATCATACTTCGGTATTTGGTAGGGTCAATTGGTGTCTCATGTAAATCAGCATCCAGCTTTGGAGATGATGCAGACATAGGAGTATTATATGTGTCACAACTTGTCATGCCATGTGTCTTTAAAATCTCTAGAGCATATTTGGACTGGTTTAGAAAAATACCACAGGGGGATTGATGAACTTGCAGTCCTAAGAAGAACGTAAGTTCACCCATCATATACATCTCAAAATTTTGTTTCATTAGTTTAGCAAAAGCATTTGAGTATTTTTTATGTGTTGAACCAAAAATCATATCATCAACATAAATCTGAACAATTAAGATGTCCTCTCCGTGTTTTTGTATAAACAGTGTAGGATCAACAGATCCTTTGGTAAAGTGATTAGCAATGAGAAATGCGGACAGTTTATCGTACCATGCCCTCGGGGCTTGTTTAAGGCCATAGAGGGCTTTCTTGAGCCTGTACACATGGTTTGGATGATCTGGATCGATGAAGCCCTCTGGTTGTGAGACATACACCTCTTCACGGAGTTGCCCATTCAGGAATGCAGTCTTCACGTCCATTTGATAAACGGTAATGTTCTTGTGGGCAGCATACGCCAGAAACATGCGAACAGCTTCAAGTCTAGCCACCGGTGCAAAGGATTCTTCAAAGTCGATACCTTCTTCTTGACTAAAACCTTTAGCAACCAGACGAGATTTGTTACGAATAACTGTTCCATCAGCATCCAGCTTGTTTTTCCAAATCCATTTAAGACCGACAACGTAGACTCCATCAGGTCTTTCTACCAGTTCCCAAACTTTAAGAAGTTTGAATTGATCAAGTTCTTCTTGCATTGACTCAATCCAATTGTCATAAGTTAAGGCTTCTTTAATATTCTTTGGTTCTGCTTGACAGACGGTAAGTGCATAAATGCAAGTTTCACCATCTGTGTGGAGTCTTTTCCGTGTCATGACTGGATTGTCTAGATTACCAATCACGTTCACTAAAGGATGATCTCTTGTCCATTTGTGGGTAGAAGCGTAATGTTGAAAATTGTTGTGCATATTAGACGGATCCAAGTTGCTTGTTGACGACTCAGCAATATCCGGAACGGTTGGAGCCAGAGCAAATGGATTGAAGAATGCATTTCCGTCATAATTTGCGGGTGTGGGTACTTCTTGAGGTAGTTGATCTTTAGCTGCAGTCTCAGTATTGGAAGCAGTTTGTTCTACTATTGATGGTGATTCTGTTAGAGGTGCATCTGCGGCAACTGTTGTTGTTGTAGTAGCAGGTGTATCAGGTACTGGAATATGGACAGGTTGTGCAGCAGAATTGGTGGATACATCTGGTGCACGATTAACAAGAGAATCATCGAACAGTGGAGCAAATAAGTCTTCCAAATCCTTACGGTTGAGAGAGAGTGGTGCAGCTGATTGATCAGGAAAGTTGACACGGTTAGTTGCGGGTCCTAAGCTGTTTTGCTCAAAAGCCATATCTGTGAGTTCATCAAAATTAGCATGTATTGTCTCTTGAATTTCCCTAGTTCGACGGTTCCAGATGTGAAAACCTTTTGAATTTTCACAGTATCCAACAAAGATTCCAATGTCAGCTTTGGCTTTCAATTTTCCAAAGTCATCACGATCATTATTTGGGTAACAGAGGGCCCCAAATACATGAAAGTAATTTATGTTCGGTTTACGTTTATGAACAAGTTCATATGGAGTTTTGTGGTGCCTTTTGTTGATCATACAACGGTTTTAAGTGTAACAAGCGGTTGAGACAGCTTCAACCCAGAGATAATCAGGTAATTGAGCGTTTATTAACATCGTCCTTGCAGCTTCCACTAACGTCCTTTTACGTCTTTCGACAACTCCATTCTGTTCTGGACTTCTGGCAATAGATGTTTGGTGTTCAATCCCCATTTTCTCAAAAAAACTCACTAAGAGTGTGATTCTTGAATTCAGTTCCGTTATCTGTTCTGACTTTTCTTACTGTTTTGCGAAGCTGAACCTGAATTTTAGTGAGAAAGGTGATGATCATCGAAGAAGCTTGATCTTTGGTACGTAGAAAGTAGACCCAAGTCCATCTGGAAAAATCATCGACGATTACCAAAATGTAGCGCTTCCCGTTAATTGTTTGAGCACGCATTGGGCCACACAAATCCATATGTAGAAGTTGGAGAACATAATTAGTACTGTGCTCAGTTTTAGAAGGAAAATGAGCACGAGTACTCTTCCCTTGTTCACTTGCTGGACAAAGGTAATCTTTAGCATACCGAAACCTTGGAAGACCGTCGACTAGTTTATGACGAGCAAGATCTGTCATTGTCTTGAAATTCAAATGGGACAGTCGTTTATGCCATAGCCAATATTTTGTAGAGTGTGCTTTGGAGAGTAAACAGATGGGAGAAGAAGCGGTCATGTCAGACATGGAAATGGTGTAGAGACTCGTTCCTCGTTTGCCCATTATGAGGTCGTTTCCTTGTAGATCACGAACGAAGCAAGTTTTCTCCCTGAAAGCTACTTCCAAGTCACCATCACAAAATTGCCCTACTGAGAAAAGGTTGTGTCCAAGGCCTTCGACATAGTATACACGGCTAATCTCGATGTTGCCATTAACATAGTCCCCATAGCCTATTATAGCAGCAAAGTGATCATTCCCGAATCTGACAGTTCCTATGAACTTTGCAACAAAGTTTACTAAAAGTTTGAGGTTGCCTGTCATGTGTCGGGAATAGCCGCTATCAACAATCCAAAGTACAATTTGAATCACCTGCATCACATGAAGACAATGCAGATGGAGAGATGGTAACGGTGGAACCCGTTGGGTTAGTAGCACAGTTATTAAGCATTTTAGGTAACCAAGTAAAACTAGGTTTCCTCTGTAGCCAACGTTGCCATGTCCAACTAGATTCTGCTTTCTTCTTAGTAAATCCACTTGGTGATTGGATTGTTTTAGTAGCAACTATGGTTTTGTCTACGGTAGTCTTAGAAACTACATTTGGCGGTTTTCCTAATATTGAATTAGAAGCAGTAATGGGCCTAAAGGAAATGCCATATGTACGTTTCTGATTACGAGTCAAAATAGTTTTTGCAACACAGTTTTTATGATCACCAGACAATATACTTGAACGACAAAACACACAAGAAGCATCAACATTAAAAACATTCAGAACATTCATAGTCTTAGCATTTGTTACATCACGATTAGAATTACAAATTTTTAAGTTTGATTCTACATCAGACACAACATGCTTTTTATTCAGATTCCTAAGGTGGTCTTCTACTTCTTGTTCTTTAGGTGTGCCGCTCTTACGTTGCCAGATACTAGACTTCTTTTTGTTCCTTTTGGGCTTGGATCTACTAACGCTAGGAGGGGTGACTATTCCTGTAGAAGTCGAAGCATTCACATTAGTGGTCTAAGGGGATGCTTTCTTAGGTGTCTCATCTACTTTATACATTCCTGGTGCAAGCACATTTTTGTGAACAAATTTCCCTTTTTCAAGTAATTTAATTTTCTCTTTCAATTCAATGATGATGTGATTCTTTTGTTGAATTTTGGAATCCAGTTCTCGGTTTAAGCGAACAGTTTCATTCCTATTTTGACAAACTTCATCAATATCCTTTTCATATTCAACAATTTGACGTTTTAAAACAGCATTTTCTTTTTCAATATTATGAATTTTGGAAGCATGACTGTTTTGAAAGGACATTGATTCTTTTTGACTTTGTAATTTTAACTCAAAGTCAAGACTCTGAGTCTAACACCATTGCAACTTTTGATTGAGTTGAAAATTTTCTTTTGACAATTTATTTTGCACATCATCATTGATTTTGCTAATTCTCTCATTTTCTCTTTTCAAAATTTCAATTTCAAGTCTTAATTTTTCAGTATCAACAGAATGAGCATCAACAAGCATTGCATTACAAGACACATAAATGGAATTCATGAACATAGATAGAACATCAGAACATAGAACATCTTCCAAGAGTCGATCTGCTTCTTTTTGCAAAACTTTGTTTTTACATTTTTGTTTTGAGATCGTTTTTTCAGTTGCATTGAAAGTGTTCATCATGGATGTGACCTCTGATTGAAGTTCCTGTTCCCAATGTGTAGCACAAAGACGCAGGTGTTGAAAGTGTGGCAAAAATTGTTTTTAAAAAATTTCTCTCTTTTCTTTTTCATAGGGAGAAAGAAAAGTAGAGATTTTTATCTCAGAATTACATCCAATTGCTTGTTCCAAAAATTTTATATCTTCCATAAATGTATTAAAATATCTAAGGACAAGACATTGTTTTGGCAATGGTGCAATTACACCCGAATTTGTAAAGGACCATTGACTTGTGCTACTGTGTTCACAGGACCAACCTCAGAAGATTCATTCATTTGCATTAAAAACCATGACTGTTCTGTTTTATCTTGTTGAGGAATGAAGGTGTCGCTAATATGAGGTACTTTTGAGTAATCAAATGGTTTATTAAATTTGACATTGCTCATTTTGACCGACTCTCTTCTTCCTGTTCCATTTCTTCTTCACAATTATGAACAACAAAACGCATAATAGAGTCATCAAAAAGATGTTCTGCACTATATTACATCGGATTTTCGTTGAGTGCTTTATGAAGAAAACGTGGTTTGTCATCCCCAATAGCAAATCCATATCCTTGGGGATTCTGTTTTAGAATAAATTTCTGAATTGTTGTTACTGACTCACCAGTTTTATAAACAACTTTTTGAAACTCTTTGAGTTTACATTCCAACTCTACAATTTCCTCAAGATAGGAATCAACCCGTTTCCTTCATACTTGTTTGTGTTTAGAAAAATTATCTTGACAAGTTGACAACTCTGTTTTTGTTTTTGAAAGTTCGGAGTGTAGGTGGTCAACTTGTTGTTTAAAATCTAATATTTCTTGTTCCATTTGTGAAATCATGTTATTTTTGGAAACAGTTAATTCTCGTACATGATGTTCTAATTCTTGTTCTTTCACATAAGATTGTTGGAATGCAACTTCAAAACTTTTTCCCGTTTTTCTTTTGTTTCATAGTTTGAAAGTTGAATTTTATAGCACTCAAGATCCTTGGTCAATAATGCAACTTTTGCTTTTAAGTTTCTATTTATCTCATTGCATTTATCAATTTGGGATTTCTGTGAGTCCAACTGGGTTTGGGTGGTCAAGAGTAAGGTCCTGAGTTATGGATCTGGACCAAGCAAAAGATCATCTTGTTCAAGTTGATCATTATTATCATCATCAAGAGGATCATCAAATGTAACAACCGGGTTAATTTGATCTTCATCAAATGTAACTACTGTGTTCATTTGTTCATCGACTTAAGGAGATAAGAATGAGTCATCTTGAACAACATGCTCTTCGGCTGATGCAGATGCAGATGGGGATACAATTTCATGAATGAGACATGTTGAATCAGGTACCTGAGACAAGCCATCAATATTATATATTGGGCCTGTTTAACTCATGTGCATCTCTTGCATGTTAGCCATCAACATCACGGCTGCATTAGCTTCCAAGTCTTCCATATCATCATCAGAGTATGCATTAGCCATGAATTTGTGCTCCTTTTCAGTAAGAGTGCCCTCGGCTTTATCCTTAAGAGCAAGAAGTAATGCTTCCTTGTGGTACGCACTGCCTCTTGTCCTCGGTTTGGGGCATGCACTAGCCAAATGACCTTTCCCTCCACAGTTATAACATTTAATCATTGTGTTTGCAATCTCTTGATTCCCTGTTTCAACAATCTCAGCCCTTCTCTGTGGAGTACCAGCACTGTTCCTACTGCCACCTGCTATATTAAACCTCTGACCAGTTCCTGAGTTTCCCATGTAGCCTCCCGATCCATTTCTTCCATAAGCTCGGTTCTGAATCTCAACTCTTCCATTTTGGACAACAGCTTGATTACGAGTGTTGGATGAAGTACGAAGACGGTTGTTGGATTTGTTGGAAAACTTGCTGAAAGCTCGAGCAATTAAAGCAAATCCTTCATTCAATGAATTGAAAGCATCATCTTCAGCACTGTTGACATTGGAGTAAAGCATGGAATCCGTGTTGTCATAAGGAACCAGTTGATTGTCAGATGATTATGGTGTAGATTCATATGGAATGATTTGATTCGATGAGGTTTGTTGAGGATAAGCAAATGTTTGTTGTTGTTGACCAAAAGCCTGATTTGATTGTGGAGCAAAATGAGATTGAGCTATCAAAGCTAGTGAGTTGGGAGTTGTTGACGGTGAATAACCTCCACGAGCAGCTCTATCTTTATCAACTTCTGACTGATGATACTTCAAATAATCATACAACAACCCATATGATGTGTCGTGTAGATTCTTTGCTTGACGGACAAAGGTAACATACTTCTGCCAGTCAGGGCCAAGACAACTGAGGAACTTTGTGTTTACTGCAATCCTGGGTAGAATAATGTTGTGCCTGTCCAAGTCGTTTATGATGTTGGTGAACCTATGGTAATAAGACTCTAATGATTCTCTAGCTTCAATCATGAACATGGTGTATTCTAGATATAGTTTTGATTCCATATCTTCTTGGTTCAATTTAGTGCCTTCCATGAGAAGATGAACGTGTTCCCACATGTCCTTAGCAGTCTTCTGTGCATCAATACTTCTGAAGATAAGATTAGGAATTCCTTGAAGGATGTAGGACATTGCAAGTTCATTGGCTTCTTTATGAAGTACTTGTTCTGCTGTAAGCTGAGCATCAGGAATAGGGGTCACAGTTGCTTCTCTTGAAGGAATGGTATTTGGATCTCCAGGAACCGTTGTGGTTGGCACTTGAAATGGTCCTTCAATGATTGCCTTTCTCATGTATTTTCCATGCGGTTTCTTTAGTTCAGTGAACCGTAAAAATCGACTTGCCCATTGCACATAGTTACCCGGAGTAAGCATAGGAGGTGTGTCTAAGGATCCAGCCTCGTGTCTTGATTGTTGACTACTTATTGCTTCACACATCTGATCAAACCAGTGAGGTTGTTTTGCTGGAAGTGGGTAGGACTGCATTGGTTGTTGTTGATATGGTTGTTGTTTAGGGACTTGTTGTTGAGGGAAAAACTGATGTTGTTGCATAAAGAGTTGTTGTTGAGGATATTTTTATTGTTGATGATACTGCTGTTGTTGATTGTAGAAATAGTTGTAGTTCGGTGGTTGAGACATTCTTGTGTTCTTGTGGATCTTGTAGACAATTGAGAAGTGTGTTATGAGTTATAAAGTTTGGTTTTGGTTAAGTGTGAATTTAGATGTTTTTCTTGTTCAATTCCGACAAAACACTGTTCACAATCAATTCCGACAAAACACTGTTCACAGTTGCCAATTGCGATGAGGTTACTGAATTGCGATGGATTATCTGAATTCCAATGAAATTTTACAATTTCGATGGATTTATATAATTCCGACAAAATGGCTGAATTTCGATGGACTATTCAATTTCGATGGATCTAGGAATTGCGATGGACTTTGCAATTGCGACAGAAATATACAATTCCGATAACTTATCTGAATTAAGATAGACCTTGGAAATTTCGATAACGTATCTAAATTGAAAATTCCGATAATTTTCTCACTACCTTATACAAGATAGGAGATTTGCCTCAAAGTCAAAGTATTTTCACAAGCTTATACAAGCAAGGAATCTACTGAGTACCAATTCTGATAAACCCTTATGTCTGCAAATCCGATAAATCCCAACTGAACAATTCCGATAAACCCTAATGAGCAATTCCGATAAACCCTCAAAACGAATTCCGATAAAACCCTTTTTCACCAAATCCGATAGAATGCCAGATCAAAAAAATCACTTTTTACCACTCAAAAACGATGTTTAAACTGAATTTCTTTGGTTCAAAACGTTTAAAAACACTTAAAAAATAAGAAAGTTACAAGCTTTAATGTTTTAAACGCAATTTGGTGAATTCTGATAAAATGCAACTTATGAAATCGAGTGTAAAACTAATGAAATTCAAACAAGACCTAAACTTTTGACTTGAAATCAGATTTCTATTCACTATGATGATCTTAACACTTTACAAGTATGAAGAAAAAGTGATAGAAATGAGATTTTTTGTCACAAATCAACACAAAACCAAACGTATACTAATAAATAAGCTACGATTTACTCAAAACACACAAAACAATTATCTTCTAGCGAATGATACCACTTGTTAGGTCCTAGATTTGATGTAACACAAGTATATAATACACGTATAACAATAAATGTATAAGAGAATGAGAGAAAGAGATGAAGAGAAGGTTGATCTTATTCCATACGATTAAGAGACAAAGGTTCGGCACAATGATGAATAAAACCAACAAGTAAAATGAGTACATAGCTTGGGTATTTATAGGCAAAGTGTTAGGGCAACACTTTGCCTTAATCTTTCTAGAAACTATGCTATATCTCACGGCCCATGGGCTTCTAATGAAGCCGTGAGATTCTATCTAACATAAAGCCCATATATCTTAAACAACCGTGTACATATAATGACCAAGACTTGATTATAACTAAAATGTGTTCCCAACAGAGTCATTGATTTGTAACAAAAGATCCTTTTAATTATGCCGTTTGCGCAAATTTTTGGCCAAAATGAAAAAGTGCGTTTCAACTTTTGAACATTGATGTATTTTCAAAGTAACTTGGTAAAAATCTTTAAAATGGGGAGGAAACAAATGTATTTGAAAGAAAATAAATTAAGTCAAGCTAGGTATACATTGTTATACTTAATACACAAAATGACGATAAGTATTTGTGTGTGTTACGCTAAATGGTTATTTGTTTTTCTTTGTGTCCTAGTACTGTTAGTTAATATTTTTGAGTGCTTACAATTATATTTAGTTGAGCTAATTATATCTATAATCACAAGCATTTTGTATGTGTTAAGTATACATTATCTTTTGTGTATTAAGTATACATTGTTATACTTAATACACAAAATGACGATAAGTATTTGTGTGTTTACGCTAAATGGTTATTTGTTTTTCTTTGTGTCCTAGTACTGTTAGTTAATATTTTTGAGTGCTTATAATTATCTTTAGTTGAGCTAATTATATCTATAATCACAAGCGTTTTACATGCCTTGTTACTATGTGTTGATTATTAGTTTTTTCGGTTTATGCGTCAATAGGACTTAGACTAGACTTCTTGTACTAAGTTGCTTAATTGATTTTGCATTGCATATAGGCATAGACCAATTTTCTTGCATATGTGTTTTTGACATCTTGCAAGTTTTAAGATGCTTTAGTAACATTCTTAGGAATGGAAACTAAGTTAATTGATCATGTGCGTCGAAAGATATTGTCTTACACAGTTATTTTTCCAAAGGTTTAAATTTAAAAAATATATCACCTCAAAATATTTAACACTTTCATTAAATCCGTAACATGATCTCTAAAACATTACATCCTTTTGTCTTGCTTGACCATGGGTTGTCTAAACAAGATAAAAGATCATATTAATACATTAGTATTTAAGTAAAAGAAAATGTATTAAACTTGCATTGATCTAACACACACACAAAATGTTTTAAATATTTAGTATTTTATGTATGTTGTATAAAAATGGTTAAGATAATTATTTTTATACTCATGATATGTCGAAAACTAAGAATATTATACTTAATAATATAAATAGTTTTTCGCAAATAAAAATAAATGACAATATCAAAGTAGTAAGTTAATATGTCATTAACCTCACACATACAACTAGTATTAGAATAAATGGAACACATTTCTTAAATTTTTATTTTCTTTTTAAAAGGAGTGATCGTGAGGGTCAAGAAAGATTTCGAGTACATATCAATTCATTATTCAAATTATGATTGATATCATCATCGAATCTAATTGACATGTTTTCGAGTATGGACATGAAATTGGAGTCATTATTTGTCTAGCTTCAAGATAACATCAAAATATAACGAAATATATTATCTTGAATCTACATACTCAATCACACTCGGTTGTTATGAAAATAATGACGTCCTTTCAAGATGAAAATAATATGCATCGGATCATAACTCACACTTGTGTTGAAGATGCCATATTGAGTCTTCTTGTCCAATGGTTGTGCTCCAAACATAAAACTAATATGTTTAAAAAGATGCATAAAATACACAACTAAGTAGGATTGACAACTTGGATGTTTCATCCGAAATATTCAAGTAATTTACTTTGCAATGCAATTAGTAAATGTGTCATTTCTGAAAAACCAAATACGAGCAAACAAACAACATATGTAAACTTTGCTCATGAACGACTAAACACTCAAAATCACATGTCAAGTAAAAGTGTCACACATAATATGTTATTAACTATTATGTACGACATCAATATTTGAGAAAATCACATGTATTTCTCTTATCAAAAGATTGACAAAGGATAATTTATATCATATGCATCTCATTCCCTTTGTAACATGAATGGTTGTGTTACAAGAGAATACATTGCATCTTGTTAACAAATATAGGATATTAGATTTGAATAATAACCCAATACAACATGTGTCATTGCGTAAACAAGTAAAATTGGTCATACACTGAAATACTTGTTTTACTAAGCATTCGTAAGAGTGATAAGTTTCCTCTTAGAAAAGCATATTTGTTGAAATATACAATATGTCTCATTTCAATCATACATCATATAATACTCATAAGATCTATTGAAGTAAGTAACCTTTACTAGATTCTTTTCTCAAGATATGCAAAGGAGCATTCTTGAAACACTCTCGATATAGTAGATTCTACATTGTATCACATTAAGGCATCTCTTGACTCTAGAAAATCAAATCGTGTTAAAATAACATGTAACGACTCAACAAACAAAAATGTCATCCATGAGATCTTAAAATGCACCATCTAAACCAAATAATCTCTAAATCTCAAACACAAAATTGAAACGTGTTTGCCTTTGTTAGGATATTGTGTAAGACATGTCTTCCTCTTCACCGACTTTTAAAATATGGTTAGTTGAGTCATACTAGGCCATGTATTAGCGAAATAAGCTAATATCATCTTTGCTACACTTCGATAGGCAAATATAGGAATTTGAATTTTTCTAACATGAGAATGACTACTGGAGAACCTATCGCACTAGAAATTCAATTTGACCTAACGGTTGAATTGCTTCCAGGAGAGAAGTTGGGTTCGTGGTATAACCAGTAGTGATAGTCTCATACTCATTCTCTAACTTGAAAATTTTTCATTCCTACATTTGACTAAAGATAGTTTACATCGGTGAACTTTATCTCCCATTAGGATTTCATTTTGAACAAGTAGTAATTAGGATCCTCCTTAGCGAACCTAGATTACTTGCATCCCACATATGTGTTTCAAAATGATAACATGTTCTCGTAAGATATGATTGAATGTCTTCATGCTCTTAAATGCTAAATGATTATCATGTTTTGCATGATGTTTGCATTTATTCCTTATGTGCATTTTACATGATTTGCTTGTAAATTTTGCACCCACACTATGTCATTTTGACACATAATGAATTAGGTATGCCTATCACTATAAACTTTTAGACGTCATATAGTCTTACACTAGTGTCAAAATCTAAAAGTTAAAGTCGTCGCGAAATTGTTCAAATTCCTTGGTCATCATTTCACTTTCTTCCAAGTGATACGCTCTTTTGTCAAGGGGAGGTTAGATACAAACCTAGTAGAACTCGGAGTAGGTTTGACAACTTAAATATTTCATCCGAAATATTCAAGTAATTTTAACTTGCGATCGCAATTGTTAAAAGTCATATCTGAAACATCATATTCAAAGCCTTTTAACAACATATGTTGAAAACGCTCATCAAAATGCTAAAAGATAACATCAACCTTCGGGTGACAAAGGACTCACGAGTTACTACATAAGTGATAAGTAGTTCCTTTTATCCTCGTGTGAATATACACTTCTTAAGACCAAGTATATTCATTTCCGTTAGTTCCTCTTATCCCCATAGGTTTGTCATCGTGTTTTGTCGTCAAGCTCACCTCATAGATAATGAGGATCGAACTTATCCATTGGTTTTAGGGTAGAAAACAAACATATCATCCTATCTCGCCAAGAGTATGTTGATACTCTCTTTCTTCCGAATCTCGTCTTATGACTATCTAAATATTTCATTGGAAATATTAAAGTCATCATTCAAATCCCTCTAATGACTACTTAAATATTTCCTTGGAAATACTAAAGTCATCTCTTCTCGTCTAGTCTCGTCCATCTCGTAAAAAGAATTTATTATGTATAAATTCTCTCATCGTGTCTAAAACTCTCACTAAATCAGCGAGGTTTATTCGTCAAATCCTCTCAAGCTTCCAATGACAACTCAAATATTTCATCCGAAATATTTAAAGTAAATTTAATTTGCGAAATGCAATTAAATGTCATTTCTCGAAAAAAATGAACTCGATCAATGTTCGTCGAATCCCACTAGATTCATTCCTAAAAGGAATTTATTTGGTATAAATTCCTTTAATCTAAGGTCCAGAAAATTCACAAAATATGTGAAATTTCTTTGTCGAAAATCAAATTCTGGGTCAAAACTGACCTCAGCAGGTCACGGTACCCTTAAATAAGGGACGGTACCGCTAAATTTAATGGTACCGTCGGACCGTTATCTGCTGAGACAATTTATTTTGTTTTCAATTCTCACAGTTTCAAAAGCACTATCAAAACCCACTCGCTGTAGTATTGAACCAGAACCGTCTCCTATCGGAATAGATTCTGCCTATCTTCTAATTCCTTAGCTTTTTCCCCTATCACTTCCGCATGGTACTAAACACACCATATGTTTGGTTACTTTCGTATCCATCATCTTCTCAACTTATCTACAATTCTCAACCTTCGTTCTACACTACCAATGCTTCCGAATTCCACTCATCTTCCACACACTTCCAGCGAAGAACCGCTAGGATAAGTTGAGATAACCCGTCTTCATCAACATAGTTTCTTCTATCAAAGATAACCCCACTAGAACCTTATCACTAACTCCACAACCTTGAAGATTCTATCTTCTTAACCCTTAGCACATTTCCACGTAATCACATGCCTCATCATATGAATGTTCTATGAATATTCACAATGATTGAGAATAGCTACGTGACTTCAAATATGAAGTTTATTATATGCTATCCACCACATGTCATGACGTTACTAAGCTCATCGCTTCTGTCAACGTTTGTTTTCCTCTTTATTTTTTATTCTTTAACACATCTTGTCCGGATGGCCATCGATTAAGGGGGAGAGAAAAACACACTCATACACATATAGTCCTTCACCAAACACTCTCAAGAACATACAAATGTGGTTCTTATTCCCTAGAATTCTTTACTAAAACACTCACTTCTTAAGTACCCGCTACTTAGCAAAACCCAGTCACAAAACAACAAAACCTTATAACTATTCTTCACTCTTGATAGTGATAGTTAGTTCAATAATCGTCAATCCTCACAAGCATTATACCCAAAGTTTATAACTACACAATCACACGAAATCCTACATGCACCAAAATTATCTCTAACACACAACTAGGATCATCCAAAACTAGAACTTCGTTACCTCAACCCTGTTAGAGATTTTCAGCTACAATAGGATCACATGCAAATTTTCTTTTTCTCATTTGAAATATATCATGCATCTCATTGTCAGTGCAAACGATATATTAATCTAAACCATCTTTACCGACCTTCTATCAAAGGTCAAAACCAACACTCTCCCATCTTATGGAATCATTTCCATTCGAATCTTAGTGCGTGTCGTTCTCATTCTTATTTTTTTTAAACTTCCATCGAGTCTACTTTATGGCATGACTTGTCATAATAGTAATAACATATATCTACCTCATTTAGAGTATGTCTTCTCAACAAACTATCCTTAACACCAATCATCTTTGGTAGATGATTATGTCGTTCAAAAGGCTTGTTAGAACTCGCCTTCCCAATGACAACTTGGTAGAAGTCATTTTGTGTGTCAGTCGGGTTGTGACACTCAAGTGTCTTTGAATTGCAATATGCATTCATTTTTTTTGGTCGCTCAACTTTCTTGGGCTTTCTTCTTTGCTTTTATCCTTTTAGCACACTTTCATCACGTGTCTAAACCTCTAGCATACTTTGATATGCTCACATACCTCATCAAACTCATTTTTTTTGTAGCTACACTTTAACTTAGTTTAACCTTTGCATGTCTTGCTAAAAGTATTCTATCCCTATAATGTTGCTCCTATTCTTTTATATATTATGTTGCACGGAGCTAACCCTTGATGTAGGAAAAGCCTTAGTAAGAATTTAATTTGATCCATGGATCCGCTAGATACTAAGGTAAATAAACAAGGGGACTCAATCACCATAGGGGAGCATTGAGCTAGGGGGAGCTCGGAAGTATTTGAATACATAGCATGGAGTCTTCTTAACAGTGGTGATAGAAGACTTCACTGAGATGATGCAAGCTCGCCTTTCTGGGGAGAAAGGAAAGTAGTGTAATAAGGGGGAGTAGGGAGTGAGTTCAAGGGAGAACTCAACTACCTTTTTGATTCGACAAAAGGGGGAGAAGGGAGTGTAAACAGGTAACTTTTACATTTTACTGTGTGTTACGGTTTACATATTTGTCATCATCAAAAAGGGGGAGATTGTTAGTGCAAATATTACGATATTTAAACAAAACGGTTTCTTCGGTTTTAATAATGACAAACATGTAACATGTAATGCATAACGTAAAATGCCCAAGTTACTTGTAAACACAAATCATCAATGCATACTTACATCAACATCTCTCGACGTATCAAGTATGCCTCAACAGAGTCGTAGATTTTATTCCTGACGTAAATCACTCAAGGTATGAGACAAACAAATTTAAACTTGACGGATGATCAAAGAAATAAATTTTTTTCTTTTCTAAACTTCACATTTTTAATGTGACAAAACATTTTTCAAAAATACATTTTACAAATTATTTTTGAATTTAAAAGAAATGTTTTAATTGGAAAAATAAGTTTAAAAATCCCAACAGCTATTTCCCCCCCCCCAAAACAGCTCCAAACTTCCCCAAATTAACTTTCACCACTAAAAAAAATGGGAGCATTTTTGTCTGGCATGGTACCACGGTACCACTAAATTTAGTGGTACCGTGATATATTTAATGGTACCGTCCCTCGGTAACGGTCAAATTTTCTTTGCCTATAAATAGTGGACCATTTTACACTTCCAACTTGATTTTTCCAGTCAGTTTTCTCTGGTCTAATCCCTTCATAGTTAGATCACTTTCTTTGATCATTTATAGAGTTTTTCTTTTGTTTAAGAGTGATTCTTTTATCCAACCAAAGATCACCTTCATTCCTCTATTAGTCCAAGAGAAGAACACAAAGTATAAAGAAGATACAAGGTGTTAGAGTCATTGTGTAGTGCACTTGCATTACTTGTTGTATCTAGACATACATCAAGTTGTCACTGTCTTGTTTAGTCATCTTGTGTGGATCATTGTGATCTTGTAGAGATCGGGGAGATCTTGTGTAGCTTGTGTTGATAGTGAGTAGATTGGGTAAATCGTGTAAAGATAGGGTTGATCATGTAGATCGTGAGGATCGGGTAGATCGTGAGTAGATCGGGTAGATCGAGTGTAGATCATGTGGATCTTGTAGCTTGTGTGATATGTGAGGATCGGGTAGATCGTGATTGAGATTGGTACTAGCTAGATTAGTAATCGACATTTAGCTTAATGTCAAAAAATAATGTAAGCGACGCGGTTTATGTGTTTAGGCTTGAAAACATAAAGTTTGTTATGTTGGGCCATAAAACATAACGGGTTTGGTTGCACCCGAAGAAGAACTAGACATCTAGCTTAGTGTCGGAAAATATTGTAAGCGAGGTTGTATGGTTTTCTCCGCCAAGAAGGGAGCTTGTTGATTAGTGAAGTAACTCTCGAGTTGGGTACTCGGGGAGTGGAGTAGGGCGAAGAGGAGCTTCGTGACCAAAACACTAAAAATCACCGTGCCCGGTTTGCGCTTTCTTTACTTATCTCTTTACGTTTATTTTTGCATTTACCGCTTTACATTTATACTTTGCATTGCATTTATATTTGTGTAGTTTGTTGCTTATATTGTGTTAGTTGTGTTTGCGTCATGGCATGTTATTACTAATATATCTAAGTTTGTATTAATGTGACATGCCTTACTTGTTGCTTTATATTATCTCTAGTTCCTATAAGACTAGTATTGACATTTTTCATATTATGTCACACTTGATCGGGTGTTTGATACAAAAGTTTTTAAGTTTTTAAACGGAAACGTATTCACCCCCCCCCCCCTCTACGGTTTCCACAGAATATTTTTTTAGATGTTACTAAGCAAAGCTGGGTTCATTTGGGTAATTTTTATAACCTTCATGGGTTGGATTGAGTGAGATGAAAACAGAGGATTGCAGGCGAGTCAAATGGGTCATTCAATGGTTAAAATTTATGGAGTCTCTTAAAGGAAAACACATTTTGATTATTCTTTTTGTTACCTTACATGTCTTTTCTAGAGAACTCCTATAACTAAGTGTGGTACAGAAACATCTTTAATTTACGATTACCTAATACTCGTAAACATGATATACTTTAAATCAAGACCTTTTAAATCAATATGTTAATAATAATGAAATGTTAAATTGGTTTATATTCACTAGCCTCCCATTTCAATTCAAACTTTTTAATCAGTTCTTCATCAATCTTCGACAGTTCCAACCCTTCCTCTTGCTTACACATGATGTACAACTTTTTAAACATAGAACAAATTATAAACTGCTGCCTATATTTGAACTCTACCATATATAAAATTAATCAAACTAACTTGCAAAAAAAAGACGCGTCCCCCTATAAACCTCGTATTCCCTTTCCCTTTCCCATCATATCTGCCTTTTTCGAGAGATGTTATAGCCAAAGATGCCCATGGTTGTTTCTTGAGAGCATTTACATCCTTCACATAATGAAGCATGTTCTTTCCAAGATGAGTACGCTATGGGGGGCAAACAACGTACCGTAATGCTAAAAGCACAAATGCTCGCTTAATATCAGTTTCGTCCCCGCTTTCATTTTTGAGTATATCTTTGACCTTAGTCATGGAAATATTTGTCCAAGTCCCTTTGTTTGAAAGGCATCAAAATTTCTCTTTTAAATCCATGTCTTCTATACTCTGATCATCTGGAATAGGGTTATTAGTTCCCTCCACTATCCCCATTAGTGTAGAGAAGTCTTCCTTTGTAACTTTCATGACTTCTCTCTCCGTCCCCTTAGACAATCGTAAATTCATATCACAACCAAGAATTAGTGATAGAATCATGAGTACTTCTAGTAGTTGCACCTAGGGGTGTTAACGATCCGAGCCGAGTCGAGTTTTGGCCTAAACGAGCTAGGCTCGTTTATTAACTACTCGGCTCGAGCTTGACTCGAGCTCGAATAAAGTTTTATAAATTAGCTCAAGCTCGAGCTCGAATATTTTTTTGTTGTTCGAGCTCGAGCTCGAAGCTCGTTTAAAATTTTTAACTTTTTTTTTGTAATCCTACAATAAACTAACTTTCAAGCATAAGATGCTTGTATAGAAGATCGAACTTGATAGGCTCATTTATTAACTCAAGCTCGAGCTCGAAAGCTCGTTTACAATTATAAAAATTGTTTTAATGCTTAAACTAAAGTTTATGTAATTTATAATAAACACTAGTTTGCATTTGAAGCAAAAGAGTGCATAACAATCATACTAATATTTTTTATGATTTCAAGTAGGGGTGGCAATTCGGGTCGGGTTCGGGTTGGCAGGTTAGCGGGTCAGAAAACCCAAACCCGAACCTGACCCATTTAAATTATCGGGTCAGCTATGTCAACCCTAACCTGTTTACACATAACCCGAACCTGACCCATTTAACCCGTATATATATATTTGGGTTGGCGGGTTAAATAGGTTATACGGGTTGAATAGGTTAAATGGGTTTCGGGTTAACACATTTAACCCATTTTATATACAAAAGTTGGCATATTACACGAGCTAAAAATGTTAAACTAGTTTGCGGGTCGACCCGTTTAACCCATTTAACCCGTATAATAAAATATAAATAATTTTTAATTTAAGAAAAAAAATCTTAAACGGGTTGGCGGGTCGACCCGCTTAATTTATTCTCAACCCGAACCTGGCCTGTTTAATAAACGGGTTAGATGAGTCGACCCAAACCCGAACCGAAATCTATTTAGACTCAACCCGAACCTGTTAATTTTCGTGTCGGTTTAAAGTCGGGTTTCGTGTCGGGTCAGAAATTGCCACCCCTAATTTTAAGTAGATGTGGTTCTATATGAAAAATGAAGCGGGCTTTTGTTTTATAGTGTTCATCTCTCTTTACTTTTCTTATTATTTTCAATGTGTGATACTTTTCATCTTTTTTCTTTGATTAGCCAATATACAATTACCACACAAAAGTTTCAAACATATTATATTGTTACATTTTCTATTATAATTATAATTCTTAATTAAAAATGTGATTTTTTTTCATTAACTTATGCTAACAAATTTACTAATTAAACTAAATAACAAAGTTAATACACTTGATCTAATAATATAAAAGAAAAAACATGATGCTCAAAGAATAAAATAAATGATTAATTAAGGTTCATAGAGAACACATAATTGATAAACTCGTATCATCTATAATTCCCTAGTACATGTTTTACCTCTTTCTATATACATGATTTTTGAATGAGTATAGGTAAGTATATAATTTGTAAGCTCGATTCATGAAATTGGTCGAGGAAATTTTGTTATTCGAGCTAGAGTCAAGATCATAAATTATTTAACGAGCTCAAGTAAATTATGAATTGTTTGAGTCGTGAACCAAATCAGTGATGTGTATGTGTATGTGTATTCGTATGTGTATTTATGTGTCTTCATGTGTCTCTTGTAAATGTATGTGTGTATCATATGTAAGAATGTATATATGTGTTTGTATGTATAAATGCTCATATGCGAGGCATTGTATGTGTATGCATAAACATGTTTGTATTCACATGTAATGGATTATAATCAATAAATCATTATCATAAATATATCAACTAGCTAACATGATTTAAACGAGTGTAAGAGTTAGTTAGCTCATAACTAAACTCAAAATAAGAGTTTTTACAAGAATATTACCAACTGCAATCTCCGTGTTTCAAATCAGATTGATCGAAGATGATAAAAGTTGTTTATGTTCTATTGTCTAAGAACCATGGATAACGTTGTTTATGTTCTATCGTCTAAGAATCATGGACCAATTGTTTTTAGCAACCACATAATGAGTTTATGCATATGTATATATCAAATACATGTTTTTATATGTAAATATTTGTCGCACTTATGTATTTCACATGTGTGTGTCCATACATATTTGGCTTTCATACGTACGTGTCCTATGTATCTATACATATTTGAGTATTATATATATGTGTCACATGTGATAATACATATCTGAATTTCATCATATGTGTCTTTTGTGTGTGTAAGCGTGAAAATCATAAAAGGGAATCGTTTATATACAATATACATACATATGTTGTATTTCTAATCACAAAAACCTCGATATAACTCTTAACATCACGTGAGTCATACGAGCGAGATTCGTTGAAATCATCTAATGATTCATAATTCTTATTTAGTGGTATTTATGATTGGATTTAATTCATTTATATATTTGATAAAGGGTTATTAAACACATTAGGGTGGAGGGAGTCATGACTCTCCAACCCTCCCAAAATTAACCAATCAAATTCCTCCACCTCATTTCAACCCACCAACCCTCAATCCAACCTTTTTTACTGGCGTCCATCACTCTCAACCCTCCCAAATCTTTTTTTAAATATTCATAATTTGTCCTCCAAAATTATAAATTTGCAACATTAACCCTTCCAATACTAAACAATTATATATAAAAAAAAACAAACACTTGATTAAAAATAAAAATACAATTCCTAAAAATTAAAAAGTACAATTCCTAAAAATTTAAAACTACAATTCCTAAAAATTAAAAACTACAATTCCTAAAAATTAAAACCTACAAATCCTAAAAATAAAAAACTACAAATCATAAAAATAAAAAACTACAAATCGCCCCAAGTCCAAGGCCAGTTATATTTCGCCGCAATCTCACGCTTCTTATCAAGCGTCCACTTTAGCATTGCGGGATCGGTGATGTGGTGGTGCGATTTGTTGTAGAACTTGTGATCTTGATATAAGGCCTTTTGCGCAAGATATTGGGCCTTTTGTTCCTTCTCTTGGAGATGTTTATCCAAGAGTTCCTGTTGTT
Organism: Artemisia tridentata subsp. tridentata; assembly: GCA_021014915.2. Lineage (NCBI taxonomy): Eukaryota > Viridiplantae > Streptophyta > Magnoliopsida > Asterales > Asteraceae > Artemisia > Artemisia tridentata. The sequence continues at coordinate 284,693,709 of CP139506.1, forward strand.
TCCTTGCGTTCTCCTCCAACAAACTCGCTTTCTTCGACGTGTAATCTTTGACAAACTCGGCAACACTAACCTTCGACGAGGCTTCACTAGCAACCTTTTTTCCTTTTCTTGCACGGTTATCTAGGGGTGGCGCTGGGTCTTCATTGAGATTTGGCAAAACGGTATCAAATTCGTTACTACCCGACTCATAGTGGCCCGATTCCGAGGACTTTCTTTGCTTATCGGAATGAGAGGATTCCTCATCTTGGACACACTTTTGTTCCAACCATTTTGCTTGGTCTTTGACAATTTCCCAAGCTCGTAGATGAGTAAAAGGTTTGCCTTGTTTTTTCTGAAAACTTTCCATGGCATTCTTGAGGATATCAATATCGCTACAACCACTCTCCCAAAGACGTCTCTACAAATACAATACAATGTATATTTATATATAATATAATTAAAACATATATATATATATATATATATAATTAAAAAAAACGTATATAATTTACCGATTGGTGGTATAAACCGTTGAACACACTTATTAGCCCGTTCATTTCCCTCCACTTTGTGGTTAGTGAATGATGACTTCGAGTAGTGTCTTTCACATTCGTGGCGAAATGCGCCAAAATTCGCTTCCAAAAAGAATCTCTTCCTTGTTCCATCCCGACCGTTCTACATGTTGAGATGTGAACCCAAGCTTTCGCCAAAGCCTCCTCCTCCTCCGATGTCCAACCTTTTTTTCGGCCCTTTTCGCAAATTTCTTCTTTGGAACGTCTTGTTCTTGAACTTCTTGAACATCATCGTTATCGTCATCGTCTACAAATAATTAAAACGTACAAATAATAAAAACGTATAAAAAATTAAAACGTATAAATAATAAAAACGTACAAATAATAAAAACGTATAAAAAATTAAAACATATAAATAATTAAAACGTATAAAAATATATAATAAACAAAGTTAAAAAACATACCAAAATTTATTTGCGTTTCGGGTACCTCGAGAAACTCGTCTTCGGAATAGCTCGCCTCCGGTTGTTCTCGGTAAGTATCAAACGGGTTAAAGTTAGCCGTTTCGTATACGTGGTAATCGTTTGGATTCATTGGCGGGTAGTTGAAGTTTTGTCGTGGACGACTCGGTGGTTGGGGACGATAATAGTTTTGTTGCGAAGTCGAATGTGGTTGTTGACGAGGAGCCGAAAATGGTTGTGTGGGTCGAGGAGCCGATTGTGTTTGTATAGGTCGACCGGGTTTAGATCGAGTGCCCCGACCCCTCGACGAAGATGTTGCGCCAATTTTCTTATTTCTTTGATCCATATTTTTAAGAATGTGTTTTGTGGTTTGTTTAATTTTTTGGTTGTGAAAAAATGATGTTTTGTTCGGATTTATATAGGCACAAATAAAGGGTTGAAATTGTTTTTTTTTTTGCCCGCTCCTCCAACGTTCGTTTTTTTTCTTCACTTTCCTCCCTTCAACGGTCAAATGACCGTTTGTTTCCTTCCAAACCGCAGCGAGTATTTTACTCGCAAGCCCAGCCCGCAAGCCAAGCCCGCATAGGCGGCATCCAAGCCCGCATCCAACCCGCTGAGCCCGCATGGTAACCCGTAGCCCACTCCTTGTACCCTTATCGAAAGTTACTTCTTTATAAAACACTTAAATAGCATAAAACTAATAAAAACAATTATATGATCAATGAATATACATGAGTAACAGTTTGTTAGCATTTAATTTATTAAATGAAAGTGATGGTCATTTGTAATTCTAAAGATTTGTGTGTCGTATGGATTAAGTTGTCAAGGAAGTGGGCTTTTGTTAGTAATATGTTAGAAATACCTATGTAATAGATCAATCTCCAAAAGCCCACTCAAGGTCCAAGCAAAGCCCTTAGGGCGCCGGCCATAAGGCTATTTAAACACACACTCTTACCCATTTTAGGTGTGCCTCATTGTCTTGTGTAGGTGTAAGAGTGTGTGTATTCTCTCAAGGTTTATGTTTGTTATTTCCTTTAAGTTTTAATAACATTCGGTTATAAATCTTATCATACGATCCATACACTTTCTTCTCATCTACATATTCTAGTTGAGTGTCACATGTTTATAGTAGCTTAGTAGTAGTGATAAAGTAGAGATTATTAGTCTTAACAAGTGGTATCAACACGCCATACATCGAGGTAGGAGATTGTTTGTGTTCGATTTGTGTTCATAAGTACCCAACAGTTGCGTTTTTGTTTCATAAAAACGTGAGTTCTTGTGTTTTTCTTGGAATCGTACGCAAAGTTTAAGGTTCAAGGTTGTGTTTATTCTTCATTTTACGAGGTGGTTTGTGAATCTTTGATAGTTCTTTAGTCGAATCTTGGTTTCAAGGTTGAATCTTTTGTGTTCAAAGTGATTAGATTGTGAAAAAGCATAAACGATTGTGTGATTTGTTTGTTCGATCTTCATCCATTGATTCTTGCTAGATATTCTTGTATAAGAATTATTGGTAAGAGTTGGTAAGAGTGGGTAGATCTCATCAGTGGATGAATTATTGGTGAAGTGTCAAAAAAGTCAAGAGTTGGTGAACCACTTCTTATCGCAAATCTGCCCAGCAGCTCTTATCGAAATTGTGCCAACTAGCTCTTATCGAAATTGAGCAAACTGCTGTTATCGCAATTGTAAATTGCCAAGTTATCGGCATTGAGAAAAATGCTTTTATCGCAATTGTAAATTGCCAAGTTATCGAAATTGAGCAAAATGCTTTTATCGCAATTGTGAAAACTGCGAGTTATCGAAATTGTGAAAATTGCTCTTATCGTAATTGTCGTCTCAGGTTTATCGCAAATGGTTATCGGACAAGCTTAGGCTATCGCAAATGGTTATCGGACAACCTTAGCCTATCGCAATTACATCTCGGACAGAACTTTCACAGTTTGACAATTTTCGTCCCTTATCGCAATTGGTTGGCAGACTTTGGGCAATTGGCAGAACAGACCCTCGCACTTGATTTAAGCGATATACAAATTAAATAATTTTTATAAATTTGATTTAAACTATTAATTTCTACAACATCAAAGATCGCGGACTCGGTATTCTCTCGCTTGTATAAGTGTGACGAATACTTCGACAACGGAATATCTACTAATTTGTATAAATTAGTTAGATCGCTTATATAAATTACCAATTTATATAAATTGTATAATTCTATATAAATTGACATTTTGCCATAATTTGTACAAATTTTGGTCTAAATTGAAATTTCTATAGAAATTATCACTTTATCTAAATTGTAATTTACATAACTTTGTCGAATTTGTGAACTCTAGATTTTGTCTAAATTATAGCTTCGTCTAATTTTGTAACTTTATTTAATTTGCTACGTTTATCCAAATTGCAAGTTACTTCAATCGATCATCAACAACGAACCAAGACTTCACAACAACAACAACAACAACCAAGTTTAACCTTCAACAACCACATCTCCTATTTCGCTGCAACGATCCTTCATCAACTTTATCATTCAAAACATCAACAATGACTACTCAACAAGACATTCATGCAGCCGGTGCAGAAAACCGTCCTCCAATGCTTGAAAAAGGTGGTTATCTTCCATGGACGAGTCGTATGATTCGATATATCAAAACCAAACCAAATGGTCAAGGTAGACTCCTGCTCAACTCTATCCAGAAAGGACCATTCAAGCCTCGTCAGATTCAAGAAGCTGGTGACCCAACTGCAACACCTCCCGTTCCACCATCCTTCCGTGATAAAAAAGAAGAGGAATACACGGCAGAAGATTGGAAACAAGTTGAAGCAGATGACTTAGCAATGCATTTAATTCAACTAGGTTTACCAAGGGAAATATTTGCTGCTGTCGACAGTTGTGATTCAGCTTATGCTATGTGGGAACGAGTTAGAAGACTCTGTCATGGCACAGAAATTGGGCAACAAGATGTTGAAAACAAGCTGCTCACTGAATGGGAGAAGTTCACATCCACTCCAGCTGAACCAATTGAATCTTACTACACCAGGTTTTGCACTTTAATGAACGAGCTCATCAGAAACAAGTTGACACCAAAACCCATTGCTCAAAACATCAAATTCATCAATAATCTACCAGAAGAATGGGGACAGTATGTCACAATTGTTAACCAAACAAAGAACCTTCACGAGGTAAACTATGATCAGCTCTATGATTTCCTAAAGCAAAACCAGGCAGAGGCAAATGATGTCCGGAAAGAAAAGTTAGCAAAGCAACATGATCCTCTGGCACTCATTGCTCAAACACCTACACCTGCAACAGTAAATACACAACCCTCTTCATCTTCCACTCAGCACTTCATGCAACAACAATATACTCCACAATCACCATTTTACCCACAACAACAACAAGTCATCCCACAACAACAATACCCGCAACACCCAGAAACAGATTTTAATGACAATGATGAGTCCACTGCTGCTTTGACTCAAGCATTTTCTTACCTGAAAAAGGCATTCCAAGGACGATACTCAACACCTACCAACAACAACCAAAGAATCTCATCGAACACTTGCAACAAGCAGATTGCACAGCCGAGTTTCAACATGGGTCAACAAGGACAGATGGTTGGAGGATATGGGAATCAACAAGGATATGCTCCTCGATATCAGATGGGTAATCAGAATGCAGGGCAGTATGTTGGAAATCAGATGGGTCAGTATGCAGGGAATCAGATGGGTCCAGTTGTTGAAAATCAGAGGGGTTAGAATGCTGGGAATCAGTATGGGAATGTTGCTGCTCAAGTTGCTGGGAATATGAATTAGGGTAATCTGCTAAAGTGTTTCAACTGTCAGGGAGTCGGTCATATGGCAAGGAACTGTCCCAACAAGGCGAAAAAGAGAGATCTAGCTTATCTGTAGAAAGCATTAATGTTGGCACAGAAGGAAACGGCTGGGTTACAGTTGAGTGCAGAAGAGAATGACTTTATGGCTCTTATGGATGATATGGAAGACCTTGAGGACATCGATGCAAACTGCATTTTCATGGAAAATCTTCAGGAGGCTAAGTATGACACGGACTCTGAAACACCTCCTGTGTATGACACCAATGCAGCAGGGGCGTCTCTGAGGATTTACGGGCCCTGTCCGAGCCGTTGAAAAATGTGCCCCTTAGACCCCTTATTGGGCTTATAAATTTATTATGGGTTATAGGTTTAGTTATAAGATTGGAATTTAATTAGGCCCAAGTTTAAATGTTTAATACCTATTTAAAAAAATACATATAATATATATATATATATATATATAGGATTTTTTTTAAAAAAAATGGGCCCTCGCATAAAACGGGCCCTGGCCGGTTGGCCTCCCCGGCCCACCAAGAGCCGCCTATGCAATGCAGTCTCTGAGGTACCACCATTCACTACATGTCACAATAATGAAATGTTTGATATGTCTACTCATGATGAACGGCATCCTGTGACTCCAGCATCCAATTATGATACATATATGGACACGCCAAGTTGTAGCAATATTAATTTGGCAACTCCAGATATGGATCCTAATGGCGATTTCGAGTCCCAGCATGTTGAGAATGATGAGGAAACACGTACGTTTTTTGAATCATTATTGCATAATTGTAGTGTTGAAATTGAGAACGTTAAAAAGGTCAATCGCGATGTTAAGGCCGCGAATGAAAAATTGACCGCTGAGCTTGAGAGATATAAGGTGAATGAACAAGCTTTTGAATTTAATAAAAAACGAAAGTCAAAACTTGAAATTGGTTATAGAGACTCTGTGTTAAGAGAAAAACATTTGCAAATCAAATATAACACACTTGATGTTAATTTAAACATGACAATCAAATCTTTAAACACGGAAATTTCTGAATTAACCAACCAACTTTCTATACAAAAATCAATTTGTTCTGATCTTGAAAAAGAAAAGAAAGAATTGTGGAACGTTTTAGTTTGTTCGATTGAGATATTTATGTATTGAATGTGTTTAGCATGCGGAATCTACTACAACACACTTTAAAAGAACACAAGGTGGTGAGTTTAAGTAAACGTGTGAATGTAATGAACAAAGAACACAACTTTGGTTAGCACAAAACGATTCAATATTATTGATGAAATAATACGGATGATCTAAGTATCACCGGGATTACAAAGTAATCTTGAATCTAAGATTGTAAAAGGATTTGTGATTCGAAGTAACTAAGTTACTTGAGAGATAGTTTGGTTTATGGTTATTAGTTGTGAAAGATGCATGCATGAAGAAGTGACTAAGATATCCTTTTATAAGATAAGGATATCTTATTACATGTTGTCAAGTAGAAGAATATAATACTATACTTTGACTATATTGGCGCCTACAATTAAATACAACTACCCATGTACACTCTGATATATTCTTCTGTCACCACAGAAGACTAATCTACTTCTACATAACGTATAACAATGTACAAAGACTAATAATTCAACTAAATATCTATTACAAAATATCTAATCGACTTGACATAAGCTTGGCAGGCTCTTCATTAGCTAGCAGTACCTTCTACCCAGAAGGTACTGGTAGAACATCTTCGTACTTGTTCAAAATCAACTAGCAGGCTCTTCACATCATTGGCAGGCTCTTTGACTTTGTTCATTTTATTCCCAACAATCCTCCCCTAAACTTGTTATTTCCATTAAAATACACAAGTTTCTGATGAATAAAATACATACCTTGAGGATTTGAGAACTCTTCCAAAAACCTTTACTTCCTATCCTTCCTTTTTCTTTCAGATTGTTCAAATATGCTCCTTAGCAAACTTTGAACAATTTCTGAGTTTTCATCATCTTTGTCACACCTTAATCTCTTGGAGATCATAGTTGAGAGCACTTCATAACTAAGTGGATACTCTTTCTCAGCCAACATGAAGAGTTCAATTCCACTTGATGTATACAAATGATGAATACTGCAATGACTTAGGAATTCCCAGGTTGTAGTGGGATCATAATATGGAAACTTCCAATAATCATCTTTGGGATCAGGATCATACATCCTATTGAATTCAACCCATAATTCCTGTTCCTTAACATCATTGCTAGTATTTGTGGCTAACCTAATCTGCACTAGATTCCACAATTCTTCTAAATCTGCTCTGTCAGATGCTCTAACTAGATTTTCAAAATTCTTAAAGATAGCAGATTGTCCCCCAACCCTTGATATTTTCCATGACTTACCAAATCTATCATGGTGTATTTCCCAATCAATTATAGGGTGTCTAGACCTAATTGGATCAGCATGTATGATAGTAGGTAAAGTAATCAACATTTTACTTACTTGCTCTGTGTCCAATTTTGCTACTTCTTTCTTCTGAGCATCTTGCTTCTTCTTTGAAGACCTTTCTTGTGTGTGTTCAGGAGGAGTGCAGTGGTTCTTCTTGTATGCTTCAATGTATAGATGCTGCAACTCTTCAAATGATTTTCTTTTGAGTTGATGATCCTTCCAATTTGCTGACCTTTTCAGATATAACTTGAAGAACTTCATCTGCTCTTTCTGATCATGTGGCAGTTTAAACCCTTTCTCCTTATACTGCATGATCTGCTGAAATACATCATTTAAGGCTTCTTCTCTATACTTTTTGGTGATGAATTCTTCAAGCTTGGCTGTCTTTTCTTCTACACTGAGAGACTCATCATCCACATACACAGAAGCTTGACCTCTTACAATTGGATCAATAGAGATAATCCATTGTAGTTGTGCATCAAATATTTGTGCAGCTTGAGAATCAATAAGAGCTTGAGCAGCTTCTTCAGCATCTTTCTGCTCTTTCATTACTTCAAGAATTCTTGAAGCTTCTCTAGCTTTTAGCTCTTCTTCTTGAACTCTTTTGGCCTCTTCTTCTCCTAAAGCCATCTGAATTTGCTGAGTTCTTTTCAACTTCTTGGACTTTGGCTCATCTTCAATCAGAATACCTTTGCCCTTATCCTTTGGAGTTTGATCTTGTGATGGAGCAGAAGATTGCTCATCAGCAGCATAAATCCTCCCCTGAACAAACAAATTCCCTTGAGGCTCTAAATTCCTCTTTCTCTTGTACACTTTCTCAGCAGACCCTTTATACCCCATAGCCAATAGCCTTTCTCTCCTAGCAGACTCTTCTTCTGCTCTAACAGGCTCTTCATCATAAACTTGAGTTCCATCATGGAATTCAAATTGAGCCTCTTCCTCATCTTCAGAACTATCCTTCCTCCCCTTTTTGGAAGAGTGACCTATCCTATCATCATCTGACTTTGAAGAACTTGATAAAACAACCTTTGCAGATCTGTTACCCTTCAACTTCTTCACTTCACCCTCCAATTTCTTAACCCTCTTGACCAATTTGATGTTGATCTTAGAAAACTTCTCATTTTGACTTTTAAGAGCATTCTCTAAGAACTTCACCTTGTCTTTCAGTTCTTGCATTGTCTGAGGTGATTGGGTTTGTGATACATGATGTGATGATTGTGGTGGTGTTTCTGATGGTACTGGAGATGGTATTGGTGTTGTTTGATGTGTTGGTGAAATGTGATCATGTGAAGAACTAGATGATTGTGTTTCAGCTGATGGTGTTGGTTCTTCTGGATGTTGTGGTACCATTTCATCAAAAAGTGGAACTTCCTCCCCTCTAAAACCAATTCTCATATTTGAAAATACTTTGTGAGAAAGTTTTGGTGTTTCATAAACTGAGTCTGTGGGAAGCAACACATGTTGTAATTTTCCAATGATGCACCCAATGAATCTTGGATACATCAAAAACTTTGTTTTACTTTTCACATTGTTTATCAACCCTTCAAAAATATATTTAGAAAAATTGTATTTTCTGTTTGTAGCTAAGCAAATGAGAGCAGAAGCCATGTTTCCACTAAATTGCTCCTAAGAGGTTTTCTTCTGGCTCAAACAGTGAAGGATTGTGTGAATCAAAAATCTCCATTGTGGAGTAAGATGCTTTTTCAGAAAAGTGAGTTTGTTGGACTCAGCATGATACCCCATTCTTGTTAAATTTTCAAAAATTTCAGTATCTGGTAACTGACTAATACCATCAGAATCATCCAAATGAAGATGTCTTCTTATGGATGACTCAGTAAGAGTCAAATGTTTACCATCCACTTTGGCTTTTATTCTTTGTTCCCCATTTTCAGAAGTTTTAATTTTAGCAGATTGCCAAAATTGTAAAATTTGATTTTCATAAATAGTGGGATTGACTAGCAAAGCAAACCTGATGTAGGAGTTGTTTAAAAAGTCCACTACTTGATGAAATGAGGCATTATCCTCTGACTTCTCCAAAAATGCTAACTGATTGTGACGTTGGACAAAATCTAGAACAACTGTGGAAGCCATAATGAAAATTTTGAATATGATGGTGGGATTTGTTGGTAGTACTGGTAGAAGATGAAAGGTGTGTGTGAATTATGATAATGACTGATGAAAGAAGATATGAGAGAATTACTTTTAACCGACAATAAGAAAGATTATAATAAGTAAATGAAAAGGCGGTTAAAAAGATCTTTTATATGTGAAATATAATATAATATAATCATCAGTAATTTACATAACTACCCCAACGGCTAATTTTAACTACCAGGCCTAATGGCTAAAACTTTTTCTGACAGGCTCAACGGCTATATAGCAGTACCTTTTTATACTAGCAGTACCAATTTTGAACTACCAGTACCTTTGAAAGTTTTATAAAAATCCCTTATAGTTTTTAGCAAACTACCAGCTATCAACGGATTTGAGTTGTCTTTACCAAAAGCCGTTTGCTTAAGGACTAGCTAACTATTTACAATTAAGTATGGTTAGTTAACAACCATATAGTTTTTGGTAAACTATCAACCATCAACGGATTTGATTTGTCTTTACCAAAAGCCGTTTGCTTATGGACTAGCCAACTCTTTAAGTTTGTAAAAACTTGGTGAGATGAATACCAAAAGCCATGATGGCCCAAAAGATGGTGCAATTTCCTTGGATGGAGGAAATTTAAATCAGGCAATGATGCTGTGTATCTTGGATGATTGGCTCAAAAAGTGAAATCATCTAATAGCATGCCTTTGAGTTGAAAACATTTCTTAGTTGGATCTAGATAGAACTTTCTCCTTGAGAAATGCTTCATCCCTTCTAGATATGTGATCTAACTCTCTCTTTTTCCAACTCTGCATCATCTTGTATGCTCTTGTCTTTCTTTTCATTAATTGGTTTTTCTTCCATTCTGGGCTATCAATTCCTCCCCTGAGATTGTTATCTCTCCTGAAATGAATATAACTTTTGTTGCCCCTTTTTGTTGAAAGAACTCTTGTTTTGTTATCAACCTGAAATGAGTTAGTTGCAAACCAAAAGAACAAAGTGTAAAGCACTTGATCTATAGAATTGTAAACATTCAAGCATTTATATGAACAAAACATAGCAATTTTGTATCAGCAGGACCAATTATGAACTAACAGGACCTTTTGACTAACTAGCAGTACCATGTTAAGAATCCAATACCAGTTAATTTTATGAAAAAAAACATATGATTTTCAAAGATTTATCATTCCAATACCTCCTACAAGATATTTGAATCTACCTAAATCAAAAGCTTTGGTGAGAAGGTCTGCATAATTCTTTTCAGAATCAATCTTAACTACTTGAATTAACCTTTTCTCATTGCAATCCCTTATGAAATGGTGTCTGATTTCAATATGTTTTGTTTTTGAGTGTTGAACTGGGTTTTTAATGATACAAATAGTACTGCTATTGTCAATATAAATAATGGTGTTAAGAAAATTATACCCATAGTCAAGCATTTGATTTTGGATCCAAAGAACTTGCCCACAACAACTTGCACCAGCAACATATTCTGCTTCAGTTGTAGAATTGGCCACCATTGTTTGTTTCTTGCATTGCCAAGAGATTAGTCTGCAACCAAGAAATTGACATCCACCAGTTGTGGATTTTCTGTCTAGAGTTGCACCAGCATAGTCACTATCCGAATAAGCTATCAATTCAAAAGGTGATTCCTTTGGATACCAAAGACCCAACCTAGGTTGACCCTTAAGATATCTAAAGATTCTTTTGACTGCTGTGAGATGAGAGATTTTGGGATGTATTTGAAACCTTGCACACACACATACTGAGAACATGATATCTGGTCTTGATGATGTAAGATACATCAAAGATCCAATCATAGACCTATAATTGTGCAAATCCATATCTTCTCCTTCAGCATCCTTGAGTAGCCCTTTGTCTGGATCCATTGGTGTACTTGCAACCTTAGAATCAGCAAAATTGAATTTCCTTAAGATCTCTGCTACATACTTATCTTGGCTGATAAATATGCCTTCTTTGGATTGTTTCACTTGGAGACCTAAAAAGAAAGTAAGTTCCCCCATGGAACTCATTTCAAACTTACTATGCATAAGTTTTTCAAATTCTACACACAAGTCTTGATTTGTTGATCCAAAGATTATGTCATCAACATAAATCTGCACTAGCAAGGTATCTTTCTTTGTCCTTTTGATGAACAAAGTTGGATCAATCCTGCCTCTTTGGAATCCACTTTTTAGTAGAAAACAAGCCAATGTTTCATACCATGCCCTTGGAGCTTGGTGTAGGCCATACAAAGCCTTGGTAACCTTGTAAACTTTATCTGGATACTCAGCATCAATGAAGCCTGGAGGTTGAGATACATATACTGGTTCTTCAATTTCACCATACAAAAATGCACTCTTAACATCCATTTGATAGACAGTGAAGCCTATGAATGAAGCATAGGCTAAGAAAAGCCTAATTGCTTCAAGTCTTGCAACTGGAGCAAACACTTCTTCATAATCTACCCCTTCCTCTTGAGTATATCCTTGTGCTACCAATCTAGCCTTGTTCCTTATCACTATACCCCTTTCATCCTTCTTGTTTCTGAACACCCATTTGGTTCCAATTGCCCTATGACCTCTGGGCAAATCAACCAATATCCAAACCTTCTGAATCTTGAATTGGAGAAGCTCTTCTTGCATAGCTTCCACCCAACTTGCATCATCTAAAGCTTTGTTTATGTTCTTGGGTTCAGCCTGAGATAGAAAACATGAAAACAGGCATATATTGGAATTATCATTATTCTTTTCTTCATAAATAGAGGAGATAAACCCTTCTTCATCTGAGGATAAGACTTGAGATAAACCAACTTGAGATCTTGTTCTAACACCAGAAGTTATGCTTCCAATCACATCATCAGTTGAGTGATCTTTGAGAATTCTAGTGTTTGGTGTTTTAGGAACTTCATATGTAGTTGGAAGATTGCTAATCCCCACTTCTTCTTGAAAAGAATCATCTATTTGAACATTCAATGGCTCAGCAGTACCAATACTTGTCATTAGCACCACTTTCTTGATTCTCTTGATTCTGAGTTCCTTGATCTTCTTCATTGCCTTCATTTGTTGTGTTTGAAGGTCCTTCTTGACTTGAAGATAGATCCATACTTTTCCAAATTGGCATCCAGATGTAATCTTGATCTTTAGGAGCTTCAACATTTTCTTCAGAACCTGCATTATCATTAGCATTTGTACCTGTAACAGGCACATAATTCATAGATTCTGAAAGCCTATCAACATCAAACATCCAATCTGGTCCAACTCCTTTCACATTTGTTAGTTTCTCTTGAAACTCTATGTGAAGATTCTCTTCTACTAGCCTAGTGCAAGTGTTAAACACTCTATAGGCCTTACTCTGCAAGGAATACCCTATCAAAAAGCCAACATCTGCTTTTCCTTCAAATTTGCCTAAATGATCTTTGGTATTGAGAATAGTGACATGACAACCAAAAGGTCTCATAAAACTTAAAGATGGTTTTCTACCAAAGAAAAGTTCATAAGGTGTTTTTCTATGTGGTTTTGTCACAAGAACCCTGTTTTGTACATAACAAGCAGTACCAACTGCTTCAGCCCAAAATGAAATAGGCAATTTAGAGTCTACTAACATAGTTCTAGCAGCCTCTATAAGTGTTCTATTCTTTCTTTCTGCTACTCCATTTTGCTGAGGTGTTCTAGCTACACTAAACTCTCTTTTTATGCCTTTTTCCTTGCAAAAGTCATCCATAACTCTATTCTTGAACTCTGTCCCATTGTCACACCTGATGATTTTGACTTTCTTATCAGATTGGTTTTCTACCTCAGTGATATAGGTTTTAAGTATCTCACTAGTTTCATGTTTAGATCTTAAGAAGAAAACCCATGAAAATCTGCTATAGTCATCAGTAACAACCAGACAATATTTCTTTCCATTCAAGCTGCACACATTAGTAGGACCAAAGAGATCCATATGAAGCATATGTAAAGCCTGAGAAATAGAGTTTTGGGTCTTGGGCTTACAAGAAGCTCTATGTTGTTTGCCTTTTAGACAGTCAACACAAGTTTGGTCATTTTGGAAAATCTTTTTGGGTAAACCTCTTACTAAATCATATTTTGCAATAGTATTGATTGTTTTAAAGTTTACATGACCAAGCCTTCTATGCCAAAGCATAGATTCATCCAATGATGCCTTTGCTACCAAACAAGTTAAACCTTCCTTGGGATCAATGTTCTTTAAATTGACAACATACATATTGTTCCTTTTTGGAATTTTAAGAAGGATCTGACTCTCATCAGGCATCTTAAAATCAGAAGAAAGAACCATACATCCATTGTTAGTAAATAGAACATTGTTCTTTTTGTCACACATTTGTGAGACACTAAGAAGATTAAACTGAAGTTCTTTCACAAAATACACATTTTCAAAATCTATTTTACTGGTTTTGATAGTACCTTTACCAGTGATCTTTCCTTTTATTCCTCCCCAAAGGTAACATATCCTCCATCAAAAGTTTTGAAGTCTGAGAGGAATGACATGTTGCCTGTCATGTGCCTTGAACACCCACTATCAACAAATCCTTGATCTTCAATATCAGTTGAATGTTCCTGCACATGAATAAACATATTAGTTTCCTTGGGGTACCCAAGCCATGACAGACTTGGGTTTGCCTCTTGCATCAATGAAGTCAAACCTTTTCAGGATTGTTGATGCACCTTTTGATTGGATTGGTTTCCAAATCCAACATGCTGAGGACTTAACAGCACTTTCCCTTCTAATCCATTGTGTGGTCTTTGGTCTATCAGTACCAATTTTGGCAATACCAATTTTGGCAGTACCATTTGGTCTAGCAGGACCTTTTGGTCTAGCAGGACCTTTGGTTTTTGGACTCCAAACTTTTGTTTTGACCACATTTATCTTTTGAATAGGACTCTTCTCAACTTTTGGTACATATTTAAAAGTGTTTCTTGTACCCTTATCAGTTGGTTTTGCAATAACAGGCTTATCTTGTCTAACAGTATGTTTAACATTTGTGGTGTTAGACTTAACAAAACTTTTTCTGGGGTGAGTAACATTTGTTTTAGACTTTGATTTACTCCCAGAAACCCATTTATTACAATAAGCATGAAGATGATTAAAGCTACCACAATAATAACAAGCTTTATTAAACATAACAAAGTCATCACCTAATTGTTGTGACTTAAGGTTGTTCCAATTTCTTTGGCTTCCCCTAGGTTTGTTATTACAATTTTTACAACTTTCAACTGTCTTCAAAACAGTTTTGGCCTTAGCTTTAACTTCTACTTTCTTAGGACTGGTTGGTCCTACTTTGATTCCTTTCTTAGGAATTGTTTCATCTTCATCATCATCAGATACCCAATCCTCAATAATTAGGACATCTGGTCTCTTCTCAGTGAGCACCTTGGAGAGTGAGGCATTCTTAGCACTCTCAGAAGGTTCACTTATCTCTACAGGTTTAGCTAATGGTTTGGTAATAAATTCATGTAAACCTGATGCAGCAAGATCACTACCTTGTGGACAAGGAATTCCTCTATAAGGAGGTGGACATTTATTGTATCCTATCCCTGATTTTATCCTCTTATTCATCTGATTCTCTACTATGCTCCTAGTACATTCAGAAGCATTTTCCAATTTAGTAACAGTCAGTTGAATATTGTCTCTAGCTAATGTCACTTTAGTGCACTCAGTCCTTACCATTTCTATTTCTGAATCTTTCAAAAATATTTGTCTATTAAGAGCATTTTTTGCATCAGTAAAGGTAAGTTCATTTTCTCTATAGTGAGTGATTTGTTTTTCTAGCTTGGACATACCACACTGATAGTCAAATAATTTTTGTTGGGTTTTTCTGTGTTCTAAGACTTCTGTATCATAAGCTTTTCTTATGATTTCTAATTCTTTAAGAAATTCACAATCATTAGAACATTTGATAGTTTGTACCTCAGGGGTGGAGAATGCCATCAAAGCCAATTCATCAGAAGTTGACTCATCTTCACCCATGAAACTCCAATCAAAACCCATGCCATCAATAGCAACCATTGCTTTTGGCTCAGCAACTTCAACAACCTTACTCTTGCTTTCAAAGCTTCCTCTCTTCTCAAAGCTTCTTTTACTTCTGTTGTCAAACCCTCTACCTCTGTCATCCTGCCTCTTAGGTCTTCTACACTCTCTAGAGTAGTGACCTTTCATGTGGCAGTTGTAACACTCCACTTTTGACTTATCATAGCCAGCAGGCTCACTTCCATCTATCAGTATCTTCTTGCCAGTCCTCATCATCAACTGCTTAGCTCTAATGCTTAAAAGTGAAAGTTGCCACTTTAGGTCCATCACTTCAAGATCATCAGGATGAATCTCTTGAAGGTCTTCAAATGTTAATACAGACCCATTGTGTTGAGATGTAAGAAAAGCACACCCAATTGTTTCATCTAAAATGGATTTGGTACTACTAGAAGTACTAGCAGTACCAAAGGTTGTGTTGGCAGTACCTTCTTCTCTGCCACCTTTGTCTTCATTATCAACCTTTGAGATGTTTGGGGATGAAACAAATGCCATATTTCCTGAGCTTGACCCAGTAGTCTTCTTTACTTCATGTTCTACAATTTTGAAATTGTTGTAGAGATCATTGAGACTCATCTGGTCAATATCTGACTTGTTCTTCCATACAATGACATGCATAGACCATTCTGAAGGTAAACTCCTAAGAAATTTAGAGTTTAGGTCTTCTTGAGTTATCATCACTTCATGGATGGCTAACTGACTTGCAAGCTTCTGAAGTCTATTGAACATACTGTCCAAAGACTCATTGGTTGTGGCTGTGAAGTTCTCAAATTGTTGTTTGAGAAGTGTTTTCTGTGTTTTCTTGGTAGCATCATTACCACCAAACCTAGCCACAATAGCTTCAAAGAGGGTTTTGGCATCTTTGTATTTGTTAAAAATCAGAAGTTGATCATTTGGAATAGTCATTAGTAACATACTCCTTGCCTTGAGATCATTTTTCTTCTGAATTCTTTCATCTGCATTTGATGGTTGGTCTTGTATTCTTGTTACAAGAGCATCATTTACTGTTGATGTGGTGATTTGGGGTTTAAATGAATTGCCTTGTTCAATGATCTCCCAAAGTGCATAGTCCTGCACTTGAAAGTATTGTTCAACCCTGAGTCGCCACATTTCAAACTCATTTTGTTTCAGTAATGGAAGTTTAGCTGCAACATTTGTCTGAATATGTTCAACATCCATTTTTCTTTTAAATTAGAAAATATCAAGCCTCGCTCTGATACCACTTGTGGAACGTTTTAGTTTGTTCGATTGAGATATTTATGTATTGAATGTGTTTAGCATGCGGAATCTACTACAACACACTTTAAAAGAACACAAGGTGGTGAGTTTAAGTAAACGTGTGAATGTAATGAACAAAGAACACAACTTTGGTTAGCACAAAACGATTCAATATTATTGATGAAATAATACGGATGATCTAAGTATCACCGGGATTACAAAGTAATCTTGAATCTAAGATTGTAAAAGGATTTGTGATTCGAAGTAACTAAGTTACTTGAGAGATAGTTTGGTTTATGGTTATTAGTTGTGAAAGATGCATGCATGAAGAAGTGACTAAGATATCCTTTTATAAGATAAGGATATCTTATTACATGTTGTCAAGTAGAAGAATATAATACTATACTTTGACTATATTGGCGCCTACAATTAAATACAACTACCCATGTACACTCTGATATATTCTTCTGTCACCACAGAAGACTAATCTACTTCTACATAACGTATAACAATGTACAAAGACTAATAATTCAACTAAATATCTATTACAAAATATCTAATCGACTTGACATAAGCTTGGTAGGCTCTTCATTAGCTAGCAGTACCTTCTACCCAGAAGGTACTGGTAGAACATCTCCGTACTTGTTCAAAATCAACTAGCAGGCTCTTCACATCATTGGCAGGCTCTTTGACTTTGTTCATTTTATTCCCAACAAGAAAAGAAAGAATTGAATGCAAGGTTTTCAAAACGAGAAAATGATCTTCTTGATGAAATCATTGACAAACAAGAAAGCATCAAAAAGTTGGAAGAGTTGCTTGTAAAAATGGGTCAGTCTGCACAAACAATTAATTTGCTTATTAACGATCCAAACCCGATTTTACATACAATGAAGAAAATGGCTATCGGTTGTGAAAACCCTTATCATCTCAAGAAAGCTCAGAAAGCACAGAATGTGTTATATAATGGTAGTATGATAAATGATAAACATGATCCTCCTGAGGTTCGTGATTCTTTTGAAACGATTGAGCTTGCTGAAGAGAGTAGAACAAAAATGAGACAAATGAACCCAGAAATCAGACCAATTGATTATAATAAGCTTAATACAATTTATGGCGTTCATCTGGTTCAAAAAGAGTCACCAATGTTTTTCAAAAAACCGGTGGCTGTCACAAAACGAAAAGCTGTTTCGAAACATCTTTCTAACATTGAACAAATGTCCTCTAGTAACATTTCTAACACAAGTGAAGCTAGACGATATTTGGATGATCTTAAAAAGAGAGTTGAAACACTTCAAATGGTTGTGGCATCCAAAACAAATAATAATCACATTAACGATTGGGATTCAAGTTTTCATAATGAAATGAAAAAGGTGTATGAAACAGAAATTAGTACTCCACTCATGGCAATTCATGCGAGAGTACTTAATGTTGAAAATGCGCTTTTAAAAGAAACAGCCAACTTTGTCAAGGACCACAAATCCCTGGTAAAGGAAGCAAATGAAAACATTGAACACATCAAAGTTTTGGAAAGACACAATGACATTCTCTCTGAAGTAGCTCTATTGACCAAAATTATGTCCATTATTTACCAAACATATTCTGTGGAAGATGATGAAAGACTCCGAGCTGAGACTTCTGCAATTGTTGTAAAATATGAAAATTCTCTAGCTAAGATTGAAAAAGAAAATGTCACATATTTTAAACAACTTGATCAGAAAAAGGAAGAATGCAAGTATGAAAAATTGTCGTATGAGCGTGCTTACAAGAATCTGAAAGAACAAAATGATCGTTTGAAGTCTCAGCTGGACAGTCTAAAAAGGAAGGGTGAGGAAACTAAGTTTGCAAAACAATCAACTTCGGAACAACCAAAAATGCAAATTTCTCAAACTGTTCCAAAGATTGATGTGACAAATGATTTGAAAAAACCAGTCACTCCAACACCCTTACCTAACCAATGTGCTGATAAAGAGAAAGTTGTTGTAAAAAAATCGAATGTAATAGCGCCTGGCCTTTATAGGATTAGTCCCACTACTGCGTCTGCCTCTACATCTAACACATATAGGGCAATAGACAAAAGTAAAAAAGATAATCCAAAAGAGTCTAGGAATGCTACAACAACCTATTAGGACAACAACATAAATTCTAATGAGTGTGCCTTACCTTCTACAGGATTAGAAAGCACCTCTAGGAGCAGCAGACAAAAGCCTAGGAGCAATACCAAGAACAATAGAGTATCGCCTGTCTCTGAGAGTGAATGCAAAGAAGTCGAAGAACACCCTAGGAATTTAACGCTTTCAAATAAGAAACATATGTCATCTGGATGTAATGTTAAGACTTCTGTTTCTAGTGCTTGTAACGACTCTGTTTGTTTAATGTACAAGAAATCTTTGTCTGAAAATGCTTGTGATGATATTGTTTCTAACATTGTGAATGTGAATGATATGCCTGAACAGAAAGAGGTTGCTTCGGTAACTAGGGCTAAGTCTAGATATATTAGAAGACTTATTGCAAAAGCTAGGAAAACAACTAGTAGCCTATTGCCTAAGGACCATCTTAAGTTTTGTACATGGAAACCAACGGGTAGAATGTTTACACTTAAGAATGGCATATTAGAAATTGTTCCCAATGAAAATATGGACACCTTCTCTAATTGTGATTCACCTGTTACCTCTAACCCCATGGAACCAAATGTTAAACGGTTTCCATATACAAAATCATCTGTTCTTCGCAGGTCATTGAAATTTGTCTTTGGATTGTCGACTCGGGTTACTCCAAGCACATGACCGGAAATTTGAAGCTGCTGATCAACTTTGTATGGCAGTTCATGGGAACTGTACGGTTTGGGAATGATCATGTTGCAGCTATTCTGGGTTATGGAGATCTTTAGTTTGGGAACTACTTAATCACTCGGGTTTACTATGTCGAAGGGTTGGGACACAATCTATTTTCAGTTGGGCAGTTTTGCAATGCAGATTTAGAGGTTGCATTTAGGAGAAACACTTGTTTCGTTCAGAATTTGGTTGGAGATGATCTCTTAACTGGGAATCGTGGCACCAATCTCTATGCTATCGACATAAACCAAATGGCCTCTTCATCACCAATTTGTCTCATGACAAGAGCATCCGAAACAAAGTCCTGGTTGTGGCATAGACGTTTGTCCCATCTTAACTTTGACACCATCAACAAGCTTGCCAAAGTGTTAGCATTTATACTTTAGAAAGTGATGGTCATCTATGTGTTTAAAGTAGTGTGTCGTGTAGGTTTATTTAAAAACATGTAAGGGCTTATGTTGGACTTTGTTTAAGAATGTTCATGAAAGATAACAAAGCCCTAGTCCAACACAAGCCTACCACCAAGCCTTTTTGGGCAACAAAGGCTTCCCACTCCACTATAAATACACACACTCTCCACTCATTTTGTGTGCCTCTAAGTCTAGTATAGGTGAGAGTGTGTATGTGTGTGTTTATTACTTTTGTATTTGTTCACTTATGGCTTATGAATCATTCGACTAGAGTTTTATTCACACGCATCATTTCTTATTCATCTTCTACTATTCTTCTTTATTATTAGAGTGTCACGTTATAGTTGTTAGAGTAGTCGATAATATAGCTTTAGTTTGTTGTTTAAGGTTCGATTAGTATAGGTTATCAAGTGGTATCAAATCCAAACATAGATTTAGGTTCTAGTTGTGTTTGCTTTTGTGTTTAACGTGGGTTTTAAAGAAAAAGTTTGTAGCTTTTTGTTGTTTTACTTGGGTTTAAACGATAAAGCTTGAAGATTTTATGGTTTTATATGCGTTGTTGATAAAAAGTTCATAGCTTTTTTGGTTTAACGAGATTTTAAGCGGAAAAGTTGATAGCTTTCTTGGTTAAACGTGCGTTGAATAGAAAAAGGTTAAAGCTTTTTGTGTTGATCATAAGTTTAAGGGTAAAAAACGTGGATTTTTGTGACTTTTACGTGGCTTTGTGAAGAGTTGCTCGTGAAAAGTTCATCACCAAAGGTCCTCGGTTCGAATCTGCTTGCTACACGTTAATTTTTATCATTTCTTGTACAAGAAATTTGATAAAAAGGGTCCCACATCGTCATTGGAAAATCCACTTTCTTGTATAAGAAAGTTGATTCAAAAGCGACAAGTTAGGGTTTGTCGGAATTCAAATTGCGATAAGTAAGGGTTTATCGCATTTGGATCTTGGACTTGTTATCGCAAATCAACAAGCTGTCTTTATCGCAATTGGAACTGAGCTCTTATCGCAATTCAGCACAACCAGTGTTATCGCAATTGACCTTGGCTGGTTATCGCAAATCATTCACAAGTTCATCCGATATCTTTATCGCTAATTGGATCTCGGACAACAAAGGATTATCGCTAATCAGATCTCGGACAGTGTGGAACTTTCAGAACTTGGCAGATTCAGCCCCTCGCATTTGCGACAGCTTTTGTGAACTTCCGGATTTGGCAGAATTAACCCTTGCACTTTACATAAACATTGTTCAACTTAAATAACTTTTATAAATTTGCTTCGATCGTGATTTCTTCAACAACAAAAGTGAACTCGGTATTTTTGCGCTTGTATAAGTGTAGAAAATACTTCGACAATCGGATATCTACTCTCTTGTATAAGAGTGTTAGATCGTTTTATATAAATTATCAATTTATATAAATTAGATATTTCTATCTAAATTGAAATTTTACCATAATTTGTATAAATTCTGGTCAAATTGAAATTTCTATAGAAATTGACATTTTATCTAAATTCTAATTTACATAACGTTTGTCGAATTGTAATCTTTTGTTTTTGTCTAAATTATAGTCTAGTCAAATTTAGTAACTTTATTTAGATTTTTTTGTTTATCTAAATTGTAAACTCAAAGATAATCAACAACATCATCAAAGTTTTACCTTCAACAATCACAACACCTATTTCTTTGCATCGATCCTGAATCAATCAACCTTATCATACAACAACAACAATGACTACTCAACAAGACATCCATGCAGCTGGTGCTGAAAACCGTCCTCCCATGCTAGAGAAAGGCAGTTATCTTCCATGGACAAGCCGTATGCTTCGTTACTTGAAAACAAAACCTAATGGACAAGGCAAACTCCTGATCAACTCCATCAAGAATGGTCCATTCAAACCTCGTCAGATTCAAGAAGCTGGTGATCCGAATCAAACACCTCCTGTTCCACCATCCTTTCGTACTCAGAAAGAAGAAGAGTACACAGAAGAGGATTGGAAACAGATTGAAGCAGATGACTTAGCCATGCACCTAATTCAACTTGGTTTACCACAAGAAATTTTTTGTGCTGTTGACAGCTGTGAAACTGCTTACGACATGTGGGAACGAGTTAGGAGGCTATGTCATGGAACTGAAATTGGTCAACAAGACATTGAAAACAAGCTTCTAACTGAATGGGAGAAGTTTTCATCCACTCCAGCTGAACCAATTGAAATCTACTACACAAGGTTTTGCACTCTCATGAATGAGCTTATCAGGACTAATTTAACACCAAAACAGATTGTCCAGAACATCAAGTTTCTTAACAACCTTCCAGAGGAATGGGGACGATATGTTACGATTGTTAATCAAACAAAGAACCTTCATGAAGTGAATTATGATCAGCTATATGATTTCTTGAAACAAAACCAGAAAGAGGCAGATGAAGTTAGGAAAGAAATGCTTGCCAAAAAACATGATCCTTTAGCATTTATTGCTCAGTCACCATCACCTTCAACAGTGAACACACCATCATCATCAACTCCCACTCAGAACTACATGCCACATGAATACACTCCACAAACTGCTATCTTCCCACAACAACAATTCTATCCTCAAGAACAACAAGTCATTCCACAACAACTATACCCAGAATCACCATACAATCCTAATGATGACATGTCTGCACTGTCTCAAGCATTTCACCCTTCTATCAAAAGTTGTTCAAGGACGCTATTCCACACCTACCAACAACAATCAAAGGATTTCATCGAACACTCGCTACAGGCAGTTTGCTCAACCGGGTTTCAACATGGGTCAACAAGGACAAATGGTTGGAGGATATGGGAATCAACAAGGATATGCTCCTCAGATGGGTAATCAAAATACAGGGCAGTATATGGTGTTAGCAATCACTTTATGGTTAATATGAAGTGATGGTCATTTGGTTATTAGAATTAGTGTGTTATGTATAATATGTAGTTAACATAGTGGGCTTATAGTATTAGTTTTATTAGTTACAAATGTATAAGTGTAATACATGTATAAGTCCACTAGGAAGTCCAAGAAAAAGCCCACAAGCCAAGTGTTGGCTGTGGCATTCGTATAAACACACACACTCTTTGTTTTAGAAAAGTGCCTCATTTTATTATAAGAAAAGAGTGTGTGTGTGTACTGTGAAGAAAAGTCCCAAGAGTCACAAGTTGTATTATCTCTCAAGCTAATAAACTTTGACTTGAAATAACTCCATATGATCCATACATCTCTTCTCTTATTGTTCTTAATATGATTATGAGTGTCATCAAGCTTTTGTGTGTATGATAAAGAAGGAAAGTCGTGGTCTACAAGTGGTATACAAGAGCCAATCTTCAAGGTAGAATAGCAAGAATCATTGGCAAGGTTGTGTTTGTTAAAATATTCATGATTTGGCTTTTGGTTAAGTGAGTATTTCTCATTTGTGTGTTGAAAAATCTGGGAAAAAACTGCATATTATTGGTGTTCTTAGTTGTTAGATCGAATGAAATCAAGAAAGTATTCACTTTGCATGTTTCTATAATATCTTTGATTTGATTGGTCAAGTGGTTGAAAAGGTGTAAGGGATATAAGCAATTTGTGGAAAAGTTGTCAGCAAGTAGGATACGTTGCAAGATATCACGTGGGAGTGTACTCTAAAGTCAACAAAAGTGGCAAAAAGCAGAAAAATCTCGCAATTGGCTACTGGTCTCGAAATTGGCATCCTTCTCGCAATTGACGAATTCTGTCGCAATTCAGCTACTGTCTCACAATTGATTCTGTCGCAATTGGGTATCGCAAACGCTACTTCTGTCGCAATTGGGTCTCGCAATTCAGCAATTCTGTCGCAATTCAGACACTTTCGCAATTCATAAGCTGTCTCGCAATTGGTGCAGTTTTTTCGAAATTGGGTTTCGCAATTGGTGCTAGGCTATCGCATTTGGTCTCGCAATTCACATTTTGGACTCGCAATTGATGCAATTTTCAGAATTGGCAACTTTAGTCCTTGTACTTTCAGCTGCAATAGAATATCTTTCGGATTTGACACTTTTGGCCCTCGCAATTGTGATTAAAAGACTTCAAAGTTAGATAACTTTTAAGGATTTGATTCGAACGTAATTTTGTCAACTCGAAAGTGAACTCGGTATTTTTACTCTTGTATAAGAGTGTAAAATACTTCGACAAACGGTTATCTAACCTTTTGTATAAAAGTGTTAGATTTTATATA
The DNA here is from genome assembly GCA_021014915.2 of Artemisia tridentata subsp. tridentata. Classification (NCBI taxonomy): domain Eukaryota; kingdom Viridiplantae; phylum Streptophyta; class Magnoliopsida; order Asterales; family Asteraceae; genus Artemisia; species Artemisia tridentata. The sequence continues at coordinate 284,717,735 of CP139506.1, forward strand.
AATTATCGATTTATATAAATTAGATATATTTCTATCTAAATTGATATTTAGCCATAATTTTTATAAATTTTGGTCAAATTGAAATTTCTATAGAAATTGTCGAGTTTATCTAAATTGTAATTTACATAACTTTTGTCGATACTGTAAACTTTTGACTTTGTCTGAATTATACTTGAATCAAGTTTCGTAACTTTATTTAATTTGTTACAACATCAACGATCATCAACAACAAACCAAAGCATCACATCATCAACCAAGTTCTAGTTCAACCTTCAACGAAAACAACTTCTATTTTGTTGAAACGATCCTCAATCCACTTTATCATACAATACTGTAAAGATGACTACACAACAAGACATTCATGCCGCAGGTTCAGAAAACCGACCTCCAATGTTAGAAAAAGGTGGTTATCTTCCATGGACGAGTCGTATGAAAAGATACATGAAAACCAAGCCTCTAGGACAAGGTAGACTCCTGATCAAATCCTTAGAGGAAGGTCCATTCAAGCCTCGCCAGATTCAAGTAACAGCTGGGAATCCTGATGCAACACCTCCAATTGAACCAACCTTCCGGACTCAAACGGAAGAGGAATACACATTGGCAGAGTGGAAGCAAATTGAAGCAGATGACATGGCAATGCATTTAATTCAACTCGGGTTACCACAAGAAATATTTTGTGCTGTAGATAGTTGTGAAACTGCCTATGAAATGTGGGATCGAGTTAGACGGCTTTGCTATGGTACAGAAATTGGCAAACAAGACATGGAAAACAAGCTTCTGACCGAATGGGAGAAGTTCACATCCACACCAGCTGAACAGATTGAATCGTACTACACACGGTTTTGTACTCTAATGAATGAGTTGATCAGACACAATTTGGCACCTAAACCAATTGTTCAGAACATCAAGTTCATCAACAACCTTCCAGAAGAATGGGGACGATATATTACTATTGTCAACCAAACTAAGAATCTTCACGAGGTGAACTACGATCAACTCTATGACTTTCTAAAACAAAACCAAAAAGAGGCAAATGAATTCAGAACAGAGAAACAAGCTAAACAACAAGATCCTCTTGCACTCATAGTCCAAACACCTACACCTGCAACAGTAAGTGCACCACCACCATCATCATCATCCACTCAGCAATTCATGCAACAATAGTATATTCCACAATCACCATTCTACCCACAACAACAACATGAAATCCCACAACAACAATACCCGCAACACCCAGATCAACATGATCAGGATGAGTCAACTGATGCTTTGACTCAAGCTTTTGCCTACCTATCAAAAGCATTCCAAGGACGCTACTCCACACCCACCAACAACAATCAACGAATCTCATCAAACACTCGCAACAAGCAGATTGCACAGCCGAGTTTCAACATGGGACAGCAAGGACAGATGCTTGGGGGATATGGGAATCAGCAGGGATATGCTCCAAGATATCAGATGGGTAATCAGAATGTAGTACAATATGTTGGTAATCAGATGGGTCAGTTTGCAGGGAATCAGATGGGTAATGCTGTTGGTAATCAAAGGGTACAGAATGCTGGGAATCAGTTTGGGAATGTTGCTGCTCAGGGAGCTAGGAACAGGAATCAGGGTAATGTGATGAAGTGCTTCAACTGTCAGGGTGTTGGTCATATGGCTAGGAACTGTCCAGACAAGCCGAATAAAAGGGATCCAGCGTATTTGCAGAAAGCATTAATGTTGGCAAACAAGGAAACGGCTGGGCTTCAGTTAAGTGCAGAAGAGAATGACTTCATGGCTATTATGGATAATTCTGAAGATCTTGAAGACATCGATGCAAACTGCATTTTTATGGCTAATCTTCAGGAGGCAAAGTACGACACAGACTCTGAAGCACCTCCTGCTTTTGACACTAATGCGGTTTCTGAGGTACAACCATATGCTACATGTCACAATAATGAAATGTTTGATATGTCACCTCAAAATGAACAGTATCCTGAGACTCCTAATCTCATTTATGATACATACATGGACGAACCAAGTTGTAGTAATACTAATTTGGTAACTCCAGATATGGATCCTAATGAAGAATTCGAGTCACAGCATACTGATAATGATGAGGAAACACGTGCTATGTTTGAATCATTATTGCATAATTGTAGTATTGAAATTGAGAAAGTTAAAACGGTCAATCGCGAGGTTAAGGCCGCGAATGAAAAATTGACCGTTGAGCTTGAGAGTTATAAGGTGAATGCAAGAGCTTATGATTTTCATAACGAAAAGCAGTCAGAACTTGAGGTTAGCTTAAGAAATTCTGAGTTAAGAGAGAAACATTTGCAAATAAAATTTGACACTCTCGATGTTAATTTGAATTTGCAAATCAAATCTCTTAACAAAGAAATTTCTGAACTAACCAACCAGCTTTCAAAACAAAAATCAACATATTCCAATCTTGAAAAAGAAAAGAAGGAGTTGAATGAAAGGTTTTCAAAACGTGAAAAAGATCTTCAAAAAGAGATCACTGACAAAAAGGAAACCATTGCAAAGTTGGAAGATCTACTTGTAAAAACGGGTCATTCTGCACAAACAGTTAACTTGTTAATAAACGATCCAAACCCGATTTTACATACATTAAAGAAAACGGCTATCGGTTATGAAAACCCTTATTATCTCAAGAAAGCTCAGAGTGTACAGAATGTGTTATATGATGGTACTCTTATAAATGATAAACATGATCCTTTAGAGGTTCATGATTCTGATGAAACGATTGAGCTTTCAGAAGAGAGTAGAAAGAAAATGAGACAAATGAACCCAGAATAAAACCCATTGATTATAATGAAGCAAACAAACTTGCTGGGGTTCATCTTGTTCAAAAGAAGTCACCTCTGTTTTTTCAAAAACCAGTGGTTTTCACAAAACAAAAAACTGTTTCAAAACATCTGCCTAACATCGAACAAATGGCATCTAAAAACACTTATGATTCAAGTGCAGCTAGACTATATTTGGTTGATCTTAAACAGCGAATTGAAACACTTCAAAGTATTGTGGCATCCAAAACAAACAATCAAAAAATGGAATGGTTTTCAAGTTTTCAAACTGACATGACAAAGATGTTCGAAAATGAAATCAATCCACATATTGCTGCAATCTATGCGGTTGTTCAAAATGTGAAACACAATCTTTTGAAAGAGTCAGCAGAATTCGTTAAGGACCACAAATCCTTAGTGAATGAAGCCAATGAATACTTGGAACACATAAAAGTTTTGGAAATGCAAAATGACTCTCTCTCTTTCGAAGCTCTATCGACCGATATCATGTCTATTATTTTCCAAACATATTCTGTGGAGGATGATGAAACACTTCGAGATGAGACTTCTCAAATTGTTGAAAAATATGAAAAGGCGCTTTTGAAACTTGAAAAACAAAATTGCACATATTTTAAACAACTTGATACAAAGAAGGAAGAATGCAAGTATGACAAATTGTCGTATGAGCGTTCTTACAAAAACATGCAAGATCAAATAAATCTTTTGAAGTCTCAACTTGCAAGTCAAAAAGGGCAGGGTGAGGAATCTACGGGTATTGCACCATTAACCCCCGTGCCTAATGAGAAACAAAAAGGGAAAGCTGTTGTCAAGAACACTAATGTGATAGCACCTGGCCTTTATAGGATTAGTCCCACTACTGCGTCTGCCTCTACATCTAAAACATATAGGGCGATAGACAAAAGTATTAAAGATAATCCAAGCGAGATTAGGAATGCTAAAACAACATCTCAGGACAACAACATAAATTCTAATGAGTGTGCCTTACCTTCTACAGGATTAGAAAGCAACTCTAGGAGCAAACGACAGACTAGGAGCAATAACAAGAAACCTAGTGTCTCGCCTATTTCTGAGAGTCCAAGCAAGAAAGTAGAAGAACACCCTAGGAATTTAAAGCTTTCCAAGAAGAAACATGTATCATCTAGTTGTAATGATAAGACTCCTGTTTCTAATGCATGTAATGATTCTGATTGTTTAATGCAAAAGAAATCTTTGTCTGTAAATGCTTGTGATAATAATGTTTCTAATGAGGTGAAAAAGAATGATATGCCTGAACAGAAAAAGGGTCCTTTAGTAACTAAGGCTAAGTCTAGATACATTCGAAGACTTATTGCAAAAGCTAGGAACACCACTAGCAGCCTATTGCCTAAGGATCACTCTAAGTTTTGTGCATGGAAACCAACGGGTAGAATGTTCACACCTAAGAATGGCACACTAGAAATAGTTCCCACTGCATCTAAGGAAACCATCTCTAAGTGTGATTCACCTGTTACATCTAACCCCTTGGAACCAAATGTTAAACGGTTTCCATATACAAAATCATCTGTTCTTTGCAGGTCATTGAAATTTGTCTTTGGATCATTGACTCGGGTTGCTCCAAGCACATGACCGGGAATCTGAAGCTGCTGATCAATTTTATGTGGCAGTTCATGGGGACTGTACGTTTTGGGAATGATCATTTTGCAGCTATTCTGGGTTATGGAGATCTTCGGTTTGGAAACTACTTAATCACTCGGGTTTACTATGTCGAAGGGTTGGGACACAATCTGTTCTCAGTCGGACAGTTTTGTGATGCAGATTTAGAGGTTGCTTTTAGGAGAAACACTTGTTTTGTCAGGAATTTGGTGGGGAATGATCTCTTAATTGGGGGTCGTGGCACCAATCTCTATGCTATTGACATAAACCAAATGGCCTCTTCATCTCCTATTTGTCTCATGACCAGGGCAGGCGAAACAAAATCCTGGTTGTGGCATAGACGTTTGTCCCATCTGAACTTTGACACGATCAACAAGCTTGCCAAAGACGACATCGTCTCCGGTCTTCCTAAATTCAAATACACCAAAGAACACCTATGTCCATCATGTGAGCAAGGAAAGAGCAAAAGAGCAACATATAAACCTAAACCCGTACCTAGTTCGGTTGATAGGTTGCATCTGTTGCACATGGACTTATGTGGCCCGATGAGAGTTTAAAGTATTAATGGGAAGAAGTATATTCTTGTAGTTGTTGACGACTATTCAAGATATACATGGGTAAAGTTTCTGAGATCAAAAGATGAAGCACCAAGCACCATCATCACCTTTCTGAAGAGGATTCAAGTTCTACTTCAAGCTCCAGTTAGGATAGTAAGAACGGATAATGGCACGGAATTTGTCAATCAGGAGTTAAGAACATTCTTTGAAGAAACTGGTATTACACACCAGACATCCGCTGTTAGAACTCCACAGCAGAATGGGGTAGTTGAAAGAAGGAATCGAACCCTTGTAGAAGCTGCTCGCACTATGCTGATCTATTCCAGTGCACCGTTATTCCTATGGGCTGATGCTGTTTCTACTGCTTGTTTTACTCAAAACCGATCCCTAATCCATCCAAGATTCAACAAAACCCCATATGAACTTGTCAACAACAGAAAACCGGATATTTCTTATCTTCATGTATTTGGCGCTTTATGCTATCCAACAAATGACAGGGAAGATCTGGGAAAGTTGAAGGCTAAGGGTGATATTGGAATCTTTATTGGGTATTCTGAAAACTCGAGGGCATTCCGAGTGTATAACAGGAGAACGAAAAAGATCATGGAGACGATGAATGTGAAGTTTGATGAAATTTCACAAATGGCTTCTGAGAGACTCGCTCTAGAACCCGCGCTTAAACCGATGACTTCCGGACATATCAGTTCGGGACTCGCACCTCAAGGAGCTCAATCAATTCATGACGAACAACCCACAACTCAAGAACTGGATAATTTCTTCGAGTTCATGTATGATGAATACTATGGTGGCGCTTCGAAAAATGCATCTAACCAACATTCCGCTGCATCCACTCAACATCAACAACCACCACCACCTCCACCAAATCAAGATGCATCCACAACATTCGAAGCTGGCACACCACCTCCCTCACCATCAACATCATCTACATCTACTCCAACAACTCCATTCATTGAAATTGTTCTACCAAGAATTGATGAGCAAGAACAAAATAATGTTGTGTTAGACGATGAAGTCTTTGAAAACCCGTTTGGAACGGAATCTGGTGAATCATCTTCCAGATTACATGAACCGACTAACACGCAGTTATTCAGTCCAATGTACCCTTCAACATTACAGTGGAAAAAAGACCATCCGATTGAACAGGTTATTGGTGAACCCTCAAGACCAATTCAGACGAGAAAACAACTTCATACCTATTGCGACATGTGCATCTATGTCTGCTCAGTCAGTCTCATAGAACCTAAGAACATTCGGGAAGCAATGGCAGATAATGCCTGGACTGAAGCGATGCAGGAAGAACTTCTTCAATTTCAAATCCATGACACCTGGGATTTAGTTCCAAGACCAATTGACAAACTAGTCATTGATCTTAAGTGGTTATGGAAAAACAAAAAGGATGAAGAAATGACTGTAATTCGCAACAAAGCTCGTCTAGTGGCAAAGGGATTCAGACAAGAAGAAGGGATAGATTTTGAAGAGTCATTCGCACCAGTTGCAAGGCTTGAAGCTGTCAGGATTTTCTTAGCTTATGCCGCTCACAAGAACATCACGGTTTATCAGATGGACATCAAGACGGCGTTCTTGAATGGAACTCTGAAAGAAGAAGTGTATGTGAGTCAACCAGACGGTTTCGTTGACAAAGATCATCCGGAATACGTCTACAAGCTAAAGAAGGCAATCTATGGTTTGAAACAAGCCCCACGGGCGTGGTATGACGTGTTATCATCTTTCTTGTTGTCAAATAATTTCACCAAAGGAACAATTGATCCGACCTTGTTTACAAGAAAATACAAAAATGACATTTTGATTGTTCAGATTTATGTGGACGACATAATATTTGGGTCCACTAATTCGGAGCATTCAAAAAATTTTGCAAATCTCATGAAAAGCAAATTTGAAATGTCCATGATGGGTGAATTAAAATTCTTTTTAGGCTTACAAATTCATCAATCCCCACGTGGAATTTTTCTTAATCAGGCTAAATACACAATTGAGATTTTGAAAAAACATGGAATGGACAATTGTGACTCTGTTGGTACTCCAATGGTCACTTCACCAAAAATTGGCGCTGACCTATATGGGAAACCCATGGATCCGAAGAAATATCGGAGCATGATTGGTTCTCTCATGTACCTAACTGCAAGCCGATAGATATTCATTTTGCTGTTTGCTTACTTGCACGGTTTCAGGCAAGGCCTACCGAACTTCACCTCCAAGAGGTTAAACGGATCTTTCGATACCTTCGAAGAACCATTAACATGGGACTTTGGTATCCGAAGGATTCGGAGTTTACACTAATAGCATTTTCAGATGCAGATCATGCTGGATGCCAAGTAACAGCGAAAAGTACATCAGGCGGAGCGCAATTTCTGGGAGAAAAGCTAGTAGGCTGGTCGTCAAGAAAACAAGATTGCACTGCTTTATCAACAGCAGAGGCCGAGTATGTGTCTCTATCTGCGTGTTGTGCCCAAGTTCTATGGATGAGGACACAGCTCACAGATTATGGTTTCTCTTTCAACCGCATACCTTTGTATTGCGATTCAAAAAGTGCCATAGCCATCTCGTGCAACCCAGTGCAACACTCGAAGACCAAGCATATTAGAGTCCGCTACCACTTCATAAAAGAGCACGTTGAAGAGGGTACTGTTGAATTGTTTTTCGTTAAGACTGAATACCAGCTCGCCGATCTATTTACTAAGGCCCTCCCAAAAGAGCGGTTTGAAAACTTAGTTCGTCGAATTGGCATGCGAAGCCTAACTCCCGAAGAGTTAGAAAGTCTTCTCGAATCTTATTGATTTACTTCATAAAGCTTCGCATGTAAAATATATATGTGTAAATATGTTTGTAAATAGTTATGTATATATTTTTTTTGGTAAATATATATATACTTTTTCAAAAACAAAATATAAAAATAGAAAACTTCAAAAAGACATAAAAAATATAAAACAACAAAAACCAAAAATATTCTTCTCACGACATGTCTCTTGTCTAATCAATATTCTGTACGTATCTAGATATGTCATTCAACAATGATACGGACATGTACAGATGCTTGAGCGAGAGTTATTTTTTATGTTTTTCTAAAACATGTCGTTTCTCAAATTTCTTCATAAAGGCTTTCGTGCATTTCAGTACGAAACCCTCGCTACATTGAATGACTTCTGATTATTTCCAATCAGAACTTGCAATGTTAATGGCGAAAAGCTAAAACCCGTGACCACTTAATCACAATTGTTTCAAAAGATCTTTCAAAGTTTTTTATAAATTTTGTGGTCACAACAACTCCCTCATCGACCTCTAAATGCTTTTTAAACTTAAAGGTTTAAACCATTTGCTCTGATGAAGGGGGAGTTGAAAAAGAAAAATGTTCCACGTTTCATGCTCAAATCCATCTTGTTCTCCAAAACGTCTTGCTTTTCATCTGTTGATATCAAAAATATCAATGCATGCTATTTTTGAGGGGGAGAAGATGAGATTAAAATGTGATCAAAAATTTTTTGTGGTTTGAATCTCAAGACTCAGGGATAACCCTCGAATTGACGAAACTAAATGTCCGTTATCGAAAAGACATGTCCTGGACGGGTAATAATTTCAAACTGGTTTACCAGTGATGTAAGCGTGTCTCGCAAAGGACTTGTCTGAGTAGAAAGTACCAATTCGAGAGATGATCTTTGAATATGACCAGGACGGGTAATAACTTCAAACTAGTCTAACTAGTGATGTAAGCGTGTCCCGCTAAGGTTATGTTCGTTGAAAGTCGATCAATTAAATGTGCGAACTCTACCCGACATGTGCAGTTTACTTAAAAATTGCATAAGCACATGTGGAGGGGGAGTGTTTCATAAATGCAAAACTCTAGATGTGTCAACAAAATGTGTTTTCTCATAAACACGTTGAGAGATTTTCACAAGGTTTAATGGCATGTGACAAATAATCTAGGATAATCATGGAGTAATAAGGTGATTATGGTTAGGTTATGTCCAATGATCCGCCAGAACCAGAGGGATCTACCCAAGGACAATTCCAATAGCTTAGCATTAGAAGTCCTTAGGTATGATTGAAAAAGGAGTATAATGAGAAAGGAGAAAGAAGGGGTTGAAGAATGAAAAAGAAAAGTTTTTGTAAGGGTGAAAAGAAATAGCCCTCCATGAAAACTTAGGACAGAAACCGGGTCAATACATTTGCTATCGGCACTCACTAAGGTGATACTGGTATTGAAGACAAGACGTCATGGACCCAGTGACGCATTTGCACCACCCCTCCTATCCACTCAGATATCTCTCAAAAGATATTTGTTTCATTTCTCATGGAGAACACTACATAATCTATCGACCTCTCATTCCGAGATGTGTTGATATTGAAAAGGTGGCACTCTGCTCCATGCCTCCGACGACTAAAAACAAAACGCACATAATTGAGTCTAGAGACATGAGATTCATCAAAGATCTCTTAGGAACACTTCCTATGCAATACACTTGTGTTCATCCTAAGGATACAAGTTGTATGAGTCTTAATGAGATCAAAGGATCTTGCCTCACGATATGATGGCCAAAGGACGATTTATTGCTAACTGTCTCATGCAGGTACCGACGAAAGTCCATCCACCATCATCATCTACAACGACGACGCAACTGGTCTGAAGATGTAGATCAAGGTAAGACGATTACTTGAAGATCACAGCGCATGAAGGAACATTGAATGAAGGATATTATACAGTGACACACGAAGTTCAAGATGTCAAAAACTAAAGACCAATCACGGGAGCATCATTGAAATGACCATCCCTTAGGGGGAGATTGTTAGCAATCACTTTATGGTTAATATGAAGTGATGGTCATTTGATTATTAGAATTAGTGTGTTATGTATAATATGTAGTTAACATAGTGGGCTTATAGTATTAGTTTTATTAGTTACAAATGTATAAGTGTAATACATGTATAAGTCCACTAGGAAGTCCAAGAAAAAGCCCACAAGCCAAGTGTTGGCTGTGGCATTCGTATAAACACACACACTCTTTGTTTTAGAAAAGTGCCTCATTTTATTATAAGAAAAGAGTGTGTGTGTACTGTGAAGAAAAAGTCCCAAGAGTCACAAGTTGTATTATCTCTCAAGCTAATAAACTTTAACTTGAAATAACTCCATATGATCCATACATCTCTTCTCTTATTGTTCTTAATATGATTATGAGTGTCATCAAGCTTTTGTGTGTATGATAAAGAAAGGAAGTCTTGGTCTACATATGGGCAATCAGATGGGTCAGTATATGGGTAATCAGAATCAGTTGGGTCAAGTTGTTGGAAACAGAAGAGGTCAGAATATAGGGAATCAGTTTGGGAATGTTGCTGCTCCTGTTGCTGGGAATGTTGGGAATATGAATCAAGGAAATGTGTTGAAATGTTTTAACTGTCAGGGTACTGGTCATATGGGAAGAAACTGTCCCTCCAAGCCAAAAAAGAAAGATCCCGAGTATCTTCAGAAAGCTTTGCTCTTAGCTCAGAAGGACAAGGCAGGGTTTCAGTTGAGTGCTGAGGAACATGATTTCATGGCACTGATGGATGACTCAGAGGATTTGGAGGATATCGATGCCAACTGCATCTTCATGGCAAATCTTCAGGAGGTTAAATATGACACGGATTCTGAAGCACCTCCTGCTTATGATGCTAATGTGATATCTGAGGTACCTACATATGCTACATGTCACAATAATGAAATGTTTGATATGTCACCTCAACAAGAACAGCATCATGTGACTCCTACTCTCACTTATGATACATATATGGACTCCCCAAGTTGTAGTAATACTAATTTGGCTACTCCAGATATGAATCCTAATGGTGACTTCGAGTTACAGCATACTGAGACTGAAGAAGAAACACGTGCTTTATTTGAATCATTATTGCAAAATTGTGGTATCGAAATTGAAAAGGTCAAAAAGATCAATAGCGATGTTAAGGCCGCTAATGAAAAATTGACCACTGAGCTTGAGAGATACAAGGTGAACGAAAAAGCTTTTGAATATCACCACAAACGACTGTCAGAACTTGAAACTGGTTACAGTGATTCTGTTTCAAGGGAGAAACATTTGCAAATCAAATACGACACTCTTGATGTTAAATTGAACATGCAAATTAAATCCTTAAAAGCAGAAATTTCTGATCTAACCAACCAACTTTCTAAACAAAAATCAACTTGTTCTGATCTTGAAAAAGAAAAGAAAGAGTTGCATACAAAGTTTTCAAAACGAGAAGATGAACTTCTTGATGAAGTACTTGACAAACAGGAAACTATTAAAAAGTTGGAAGAATTGCTTGTAAAAATGGGTCATTCTGCACAAACAGTCAATTTGATAATTAACGATCCAAACCCGATTTTACATATAAGAAAGAAAATGGCTATCGGTTGTGAAAACCCTTGTTATCTCAAGAAAGCTCAGAAAGAACAGAATGTGCTATATAATGGTAATATTATAAATGATGTGCATAATCCACCTGCTTGTTATGATTCGCATGAAACGATTGAGCTTACGAAAGAGAGTCGAAACAAAATGAGACAATTGAACAGAGAAATCCAACCAATCGATTATAATGAAGCTAACAAACTTGTTGGAGTTCATCTTGTTAAAAAAGAGTCTCCAATGTTTTTCAAAAAACCAGTGGCTGTCTCAAAATTTAAAGTTGTTTCAAAACATCTTTCTAACATCGAACAAATGTACACTAACAACACTTGTCACACAAGTGAAGCTAGAATACTTTTGGCCGATCTTAAAAGGAGAATTGAAATGCTTCAAACTGTTGTGGCAACTAAAACTGATGCTAAAATAAATGATTGGTTTTCAAGTTTTTAAACTGAACAGAAAAAGATGTTCGAAACAGAGATTACTCCCATTGTATCTGGCATACATGCGAGAGCAATTCATGTTGAGAACGCAATTATCAAAGAAGTAACTGAATTTGTCAAGGACCACACATCCTTGGTACTTGAAGCTAATGCAAACATTGAAAAAATCAAAGTTTTGGAAAAACAAAATGACGCACTCTCTGAAGAAGCTCTTTCAACTGATATTATGTCCATTATTTATCAAATGTATTCTGTTGAAGATGATGAAAGAATTCGAGCCGAGACTTCCGAAATTGTTTCAAAATATGAAAATGCGTTTGCAAAACTTGAAAAAGAAAATGTTACATATTTTAAACAACTGGATCGAAAAAAGGAAGAATGCAAGTATGACAAACTGTCGTATGAACGTTCTTACAAAGAAATGCAAAAACAAATTGATCTTCTGAAGTCTCAGCTTGAATGTCAAAAAGGGAAGGGTGAAGAAATTAATGCAAAACCAAAAATGTCAATTTCACAATGTGCTCCCTCACTCTTGCCCAAAGAAAAAGGAAAAGAGAAAGTAGTTGTCGAAACACCAAATGTGATAGCTCCTGGACTTTATAGGATTAGTACCACTATTGCATCTACCTCTACATCTAAAACATATAGGGCGATAGACAAAAGTGTTAAGGAAAATCCAAAAGAGACTAGGAAAGCTAACACTGATTCAAAGGACAACAAGATAAATCCTAATGAGTGTGCCTTACCTTCTACAGGAATAGAAAGTACCTCTAAGAGCAGCAGACCAAAGCCTAAGAGCAATACAAGGAATAGAGTCGCGCCTGCTTCTAAGAGTGAAACCAAGAATAAAATGAAAGAAGTAGAAGAACACCCTAGGATTTTATCGCTTTCCAAGAAGAAACTTATGTCATCTGAATGTAATGATAAAGACAATATTTCTAGTGCATGTAATGAACCAGTTTGTTTAATGAACAAGAAATCTTTGTCTAAAAATGTGTGTGATGATATTGTTTCTAATGTTGTGCATGTGAATGATAAGCCTGCTAAGAAAGATGTTCCTTCAGGAACTACTGCTAAGACTAGATACATTCAAAGACTTATTGCAAAGTCTAGGAAAACAACTAGTAGTCTGCTGCCTAGGAACCATCTTAAGATGTGCGTATGGATTCCAACGGGTAGAGAATTCAGTCTAGAAAATGGTAAAATAAAAATGGCTAAGGAAGAACCAGTAAAAACCATCTATGATTGTATTTCGTCTGTTATCCCTAACCCCATGGAACCAAATGATAAACGGTTTCCAAATGCACAATCATCTGTTATTGGCAGGTTATCGAAATATGTCTTTGGATCGTCGACTCGGGTTGCTCCAAGCACATGATCGGGAATCTAAAGCTGCTGATCAACTTTGTATGGAAGTTCATGGGAACAGTTCGGTTTGGAAATGATCATGTAGCAGCTATTCTGGGTTATGGAGATCTACAGTTTGGGAATTTTTTAATCACTCGAGTTTACTATGTCGAAGGATTGGGACACAACCTGTTTTTAGTCGGACAATTTTGTGATGCGGATTTAGAGGTTGCATTCAAAAGAAATACGTGTTTTGTTAGGAACTTGGTTGGTGATGATCTCTTAACCGGAAATCGTGGAACCAATCTCTATGCTATCGACATAAACCAAATGGCCTCGTCATCACCAATTTGTCTCATGACTAGAGCTGACGATACAAAGTCCTGGTTGTGGCACAGACGCCTTTCCCATCTCAACTTTGACACGATAACAAAGCTTGCCAAAGACAACATCGTCAACGGTCTCCCTAAATTCAAATACACCAAAGAACACTTATGTCCATCCTGTGAGCAAGGCAAGAGCAAAAGGGCAACTTATAAACCTAAAACCGTTCCTAGTTTGGTTGATAAGTTACATCTATTGCACATGGACTTATGTGGCCCAATGAGAGTTGAGAGTATCAATGGGAAGAAGTATATTCTTGTGATTGTCGATGATTACTCAAGATATACATGGGTAAGGTTTTTGAGATCAAAATACGAAGCACCAGGAATCATCATCACCTTTCTGAAGCGAATTCAAGTTCTACTTCAAGCTCCAGTTAGGATTGTAAGAACTGACAATGGCACGGAATTTACTAATCAGGAGTTAAGAACATATTTTGAAGAAACTGGAATTACTCACCAAACATCAGCAGTCAGAACTCCACAGCAGAATGGAGTAGTTGAAAGAAGAAATAGAACGCTTGTGGAAGCTGCTCGCACTATGCTGATTTATTCCAGCGCACCGTTGTTTTTATGGGCTGATGTTGTTTCCACTGCCTGTTTTACTCAAAACCGATCCCTAATCCATCCAAGATTCAATAAAACCCCATACGAACTAGTGAACAACAGAAAACCCGATATCTCTTATCTTCATGTATTTGGCGCTTTGTGCTATCCTACAAATGACAGAGAGGATCTGGGGAAGCTGAAGGCTAAGGGTGATATTGGTATCTTCATTGGTTATTCAGATAACTCGAGGGCATTTAGGGTGTATAATAGAAGAACGAAAAGAGTAATGGAGACGATGAATGTGAAATTTGATGAGATTTCACAAATGGCTTCTGAGAGACTCGCTCTAGAACCCGCGCTTAACCCAATGGCTTCTAATCGTATCGGATTAGGACCCGCACCACAAAGTCAAACTTCTGGACACATCAGTTCAGGACTCACACCCCAAGGAGCTCAGTCAACTAACACTGATAAACCTACAAATCAAGAACTGGATAATTTCTTCGAGTTTATGTATGATGAGTACTATGGTGGAGCTTCGACAAATGCATCACAACAACGTTCCGCTGCACCCGCTCAACAACAACCACCACCACCACCACAAGATGCATCTACTACAATCGAAGCTGAAGCACCAACTCCCTCCACGTCAACATCATCTACATCTACTCCTGCCACTCCAGTAATTGAGATTGTTTTACCAAGAGTTGATGAGCAAACCCAAACAACACCAAATCAAGAAGAACCATACCAAAACGATGCTGTGTTAGAAGAAGAAGAACCATTTGAAAACCCATTTGCTACGGAATCTGCTGAATCTTCTTCTCGGTTACATGAACCATCAAACATGCATTCGTTAGATCCAAGGTACCCTTCAACGTTAAAGTGGACTAAAGACCATCCAATAGAACATGTCATTGGTGAACCTTCAAGGCCAGTACAGACGAGAAAACAGCTCGCCACCGATTGTGATATGTGCATCTTCGCCTGCTCAGTTAGTTTAAAAGAGCCAAAGAACATTCGGGAAGCAATGTCAGACGATGCATGGATTGAAGCAATGCAGGAAGAACTTCTCCAATATCGACTTCATGACACTTGGGATTTAGTGCCAAGACCTCTCGACAAACTTGTCATTGATCTTAAGTGGATATGGAAGAACAAAAAGGATGAAGAGATGACTGTAATTCGCAACAAAGCTCGTCTCGTGGCCAAGGGATTTAGACAGGAAGAGGGAATTGATTTTGATGAGTCATTCGCGCCAGTAGCTAGACTTGAAGCGGTCAGGATTTTCTTAGCATACGCGGCTCACAAGAACATCACGGTCTATCAGATGGATATCAAGACGGCTTTCTTGAATGGAACTCTGAAGGAAGAGGTGTACGTGAGTCAGCCTGATGGATTCATTGACAAAGATCATCCGGAATACGTCTACAAGCTCAAGAAGGCTATCTATGGGTTGAAACAAGCCCCAAGGGCGTGGTACGATGAATTATCATCTTTCTTGCTGTTAAATCATTTCACCAAAGGAACAATTGACCCGACCTTGTTTACCAAAAAGTTTAAAGATGACATTTTGATTGTTCAGATTTACGTGGACGACATAATCTTTGGGTCCACTAATCCGAAACATTCAAAACTTTTTGCAAATCTCATGAAAAGTAAATTTGAAATGTCTATGATGGGCGAATTAAAATTCTTCCTTGGACTTCAAATCCATCAATCCCATCATGGTATTTTCATTAATCAAGCGAAATATACAATTGAGATTTTAAAGAAACATGGAATGGAAAATTGTGACTCTGTTGGTACACCAATGGTCACTTCACCCAAAATTGGTGCTGACTTATATGGGAAACCCATTGATCCGAAGAAATATCGGAGCATGATTGGGTCTTTCATGTACTTAACTGCTAGCCGACCGATATACAATTTGTTGTTTGTTTATTAGCACGGTTTCAGGCAAGGCCTACCGAACTTCACCTCAAAGAGGTTAAACGGATCTTCCGGTACCTTCGAAGAACCATTAACATGGGACTTTGGTATCCGAAGGATTCGGAGTTCAATCTAACAACCTTTGCAGATGCCGATCATGCTGGTTGCCAAGTCACTGCAAAAAGTACATCCGGAGGAGCACAATTTCTGGGAGAGAAGCTAGTAGGCTGGTCATCAAGGAAACAAGACTGCACAGCGCTTTCAACCGCAGAAGCCGAGTATGTGTCTCTATCTGCGTGTTGTGCCCAAGTTCTATGGATGAGGACACAACTCACAGATTATGGCTACTCTTTCGACCACATACCTATGTATTGTGACTCGAAAAGTGCCATAGCCATCTCGTGCAATCCAGTTCAGCACTCCAAGACCAAGCATATTAGAGTCCGCTACCACTTTATCAAGGAACACGTCGAAGAGGGTACTGTTGAATTATTTTTCGTGAAGACTGAATACCAACTCGCCGATCTATTTACTAAAGCCCTCCCAAAAGAGCGGTTTGAATACTTAGTTCGTCGAATTGGAATGCGAAGCCTAACTCACGAAGAGTTAGAAAGTCTTCTCGAATCTTCTTGAATCATCTCATTGAAGCTTCGCATGTAAATATTTTTTGAAAAACAAAATACAAAATTTGAAAAACCAACAAAAACAAAATATAAAAATATAAATTTCAAAAAGACATAAAAAATATAAAATACAAAAATAAAAAATACTCTTCTCACGACATGTCTCTTGTATAAATCAATATTCTGTACGTACCTAGAAATGTCATTCAACAATGATACGGGCATGTACAGATGCTTGAGCGAGAGTTCATTTAAACATTTTCTAAAACATGTCGTTCTCAAAACTTTCTTCTTTACGGCTTTCGTGCATTTTAGTACGAAACCCGCGCTACAATGATGACTACTGATTATATCTGATCAGGACTCGCATTGTTAATGGCAAACAAAATCAAAGAATCCTTGAGCACATGATCAAGATTTTTCAATAATATTTTTCAAAATCTTTCTCCAAATTCTGTGCTCAAGATTCTTCAAAAGTGCAAACTCCCTCTATACCCTTAAATGATTTTTAAACTCAAATGTTTAAAGAATATGCTTTATTTAATGGGGAGTATAAAAATTAAAAATGCAAAATGTTCCATTTTCATGCTAAAATCCGTCTCTCTCCAAAACACTTTCATTTTAATCAGTTGATATCAAAAATATCAATGCTATTTTTTAGGGGGAGAGGACGTGATTAAAATGTGATCAAAGTTCATGGAATCTCAAAGTATGCTCACCAGACAGACTCAGCATGAACCCTCGAATTGACGAAACTAAATGTCCGTTCTCGAAAAGACTAGTCCGGGACGGGTAATAATTTCAAGATGGTTATCCATTGATGTAAACGTGTCTCGCAAAGGACTTGTCTGAGTAGAATGTACCAATTCGAGAGATGATCATTGAATATGACCGGGACGGGTAATAATTTCAAGCTAGTCTAACTAGTGATGTAAGCGTGTCTCGTGAAGGTCATGTTCATTGAAATTCGATCAATTCAAAATGTGCGAACTCTACCCAACATGTGCAATTTTAGTTAAAAATGCATGAGCACATGTGAAGGGGGAGTATTTCAAAATGTAAAAACTCTCAAAGTGCTAACTAAATGTGTTTATTCATAAACACTTTGAGAGATTTTCAAAAGGTTTTATGGCAAATCTAGGATAGTCATGGAGTTATAAGGTGACTAAGGTTAGGAAAAACCATCCTATGATCCGCCAGAGCCGGAGGGATCTACCCAAGGACAATTCCAATAGATTAGAATTAGAAGTCCTTAGGAAAGATTGAAAAAAGGAGTAAATGAGAAAGGGAAAGAAGGGGTTGAAGAATTAAAAAGAAAAGTTGAATGAAAGGGTGAAAAGAAATAGCCCTCCATGAAAACTTAGGGCAGAAACCGGGTCAATACATCTGCTATCGGTACTCACTAAGGTGATACTGATATTGAAGACAAGACGTCATGGACCCAGTGACGCGCTGCACAACCCCTCCTAGCCACTCAGATATCTCTTAAAAGATATTTGTTTCATTTCTCACGGAGAACACTGCATAATCTATCGGCCTCTCACTCCGAGATGTGTTGATATTGAAAAGGTGGCACTCTGCTCCATGCCTCCGACTACTAAAACCAAAACGCACAATAGAGTCTAGAGCCATGAGATTCATCAAAAATCTCTTAGGAACACTTTCCAGATAATCGTGGGTGCACTTCGGTGTGTCCGTGTAAGCCCTCTCGGGGGTATCCGGTTCAGAACGGCCTGGGGGAGATTAGAGAAAGTCTACACTCTATGCTGTTGACGATCTCGAAGTCCTAACCCATAAGCGCTGGATGATTATTACTAACGGTTTTATGCAGCTACCCTTAAACATCCATTAACCATCATCCCATACATCAAGCATCTTCACCTCAGCATACTCATACTTATGAAGAACATTCCTCATCAAAGCTCAAGTGTTAAAAGTTCAAGACAAGGAGATCAAGTTAACGACCAAGTGTAACAACAAAGTCAAGAGGCTAATCAAGATGTCAAGAACAAGTTCATATGTCAAACGATGAAAGATTAAGAGGAGATTGTTAGCAAGGGAAGATTGTTACCAGAAGTTTACAGTCCAAGATGTATGAGTATGTTGGAGGACACGACGCATCATCATGAGAAGATTTTGATAAAGGCAAGAACATCCATCAAAGGACGATTACTTTGAAGATCACAGTGCATGAAAGAAAATTGATTGAAGATTATTCTACAACGACACACAAAGATAAAGACGTTGAAGACAAAAGACCATTCACCAGTGCATCATTGAAATGACCATCCCTTAGGGGGAGATTGTTAGCATTTATACTTTAGAAAGTGATGGTCATCTATGTGTTTAAAGTAGTGTGTCGTGTAGGTTTATTTAAAAACATGTAAGGGCTTATGTTGGACTTTGTTTAAGAATGTTCAAGAAAGATAACAAAGCCCAAGTCCAACACAAGCCCACCACCAAGCCTTTTAGGGAAACAAAGGCTTCCCACTCCACTATAAATACACACACTCTCCACTCATTTTGTGTGCCTCTAAGTCTAGTATAGGTGAGAGTGTGAGTGTGTGTTTATTACTTTTGTATTTGTTCACTTATGGCTTATGAATCATTCGACTAGAGTTTTATTCACACGCATCATTTCTTATTCATCTTCTACTATTCTTCTTTATTATTAGAGTGTCACGTTATAGTTGTTAGAGTAGTCGATAATATAGCTTTAGTTTGTTGTTTAAGGTTCGATTAGTATAGGTTTACACAAAGACAACATCGTCAACGGTCTCCCAAAGTTCAAATACACCAAAGAACACTTATGTCCATCTTGTAAGCAAGGAAAAAGCAAAGGGGTAACATATAAACCCAAAACCGTACCCAGTTCGGTTGATAAGTTACATTTGTTGCATATGGACTTATGTGGCCCGATGAGAGTTTAAAGCATAAATGGTAAGAAGTATATTCTTGTAATCGTCGATGACTATTCAAGATATACATGGGTAAAGTTTCTGAGGTCAAAAGACAAAGCACCAGGCATCATCATCACTTTTCTAAAGCGAATTCAAGTCCTACTTCAAGCTCCAGTAAGGATAATAAGAACCGACAATGGCACATAATTCACAAATCAGGAGTTAAAAACCTACTTTGAAGATGCTGGAATCACACATCAGACATCAGCTGTTAGAACTCCACAGCAAAATGGGGTAGTTGAAAGAAGAAATCGAACTCTTGTGGAAGCTGATCGCACAATGCTGATTTATTCTAGTGCACCACTATTCTTATGGGCTGATGTTGTTGCCACTGCTTGTTTCACTCAGAACCGATCCCTAGTCCATCCAAGATTAAATAAAACCCCATATGAACTAGTGAACAACAGAAAACCCGATATCTCTTACCTTCATGTATTTGGCGCTTTGTGCTATCCAACGAACGACAGAGAAGATCTGGGGAAGTTGAAAGCTAAGGGTGATATTGGAATCTTCATTGGTTATTCAGAAAACTCGAGGGTATTCAGGGTGTATAATAGAAGAACTAAGAGAATAATGGAGACGATGAATGTGAAGTTTGACGAGATTTCACAAATGGCTTCTGAGAGACTCGCTCTAGAACACGCGCTTAACCCAATGGCTTCTAATCATACCGGATTAGGACCCGAACCAAACATTCAGACTTTTGGACATATCAGCTCAGGACTCGTGCCCCAAGGAGCTCAATCAACTCACACCGAAAAACCAATAAATCAAGAACTGGAAAACTTTTTCGAGTTTATGTATGATGAGTACTATGGTGGCGCTTCGATAAATGCATTTCAACAACGTTCCGCTGCACCCGCTCAACCTCAACAACCACCACCACCATATCAAGATGCATCAACAACATTCGAAGCTGACGCACCAACTCCCTCCACGTCATCAACATCTACTCCACTAACTCCAGTAATTGAAATTGTTCTACCAAGAGTTGATGAGCAACAACAAAACGATGCTGTGTTAGAAGAAGAAGCGTTCGAAAACCCATTTGCAACAGATTCTGCTGAATCATCTTCAAGGTTACACGAACCATCTAACACGCAATCGTCAAATCAGAGGTACCCTTCTACGTTACAGTGGATGAAAGACCATCCAATAGAACAAGTTTTTGGTGAACCTTCAAGGCCAATTCAAACGAGAAAACAACTCGCCACCGATTGCGACATGTGCATCTATGTCTGTTCAGTCAGTCTAATAGAGCCAAAGAACATTCGGGAAGCAATGGCAGATAATGCTCGGATTGAAGCGATGCAGGAAGAACTTCTCCAATATCAATTACATGACACATGGGACTTAGTGCCAAGACCAATCGACAAACTTGTCATTGATCTAAAGTGGTTATGGAAAAACAAAAAGGATGAAGAGATGATTGTAATTCGTAACAAAGCTCGTCTCGTGGCCAAGGGATTCAGGAAGGAAGAGGGGATAGATTTTGAAGAGTCATTTACGCCAGTAGTAAGGCTTGAAGTAGTCAGGATTTTCTTAGCATATGCAGCTCACAAAAACATCACGGTCTATCAGATGGATATCATGACATCGTTCTTGAATGGAACTCTGAAAGAAGAAGTGTACGTGAGTCAGCCAGATGGATTCGTCGACAAAGATCATCCAGACTACGTCTACAAGCTAAAGAAAGCTATCTATGGTTTGAAGCAAGCCCCAAGGGCGTGGTATGACGAATTATCATCTTTCCTACTTCATAATAATTTCACCAAAGGAACAATTGACCCGACCCTGTTTACAAGAAAATTCAAAAATGACATTTTGATTGTTCAGATTTACGTGGACGACATAATATTTGGGTCCACCAATCTGAAACATTCAAAACATTTTGAAAATCTCATGAAAAGCAAATTTGAAATGTCCATGATGGGGGAATTAAAATTCTTTCTTGGTTTACAAATTCATCAATCCCCACGTGATATTTTTCTAAATCAAGCTAAATATACTATTGATATTTTGAAAAAACATGGAATGGAAAATTGTGACTCTATTGGTACACCAATGGTCACCTCACCAAAAATAGGAGCTGATTTATATGGGAAACCCATGGATCTGAAGAAATATCGGAGCATGATTGGTTCTCTCATGTACTTAACTGCTAGTCGCCCGGATATACATTTTGCTGTTTGTTTATTAGCACGGTTTCAGGCAAGGCCTACCGAACTTCACCTCCAAGAGGTTAAAAGGATCTTTCGGTACCTACGAAGAACCATTAACATGGGACTTTGGTATCCAAAGGATTCGGAGTTTACACTAATAGCATTTTCAGATGCAGACCATGCCGGCTGCCAAGTTACAGCAAAGAGTACATCAGGCGGAGCACAATTTTTGGGAGAAAAGCTAGTAGGCTGGTTTCAAGAAAACAAGACTGCACTGCACTATCAACCACAGAAGCCGAGTATGTGTCTCTATCTGCGTGTTGTGCCCAAGTTCTATGGATGAGGACACAACTCACAGATTATGGTTTCTCTTTCGACCGCATACCTTTGTATTGTGACTCGAAAAGTGCCATAGCCATCTCGTGCAATCCAGTTCAACACTCGAAGACCAAGCATATTAGAGTCCGCTATCACTTCATAAAGGAACACGTGGAAGAGGGTACTGTTGAATTATTTTTCGTGAAGACTGAATACCAACTCGCCGATCTATTTACTAAAGCCCTCTCAAAAGAGCGGTTTGATAACTTAGTTCGTCGAATTGGAATGCGAAGCCTAACTCCCGAAGAGTTAGAAGGTCTTCTCGAATCTTCTTGAATTATCTCAACAAGCTTCGCATGTAAATATTTTTGAAAAACAAAATACAAAATTTGAAAAACCAACAAAAATATATATATATATATATATATATATATATATATATATATATATATATATATATATATATATATATATATATATATATATATATATATATATATATATATATAAATAGAAAAGTTTCAAAAATACAAAAACAATATAAAATCAAAAACCAAAAATATTCTTCTCACGACATGTCTCTCGTATAATCGATATTCTGTACGTATCTAGAAATGCCATTCAACAATGATACGGGCATGCACAGATGCTTGAGCGAGAGTTCATTTAAAATATTTCTAAAACATGTCGTTTCTCAAAATTTTCTTCACAACGGCTTTCGTATATTTCAGTACGAAACCCGCGCTACATTGATGACTTCTGATTATTTCCGATCAGGACTCGTAATGTTAATGGCAAAAATAAAATCCTTGAGCACATGATCAAGATCTTTCAAAAAGATTTTTCAAAATCTTTCTCAAAATTCTGTGCTCAAGACAACTCCCTCCTAAACCCTTAAACCGATTTTAAACTCACATGTTTACAAATATGCTTTGTTTAAGGGGGAGTATAAAATGAAAAACAAAAAGTTCCAACTTTCATGCTCAAATCCGTCCTTCTCTCCAACAAGTTTTCAATTTAATCATTCGATATCAAAATTATCACTACGTGCTATTTTTGAGGGGGAGAAGACGTGATTAAATGTGATCAAAAAGTAATGTCAGTAAGTCGAGCTCTTCAAAAGACTCAGCATGAACACTCGAATTGACGAAAAATAAATGTCCGTTGTCGAAAAGACTTGTCCGGGACGGGTAATAATTTCAAGCTGGTTATCCAGTAATGTAAACGTGTCTCGCAAAGGACTTGTCCGAGTAGAATGTACCAATTCGAGAGATGATCTTTTAATATGACCGGGACGGGTAATAACTTCAAGCTAGTTTAACTAGTGATGTAAACGTGTCTCGCAATGGTCATATTAATTGAAAATCGATCAATTCAAAATGTGCGAACTCTACCCAACATGTGCATTTTATTTCAAAAATGCATGAGCACATGTGAAGGGGGAGTATTTCAAAAATGCAAAACTCTCAATGTGTTATCTAAATGTGTTTACTCATAAACACTTTGAGAGATTTTCAAAAGGTTTTATGGCAAGTGATCAATAATCTAGGATAATCATGGAGTAATAAGGTGATTATGGTTAGGTTATGTCCAATGATCCGCCAGAACCGGAGGGATCTACCCAAGGACAACTCCAATAGATTAGAATTAGAAGTCCTTAGGTATGATTGAAAAAAGGAGTAAAATGAGAAAGGAGAAAGAAGGGGTTGAAGAATTAAAAAGAAAAGTTTAATGAAAGGGTGAAAAGAAATAGCCCTCCATGAAAACTTAGGACAGAAACCGGGTCAATACATCTGCTATCGGTACTCACTAAGGTGATACTGATATTGAAGACAAGATGTCATGGACCCAGTGACACGTTGCACTACCCTCCTAGCCACTCAGATATCTCTTAAAAGATATTTATTTTATTTCTCACGGAGAACACTGCATAATATATCGGCCTCTCATTCCGAGATGTGTTGATATTGAAAAGGTGGCACTCTGCTCTACGCCTCCGATGACTAAATCCAAAATGCACATTATCGAGTTTAGAGCCATGAGATTCATTTAAGATCTCGTAGGAACACTTCCAATACAATACACCTGTGTTCACCAAAAAGGACACAAGTTGTAAGAGTCTTAATGAGATCTAAGGTTTTTGCCTTATATCATGATGGTTATGTGCTTCAAACGGTCTACAGTCTTGAAGTGATACTCCGATATACTTCAGAGGCTTTCAACGGCCTTGGTAAATATTAGAGAAAGTTTTCACACTATGCTGATAACAAACTCGAAATCTGAACCTATAAGCGCTGGACGATTTATTGCTAACTGTCTTATGCAGGTACTGACGAAAGTCCATTCACCATCATCATATGTCTCAGCATCAATGATAAAGGCGGCGACGCAAATTGAACAGAAGATGTTGATCAAGGCAAGAACGACCAAAAGACGATTCTTTGAAGATCACAGTGCATGAAGAAACAAGGAACAAAGACTATTCCACTACGACACACAAAGTTCAAGTCATTGAAGACAAAAGACCATTCACGGGGAGCATCATTGAAATGACCATCCCTTAGGGGGAGATTGTTAGCATTTAATTTATTAAATGAAAGTGATGGTCATTTGTAATTCTAAAGATTTGTGTGTCGTATGGATTAAGTTGTCAAGGAAGTGGGCTTTTGTTAGTAATATGTTAGAAATACCTATGTAATAGATCAATCTCCAAAAGCCCACTCAAGGCCCAAGCAAAGCCCTTAGGGCGCCGGCCATAAGGCTATTTAAACACACACTCTTACCCATTTTAGGTGTGCCTCATTGTCTTGTGTAGGTGTAAGAGTGTGTGTATTCTCTCAAGGTTTATGTTTGTTATTTCCTTTAAGTTTTAATAAACATTCGGTTATAAATCTTATCATACGATCCATACACTTTCTTCTCATCTACATATTCTAGTTGAGTGTCACATGTTTATAGTAGCTTAGTAGTAGTGATAAAGTAGAGATTATTAGTCTTAACACAATTTATACATTTAACTTATTCATACATATTAAGGATCCAAGTAATAAAGTAATACTTGTAAGCTTGGATGAAAAAAGAAAAAAAAAATTCCATTTCACATCCCACATGGATGAGTGAAACAAAAGAAAGGCAATGTGAGGTCTATAAAACAAAAGTCCAAGCTTACTAGTTTATATTTATATTTTATATAAATTAAAGTGTAGATCTTTGATGTGATTGAATGTTAACATATTTTTAGTTTTGGTTTTAAGTTTAACTTATAATACTAATAGTAATTAAAAATTTATAATCAAAATATTTTGAAACTACATATTTAGCTCGATTAGCACGTTTGGCTCGTTTAGCTCGAGTAGCTCGTTTGGCTCGAATAACTAAACGAGCTTTCGAACGAGCCGAGCTAAATACAAGTTTTAAAAGCTCGGCTCGTGAAATTATTCAAGCTCTACATTTTGTTTGAGCTTGACTCGAGCTCGAAAATTAACAAGCTCGACTCGAGTTAAACGAGCTCGAGCTCGAGTAGCTCGTTAAAAGCTCGACTCGTTAACACCCGTAGTTGCACCTTTATCTTCTTCCTCAGATTCAAAAAATTTGCAAACGGGCTGTCCTTTAACCTTCCCTTATTAATATCAGGTATCTCATCCAAGGTTTCAATAAAATGGTCAACTTTCTCATCCCACACTTACCACAATGACACTTAGGAAAGATATGGCCAAAGGCAGAATGGTTAATTTTAACATGCTAAAATTTATGTTACTTAGGAAAGAGATGGCCAAAGGCAGATCAATAAAAGTGGTGTCGGAGGAGTGGGCAAAGTTGACCCAGAAGAGAAAGAGGAATATGCAGACAAGGTAGTGGAGGGGAAAAAGAGGTCGATATATCGCATAACATGTGATGTAAACCATTTTATTGAAACCTTGGATGAGATACCTGAGATTAGTAATGGAAGGTTAAACAACATTAGCAAATTTTTTGAATCTAAGGAAGAAGATAAAGGTGCAACTACCAGAAGTAGTCATGATTCTATCACTAAGTCTTGGCGGTGATATGATTTTACAATTGTCTAAGGGGGCGGAGAGAGAAGTCATAAAATTTACAAAGGAAGACTTATCTACACTAATGGGGATAGAGGAGGGAACTAATAACCCTATTCCAGATGATCAGAGTATAGAAGACATGGATTTAAAAGAGAAATTTTGATGTCTTTCCAACAAAGGGACTTGGACAGTTATTTCCATGACTAAGGTCAAAGATATACTCAAAAATGAAAGCGGGGATGAAACTGATATTAAGCGAGCATTTGCGCTTTTAGCATTACGATATGTTGTTTGCCCCCAAAGAGTACTCATCTTGGAAAGAACATGCTTCATTATGTGAATGATGTAAATGCTCTCAAGAAACAACCATGGGCATCTTTGGCTATAACAGCTCTGGAAAAAGGCAGGTATGATGGGAAAGGGAAAGGGAATACGAGGTTTATAAGGGGATGCGTCTTTTTTTTGCAGGTTAGTTTGATTAATTTTATATATGGTAGAGTTCAAATATTGGTGGCAGTTTATAATTTGTTCTATGTTTATGCAGTTATACTGCATGTGCAAGCAAGAGGAAGGGTTGGAACTGTCGAAGTTTGATGAAGAACCGATTAAAAAGTTCGAATTGAAATGGGAGGTTAGTGAATATAAACCAATTTAACATTTCATTATTATTAACATATTGATTTAAAAGGTCTTGATTTAAAGTATATCATGTTTACGAGTATTAGGTATTCATAAATTAAAGATGTTTCTGTACCACACTTAGTTATAGGAGTTCTCTAGAAAAGACATGTAAGGTAACAACAAGAATAATCGAAATATGTTTTCCTCTAAGATACTCCGTAAATTTTAACCATTGAATGACCCATTTGACTCGCCTGCACCCCTCTGTTTTCATCTCACTCAACCCATGAAGGTTATAAAAATTACCCAAATGAACCTAGCTCTGCTTAGTAACATCTAAAAAAATATTCTTCTTTATATGTTAAATTATATTAATCACATCTAAAGAACCATATAAAACAAATTTTGTTATCATTTTAAATGCTTTTCCCCTTATTTACAGCAAGACTATGCTCGTCATATTGCTAGGATGGGAAATAAGCAGCCCTTGGTGAAAAAACTCTGAAAAACATGAAGGAAATCCGTAAGATTTATGAGGATTAAAAAAAAAAAAAAAAAAAAAAAAAAAAAAAAAAAAAAACCAATAAACCTGCAATATCTACTGGACATCAATGAGACTTTTGAAAAAGTTATGAGTGAAGCCGCTCTGGAAAGTCACATCAATAAGGAAGATAAGTCTGAAAATAACAATACCGACAAAAGTGCACCTGAAAAAACTCAAGTAGAGAAACCTGATCAAGATCAAGCACATGAATCTGAAGAAACAGGGAAACCAAGACGGAAACGAAGGAAGAATGAAATCCAAATCTGAATGAAGTCCAAAATGTTGTTATGGATCAAGGCAAGAATGAGTGTAGACGAACAACCAGAAGCCAAACCATGATGAAAGTAGGCGTCAAACCTTAGGTAAAACATCTAAACCAAATGAACTCATAAGTGAATACTAGCATCTACCTGGTTACTTGGCAATTGCTCAGAATTATTATACCAAAGATGGATGAACCAAATCAGAAAAATAAGCATGCACTTATGATACCAAGTATACTTCTTATAATCAAGCTATTGGCTTTATCTATCACGATTCACGAACCACGGTTTCATTGCAAAGGAACACTACACTTTGTATAAAAGATTTTGGAACCAACTAAGATCGTTTTTTCACTGCGACACATTTTAACCATTTTCCAAAAATCACCCATTTTCTCAAAGAACAATATGTCTATTTGCTAGGAAATTCCAAAGTTTAACACTCTTAGGCTGCTGGTAATGAAAGGTGGTCTACCACCTGGTGGTGACCCAACCACAGGGCAGCCCCACTACACAGCTCCCAAGCGTGCGCCAACCTTCTTCTTTTGCACTGTTTTGGTGGTGCATACCACGAAACGGTTTGCATACTTTTTTTTGGTGTGTTTGTAGGGTATATTGCGGGGGATGTTAATATAAAGTGGGGTATTTTTATGTGTTTAGTTTGGTGGTCACCACTACACCTGTTTGGTGCTGTATTGAATGGTGGTGTGACGCTGACGTAGAGGTGGCGGGTTTAGTGACCATTATCTCAAGTCTAACAACCACAACTCAATATTTCAACCACTCTACCTAAATTCTATGACTACTATCATCTCACAAGGTCAAAGATAAGCTCTTTGTTCACGCCTTTTACTAGAGGTGGCAATTTGTGCCAAAAATAAAAAAAAATGTGCTAATTTTGACTACTTTATAAAAGATTTTGGCACATTTAGCCCCATCCTTTTTTTGAAATGGGCACATTTAGCCCATTGAAAAGTTAAATGGGCATGACGGGCACATATTTTCTCTTAATTAGAGAACATTATAATCTTTTTTGAAGAAAAACTTATATATATAATATATTTAATTTTTTAAATATAAATGGGGTATTACGTTTAAGGAATTTATTTCGTCATTTTCGGTCTTCTATAAAGCGATTTGTATGACATGTGCCCGTTTAACCCGTGCCCGTTTAAGCCCGTGCCCATTCTAGCCCGTGCCCGCCCGGCCCACCCGTTTTGCCACCTCTTTGTTCACGCCTTTTACTGTATAACTTCCGTAATGATCATAACATGAATCCACAAATAATTAACACAAATAAAGAACATCCAACAGTTTATTACTTTATTTCAGTCACAATGATCATATAAAGTTATAAACCTTTGGATACATCCTCAGACTCTTCATCAAAACTTGATAAACATATAAACAGTTTCTATAAGCAATCACAATTCTTTATTTAAAAAATAAAATAATAATAAAAAAAAAAAGTAAATAAAATAAAATAAAAAATCAAACAAACTTTGGGCATAATCTTTTCTCTCATTATTTTTTAGCATAATCCAAATTCCATATATAGAAACAACCCTTTAGACTATTTTTAAACTTTTCACTCTTCTGATCATAAATTTATAAACTTTAAAATAAAGGGTGGTAAGAAAAAATAACACCAAAACCCCACAAGAAGTCAAGAACTATACAATTTTTTCTGAAGATGCCCAAAATCAAGAAAAAACCTTATAAACACAGAATAATATTAGTACTATTGCAAATAGATGAAAAAAAGAAGCTGATTATGGCATGTTTCTTTTTCTTTTAGAGAGTCTGGTAAAGTGAGTAGGCTCATTTATATATTTCAATGTTTTATTTTGGTTGGGTCCACCGATTTATCTTAGAATGTCTGTATCATAAACGGAGAAAAAATGTTACTCCGGCTCTAAGAGCACCTCCAACGCTTAACGCAGGAGGTGCGCTAAAGGGTCAAATGGTGCGTTAAACTCGAGTTAAGGGTTGGGAGTGCGCTGCGTTAACGCAGCGTTAAACCCTTAACGCTGCGTTAAGGGGAGTTTGTGTAAAAAAAAAAAATTACACTTTCGCCCCTTCTTTAGCTGTTGAATTCAAAAACAAAATTTCCTTTTTTGCCCCTTGTGTTTTAGATACGATTTTTTTTTTTTTTTTTTTTTTTTTTTTTTTTTTTTTTTTTTCAAGTTTTGTAAATGGATATGTTATGTATTTATTTATGTAATGTATTAATATGTATGGGAACTTGACAATAGAGTTGTAAAGTTTTCTAAAGTAGGAAATTAAAATACATTAAACATCAAATAGAAATACATTAAACGTCAAATAGAAATTACATTAAACTACGATACGGAAATTAAAACGAAACTACAAATTAATGGAAGGTATCATCTGAGACCCAACCGTCTTCACTCAAAGAGGAATCATTTGAGAACCAACCCATTTCCCAGTTCTTCCTCCGTTCTTCTTCATCCCTGGCTTGCTGCTCCAAATGAGAAGGCCTGGAGAATTGTTGGGAGAAATCTTTTTTGAAAGACATTTGCAGTGATTAAAGGTTGAGTTTCGATCTTGAATATGTAAAGTTTGAATGTGTTTGTGTGTGAGAAAACTATGATAAGTGTGGGGTATTTATAGGCTAGACATTTGCCCGTTTTTTAAATTTGAATTTGAATTTATAAATTTTAAATATCCCGCTCGTTTTGTTAATTCGAATTTTGAATTTTAAAGTTAGTTGTTAAATGAAGTATTAATTATAGTTTAAGGGTTGATTTTGAAAATAGTTGAGTTAAGGTGAGTTAAGGGTGAGTTATGGTTGAGAGTGTTAAAGTTGAGTTAAAGGTGAGTGTGTTAAAGCTGACGTGACAGTGTGTTAAAGTTTAACCCTGATTAGCAGTGCCCTAAAAGAATGGTCCCACCAACTTTTTGAACCACTTAATTCATAAAAAAAAGAAAAAAAAAAAAAGAAACAGGCCATAAGCAAAATAAAACATTATCTATATATTAAAAGGGTAGAATCTTGCTACAGTGCTCATGAACAGTACATGCTACAGTGTCATGAACAGTAGCAGCTACAGTACTTTTTTTTTTTTTTTGGAAAAATAATTTCGAAAATTATTTTTTATTTTTTATTTTTTTTACTAACGTCCATCGGGAATAACGATGCAATGCGCTAAGAATTTTAATAAAAATAGTCTTTTAGTTTATCGATCTTTTTCAAATTTACTCCATTTTCATAAATAGTCCTTTGGTTTTATCGATCTTTTTAAAATTTAGTCCTTAATGACTAACTTTCAAACAATACTTAGCACCACACTTCCGCAGCAACGAACATCCGTCGGGAACTAACGATGCAAAAAATGCCTGCAAGAAACTAATGGCAATTCACCCCGCTGCAATGCGCGGGCTGCCCAGCTCGTTAAAATATATAAATGGGTTTTGTGGGGATGATACAAGTGTTCTTGATTTTGTCTTGTACGCCAATAAAAGTGTATTTGTTATATGGTGAAAGGGTGTAAATTGTAAGTTACTTTAAAAGTGTTTATTGTTTGGACCCTTTGTTTTGTTTTTAGATATCTTTACACTCAATTTTTTAGGTTAGTTGTAATTGTTTATAAACATTTTCGCAAGAAAATTTAGCATTTAAATTAAATTACTTTAACTGGATTTTACTTTTCATCTGATAAAACGGTTTATGAAACTATTCATGAGATTACAACAACAAACCCAATCCTGACGGAACAGGGTAAGGGTATATTCGTGATATTACAAAAATATGTATCTTTCAAGCTAGAAACTCTTTCTTCGCAAAAAATTGAAAACTAAAGTGACTGTATGTGATAGGTGACGTGCAAACCTAAATAGGTGCCGCTAACATACTTAGGTATCTGCTAAAGAAAGTGTCCGTGTATACTCGAAATAACATGACTGCAAGCCAACTGCTACTTACTGATCTCAAAGCTGTAATGTAGAGCTTTGAACTATAATTTTCACTTCAGAAACCCGAGTTCTCAGCACTGGATTGCCTCCTTGACCATGCAACTGTTTATGAATGGATTATTTGGTACCTGAATTGTATTAATTATTACTGTTAAACATGTTATTAGTTTGTGACAATCAGGTACCATATGTTAAAAATTCTACAACTTCAAATCCATTTCATATACTAAATAGTTATTACAGTCTGAATTGCTAATGTTGTTGAGATATTATTCTATGTTATGCAACAAGGTTGAACCTTTATTTGAAGTAAATCACATTCTTTGATCATAGAAATAATCATTAAATATGATGTAGAATAAGTAGTTCAAGACTTAAATAAAACCATATTATCTCAATGGTTGCCCATTGATGTGGACAAGCATGTCTTTGTCCAAACATGTTTGACTTGGCAATTGTGGGACAAAGTCATCTCAAATGCCACCATCATTAGGACCTCCCTATCTTCGCATGAGTACCTCAAATGAGAAATTTGGAGTGATTTGTGTATGACCAGTTTCATTTATGATCTATACAAACCAAACTATAGGGAATCAAAGTCAATGTCAATAGAGTACCAATTGGATATAGTCCATTTATTTTATAAGTTTTGTGTTTTGACGACTTAACAATTTCTACCATCGGATGTAGAAGTTTTGCTGCAAACTGTTTTGCCATTTTAATATTTGAGAAAATCTATAAGTTGATATTTTCATACATTATATTAGGGCTGAGCAAACCACCCGAACGGACCGGACCGACCGATGGACCGAGACCGGATCAACCACATTCGGTCCGGTCCTCGGTCTCGGCTTTTGGGCTAATTCGGTCTCGGTCTTGGTCGGTCCGGTCCGGTCCGGACCACAAACCGACTATTTTGCCTTGTTGGACCTGACCGGACCGACAACATTCGGTCCGGTCCTCGGTCTCGGCTTTTGGGCTAATTCGATCTCGGTCTTAGTCGGTCCGGGACCGATGCTCAGCCCTACATTATATGGTTTACACGTTGCAAGTTATGTAATTCAATTGTGGTCAATCTTACACTGGTGTGTCCTGAATCCTGAGATTATAAACATATATTGCTAGCCAAACACTACCATTTGAAAGAAAAGGCATCTCTGCTTCACAATGACCATAGGCAAAATCATTGCAAAAGAACAGTTTCATTTTCTATCCAAAAATATAATCAGCAAAGAACAAACATATAGCCCCTTTGAGTCGCCCTCTTGACCCTTTTAACACTCAAAAGTTGTAGATTTTGGTTCCATTAGACGGCATGATAGTAGAGGAATATGCGGACATAGTCAGCTAGAGTACCACCCATATGCGACCCAGAAATGGACGATCAATAGTAGACAAAAGTTGCATAAATGAATGAATATTATGACCCTATCGTCATGCTAATCTACAACATATTTGGAACAAACCCATGTTTAACATTTACTAGATTCTTTTAACCAACAACTACTCTGCGTGCACATTCATACCTTAACATCCTTAAAATCAGCGAAGTTTTCACCATCAGTATAACCTTATAAAAAAACTGAACATGCGATCACATGACCCGCAGCAGCCTAACCTCAAACACTAACAACCAAACATCACAATAGCATACCAAAAAAACCAACTACTCAAGTATGAATAATTCAACTACGCATTGCCACTTTCACTTCAATAAATGAGCAAACATGTCAACATCCTACCAGAATTAAGACTGTATAAAATAACAAATGTAAACACAAACTTTAGGAACTTCATTTAAATGTTAAAGCAAATCTAACTGAAAGTACTTCGTTAGTCGAATAATTTTAAAAAATGTGTATCTGCATTTGAAGCAAATCATTTTCTAATCTTATCAAATACGATGTAAAATAAGTTGTTCATGCTATTGATTTGGAGTTTTGGACAAGTCTGTGTGTGTTTAAAATATGTTTGACATGGCAAAAGTGGGACAAAGTCATCTCATATATAACCATCACTAGGGCTGTCTATCTTCTCATCATCTCATGAGTCCCTTAAATAAGAAACTAGAACAGATTTGTGTTTGACTAATGTTGTTTTTTCTATGATTTATCATTTATGTAAAATGGCTCTTTCACATAAAATGGAATAGGAAGGAATCAATGTCAAGTCAATAACTCAAGGTTGCTATATATCATTAATGTTAAAGAACTATTATATGACTCAGAACTTATGATACTTCAGTAACACAGAGAAACATTATAGTCAGTCCCCGAAAGCAGAATCAACAAAGTCCCTTTAGTCATCCGACTGACCCTTTTAATATACATGTCATTTGGTTAATTACACAGCATGATACAGAAAAAGAAATATGGAACTATATAGTCGACCAGAGGACCAATGATATGCATAAATGGGCGATGAGTAATAAACAAAATAGTATAAGCGGATGCTACTTTAACCACGAGCAAGTGGCATCGTTCATCTCAAAGACTAGAAACCATCATTAGAACCAATTGAACACCCTGCACTATAGTCGGGTGGTGCACGGTTGAGTGAAAAATGGTCCATACCACAATCACAAACAACTATACGAGCCTTAGTACATTTCAAACAACACTAGATTATATATCAGCCAATATGTACATAACTACATTAGTACATTTCACAGACATTCAAATCCATCATACCAAAAATTATAACTTCTTAAGCACTACAATGAACAAACCATATAAAAAACATAAACAAAGTAAAGCGAAAACTATCCATTATTCGAGTAAATAAAATTTCAATCCCAACAAAATTAAAACCCATATTTCCAACCACCAAATACTAACAATACATAAATAAATAAATAAAATCAACAATCACAAAACAATTTCCTTAAATTCCATTAAAATCAAAACAAACATAACATAAAACCAAAAGGGTATTACAAGAACTTCAAAACTTAATGATCTATCACTTCATTGGTCATCATCATGAGTTTTTGATTTGGGCTTACGATAATTTTCTTCATAATGTTTAGCAATAACCATACCAGTTTTGTAAAGCTTGTTAATGTTTGGGACATTGTAATTTTGAGCAACGTAGATCCCAAAGGTTGCACCTAATAAGAACTGAAAGCTGATTCCCAAAACACCCATTATTGATCTTGGATTCAATTGTTTGAATTGAAATTTGGTTGGATGTGTAAGTTTAATTTTAATGAGGGTTTTATATTGGGTTTTTGGGGTTTATTTCAGTTGCTTGTTAATCAAGGTGGCTTGCAAAAGGGGGAAATGATTTTGTTCGATTGATTTTTAGTAACTTTTCTTAAATTTTGTATTGTTTTTTTGGTTACCACATATGTGTGCCAGCGAGGTTCGGACCTGGTCCTTTTTTGAGACTCTCGGGCCGCCGCTAACACCGAGACATCTATAATGTATGAAGTTTCGAAAAAGTTGCTAAGAGTACGGGGTGTCATGACATCCCAAATCTACTCATTTGGGTCTCACAGGGTGTTATGTTATCATGAAAAACCTCTCTTTACAACTCCTTTTTATCATAACAAACCACAACTTACTCATTTGGTTCCCACCACTTTCTATTTTATTTTATTTTTTCTCTCACACTCACACTCAACCTTCTGACATACAAGGACGAAAAGTACAATACTCCACCTCGCCGTGCAGACGAGTAGATGGAAAGTGGCGAGCTACGGCGAGTTGGGCCGATGTCATGGCGAGCCACGACGAGGCTGCCTTGTTATCACGGCGAAGCATGGCAAAGCCCACACCCAGTGCTCTAAGGCTAGGCGGAGTGCCCATCGGGTTGCCCAAAGGGCTGTTGAACCCGCCGGTAAACACCACCCCGTGCCTATCGGGTTGGCTTGGGAGGGTTATATACCCTGTGAGCATGCCGTTGAGATATACGTTAGAAGGGGGCTTTGTGGAAAATTTTTTTTGTCCTTTGTCAAATTTCACCGTTGCTTGCATTGAAAAAGAAAAAAAAAAAAAAAGAAAAAAAACACCTCGCATCTATTGTCGTAGTTTTATTTCTGTTATTATGTTATGGACTTTCTCGTACTGTTATTTTAATTATTATGTAATGAACTTTTATTTTTATTATTATGTAATGAACTTTTATGAAATGTTATGTGTTTTAGTTATAAATTGTGTAGTTTAATAGTTTAGGGGGAAAAAATAAAGAATTTGGGAGGGTTGAAAAATCATGGACGCGAGTGAAATTGGTTGGGAGGGCTAGAGGGTTGAACTGAGTTGGCATAATATTATTGGTCAAATTTGAGAGGGTTGAAATTTTGAGAATTATGACTGCTCCCACCCTAAGTAGTTTAAATCATACAATTTGTAGTGGGTGGTTGTCACTGATTCTAGAGCAAATTCTCAAAAAGGACAGAAATTTGACTTTTTTTAAAAAAAATGTACAAAAAAAAGTACCCATTCCCTAAATGGTCATGTGCGAACGTGCGATCCCACTAATGTGTTGACACATGTCTAGACAAGAAGTACAATCCCAATCATTTGTTGGCCCATATCCCCGACCATTAGCACAATCCCCGACCAAGCAGATGTGCGAACGACGGTGTAAGTTACCCATTAATCAAACACGTATGGTTCTTAGTGATTTGGCCAATTCTAGAGAGAGGAAAAGAGAGAATATGGAACCTTAGTGAGAGAAAGTGAGATGATATTAAGTGAAGGTCCAACCCTTCCCATGGGTGGGAAGGGAAATTTATACAAGACATAAAAACGCCTTTAGTAGGCTATGGACCGGGCTGACAGTGGGTAAAGACCCGACCCGACTCTATGGTGAAACGATATCTAAATTAATATGATTAAACCTACGAGCTACTTAATGCTAATCCATACTCGGGGTGACCGAGTCTTTCATGTGAATATTTATATTTCTAACAATCTCCCCCTAAGGGAGGTCACCCCAGAAATTACACTTTGAATTCTAGCATTCTATTACATAGATAAGAGTTCCTAGCTCGTAGTCTTTGATTCTTCTAAGTCTTTAATCTTTGTACTTTCAGCAGTGAACTTTTGATGACTGTTCTTTTGTCTTGGATGATCTATGAGGATTCTTTGAGGTCATCATCCAACGTACGTCTCCAAGTCATCCTTTTGCAGTATCGTCTCCATGTGATGTTGTGATCTTTGAACCGACATGCTTACACTTTTCTGGATCACGATTTTCAGCATCAGAGTTGCGGAAGCAGTGTTGAAAGTCTTTCAATTATCATAATTTCTTTGATTATGATGGTGAAGTGTGAGCATGGGGTGATGGATCGGCATCTTTTCGACAATCAGCTGCAACCGCCAGGGATTCCTGCATGCAACAGTTAGCAATAAAACGTCCGGCACTTATAGGTTTGGATTTCGAGATTGTTAACAGCATAGTGTGAAAACTTTCTCTAATCCTTGCCAAGGCCGTTCCTGAATCGGATACCCCCGAGAGGGGTTACAAGATCTACCGAAGTACATCAACGATTAGGTGAGTCGCTGGAGTTCACTCCACGACTGTAGACCGTTTGAAACCGCCGCGACCACTAAGCGTAATCCACAAGGAATTACCGAAGTGACCTGCTTTCAGGGCTGTTTGATGTTGACCCTGGCAGAAATTTCCATTCAATCACTGAGAATTACATTTGTAAATTCCCTCATAAATGTTCTGGCAGATTGCTAAGATCTGCGTAGGACTCATAAGTTTACAACTGGTGTCCTTAATGTTGAACAACCAGTGTAGAAGTAACATGTGTTCCTATGAGATCTTTTGATGTATCTTGCGGCTCTAGACTCGATAAGTGCAATTTTTGGAAGTCGGAGACTGGAGTCTCCTGTTTCAATATCAACATAACTCGTAATGAGCGGTCGATAGATTATGCAGGGTTCCCCGTGAGAATGAAACAAGTCCTTTTAAGAGAACTTGAGTGGCTAGAAGGTTTAGTGCAGTGCGTCACTGGGTCCATGACGTCTTGTCTTCAATACCGGTGTTACCTTAGTAACCACCAGTAGCATATGGATTGAACCTGGTTTCTGCCCTAAGGTTGAATAATTGGAGGGCTATTTCTTTTCACCCTTTCTCATTACATTTCTTTTTAATTCTTCAACCCCTTCTTTCTCCTTTCTCATATTACTCCTTTTTTCATAATCATACCTAAGGACTTTCTAATACTAACTATTCGGTATTGTCCTTGGATAGATCCTTCCGGCTCTGGCGGATCATAGGACGGTTTTCCTAACTTAGCCACCTTATGACACCATGACTATCCTATGTTGCCGTAAGCCATTTATTTGAAAAATCTCTCAAAGTGTTTATAATTAAGAAACACATTTTGCTAACACTTTGAGAGTTTTGTACTTTTCAAATACTACCCCTTAAGATGTGCTCATATATTTATAGTTAAAATTTGCACATGTTGGGTAGAGTTCGCACTTTTTGAATTGATCCACCTTCAGTGAACATGACCGATTCGAGACACGCTTACATCACTAGCTAGACTAGCTTGAAATTATTACCCGGCCTGGTCAAGTCCCTAGAAAGTTTCTCGAAATGGTACACTCTACTCAGACAAGTCCTCTTCGAGACACGCTTACATCACTGGTTAGACCAGCTTGAAGTTATTACCCGGCCAGGACAAGTCCTTTCGATTAATGACAGTTAGTTTCGCTTCGTCAATTCATTGGTGAAGTTTGAGTCGCGCTCACATGAGATGCCACATCCATTTTATCATTACAAACCATTTGCTTCCCCTCAATATGTGCATCGATATACGAAAGAGTTTAGCACATATGAGAGAGCATACACTTGAGTTCAAAACATCACATTTTTTATCAGATTGCATATTTAAATCATATTCTCTCCCCCGATCAGAAATTTCAAATCTTTTGAGATTTTGTGATCCCAATTGATTTAAATAAGTTTAGAAAATATGGGAGAAAATGTGGTCAGGTTTAATATGTGCTGATAATGGAACATACTAATGCTCCCCCTCAATCAATGAGGGAGAATGTTAGTGTCAGGTATGACAAGTTTAAAAGATATTTGAATTAAAAAATCATACACTGACACACAACAAGAAGTTTCATTAAATTCACTGCTTATTATGTACAAAGTGACTTGTTTTGATGATATAAATTTTTTTGAAATCACTCTCCCCCTCAATCGATGACCCGTTTTCTATTTAAAGTGCTGTAGTCATTGACTGAGTGACAAATTTTATGAAAAACTTCAAGTCTGATTGATTTCCAAAAAAAAAAAAAATTCATGGTACCACCAAATTTAGCACAAATACTTTTTTGAAGAATCATAGATGGAAAAGTATTTGCGATGTAAAGAAGACTTCTCTTCTTATACGAGAAATGATGCACTGAAACATACATCAGATTGAGGGTGCATGGATGTAAAGTAATCCATGCCCGGGAGAACTTAATCACTCGTTGTTAGGAACAACCGTCCTTTTGGCGACGTGCTTTCCTCATTTTGAAAAACGGGTTACGTATCTGAAATAATAGCAAGCCATTTAGGCATGTTTTGAGAAACAATTTGAACTTCTGCTCGAACTTCGTTTAAAGACCCATGTCATTGTTGAATGACATTTCTAGGACCGTAAATGTTATCAATACCAGAAGACATGCCTTGAAAAACTATTTTTGAAATTTTCTATTTTTCTGATTTTTATGGTTTTTCTTGGTTTTATATTTTTGTATTTTTTTTTTTGGTATAAAATATATACAAAGGATACACGAGGCAAATCCATTACTCCTCAGTTTCTTCTTAAAGACACTTGAGGGTTTCTGGCGTCAAACTCTTCATGCCAAGTCACGGGAGAATAAATTGGAACCGTTCTCTCGGGAGTGCCTTAGTGAAGATATCAGCCAACTGAAACTCAGTCCTCACGAAGTAAAGTTCAACAACCCCTTTCTCAACCTGTTCCCTTATAAAGTGATACCGGATATCGATGTGCTTTGATCGGGAGTGTTGGACATTGTTGCAGCAAAGAGCTATATCACTTTTGTTATCACAATACAGAGGAATCTTGTTATATGCAAAGCCATAGTCCGATAGTTGAGATCTCATCCATAGGATTTGAGCACAGCATGTAGAGATGGCAATGTATTCAGCTTCTGTGGAAGATATAGATGTACTCATTTGCCTCTTAGATGACCAGCTTACTAACTTTTCTCCCAGAAACTGAGCACCTCCTGACATACTTCTACGAGTATCTTGACACCCCGCGTGGTCTGCATTTGCATAGGCCGTGAGTGCCATGGCGGTGTCCTTAGGATACTAGAGACCCATGTGAATAGTCCCTTGAAGGTATCGAAAGACTCGCTTTACCGCTTCCAGATGCCTTTCGGTGGGCTTAGACTGGTACCGAGCACATATGCATACTGCAAACAAGAGATCTAGCCTACTAGCGGTGAGATACATTAGGGATCCAATCATACTTCGAAACTTGGTTTGATCAACAAGGATCCCAGAGAGGTCTTCATCCAACTTTGATCTCTTAACCATAGGAGTGTCAACAGGATTACTTGAAGCAAATCCAAATTTCTTCAATATTTCATTTACATATTTGGATTGATTAATGAAGATGCCTCCAGGACATTGAGAGATTTGTAAACCTAATAAGAACGACATTTGTCCCATCATAGACATTTGGAACTTAGAATTCATCTCGTTAGAGAACCGATCACATTCCATAGGATCAGAGGAGGCAAAAATAATGTCATCTACGTAGATCTGAACGTGAAGTAGATGTTTCCCCATTTTCCTAGTGAATAATGTAGGATCAACAACACCTTTCGAGAATCTGTTTGCCTGAAGAAACATAGACAAAATGTCATACCACGCCCTAGGTTCCTGCTTTAGGCCATAGAGGGCCTTCTTCAAGCGATAGACGTGAGTAGGACGATCAGGGTCCACAAATCCTTCAGGTTGACTGACATAGACTACCTCTTTCAAATCACCATTTAAGAATGTTGTCTTTACATCCATTTGGTAGACTGTCATATTCTGACTGGCAACATTAGTCAGAAAGATTCTGATGGCGTCAATTCGAGCAACCGGTGCAAATGATTCTTCAAATTCTATGCCCTCTTCTTAACGATACCCCTTTGCAACAAGCCGTGCCTTATTTTTTAGAACATCACCATGCTCATCGAGTTTCACTTTGAAGATCCACTTTAGATCGATAATCATTGCACAATCTGGAGGTGGTACTAATTCCCATACTTCAAGTCGATCAAATTCATGAATTTCTTCTTGCATTGCATTAAACTAACTGTCTTTGGACATAGCATCTTTGAAGTCTTTAGGTTCGACTTTGGATAGTACGGAATTAAAGAAGCACCACAAGGCATCGGTAGCAAGTTGCTTTCGTGTGGATACCGGACGAGAAGGATTCCCAATTGCTAGGATCCTGGACACACGGTTAAGGTGGTTAAACCTTGTGACTTTGTGTGTATGATATGTTGTGTTAAAATGATTAAGTGCGCGGAATTCACTCAACCAAACTTAGAAGGTTGTGTATGTTATGGAAATGGAATTGTTATGTTTGTTAGTTAGTAATGAACACATAAAGATTATCACCAAACGATTCAATATTATTAAAGATAATAATACGAGTGATCTTGAAATATCACTAGGGTTACAACCTTGAATCTTAAGTTTTTCTAACTTGTGATGTTTTTGTGTTTGTTCTTTTCTAACAGTTATATGAGTTATAAAATAATAACACACTTAGACACTTAATATCGACACATAATATTGAGTCTAAGATCTTCTTTTATAGTCCAAGAAGATCTTTACATATTGCTTAAAGTCTAGCCGACTTACTTGTTAACTTATCTTGAGTGTGTCAGTACATAAGATACAACATGTATTTGTGTACACAACTTGTTAACTAAGCACATGGAGTAAGATATAATCTACCGTATATTGTTGACTTTAGTACACTAATATCTTTTCAATACTTATCCATATAACAGTCTCAACTCAACAGTATCAACTAGCAGTCTCTTCTTTGTACCAGCAGTTGGAACGGTTAGTTATAACTTGAGCAGTCCTAAGATTTACATCAGCAGTTGGAACTGTTAGAGAATTTCTTCTCAGTAGTTGGAACTGTTAATACTTGTAATTCTTGAAACTTAATCTTCAGAACATTTAATTCCCAACAATCCTCCCCTAAACATGTGAATTCATTCCAACATGTTTCTGAATTAAATTTATGGATTGTGAAGATCTTTCAAACACTTCATAGTCAGACCCTTGATCTGAACTTTCTTCTGTTCTGAGAGATTGAAAATCTTTCTTAGAAGCTCATCTGCTTTCTGATCTTTGACTTTAACAATATCAACACATTGCTCCAATCTTGGACTAAAAGATGGTGCAATTTCCTTGGATGGAGGAATTATAAGAGGCAATGGTGCTGTGTATCTTGGATGCTTGTTTCAACAAGTGAAATCATCTAACCAGCATGTCTTTGAAGTGAAATTGAAACTTTTCTTCGTTTGACCTAGATAGAACTTTCTCCTTTGGAATGCTTCATCCCTTCTGAATATAAATAATACTCCAGAATAAGCTCTATTCTTGTCATTTTCAACCTCCATGTCATCATCTTGTGTGCTCTTGTCTTCTCCTTCCATATATTGGGTTTTCTTCCTTTTCTGGGCTATTATTTCCTCCCCTGAGATTGTTATTTCCTCCCCTGAGATACAAATAACTTTTGTTTCCTCCCCTTGTTTGGAAGATCTCACTATGTACCTTTGACTGATCTATCAATGTGAACTTGTTGTCAGACAAT
The DNA here is from genome assembly GCA_021014915.2 of Artemisia tridentata subsp. tridentata. NCBI lineage: Eukaryota > Viridiplantae > Streptophyta > Magnoliopsida > Asterales > Asteraceae > Artemisia > Artemisia tridentata. Next base: position 284,760,078 of record CP139506.1, read on the forward strand.
ATTGTACATGAAGCCATCAATTCCTTAAGAGTTTAAGTTACTGCCCTCATCACTTCTAGGTGTGTTAACTCCTATGAGAGGTGAATCAGTGGACATTTGATTCATGATCCATCAATGGATGGTTTTTGTGAATCCTTGAAAATCCTTTTAAGAAACCTTTTTGACTTAGCAGTATGTTCATGATTTTAGAATTGAAAAATCATACTGCTTTCAACCATTTTGAAGGGATTAAGTGTATAACAGACACTTAATCAAAATTTCGGTTTAAAGCAACCTCTGGTTGTGTGAGAACCAATGTTTTCAGTTATAAATAACTGCCTGTGTAAAGATAAACTCATTCAAAGAGCTTTCTTGACAGGGTTTCCAGCTCATAGTAATTGTTGCCTCTAACACAAGTGTTAGATTCACTTTTACTAGCTGTTCTTTCTATCAGATGTCCTCAGACTTGCACATTATACTTAAAGTATAAAATGATAGAAAGTGAGTTGCATCAGTTACTATCTGATCAACTAAGTCATCAATTCAATGTGAAATATCATAACTAGATTTCAAGAAAGTAGTTTTAAGGAGTTTTAAATTCCCAAACTCAGTCCATCATAAACCTATTATGTAGCAACTGGATATGCTGATTTTGTTGCATCCATTCCACTTGAAATTTCCTTATTGCTCAAAGTTCATACCTGAAATTGTTAGTCTAAACCAAGAAACAAAATGCACAGCATTTGTCTTATAGCAGTATCAACATATGACCAACAGTATGAACTGTTTAAACAAAATATGAACTAGCAGTACCAACTGTTCTTTTAACAGTCTCAATTTGCAAAGATATCAGTACAGCCTTAACATATATAAAAACCACAAAGATTAGAAATTTTAAAGATTTAGCATTCCAATACTTGCTACCAAGTACTGAAACCTTCCAACATCAAAAGCTTTGGTTAGCAGATCTGCAAAATTATGTTCTGAAGCAATTTTAAGAACTTGAATTAACCTTTTCTCATTGCAATCTCTAATAAAGTGATGTCTAATTTCAATGTGTTTTATTTTAGAATGTTATACTGGATTCTTAATAATACAAATTGTACTACTATTATCAATATGAATAACAGTGTTTTAAGAAATTGTACCCATAATCAAGAAGTTGGTTTTGAAGCCATAGAACTTGACTAGAGCAACTTGCAGCAGCTATATATTCAGCTTCAGTCGTTGAATTTGCCACACTTGTTTGCTTCTTACACTGCCATGAGACAAGTCTACACCCAAGGAATTGACATCCTCCAGTTGTTGACTTTCTGTCCAAGCTAGCACCAGCATAATCACTATCCGAATATGCTACCAAGTCAAAAGGAGATTTTCTAGAATACCATATACCCAACCTTGGTTGACCTTTGAGATATCTAAAAATTCTCTTGACTGCAGTTAAATGAGAAACCTTTGGAGTTACTTGAAATCTTGCACAAACACAAACAGAGAACATGATATCAGGTCTAGATGATGTAAGGTACATCAAAGAGCCTATCATAGATCTGTAAGTGTGTACATCTACATTCTCTTCATCTTCATCTTTCAGAAGGTGCTTCTCTGAGTCCATTGGTGTGCTTGCTATTTTTGAATCAGCAAATTGAAATTTTCTAAGTATCTCTGCAACATATTTGTCTTGACTAATAAATATTCCTTCAGATGATTGCTTAACTTGCAAACCCAAAAAGAATGTAAGTTCCCCCATGGAACTCATCTGAAACTTATATTTCATAAGCTTCTCAAATTCTAAAACACATCTTCTTCCTAGTAGATCCAAAGATAATGTCATCCACATACACCTGCACTAACATAAGATCCTTCTTGTGCTGTTTGATGAAAAGTGTCTGATCAATCTTTCCTCTTTGAAATCCATTTTCTAATAAATAGGAAGCTAGTGTTGCATACCAAGCTCTTGGTGCCTGATGAAGGCCATATAGAGCTTTCACTACTCTGTACACTTTATTTGGATGTAATGGGTCAATGAAGCCAGGAGGTTGTGAAACATACACCTCTTCTTCAATTTTACCATATAAAAATGCACTTTTGACTTCCATTTGGTAGACTGTGAAGCCTAAAAATGAAGCATAAGCTAAGAAAAGCCTAATTGCCTCAATCCTTGCTACTGGAGCATAAACCTCATCATAGTCTATCCCTTCTTCTTGTGTGTACCCTTGCGCTACTAATCTAGCCTTATTCTTAATCACAATTCCTCTTTCATCCCTTTTGTTCTTAAAAACCCATCTAGTGCCAATTACCTTCACACCTGTAGGTAAATCAACTAGCACCCAAACCTTTTTAATCTTGAACTGAAGAAGCTCTTCTTACATAGCCTCTAACCAGCTTGAATCATCTAGGGCTGTAAGAATTGTCTTTGGTTCAGCTTGTGAGAGAAAACATACGAACAAGCAAGAGTTTGAAAGCTCATGCTGTTTTGAAGCATAAAGGGCATCAAGAAGCCCTTGTTGGTCTGAAGTCATCAATTGATGTCTTGTCTTCACACCAGATTGTACATCTCCAATCACATGTTCCAGGGAGTGAACTTTGTGAATTCTTGTTTGTGGAGTGGAAGGAACTTGATAATTTGTTGGAAGATTGTTCAAATCCACCTCATTATCTGAGAATTCTGCTTCTTTTGTTTCTGAAGTTCCAGCAGTTGAATGCTCTGTCTCAGCAGTACAAACTGCTTTTGAACTGCTAACTTGACTGTCTTGTTTCTCAGTTCCATCTTTCTTGCTTTCATCTTCAACACCTTCTTTAGCCTTGCCAGAAGAAGATTCATCAGTTGTTGAAGTTGATTCCACAATTGTACTTGACCATATTGGCATTATCACATCATTTTGATCTTTCTCTAACTCTGCCTCATTTGTTGTATTCGAACCTACAAAATCATTAGTTTCTGCAACAAAAGGCACATAATTCATTGAATTGGTTAGATACTCTAGATCAAATAGCCATTTTGGTCCTTAACCTACTACATTGGATTTGTTTTCTAAAAACTCCACATGTAGATTTTCTTCTACTATTTCTTTTCTTGTGTTGTAAACTCTAAATGCTTTGCTATTAAGAGAATAACCAACAAAGAATCCTTCATCTGCTTTACCATCGAATTTTCCTAAATGGTCTAAGGTATTGAGAATTGTCACATGACATCCAAAAGGTCTAAGAAATCCTATTGCAGGAGTTCTACCATTAAAAAGTTCATATGATGTCTTATTGTGAGGCTGCACAACTAAAACTCTATTTTGAACATAACAAGCAGTGTTGATTGCCTCTGCCCAAAAGATTATAGGTAGCTTAGAATCAGCTAACATTGTTCTAGCAGCTTCAATTAGTGTTCTATTCTTTCTTTCAGCCACACCATTCTTTTGTGGAATTCTAGCAACACTAAATTCTCTCCTAATACCTTTTTGTTTGCAGAAGTCATTCATAACTCTATTCTTAAACTCTGTCCCATTATCACATCTAATGACTTTCACTTTCTTGCTTACTTGGTTTTTTATCTGTGTAATGAAGTCCTTAAGGATGCTTGATGTCTCATCCTTAGTGGCTAAAAAGAAAACCCATATAAATCTACTATAGTCATCAGTAATAACTAGACAATATCTCTTATGCATTATGCTCATTACTGAAACAGGTCCAAATAAGTCCATATGCAGCATAAACAAAGACTGATTGATAGAGTTAAAAATCTTGGGCTTACAAGTGGCTTTGTGTTGTTTGCCTTTTAGACAAGCAATGCATGTTTGATCATTTTCAAATCTTTTGTGAGGTAAACCTCTTACCAACCCATTCTTAACAATTTTATTTATGGTTTTGAAATTAATATGACTTAGCCTTCTATGCCATTTCATTGATTCATCCAATGTGGCCTTTGCAACAAGACAAGTTAAATTCTTTTTAGGAACAATGTTCTTCATGTCAACACTGTACATATTGCCCTTTCTAGGAATTCTAAGAAGTACTTGACTTTCATCAGGCATCTTAAAGTCAGGAGAAAGTACAAGACATTCAGTCTCACAGAAAAGAACATTATTCTTTTTGTCACACATTTGTGAGACACTAAAAAGATTATAATTTAGCTCTTTTACATAGTACACATCTTCAAAATCTAAATTTCCGGTTTTGATTGTACCTTTACCAGAAATTTTGCCACGAACACCCCCTCCAAAGGTAACATATCCTCCATTGAAAGCTTCAAAATCTGAGAGATAAGACATGTTGCCTGTCATGTGCCTTGAACATCCACTATCTGAGTATCCTTGATCCTCTTCCTGATCATTTGAATGTTCCTGCACACAAATAAGAGTGTTAGTTTCTTTTGGGGATCCAAGCCATTACTGACTTGGATCTGCCTCTTGCATCAATGTAATTCAATCTTTTAAGGACAGTTGATGCAACATTGGATTTAAGAATCCAACATGCTGAGGCCTTAACAGCATTTGCCCTGTTTTTCCAAGCAGCAGTACCAACTGCTTTCCTAGTAATTGAATGGGCCTTGTAACAGTTTTTGGTGCATGTTTAAAAGTTATTTTTGCACTTTTAACTGTTTGTTTTGGGTTAACAGTCTTAAATGGTCTAGCAGTTGAAACTGCTTGCCTAGCAGTAGAGACTGCTGTCGAAACTGCTCTGGGTTTTATACTTTTAGACTTAGAGTGAAAGTGAGTTTGAGGATTTTGCCTTTTGTAATTCACCCTATTGTTTTCATAACCAGATACCCAATGGTTGCAGAAAGCTGCAAGATGGTCAAAACTACCACATGTGTAACAAGCTTTGTTATAAAAAGCAAAGTCATCACCTAATTGGTTAGACTTGAGGTTGTTCCAATTCCTTTGGTTACCTCTGGGCTTGTTGGTGGTTCTGTATTGCTCACAATATCTAACTGGTTGCCTAACATGCTTAATGTTTGATTTAGGCCTATCAGTATTGTGTTTGACTATCTTAGGAACACTTGTTCCTACTTTCTTAACCACTTCAGGTTTAGACATAACCTGTTCTTCTTCATCATCACTATCAGTTGTACAATCTTCAACAACTATAGTTTCTCCTTTCTTAGCAAAGGACACCTTGTCCTAATAAAGTAAAGTTTTATCTAAACTTTTACTTATTTTTGCTACCTTAAGGCTCTTACTATCCTTAGAACCATATTCCATGATTGGTTCTTGAAACTTAGCTAAACCTGTATGTGCTAGGTCAACACCTGGAGGTGAAGGAACACCTCTATATGGTGGAGGGACAGTTTTGTAACCTACACCTGAATTAGCTTTATCAATTACCTGAGCTTCCCAAATCTTTTTCATTCCTTCTGAGGCATGAGCTAAAGTATCTATAGTAACCTTAACATTTTCTTTTTCATTTTTGACTTCAGATAAACGTTTACTTTGATCATTAAGCAATTCATCTCTAAATGCTATTCCTCTTTTTAAAGCATTTAAGTCATCAGTAAACATAAATTCATTCTTTTTAAAATGTTGAATCTGTTTTTCTAGAACTCCTACACACCTCTTATGATTAGCTAAATTATGAAGGGCATCAATTAACTCTTCTCTAAAAGCATCAAATCTCTTTTTAATGTTTTCATAATTTTTAAGATTAGGACATGAATTAGTACAAGTAGGAATGGTATCTACCTCTGAATCAGAAGAAGCCATTAGAGCAAATTCAGTGGCCATAAGATAAGCATTTGGTGGTGCGTCCTCTTTAACATCCATAGAACTCCAATCATATCCAATACCATCAATAGCCAGCATAGCCTTTGGCTCTTCCACCAGTACTTCCTTATTCCTCTCTTGCTTATACCATGTGTTCCTATTATCCTGCTTCCTTGGGCTTCTACATTCTTTAGCAAAATGTCCCAACCTATGACAGTTAAAACATTCCACTTTCTTCTTATCAAACCCAGCAGTATCATTACCATTTATGGTAATCTGCTTTCCAGTTTTTTGCCAAAACTTCTTAGCCCTCATGCTAAGTAAAGCAACTTACCACTTAATATCCATCTCTTCCAAATCATCACCATCTACCTGCTCAAGGTCTTCATGATTTAAAGGAGAACCACTAGATTGACTGGTTATAAAGGCATAAAATGTTGGATCTCCAAGTCCAGCAACATCCTTTTGTGAACTAGTAGAAGGACCACCATAAGTAGCATTAGAAACACCTTCAATTTCATCTACCTCTTCTGAATGACTAACACTAGGAACTGATAAGAGTGCAGCATTCCCAGAACTAGTACCATAATTTCCACCCCTCTTTAGACTTTGTTCAACAATTTTAAAGTTATTGAACAAATCATTAAGTTTCATTGTTTAAATTTCTGGTTTGTTCATCCAGACAATAACATGAGTATGGAAATCATTAGGTAGACTTTTCAAGAACTTCATGTTGAGATCTTCCTTCTCTGTCTCAACACCCAACACAGCTAACTGACTTACAAGCTTGTGTAGTCTTGAAAATAGCTTATCAAGAGGCTCATTACTAAAAGCAGTAAAGTTTTCAAATTGTTGCTTTAGTAATGTCTTCTGTGTCTTTTTGGTAGTTTCATTACCACCAAACCATGCACAAATCTCTTCAAAAAGTGTTTTTGCATCAAGATATTTGCTAAAAGATAGCATCTGCTCACTAGGAATGGTCATAAGCAACAAGTTTCTTGCTTTTTGATCATTTCTCTTTTGTATCTTTTCATCATTGGAAACTGGTCCAGTATTTCTTTTTCTAACTGTTTTCCCTTCAACAAGAACATCTAAATAGCCTAAAGTGAAGGAATCACCATACTGAATTATGTCCCAAAGAGCATAATCTTGAACCATAAAATATTGCTCAACTCTCATCCTCCATAACTCAAACTCATTGGGTTTGATCATGGGTAACTTTGCAGCAACATTTGTTTGAACATCTTGTACATCCATTTCTTGTTTCTTCTAAAAACAACAATATCAACCTGAGCTCTGATACCACTTGCTAGGATCCTGGACACACGGTTAAGGTGGTTAAACCTTGTGACTTTGTGTGTATGATATGTTGTGTTAAAATGATTAAGTGCGCGGAATTCACTCAACCAAACTTAGAAGGTTGTGTATGTTATGGAAATGGAATTGTTATGTTTGTTAGTTAGCAATGAACACATAAAGATTATCACCAAACGATTCAATATTATTAAAGATAATAATACGAGTGATCTTGAAATATCACTAGGGTTACAACCTTGAATCTTAAGTTTTTCTAACTTGTGATGTTTTTGTGTTTGTTCTTTTCTAACAGTTATATGAGTTATAAAATAATAACACACTTAGACACTTAATATCGACACATAATATCGAGTCTAAGATCTTCTTTTATAGTCCAAGAAGATCTTTACATATTGCTTAAAGTCTAGCCGACTTACTTGTTAACTTATCTTGAGTGTGTCAGTACATAAGATACAATAGGTATTTGTGTACACAACTTGTTAACTAAGCACATGGAGTAGGATATAATCTACCGTATATTGTTGACTTTAGTACACTAATATCTTTTCAATACTTATCCATCTAGCAGTCTCAACTCAACAGTATCAACTAGCAGTCTCTTCTTTGTACCAGCAGTTGGAACGGTTAGTTATAACTTGAGCAGTCCTAAGATTTACATCAGCAGTTGGAACTGTTAGAGAATTTCTTCTCAGCAGTTGGAACTGTTAATACTTGTAATTCTTGAAACTTAATCTTCAGAACATTTAATTCCCAACACCAATAATGTTGTCAATCGGATGATCATTTGTCCATTTTCTGAGATGTTCATGTGGTTGAGGACAAGGAACTGATGTAGCCGTGTTAGGATCCCCTGAAGGAGATGCATCATTAGATGATTCAGGAGCAAATATGTTCACAAATGGAGCATCATTAGCAGGAGCAAAAGGATTCACATCTAAAGAATTATCAACTGCAGAGCTTTGTTGTACCGAAGGAGATTGAATATTCGCTGATGATGGTGAGTGACTGGCAGATGGTGCGTCTTGACTAATTGTGACAGATACAGATGGACCATCTGAGTTGTGTGGAATTGTAGCATCAGCAACTGGAGGTAAAGGTGGAGCTTCAGTTGTAGTATCAACATTTGGTGGCTCAAAGTATTCATCAAACATCAGATCAAACAAATTCTTCAACTCATCACTCGTAGGGGGTACATAAGGAACTACAGGAGTGGAATGCTGTACAAGACCTGAACTAATTGGTCTAGTTGACAAAAGATTAGGTGCGGGTCCAGAACTTGTGTGTCTTGGACCCGTTTGCTCAGTCAGCTCATCGAATGTCACGTGAATGGTTTCCATAATTTGACGGGTTCGTTTGTTGTAGGTTCGGCATCCCTTGCGATCTGGTGCATATCCAACGAAGAATCCAATGTCTACTTTAGCCTTCAGTTTTCCCAGATCCTGACTGTCATTTGTCGGGTAGCATAGAGCATCGAACACTCACAGAAAAGAAAGATCTGGTTTCTTGCCATGTATCAGCTCATATGGAGTTTTGTTGTGAAGAGTATGTATTAAGGATCGGTTTTGGGTGTAACAAGTTGTAGCAATTGCTTACGCCCAAAGAAACATCGGTGCCTTGGAGAATATCAACATGGTTCGTGCAACTTCCACAAGAGTACGATTTCGTATTTCAACAACCCATTCTGCTAAAGAGTGCGTGGAACACTTTTCTGGTGAGTTATGCCAATACTTTCATAAACATGAATGAGTTGTATGTTAACAAACTCAGTTCCATTGTCTGTTCGGATGATTCTGACGGTTTTGTTGAGTCTTATTTGTAGCTGTTTGATAAGTTTGATGATAACCTCTAGAGTCTCGTCCTTGATTCTCAAAAACTTCACCCATGTAAACCGAGAGTAGTCGTCGACCACCACAAGAATATATTTCTTCCCATTTATACTCTGCACTCTCATTGGTCCGCACAGATCGATGTGAAGGGTGTGAAGAACTTCCATGATGGTGTTGACAGTTTTGGGTTTGTGAGTATGCTTCTTGCTTTTGCCCAGTTGACAGGCAGAACAAAGATGATCTTTTTCAAACTTTAATCTGGGCATACCTCGTACAAAATCCTTGCGAGTAAGTTCATTTATGGTACCGAAGTTTAAGTGATTTAAACGACGGTGCCAAAGCCATGATTTGTTCTTTGAGGCCTTTGACAGCAAGCAAATAGGAGAGGACCGCATCATGTCTTCAATAGAGATGGTGTATAGATTAGTGCCACGACTGCCTTTAAGGAGATCAATACCATCCAATTCTCTGACGAAACATGTGTGTTTTCTGAAAGCAACTTCAAGATCGGAATCACAGAATTGACCAACAGAGAACAAATTGTGCCCAAGTCCTTCCACGTAGTATACCCTGGAAATTACACTGTCACTAAACACATAATCTCTATAACCCATAATCGCCCCAAAATGGTCGTTCCCGAATCTAACTGTATCGATAAACTTATTCACGAAATTCTTGAGCCATGAGCGATCCCCGGTCATATGTTTTGAGCAGCCTGAGTCCAAATACAAAGGACGATTTGTACGACCTGCATTTGAAAACAGACAACGATGGATAACTGAAAAAGGTAGATCCTCACGTGCAACTGGGGTCCGTTTGGTTAGCACAAACAAACTCTGGAACTACAGGATTCATAGATGCCATGGTATTCACAGTGGAAACTTCACTAGTAGCAGCAATTGACCTAGTTACAGGGCATTGTGTCTCTAAAGGGAAAATTCGACCAGTTGGGTTCCATTCCTTAACAGTCACTACTTTATGATTAGTCATTATAGTTAAGGGGCACTGATCTCCTAAAGTGAATTTTCTTCCAGTGGGTCTCCATTGATAACCAACATGAGCAAACATTTTTCCTGTTGCTTTCCAAATTTGCTTACTCAGTTTAGTTTTCCTAACATTCTTAACTGGGGATCGTTGAGAAGACATCAAGAATGACACAACACATTCATCATGATTACCAGAAATTAAGCATTCATTACATGTCTTACAAATAACATTAGAATTCGAATTAATTACAGTACGCTTATAGCTAATACTAGAATCAACACGATTCTTTTTTATCAAATCAAGTTTATTGTTCCTAAGATGGTCTTCTACTTTCTTCTGATGAGCACTCTTAGCTGGTGCAGTCCTATCTTTCTTTGTATTGTGACTAGGCTTTGACCTGCTAGCTTTAGTGTCACTGTTTATTCCTGTAGAAGTGATGATGGGAACATTAGTTTGTTTCACTGCCATTTGTTTTTCTGGTTTTGATGTGCTGGGTTCACATGTCGTTAATGGTACATCAAAGGTAACATGCTTGTTCTTTGTCATTGAGGATGATGCAATAAACCTATCTCGCTTGTTATCAATCTTAGGACATGTGCCAATGACTTATTCTAAGAGTTCCTGATATCGTTTAGTGAGGAAGCAGGCATCTACAACTGCACTATCAAGTGGTTTATCTATCCTATCCTCTTCTACGATCTCATGAAGGGTATCAAGGCTATCCTTAAGGTGAGTGAGATATACTTGATGAGCAGACCTATTGTTCCTAAGGGGAAGCGGAATAGGCACAACATCAATTGCATACTTACTACCAGCAGAAACCTTTGGAACAACATTATCACTAGTGATAATTGGCATTTTCCCTTTCACCGGAGTCTTTAGATTCTTGATCTCATTAAGCAAAGAAGTTATCTTTTCATTGTTATTATCACGCGTGATCTTAATCGAATCATATAACTCTTTGTAGTGCTGTTTGACTTTTGAATTTTCAGCTTGAAAACAATCATTTTCATGTTGTAATTTATTGATGGTGTCTTGATAGTGAAAATTATGAGAATCTAAAGACGATGGTTTATGGGTGCCAATCACATCACTCTTATTCGATTTTAATTGGGCAATTTGGGCCCTCAATTTTCGAATCATGTTAGTGTGAGCTTGAATTTTTTCATCTCGTTTGCTTAATTCAAAATATGCATCAAATTCAGGAGCATCCAAAGATGTCTTGGCATTTGAAATTTTAATTCTTTCTTCTAAATGTTGATATTTTAATTGCAAATTAAGATTATCAACCTCTAGTTTTGAAAAATGCCTGACCATGTTATCATGGTCATCGTTTTTGATTTTATCATGCAATTTTAAATTCTCCCCCTCAAGCTCAACAACACGATTCTGGGTAACATTCAATGCAATAGACAGCTCATGAAATTGACAGGCAGTTAAGGCAGAATCAGTAGCAGTATAAAATACATCATGTGCAATACATCTAGCAATCATATTCTCATTGGTGATGAGAATGTTCTGTCTTTCAATCTCACAACATTTAAGATCAATAGCATTTTATTTTCTCACGTTTTCCGTATCTTTAAACACTTTCATTTCTTTTAATTCAGTTTCAAGGGTTTTTTTTCATGCCCTCGAAATGTTCTTTGAGAAGTTTAAAAAATGGAATAACCTCAGTTAAGTAGCACCGTTTTGTCTGTTCAAAGCCCCTTTCCCCTTCAGTAATTCCCGTTGGCGTAATTCTCTTATTACATGTTTTATCAAAATCAGCAAATATTTGACAAAGAACATATAAGCTAATTAGAGTTTTACATTATGTGGGCAGAGTTAAAGGAACTAAGTGCATGGGTGTATTGGGTGGGTACACCGTTGCTGCAGCTATCTTTCTAAAGGGTGGAGTTTTGGCTTGAAGTTCTTCGGCTTTCCTTTTTTCTAAGTCTAAGGACCAAAATATTTGTTCTGGTGTCAACTTAGTTTGAGGTACAAAAATAGCTAATCGATTATCCTCATAGTAATCATGGGGTTTGATTATGACTCGATTTGCTATACATTTGGGATCCTTCATTTTTTCAGCCAATTTTTCTCTATTTATTACTTTTATCTCATTAGTCTCTTCAAATGATGACACATCAGGAGGGGCATGACCAGGCTTAAGCAATTCATTTCCATCATATGAGGAAGGTTGGGCTACTTTAGCACTCCTAAGGAAAGCTGATTTAGGTTCACCTACATTCATTTCACTATGTTCATCACACAACTTTTTATGCTTTTGAATCATTTGAGCAGTTTGTCTGGTCTGGTCTTGTGCGTACAACTTGTTTTCAATCTTATTCTTTAACGTTTTAAGTCTGGAAAAATCATTTAAGAGTTTTGTTTCTTTTTCTTTGAAATCATGTTTTAGTGTAATTACACTTTCTTGGATCTCCTGTTTTTGTTTAACAGTTTGATCAAGTTGTTTTCGTAAAGAATATAACTCCTTTTTCAATGTTTCTTCCCTTAAATTACGTTCTGTTATGAATGTACGCATTTGACTATCCATTTTCTGCTCACGTTTAGTTAGCTCAAATTTTGCACGTTGTTCATATATGGCCACCTGATCTTTATAGATGTTAAGTCTAGTGGTCAAAGTGTCATCAGGGATAAACACGGTGTTCTCATGCAACTCACAAGTATTATCAACAACAGAAGATACACTACTTGGTACAACAGACACGTCGTTGTGATTCACATATTGTTCATATGGGATAACATTACAATTTCCCATATCAGCAGTATCTGATTCAACAACATCTGTCTGTTGTACTTTGTTGGGAATCTTCTGTTCATCAACCATGTTATACATGTCATACAGCTTTAGTACCTCAGATATGACAGATGCATCGAACTTCATCAAATCCACGTAATCAGTATGTTACCCCGACCAATGTTCCTTTGATTCACATTCTGCCTTCCCTGAACATTCTGAACCACAACCCTTCCATCTTCCACTGTTGCTTGATTACGTGGATTTGATGAAGTTCGAAGTTGGTTGTTGGTTTGAGGGAGTGTTGCTCTGAACTGTTGGACAAGTAAAGAAACTTTGTTGGAGAGATTATCAATCATCTTGTCCGTATGAGAGTATCCTGAGTCCAGTTGGGTGTTCACAGCAGATGGTTGGTGCAAAGATGATTGGACAAATGATGTCTGATTCTGTGATGAAGAAGGATGGTGATTGTAAAACCCAAAAATTTGAAAGCATGGTAAAAGACAAAAATGCCCTATGAATTTAAAAATTTAATAAAAGGTTTATAAAGTACCGAATCAATCCCAAACTTCTGGAGACGGACAAGATATGATACCAAATAATTTTGACAACTACATTTAATATTTTTACGAAGTGCAAAATACCCAAAATACCCCTTATGGATCGGGTTGAATTTAATTCCATTATACATATACAGTTAATTGAGTTAAATAGCAAATAAATTCCAAAGTTATAAAATTATGGATTTGGTCAATATGGACCGAGTTTTTGGGCCTTCCCCCTCCTCCTAAGGCTCGGCCTAATTACTCTTTTATTTAACAATGCATTGTTTTCCTCCAAAACCCTAATAACACAATAGCAGCCGACAAATTCCTTCAACGCATTCTTCCTTATTGTACCGAATATCACCTCTCCTTCTCACACATTATTCAATCCTAAAATACAAATTCTAAATCTGCTGCTCTCGTTTTTCCCAAGAAGATTAGTACGAAGGGACTAACTAATGTTGGTGATCGGATTTGTGGGTGATCAAGATTCTGTGATCATGGGTGGCCTTGGTCTAAGAGGTCTTGGTCTTGGTTGATTCGTATAGGGTGTGCTTGTGGGTTCGACTCTAGTTCCTCTTTGTCCCCGTTCTGCTCTTTCAGTCGTCAAAGGTATAGCTTGTGCTTAACTTTGTTCCTTCAACATGCATACACGTAATATATTCATAAGTTGTAACCTGAAACAATGCTTTTGAACGACCCAAGAAGGATATACGAGAGCGAAAGATTATATGTCACATAAAATGATAAGAAATATAGATCGAGATATAGTAATGAGAAACTCTTACAAATCTGTTAACACATGAACTTTTAATCTGATCAGTAGGATCCTAATATACTCATAATGTACAACTTAAACCTGGAAAGAAACCTAGACAGTTAAAGGTGGGAGGACATAATTATTTAACGTAAATAAAACGTTTGACTATGGTGTTGATACATGAGTTGTTTGGACTCGTTATCTATGGGATATAGCGTGTAAGTATGTGCATGGTTGTCTTGGCTTCGCTAGGTCATGATTCAGTCTCGTTAAAGCGTGTGGTGGTCTCATTTAAACTGTCGTCGCATGGGTTGGTGTCGAGTATATGTCGTTATTTCATGTGTATTTGTCGTGTGTCATGTGGCGGTAAGTTGTGTGTCGGACCAAGGCTGTTTTGGACTGTATTTTGATAAGTCGATTTGTGTAAATATGTTGTGTTCATATGGGTGTCGACCTATCTTTATTTTAGAAGAAGAACCTGTTTTAACATAAGTAATAAAGATGGAACGTGCATGGCTATAACGTGGACTAAAGGATAAATCGTGTGGGGCAATTTTGAAATACAAAAGTCTTGGGATTGGACGTGTGAGGGCATGCGTAGGGAAGAGATCAAACTAGTTGTTTTACATGCAAGTGTATACTGAATATAGGAAAGGACAAGTGAGGGGATTTAAAACAAGAGTAAAATATATTTGTGTGTGTCAGGGGAAATTTTAAACAAATAAATTGTGTGAGTGAGCATGGGTTAACGAGAGGTGTATGAATGTGGGTGTTAGTTTTATGGGTCATGAAATGTTCATAAACAAGAATACTATGTGTATATGTTGGTGTGTGATCGAAGCATGGATAGAATATTAAACATGTGAGTGTGTATTATATCGGATTAAGAAAATGGAATGGATATAAAATCGGCTAAAACGAGTATTGGTCTTATATTACATAATTTACATCATAGACCCTAGACTTTGATATATTGTCATAATTAACCCTAAACTATCATATTAATCATATCTAACCTTAAAGTTATTAAATTGTCAATTTACATTAATACGGGAAACTTAATAATTTTAGAAACTTACTATGTTCGGGAAGCTACTATAAAAGGAAAGTTACTAAAAATAGAAAGCCGACTAAAATGAGTAATCTGATTTAAAATGAGTTATTATTAAGACGATCATGAATTCGTGTAGATCCGCTGAGGAAGGAGTTGCTTCCAATCCTTATGTTTTCGGTTATGTTTGCACTTGCGGGCTAAGGTACAGATATTCTGCCCTTTCTCAGTAAGGGTGTCTTATTCCCTTGATATTGATTTTGAGTTATGATTCAGTTAAGTTTTCCCAAGCCATTGCTATGTTCCCTTGTGTGAACCCTTGATATTACTTTTGAGACTTTGAGATGCACCTTCTGATATATGACCTTTTGATATGACATTCTGTTTTGACATTGAGACCTGACTCTTAGTTTGATACCCGAGCCATTTTCTGTGTACCTAGCCAGGAAGGTAACCTGGCCATGTCTTTGATGCACCATTGGCATGACTCATGTGTGGGTGAGTGATTTCTCACACCGTCCCTTTTATATTATCTGCTATGGCCATTATGACTTTGAGATTATGACTTTGAGTTTGGGGCGTATGGATTGCAATCCTAGATCTGTTCTGTTTAGTGGATTATCTATATATGATTTATTATTTTCTGGTGACTGGTGCTTGTGTGCAATACACGCCTTTCACATATATCTGGGAGCTAGCTACTCCATTCGAAGAATGAGGACACCCCTCATATTATCTGATTATCTGAGAGGTCTCCCCTCTATATGATTTGAAGATTTATGGTTACGATATGATATGATCTGTTTCTGGGCTCGTGGTAGATGACTATCCTACTCTTCTCTTATTATCCATTTATTTTCTTTTATACCTTATGACATTCCCATTGCCCATATTATATTTCTGTTTCGTTATTCTTTGCTTTCTATATGTATCTGTTCACTGAGCTTTTTAAGCTCAGCCGCACATTTTTTCTTTTCGTGTGCGGCAGGTAATAAGCAGGACGACGGGTTTGGGTATGAGTGAAGAGACTTTTGGACTTAGAAGACTTTGATAAGTGTTCTGAAGTAGAGACCATTAGAAGGAGTTGCTTTTGCAGACTTAGTATTTAGTTTTGTTTCCGTTGTAACCATGTAAATTTCAGAATTTCATTTGTAACCTTTGAGAATTTCTGTATTTCTTGAAATGTATGCTTTGTTTTGATCTGATGTGAAACCATTAGTGTGACATCTTTACCCTTATGGGGTTGGGGTGTTACAATTATGGTATCAGAGACAGGCTGCGATTTCGTAATACATTTACCCTTGACCTGTGTAAGTTAGGACCACTAAGCTTTCCCTGTAGGCACTCGTAAGTCAACCTTTGAAAATTGCTTTAGGATTTCCCATAGGAACCTAAGTTTTGACCGGTGAGGAATGGGTAGACTATAAGGCATTTGTTTAAGTATCATTGCTTCCGTATCACTCTGATTCGTGCCTTGCTTTTGGTTAGATCCTGTTGATACCACTTCTGGAAAGTGAAAGCTTATGCTTTGCGCCACCTAAGTTTTGAACCTGATTAAATCTTGAAGGCATTGAGAATTTCATAATAATGGCCTGACACTATTTGATCCTTATCTTCAAATCCCTTTTGTTAATCATTTTGATAATGACCCGCATTTCACTCTGATTCTTTTGTAATCACTTTGACGTCTCTTCAGGCATTCCGAGAACCTCCATGGCGATGACGTATTGGATATGTTTTGCTATTTGATAAGTATCTATGAAGTTTCCGACACTATTGAGTTCGTTTTTCCCATCTCTGTCCTTATGAGAAGTCTTGTGGTGTGTAACCATGGGTATAAGAATGTTTTCTGCCTCACTACTAATGATATAGTTTTGATTTGTGAACCGTCTTTCTTTGAATAGTTAACTTCGATCTTATTCTGACAAGGAAATTGCGGAATGATCAGTCAGATATTGACAACTAACCTTCTATGTCTCACCTTTGGCGTTTGTAATAATTTTGGACTCCTTACTACGATTACCAATTGTCAAACACTTTGCTATCACTATTACTCTGGAGACACGGGTGATTACTTTCACGGTTATGAAGTTTTCCTAGAAACCATTTAGTACACCAATGAATGAATCTCATCTTGAGAATTTTTTTGCACCTTGAGTTTTCTGAACATGAACCTTATCTTGAATGTTTTTTTTTTGGCACCCTGAATTTCTTGAATTTGATTCCTGTTGAATCACCAAGTTTTCCACCGGAGTATGAAGTAAGATTTGACATGATACCGAGAGATTTCTAGTCACTAAACGAAGATGTCTTTCGGATCATACCAATTGATTGGAACAAACGGGAAGAGCAGCAACCGAAGACCAGGAAGTGAGTTTACTTAAGTGTATCTTCTGGGCATGTTTTAGTTTCGTTCGCGATAAAGAAGGATGATAACTGGAAATATGTATGGAAGCTGAACCGTATTACTGTTAAGAGCCAATATTCCTCCACCCTGGATCGGCTATGTGTTTTGTTTAAATTCAGAGCGCGAAGTTTCCTTTCTGATGAATTGATTTTATTCTTGAACTCGCCTTCCGTATTCGTAAACAACTGCTATGACGGTTAGTGACGCTAATGATATTAGCTAAAGCTCTGACTGTTCGTGAATTTGATAAATGATGTTTTCTCGTAAGTACTTGGGCAAATGGTCATTGTATGACTTAATGGTACATTCGGAGACGAGGAAGAGCATGAAAATCATTTTTGCACCTTGTTAGAAATTTGACGATCATTTGTGCATTCTAGGAGATGGATATTTGTTGAGACAACGGTATTCTTTGCCTGACCTGGAGTAACAACAACGGAGGCTACCCCGAAGAGTGAAGACATTCCTTTCAATGCAGAAGGGTGGGCGGTGCAGAAGATAGAGTCAAGATGGCGAACCTGGAGCTGATGAAGACGTACAGTCTCACTTCCCTATTCATCTTGGTTGTACTAAGATGAATTGAGAGCGGAAGCAGACTGCATGATGAAGAGATTTAAAGATCGTGCCAGAAAGCCACACACTCCAAGAAGAACTGCAGGAGGCTCGATGAACCAGACACAAGTTCCCGATTTTGGTTTCACTTCCCGATTGATGGACAGTCGAAGATAGATTAACAGGACTTGAAGAGATTGGAGGCGTTGAATGAGCGGAATTGTGAAACATACCCTTCATGTTTGGAAGATTAGATTTTATGAAGGCCGAAGTTCTTGACGATTAAATTTTATTTCCGTTGAATCTCTTAAGTTTCGTGATGAAGTAATAAAACCCTCTTATGATTTAAGTTTCCTAGAAGCATTTCAGTTCGTGTTCATTTTCGTATGTTCGGTGATGGCTTTGTTTGAGAGATTTTGGCGAGATGTGGAAGATATGATGCTTATGACGGCGTGCCTCAATTCTGCTAGACAATCTGGGATTTTGATACTCTTACGAATAGTTTTGTTTTTCCGCTGGATTATGGCATTTGATTTTGTTGACCTCTGAGACTGTAGAAGTACTAGGTGGATTAAGATAGGTGGTTTTGATTATGACTTTGAGATAAAGTATGACCATCATGAGGGCATATTTATATGATACCAGTATTATGACGTCTGGCCAACGTGATAATACTTACATCATATAACGTGCACTTGTTGTGGGCATAGGATATCTTGGGGAATACCTAAGAAGTTTAGAAGTTGACCTCCGTTGGATTATCCGTGGATAGTGAGACTTTAGGTTCATTCTACCTATGCGTTTAGTCTGCTTTCATCGTTATACGACTGGATGCGTTTGGATACTCGACACGCATTGGTTGACCTTTGTACTTCCGATAAGAATCTTAGGTTCTGTGTAGAACTTTCTACCGTCTGTTTTCTGTCAGTATAAATCCGATCTGTTACTATTAAAAAGTACACCTACATTTTGCTATATGTACGTTTCGCATCCGTTGATTATACTTCATTATGACCTGCTATGAGTTGATTGAGGCTTTGGATTTTGAGGAGCAAGACCAGTTTGTTTATGAGAACACCTATGAAGGGTTATACTGAAGTCGAGACTATTTGAGAATCTGAAGAGTTTTGAACTCATATACTACTCCCATGATTACTATAATTCGATACGTTTTCATCTGATTTGACTATTTTTATTCCACAGACGAAATCCGTCAATCCTACATCTTCCCCGAACCTCTTCTGATGGGATGCGTTCATCATCTATTACGTTTGGTATATCATTCTATTGATGTGAATCCTGAGCGTTATGTCTTTCTGAGGAAACCGAAATTTTTTTTGATCGGCAAGATTGAGTCATGAGAAAATGCTTGGTTTGGAAGAACCTGTTCGAGCGTGAGAATGTTTGTTGATCGTTTGCAATTTGTCACGACTTCGTTTAACCTTGCGACTTCAAATTTCGAGGACAAAATTTTTCTGTTAGAGGGGAAGAGTTGTAAAACCCAAAAATTTGAAAGCATGGTAAAAGACAAAAATGCCCTATGAATTTAAAAATTTAATAAAAGGTTTATAAAGTACCGAATCAATCCCAAACTTCTGGAGACGGACAAGATATGATACCAAATAATTTTGACAACTACATTTAATATTTTTGCGAAGTGCAAAATACCCCTTATGGATCGGGTTGAATTTAATTCCATTATACATATACAGTTAATTAAGTTAAATAGCAAATAAATTCCAAAGTTATAAAATTCTGGATTTGGTCAATATGGACCGAGTTTTTGGGCCTTTCCCCTCCTCCTAAGGCTCGGCCTAATTACTCATTTATTTAACAATGCATTGTTTTCCTCCAAAACCCTAATAACACAATAGCAGCCGACAAATTCCTTCAACGCATTCTTCCTTATTGTACCGAATATCACCTCTCCTTCTCACACATTATTCAATCCTAAAATACAAATTCTAAATCTGCTGCTCTCGTTTTTCCCAAGAAGATTAGTACGAAGGGACTAACTAATGTTGGTGATCGGATTTGTGGGTGATCAAGATTCTGTGATCATGGGTGGCCTTGGTCTAAGAGGTCTTGGTCTTGGTTGATTCGTATAGGGTGTGCTTGTGGGTTCGACTCTAGTTCCTCTTTGTCCCCGTTCTGCTCTTTCAGTCGTCAAAGGTATAGCTTGTGCTTAACTTTGTTCCTTCAACATGCATACACGTAATATATTCATAAGTTGTAACCTGAAACAATGCTTTTGAACGACCCAAGAAGGATATACGAGCGAAAGATTATATGTCACATAAAATGATAAGAAATATAGATCGAGATATAGTAATGAGAAACTCTTACAAATCTGTTAACACATGAACTTTTAATCTGATCAGTAGGATCCTAATATACTCATAATGTACAACTTAAACCTGGAAAGAAACCTAGACAGTTAAAGGTGGGAGGACATAATTATTTAACGTAAATAAAATGTTTGACTATGGTGTTGATACATGAGTTGTTTGGACTCGTTATCTATGGGATATAGCGTGTAAGTATGTGCATGGTTGTCTTGGCTTCGCTAGGTCATGATTCAGTCTCGTTAAAGCGTGTGGTGGTCTCATTTAAACTGTCGTCGCATGGGTTGGTGTCGAGTATATGTCGTTATTTCATGTGTGTTTGTCGTGTGTCATGTGGCGGTAAGTTGTGTGTCGGACCAAGGCTGTTTTGGACTGTATTTTGATAAGTCGATTTGGGTAAATATGTTGTGTTCATATGGGTGTCGACCTATCTTTATTTTAGAAGAAGAACCTGTTTTAACATAAGTAATAAAGATGGAACGTGCATGGCTATAACGTGGACTAAAGGATAAATCGTGTGGGGCAATTTTGAAATACAAAAGTCTTGGGATTGGACGTGTGAGGGCATGCGTAGGGAAGAGATCAAACTAGTTGTTTTACATGCAAGTGTATACTGAATATAGGAAAGGACAAGTGAGGGGATTTAAAACAAGAGTAAAAATATTTGTGTGTGTCAGGGGAAATTTTAAACAAATAAATTGTGTGAGTGAGCATGGGTTAACGAGAGGTGTATGAATGTGGGTGTGAGTTTTATGGGTCATGAAATGTTCATAAACAAGAATACTATGTGTATATGTTGGTGTGTGATCGAAGCATGGATAGAATATTAAACATGTGAGTGTGTATTATATCGGATTAAGAAAATGGAATGGATATAAAATCGGCTAAAACGAGTATTGGTCTTATATTACATAATTTACATCATAGACCCTAGACTTTGATATATTGTCATAATTAACCCTAAACTATCATATTAATCATATCTAACCTTAAAGTTATTAAATTGTCAATTTACATTAATACGGGAAACTTAATAATTTTAGAAACTTACTATGTTCGGGAAGCTACTATAAAAGGAAAGTTACTAAAAATAGAAAGCCGACTAAAATGAGTAATCTGATTTAAAATGAGTTATTATTAAGACGATCATGAATTCGTGTAGATCCGCTGAGGAAGGAGTTGCTTCCAATCCTTATGTTTTCGGTTATGTTTGCACTTGCGGGCTAAGGTACAGATATTCTGCCCTTTCTCAGTAAGGGTGTCTTATTCCCTTGATATTGATTTTGAGTTATGATTCAGTTAAGTTTTCCCAAGCCATTGCTATGTTCCCTTGTGTGAACCCTTGATATTACTTTTGAGACTTTGAGATGCACCTTCTGATATATGACCTTTTGATATGACATTCTGTTTTGACATTGAGACCTGACTCTTAGTTTGATACCCGAGCCATTTTCTGTGTACCTAGCCAGGAAGGTAACCTGGCCATGTCTTTGATGCACCATTGGCATGACTCATGTGTGGGTGAGTGATTTCTCACACCGTCCCTTTTATATTATCTGCTATGGCCATTATGACTTTGAGATTATGACTTTGAGTTTGGGGCGTATGGATTGCAATCCTAGATCTGTTCTGTTTAGTGGATTATCTATATATGATTTATTATTTTCTGGTGACTGGTGCTGTGTGCAATACACGCCTTTCACATATATCTGGGAGCTAGCTACTCCATTTGAAGAATGAGGACACCCCTCATATTATCTGATTATCTGAGAGGTCTCCCCTCTATATGATTTGAAGATTTATGGTTACGATATGATATGATCTGTTTCTGGGCTCGTGGTAGATGACTATCCTACTCTTCTCTTATTATCCATTTATTTTCTTTTATACCTTATGACATTCCCATTGCCCATATTATATTTCTGTTTCGTTATTCTTTGCTTTCTATATGTATCTGTTCACTGAGCTTTTTAAGCTCAGCCGCACATTTTTCTTTTCGTGTGCGGCAGGTAATAAGCAGGACGACGGGTTTGGGTATGAGTGAAGAGACTTTTGGACTTAGAAGACTTTGATAAGTGTTCTGAAGTAGAGACCATTAGAAGGAGTTGCTTTTGCAGACTTAGTATTTAGTTTTGTTTCCGTTGTAACCATGTAAATTTCAGAATTTCATTTGTAACCTTTGAGAATTTCTGTATTTCTTGAAATGTATGCTTTGTTTTGATCTGATGTGAAACCATTAGTGTGACATCTTTACCCTTATGGGGTTGGGGTGTTACAATTGTGATAAACTTGATCAAGTGAGGATTGATTGAACGGCTAAACATATGAGACAAATGCAAGTGGATCATTAGAAGTTGTTGGATTGAGTTTTTCCCTCAATTGACGGTCATAGAAAGCATGATTTTCATGTTGTTGTAAGTAGGCATACAACTGTTCATAATTAGTCTCTCTCAATCCTTTGTTGAGCTTCACGGCAGTGACAAATCTGTCCCACTCGGGTGACATGTTGTTCACAAACTTAGAGTTGAGTTGGATGTTTGGCATTGTCATCCTGATGATCCTCATGTCATTCACAAGCTTGTGAAATCTCACATAATAGTCAGTGATGTTTTCTCCAGGATTCATCTTGAAGTGCTCAAACTCATCATACAACTGAGATTCACGATCTTCTTTGGTCAGTTCAGATCCAGCCAGAAGCATTTTAACATTGTCCCAAACAGCTTTGGCTTCAGTGTTGAAGTTTATAAGCTTGTAAACGTCTTTGGGAAGTCCTTGAATCACAATGTTAGAAGCTCTAATGTCGGCATCATAACACTTCTTTTCCTCCTCATTAAGATCGTTGTAATTACGTGGCCTGTCAATTCCAAGAGTGACAGTTCCATCCTTAGCGGTAGTGACAACATCTCTAGTGGTTTTAAGAATGTTAAAACCATTCTCTTTTCCCAAGCAATAAAGTCGTATTCTTTGTGCCCATGATTCATAATCCGGCCTATCAAGCATAGGAGGGCGGGTATCGGACCCGGCAGCTTGAATGTCATCAGAAGGAGTGCTTGCCATGATGTAAACTTGCACGGGATTTTACAATTCTATGATTTAAACCGAGAAATAGATTCATTCGCGGGATTTTACCAAAATCAAGAATAAACCGTGATTTGATTACTTGAATGTGTTATGATGAATGTTGTTGGATCGGTTAAAGGAATAGTGATTGTATGGTAGGGATGAAGGTTGGTTCAATTAGATGAATTGTTGTTTAGTTAAGTTGTGATTGAGTTAACGTATTCGTTTGAGCAAATCTCAGTGAGCAAATCGCAGACACCTCAAATTGCAGAGACTCAACTCGCAACTCCTCAACTCGCAACAATCATCAAACCGCAAGACTTGAGCAAATCAATGGCGCTTCAAATTGCAGAGACTCAACTCGCAACTGATTCAAATCTCAGGCTCAAATCGCAGGCTCAAGTCGCAAGCTCAAATCGTGTAACATATTCATAAACATATAACAAGCACAAGATTGAAGATTGGCCGAATCTTTGTAGAGAGAGAAAGAGAGATGAGAAGTTGGGAACTTTAGAGAGAGAAAATGAGCATGTATTAGGTTGAAATGTATGAGAAATTCCAACCCTTCCCATGGGTGGGGAAGGGCTTATATAGTGACATACAAAACGCCCCATGTAGGCTATGGAGCGGGCTACAGTGGATAAAGACCCGACCCGATTTCATGGTGAAACGATATCTATTCTAATGAGATTAAACCTATGAGCTATTTAATGCTAATCCATACTCGGGGTGACCGACTCTTTCAGGGGAATATTCATATTCCTAACAATCTACCCCTAAGGAAGGTCACCCCGGAAATTACACTTTGAATTCTCGCATTCTATTAAATAGATTAGAGTTCCTAGCTCGTAGTCTTTGATTCTTCTAAGTCTTTAATCTTTGTACTTTTAGCAATGAACTTTTGATGACTGTTCTTTTGTCTTGGATGATCTTAGAGGATTCTTTGAGGTCATCATCCAACGTACGTCTTCAAGTCATCTTTTTGCAGTATCGTCTCCATATGATGTTGTGATCTTTGGACCAACATGCTCACACTTTTCTGGATCATGATTTTCAGCATCGGAGTTGCGAAAGCAGTGTTGAAAGTCTTTTATTTATCATGATTTCTTGGATTATGATGATGAAGTGTGAGCATGGGGTGATGAATCAACATCTTTTTGGAAATCAGCTGCAACTGCCAAGGATTCCTGCATACGATAGTTAGCAATAAAACGTCCGGTACATAGAGGTTCGGACTTCGAGATTTTTAACAGCATATTGTGAAAACTTTCTCTAATCCTTACCAAGGCCGTTCCTAAATCGGATACCACCGAGAGAGCTTACATGTTGGGATCTCTGATAGAGAATGCTGGGAGGATTGTTGGGATCTATGAGAAATAAGGAATTTCTCATTGCTGCCGATAGTGAAGCTGGTTCCTGCCGATAGTGTTGCATTGCTGCTGCAGTTGGTTCCTGCCGATAGTATTGTTTTGTTTCTGCCGATAGTGTTTATTGCTGCGGATAGTTATTGTTTGTTATCCGTAGGTTTAGAAAGTTTGTTAGATTTATTTTTAGAAGAGATCTCGTTTATCTCTTCACACGTTTTCTTGTAAGACGGGTTAGGGTTAGGGTTTCTTATTGTTATAAAAGAAACATCCCGTCCATGAGTTTAATGTACCTTTGACGTTTACAATATTCAATAACACAATTATTAGTTCATAGTCTGATCCATAGAGGATCATTGTCTTTTCTTCTTTATACTTGTTGTTTAGTTTCCGCATAAACACTTGTATTCCATACAGAGGTTCTCGTTTAACCAAGCTCAATCAAGCTCGAAGTACTCGATCCTACAAGTGGTATCAGAGCCTGGTGAGGATCTCTGATAAAGAAGGAAACATTGTTGAATTGTCTCTCTTGAATCTTTTCACAATGTCGCTATCAGGTGATAGATTTGAAATGTGCGCAAGGAAGATTAGGAGTTTGTTCCATAATAAGTCTATGGAAAAGCTAACTGAAATGGATGAATCGTATCAAGCAAAAGAAAATCTGGAAGAATATGCTCTAATGGGATTCCCATCACAGGTACAAAAATGTAATCCTGCTTGTCAAGAATTATACTCAACTCTTAATAAAGAATATGATGACATGAAGTCTAAGTATAATGAATACTTTATTAAGGTTCAAGCTTATGATAATGTAGTTAAAACCTTAGAAAAACAAAAGGTTTGGTTTCAAAAGAATCAGTTAGCCTATGAGGAAAAGATAAGGGTTTTAGAGAGGGACTTGAAAAACACCACTAATGAGCTTAAATATTCTGAGTCTCAAAAAGCTAAGGTGGTGTTAGAAAAACAGGATGTGCAGACTAAGCTAGACGATACCTTGGCTAGGTTTAATAAATGGAAAGATTCATCTAAAAACCTAAACAAGTTAGTCGATAGTTCTATGTCTACAAAAACTAAAAGAGGTTTAGGGTATGGTAACCTGATAGGGCCAAATCAATTTTATGACCCTAATGAGTATAGTGTTTTTAACCCTGAACCTGTAGACTATCAAAAACCTGTTAAGTATGTGAAAGAAGGAGGAATGAATGTTGTTCCTCCACCTATCAGAGGAGTTTTTATGCCTACCCCTGTCCACTCTCTCTCTGACATTGACTCAAATGAGTCACAAATGGTTTATGGTAAAAAGACCAGAGACTTACCTGAACCTAATGATTGTGTCTCATGTTCCTCAAGTAACAAGTCCTCAGAAGCAGAGTCTAAAGACTTTGTTTCATGTGAGTCAAGTGAAGAGTCAACCACACCCAAATATCATGAGTCCTTAAGTACAACTAATGATAAATCTGCTTCTAAATCAGCCTTTTCAGACAACAGCTCTATTAATTCTGTTAAAAACAAATGTGTCTCTAGTTCCACTAGTGATAATGTTGCCTATGTTAATAAAAGTTATAGTAAGAACAAGGCTGTTAGGAAGAAGACATGTTTTGTGTGTGGTAGTCAATATCATCTCATTAAAGATTGTGATTATCATGAGAAAAGAATGAATAGTGGGCAACAACAGAGCAGATCATTGTGGAAAAATGTTAAACAAATACCACCATATGTTCCACAAGCAACAGGAATGGACTTTTATAGGAGTCCCTTTCCTGCTGATAGACCTGTTTCTGCTGGTTCCTTTGTTCCTGCTGATTTTCAGGGAACCATTCCTGCTGGTACCTCTTCATTTTTTCAGAGGGATTTCAGGCCTGCCTATTATAATCAAATCTTTGGAGGGGGAATGGCTTATTCTCCATGGTATCCTTGGTAATTGTCAAGTTTGACTAATCATGTTGTTGTAATCTTTTTTGCTAGTTTTGAGGGGAGGCATTAGCCTAAGGGGAGGCTAATGCTTGTTATTTTGTTTTGTTTTTCATTTATTTTTATGTTTTGTGTTTCTCTAATTTTGTTTTGCAGGTCTTTAGTGTCTTTTGTTAGCTAACTTTGTTTTGCAGCTCTCCATATCTCAATGCTTGGAATTTAAACTAAAGACAATAATTTTCATTCATCATGAGAAAAGCAAAGTGCATTCAGTTACAAGTTACAAAAGCTACTTATCAACATCATTTTAACATCATACCAACCTTCAAACAACCATCAACCTAAACCCTAGCATCAACCTAAACCCTACCACCTATTCCATCTTCCCTTTACCCTTACCCATATAATCTGGCATGAACCTCCTTCCTCTCTGTCGACTGATTTCTTCATAAACATGAGGGACTGGAAGTGCCAACACCACTGGGAGTGGCGGTCTTGGTTCAGGGGCTGGAATTGAAGAGCTTGAGGTTGTTCGCCTCTGATGTGTTCTAGGGCGTGACCTTGCAGTTGGTTGACTTGGATGTGGAGTAGAGTGGGTTGATTGTGGAGTTGACTGGCTTGGCTTAGGATTTGGTTTGATGGGATTCTTCCTTTGTCTTGGATCTTGGCTTTCACGTTGTCAATTGTCTCGACTTCGAGGGTTAGGTTTTTCACGGCTAGAGCCTTCTCGAAGATCAGCATTACCTTTTAGTACCGGTACTTTATAGAAGGTTGCAGTTGTCCTTTCCATCTCTTCAGTAAGCAGAGCCACAGTCCTCTTCATCTCTTCTCTAAGCTCATCCGTAATGGGAAAATTGGGAGGATATGTCTCCCATTCACCCTGATAATATGTTAAGGACTTCAACTCTGATGAGTCTTCATCATCAGAGCTTGAGTACTCAAATGACGAAGGAGTAGATGGAAGAGGATCAGATGAATATGAATCCTCCTCAACCTTGGCCTTACCTTTGTTTTGAGAGGATGATGCTGTTTTGGGAAAGTAGTTTTTCCACCCTGAGTCACTGGAGGAGGAAGAATCTGATGAGATTTCAATTATTGGATTTTTAGATGAACTCATGATTTTGAAGATTTTTGGTTTGGTTTGTGATAATAAAGTTATGTGATTTGAGGGTTATATAATGATATGGAGATTAGTGCAAATTTATTGGTGGTTGGTATTGAGATTTAATTCGGGTGAGTTATTCCTAATGACTAAGTTCGGAAGGTTGACTTTGGTCAAACCACCTCATTGCTGCCGATTGGTCAAACCTCCTTAAGTCGATTGGTCAATGTTACGTGCGCAGAATTGCAGCAATTTAAAGTGATATATTTGGCAACCCAACCTAAAATTGCACTTCTCTCATCTCAATTTCTCAAAAATCCTATCAAACCCTAATTTTCTCATTTCAAACCCTAGATCATTCATCCAACACAATGTCAACACTTCGCTACAAGGATGATCATAACAAGGTTGCATACTTAGAGTCATCTTCAAAAAGTGTTGGTTATGATGAAGTGTTAGCATTTCTTCGTGGGTCATCTATTCATTATGCACTCACTTACTGTCCGGTGACGGTGTATGATTCACTGATTAAGCAGTTTTGGGCAACAGCTAAGGTTAAACACATTGTGGGAAGGGAGGATGAGATTTTTGCTACCATTGATAAGCAAGAAGTGATTATCACAGAGGAGTTGATTCGGGTACAGCTTCAATTTCCTGCGGAGCATGGGGAATATGATCTTTCAAGGCAAGATATTACTGATGGTATGGCTGCTATAGGTTATCCTGTCACTGGTAGTTGTACTTTCTTGAAAAATAAGTTGTCTCCTCAATGGAGATTTCTGATTCATACTTTACTACAGTGCATGAGTGTTAAGACAGGTGGTTGGGATCAATGTCCAAGTCCTATTGCGTCTGGTCTTGTTTGTCTATCTCAGGGTAGGATATTTAATTGGGCAAAATATATTTTTGAGGGAATGATTGAGAATATCACTAATGGTAAAAACAGATTTTTGATGTACCCTAGGTTTCTTCAGATTATCTTAGGTGTCCAGACCATTAACACATCCCCTAAGATAGTGAATCGGTTGACTCCCAAAATGTTTGCTCTGATGAAAATGAATTTTGCAGGCCATCATTTACCTTTATTACCTGCCATGTTACAAAATGCCAATCCTGCTGACAACCCTGATCCTGCTGATAATGTCAGTATCCCACCATCACCCAATGCAGCTGATGCAAGTGCATCCAATGCTGCTGGTGAAGGGACTTCAGTTGCTGCTGATGCATCTGCATCTGTTGCTGCTGATGACCCATTACCACTATCACCTAGACCAGTGACACCTACACCTGAATCTAATGACCCTGATGAGCCCAATGACCAGACCACCACAGTTGTTTCACTTGTTGTCCTACCTACACCCTCAATGGATATGCCTTCTGGGTCCAGGCTTACATCTCCTAGTCCTACTAGGCAGCCGTTTAGTTATGACACCAATGCAGGGGAAGAATTTAATGTTTCTCCACCCAGATCCAATGAAGCTCCTAATACCTCAGGCATTCCTGCTGGTGGAGCTGAGGATGCTGTTGATCTCACCTCTATGTCCCAGTTACTTGACAGGTCTGTGAAGAAAATTGAGGCATTGGAGTCAGAACTTAAAGAGACAAAAAGGGTTTTTAGTGAGAAGGTGGAAAATTTGGAAAAGGAGCTCAAGGTTACTAAAGAAACCTTTGGTGAGATTGTTCAAAAGCTTAATGAAAGAATCAGCTCTTTGGAAGCTCAACAACCTCAGAAGAAAAGAAGGGTTGTACTTTCTGAGTCTGAGGAAGATCAGGATGATATGTCATTTGATGGGCTTAATGTGCTGGCTTCTGTTTCTCTTGATAGTGCACATACTGAAGTGCCTACCTCTTCTGAGCACACTATCACTACTCAACCTCAGGCCTTCACTGGAACAAGGACCATTGCTGCTGATGTCTCTGGTGTTACTGCTGAAGTTCGTGGTGTTTCTTCTGAGTCTAAGGTTCCTGGTAATATTACTGGTAGTCCATCCATTGCTGCTGGTAGTGAGATCATTCCTCCTGAAGCAACACAAAATGATGAAGAGATAGCTGAAAAGGTGCATGCCCAAGAAATTGCTGCTGAAGAAGCTAGACTAGCTCAGGTTGCTCAAGATGAAGAGCTTGCAAGGAAATTGTCTGTAGATGAGAAGGATATAGCTGAGACTACTTCAGAAGAGTTCAGTGAGCAAGTTGAATACTTGTTGGCTACTGACATGATTATTAGAGCTCATGGGTTTATGATTCTTCAAGATTCAGAGTTGGATTCAGATGAAAGGTCAGATCAGCTCAAGGCATTTATCTTAAAGACTCATAGAGCATCCTCTTGGAATGACTTGATGCACATGATCAGTGAAAGACAAAATTCAGGATTTAAGATGCCTACAAACAAAGATAATATCAATTTTATGAAGGTATATCTGAAGAATGAAGCTAACTACAAGCTCAGTGACTTCAAAGGTTGGACTGATGCTGCAATCCAAAAGTTGTTCCTTGATACCTATGCAAGGATAAATTCTTCAGTTCAGACAGATATTCCACAAAGCAAGAAAAGAGAGTCTTCTTCTTTAGAATCTGGTGTTGCAAAGAAAATGAAGTCTGGAGAGACATTGTCTGGTGCATCTTCTTTTATTCCTGCTGAAGGTTCTCAGGATGCCACATTCATTTCACCAAGTACTAATGTAGCTGCATCTGAGGCACAACAAGAAGGTCTTGTTTCTGATGATATTCCTGCTGCTAATGTTTCTGTTTCTGCTGAACCATCTTCCTCAGTTCCTATCCTTCAATATGGTCTAAGGACAAGGCAGAAGAGTCACTCTCACTACCCTTCTTCTATAGATATTTCTGAAGTGGATGATCAAGATTTGATTAGGGTTGATTCTGAAAGTGATTCAGAGGGTGATTCCATTCATTCTTGGGGTCATATTGCTCATTGGGAGATTAGGTCTACTTCTGAAGGTGAAGTCAATGTTTGGTTTTCTCTCGATGGGACAGTCAAATTCTTTACCTTTCTAAGGGAGATCTTGAATAAGGTTGAAAGAAAAGATTTGGAGAATCTTTATAAGATAGTGGATAATCACTATCAATCTCATACTCCAACTGGGATTGGTCTACTGCTTTGGGGAGATTTACAAGTCTTGATGAATACATTGGATGGAGACAAGGCTAAATTGGTGTGGGGAAATCAATCTACCTGGAGAGTATTTTCTTGGAGGTTATATCCATCTTCCAATGTTCATGTTGTAGAGCTCATCTCTGGCAAGTTCCTGACTATGTTTGTGGATGTCATTTATCCATTATCTGAGGGACTTTTGAAGAGAATGCTGACACAGAAGGTCAGAGTTCCCAAGCATACAATTGGCAATGATTTAACTACAGCTGAACAATTGGTTAAATTCATCAAAGATCAACTTGCAGCTAAAGGGACATCTTGTTGTTGTTGTATATTTTTCTATCTTTCTTTCTTTTGGTTTCTTTTCTTATTTTCTTTCTTTTCTTTTGGTGTGTTTCTGATTTCTTTTTCTTAGTTCAAAAAAAAAAAAAAAAAAAATCTTTGTATATTTTGTGTGCTAATAAGTTGGTTTTGAGCAACACCTTGCAGGTACAGTGTTGGTGTTTACACCTTCACAATAAATGGTGCTCAACTCACCATGTCTTGCAGACAAGAAAGAGTTGACTCACCATGAGGGTACGGCTCTGGTGTGATAATCAAATCCGTTGATAGCTGTAATAGCTTGCTCAAAGCTATAGGGTATTTCAACTCACCCATGATTCAATTCTGAGAGTTGAAAATGGTTCTCAATTCACCATGGATGTAACCCTTTATGGGATCCAAAGAATTGGCTAGTCCACAAAAGTATGGTTTGTGGTAAAGACAATTGGTATCCATATTTGGTATTCAATTCACCAAGGTTCAGTTGAAATCAAAGAATTGACTAGTCCTGAGCAAACGGCTACAGGTAAAGACAAGTCAAATCCGTTTACAGTTGCTGATTTGCTAATAAATCAGATGGTTATCAATGTACCATGGTCTAACACACCTAAACATTGGCTACTCCAGTAGTGATGGCTATTGGTAAAGAGACATCAAATCCATTAATTTTCAATGATTCACCTCTCACAGGAGTTAACACACCTGGATGTGATGAGAATAGTATGAAACTTAAGTGATTTGATGTACATATTGTCATTAGTAGCAGCCAAGTTCAAGTGAATGTCATGGTGACCAGTATACATATTTTGAAGAAGATTTCCTGTTGCTGCTGCACTATAGAAGTTGCTGCTGCATGTTCTAGACATTGGAATCTTGCAAGTTATAGATGGTACTGCTGGTTACTTATTGTTGCTGTTGCTAAGTCGCAATCCTCAAGCCTGAGAAGTTAAAGCTCTATCACCTTGGAATCTTGCAGGTTAACCTAGTCAACCTCAAGATTAGGGGAGGATTGTTGGGATCTCTGATAGAGAATGCTGGGAGGATTGTTGGGATCTATGAGAAATAAGGAATTTCTCATTGCTGCCGATAGTGAAGCTGGTTCCTGCCGATAGTGTTGCATTGCTGCTGCGGTTGGTTCCTGCCGATAGTATTGTTTTGTTTCTGCCGATAGTGTTTATTGCTGCGGATAGTTATTGTTTGTTATCCGAAGGTTTAGAAAGTTTGTTAGATTTATTTTTAGAAGAGATCTCGTTTATCTCTTCACACGTTTTCTTGTAAGACGGGTTAGGGTTAGGGTTTCTTATTGTTATAAAAGAAACATCCCGTCCATGAGTTTAACGTACCTTTGATGTTTACAATATTCAATAACACAATTATTAGTTCACAGTCTGATCCATAGAGGATCATTGTCTTTTCTTCTTTATACTTGTTGTTTAGTTTCCGCATAAACACTTGTATTCCATACAGAGGTTCTCGTTTAACCAAGCTCAATCAAGCTCGAAGTACTCGATCCTACATTACAAGATCTACCGAAGTACATCTACGATTAGGTGAGCCGCTGGAGTTCACTCCACGACTGTAGACCGTTTGAATCCGCCGCGACCACTAAGCGTAATCCACAAGGAATTACCTAAGTGACCTGCTTTCAGGGCTATTTGATGTTGACCCTGGCAGGAATTTCCAATCAATCACGGAGAATTACATTTGTAAGTTCCCTCATAAATGTTCTGGCAGATTGCTAAGATCTACGTAGGACTCGTAAGTTTACAACTGGTGTCCTTAATGTTGAACAACCAGTGTAGATGTATCATGTGTTCCTATGAGATCTTATGATGTATCTCGCGGCTCTAGACTCGATAAGTGCAATTTTGGCAGTCGGAGACTGGAGCGGTGTCCCCTGTTTCAATATCAACATAACTCGTAATGAGCGGTCGATAGATTATGCAGGGTTCCCCGTGAGAATGAAACAAGTTCTTTTAAGAGAACTTGAGTGGCTAGAAGGTTTAGTGCAGTGCGTCACTGGGTTCATGACGTCTTGTCTTCAATACCTGCGTCACCTTAGTAACAACCAGTAGCATATGAATTGAACCCGGTTTCTGCCCTAAGGTTGAATAATTGGAGGGCTATTTCTTTTCACCCTTTCTCATTACATTTATTTTTAGTTCTTCAACCCCTTCTTTCTCCTTTCTCATATTACTCCTTTTTTCATAATCATACCTAAGGACTTTCTAATACTAACTATTCGGTATTGTCCTTGGGTAGATCCCTCCGGATCTGGTGGATCATAGGACGGTTTTCCTAACCTTAGCCACCTTATAACACCATAACTATCCTATGTTGCCGTAAACCATTTATTTGAAAGATCTCTCAAAGTGTTTATAATTAAGAAACACTTTTTGCTAACACTTTGAGAGTTTTGAACTTTTCAAATGCTCCCCCTTAACATGTGCTCAGGTGTTTTTATTATAAATTTGCACATGTTGGGTAGAGCTTGCACTTTTTGAATTGATCCACTTTCAGTGAACATGACTGATTCGAGACACGCTTACATCACTAGTTAGACTAGCTTGAAATTATTACCCGGCCTGCACAGAAAGTTTCTCGAAATGGTACACTCTACTCAGACAAGTCCTCTTCGAGACACGCTTACATCACTGGTTAGACCAGCTTGAAATTATTTCCTGGCCAGGAAAAGTCCTTTCGGTTAATGACAGTTTTTGTTTCGTCAATTCATTGGTGAAGTCTGAGTCGCGCTCACATGAGATACCACCAAAGATGCCATATTCTTTTTGTCACCACAAACCATTTGCTCCCCCTCAATATGTGCATTGATATACGAACGAGTTTAGCACATATGGGAGAGATTATATTTAAGTCCAAAACATCACATTTTTATCAGATTGCATATTTAAATCACATTCTCTCCCCCGATCAGAAATTTCAAACCTTTTGAGATTTTGTGATCCCAATTGATTTAAATAAGTTTAGAAAATATGGGAGAAAATGTAGTCAGGTTTAATATGTGCTGATAATGGTACATACTAATGCTCCCCCTCAATCAATGAGGGAGAATATTAGTGTCAGGTATTATGAGTTTGAAATATATTTGAATTAAAAAAAATCATACACTGACACATAACAATAAGTTTCATTAAATTTACTGCTTATTATGTACAAAGTGACTTGTTTTTTATGATATAAGATTTTGAAATCATCACTCTCCCCCTCAATCGATGACCCGTCTTCTTTTTAAATAGCTGTAGTCATTGTTTGAGTGATAGATTTTTTATGAAAAAGTTCAATTCTGATTGATATTCAAAAATCATGGTACCACTAAGTTTAGCACAAATACTTTCCTGAAGAATCATAGATGGAAAAGTATCTGTGATGTAAAGAAGACTTCTCTTCTTATACGAGAAATGATGCACGGAAACGTACATAAAATCGAAGAAACATGGATATAAAGTAATCCATGCCCGGGTGAACTTCACCCAGTGGGAGGAACAGCTGTCTTTTTGGCAACGTGCTTTCCCTATAATGAGGAACGGGTTACAGTCTGAAGTAACTGCAAGCCGAGATGATATGTTTTAACAATTCATTTTAACTTCTGCTCGAGCTTCATTTAAGGACCCGTGTCATTATTGAATGCCATTTCTAGGACCGTAAATATTATCGATAAACAGAAGACATGCCTAGAGGAACTATTTTTGGTATTTTTGTGTTTTTCTGATTTTTATGGTTTTTATAGGTTTTATATTTTTCTATTTTCTTTTTGGTTTAAAATATATACAAGGATATATGAAGCAAATCCATTACTCCTCATTCTCTTCCTGAAGACGCTTGAGGGTTTCTGGCGTCAAACTCTTCATGCCAAGTCGCGGGAGAATAAATTGGAACCGTTCTCTCGGGAGTGCCTTAGTGAAGATATCAGCCAACTGAAACTCAATCCTAGGATTTGAGCACAGCACGCAGACATGGCAATGTATTCAGCCTCTGTGGATGATATAGATGTACTCATTTGCCTCTTAGATGACCAGCTTACTAACTTTTCTCCCAGAAACTGAGCACCTCCCGACGTACTTCGACGAGTATCTTGACACCCCGCATGGTCTGCATCTGCATAGGCCGTGAGTGCCATGGCGGTGTCCTTAGGATACCAGAGACCCATGTGAATAGTCCCTTGAAGGTATCGAAAGACCCGCTTTACCGCTTCCAGATGCTTTTTGGTGGGTTTAGACTGGTACCGAGCACACATGCATACCGCGAACAAGAGATCTGGCCTGCTAGCGATAAGGTACATTAGGGATCCAATCATACTTCGAAACTTGGTTTGATCAACAGGGATCCCAGAGAGGTCTTCATCCAACTTCGATCTCTCAACCATAGGAGTGTCAACAGGATCACTTGAATCAAATCCAAATTTCTTCAATATTTCATTTGCATATTTGGATTGATTAATGAAGATGCCTCCGGGACTTTGAGAGATTTGTAAACCTAAGAAGAACGACATTTGTCCCATCATAGACATTTGGAACTTAGAACTCGTCTCTTTAAAAAACCGATCACATTCCATAGGATCAGAGGAGGCAAAAATAATGTCATCTACGTAGATCTGGACGTGAAGTAGATGTTTGCCCATTTTCCTAGTGAATAGTGTAGGATCAACAACACCTTTGGAGAATCTGTTTGCCAGAAGAAACTTAGAGAAAGTGTCATACCACGCCCTAGGTGCCTGCTTTAAACCATAGAGGGCCTTCTTCAAGCGATAGGCGTGAGTAGGACGATCAGGGTCCACAAATCCTTCAGGTTGACTTACATAGACTTCCTCTTTCAAATCACCATTTAAGAATGCTGTCTTTACATCCATTTGGTAGACTGTCATATTCTGACTGGCAGCATTAGCGAGAAAGATTCTGATAGCTTCAATTCGAGCAACCGGTGCAAATGATTCTTCAAAGTCTATGCCCTCTTCTTGACGATACCCCTTTGCAACAAGCCGTGCCTTATTTTTCAGAACATCACCATGCTCATCGAGTTTCACTTTGAAGATCCACTTTAGAGCGATAATCATTGTACAATCTGGAGGAGGCACTAATTCCCATACTTCAAGTCGATCAAACTCATGAATTTCTTCTTGCATTGCATTAAACCAACAGTCTTTAGACAAAGCATCTTTGAAATCTTTGGGTTTGACTTTGGATAGTACGGAATTGAAGAAGCACCACAATGCATCGGTGGCAAGTTGCTTTCGTGTGGATACCGGACGAGAAGGATTTCCAATGATGTTGTCAATCGGATGATCGTTGGTCCATTTTCTGAGATGTTCATGTGGTTGAGGGTAAGGAACTGATGTTGCTGTGTTAGGATCCCCTGAAGAAGATGTCTCAGTAGAAGATTCTGGAGAAAATATATTCTCGAATGGAGCATCATCAGCAGGAGCAAAAGGATTCACTTCAAAAGAATGGTCAACTGTAGAGCCTTGCTGTACCGAAGGAGATTGAATATTCGATGATGATGGTGAGTGAGCGGCAGATGGTGCGTCTTGACTAATTGAGACAGATACAGATGGACCATCTGAGTTGTGTGGAAGTTGAGCATTAGCAACTGGAGGTAAAGGTGGGGCTTCAGTTGTAGTATCAACAGTTGGTGGCTCAAAGTATTCATCAAACATCGGATCAAACAAAATTTTCAAATCCTCACTAGTAGGGGGTACATAAGGAATTGCAGGAGTGGGATGTTGTACAAGACCTGAACTAATTGGTCCAGGAGACAAAAGATTAGGTGCGGGTCCAGAACTTGTGTGTCCTGGAGCTGTTTGGTCAGTCAGCTCATCGAATGTCACGTGAATGGTTTCCATCATTTGTCGGGTTCGTTTGTTGTAGATTCGGTATCCCTTGCGATCTGGTGCATATCTAACGAAGAATCCTTTGTCTGCTTTAGCCTTTAGTTTTCCCAGATCCTGATTTTCGTTTGTTGGGTAGCATAGAGCACCGAACACTCGTAGAAAGGAAAGATCTGGTTTCTTGCCATGTATCAGCTCATAAGGAGTTTTGTTGTGAAGGGTATGTATCAAGGATCGGTTTTGGGTGTAATAGGCTGTAGCAATTGCTTCCGCCCAAAGAAACAACGGTGCCTTGGAAAATATCAGCATGGTTCGTGCAGCTTCCACAAGAGTACGATTTCGTCTTTCAACAACTCCGTTCTGCTGAGGAGTGCGTGGAACACTTTTCTGGTGAGTTATGCCAATACTTTCTTAAAACTGAGTGAGTTGTTTGTTAACAAACTCGGTTCCATTGTCTGTGCGGATGATTCTGACGGTTTTGTTAAGTCTTACTTGTAGCTGTTTGATAAGCTTGATGATAACCTCTGGAGTCTCGTCCTTGGTTCTCAAAAACTTCACCCATGTAAACCGAGAGTAGTCATCGAACACCACAAGAATATATTTCTTCCCATTTATACTCTGCACTCTCATTGGTCCGCACAGATCCATGTGAAGGGTGTGAAGAACTTCCATAATGGTGTTGACAGTTTTGGGTTTGTGAGTATGCTTCTTGCTTTTGCCCAGTTGACAAGCAGAACAAAGATGATCCTTTTCAAACTTCAATCTGGGCATACCTCGTACAAGATCCTTGCGAGTAAGTTCATTTATGGTGCTGAAGATTAAGTGATTTAAACGACGGTTCCAAAGCCATGACTTGTTCTTTGAGGCCTTTGACAGCAAGCAAATAGGAGAGGACCGCATCATGTCTTCAATAGAGATGGTGTATAGATTAGTGCCACGACTGCCTTTAAGAAGATCAATACCATCCAATTCTCTAACGAAACAAGTGTGTTTTCTGAAAGCAACTTCAAGATCGGAATCAATGGATTGACCAACAGAGAACAAATTGTGCCCAAGTCCTTCTACGTAGTATACCCTGAAAATTACACTGTCACCAAAAACATAATCTCCATAACCCATAATTGCCCTAAAATGGTCGTTTCCGAATCTAACTGTCCCGATAAATTTATTCACGAAATTCTTGAGCCGTGAGCGATCCCCGGTCATATGTTTTGAGCAGCCTGAGTCCAAATACCAAAGGACGATATGTACGACCTGCATTTGAAAATAGACAACGATGGATAACTAAAAAAGGTGGATCCCCACGTGTAACTGGGGTCCGTTTGGTTAGCACTAACAAATTTTGGAACTACAGGATTCATAGATGCCATGAAATTCACAGTGGAAACTTCACTAGTAGCAACAATTGACCTAGTTACAAGGCATTATGTCTCTAAAGGGAAAATTCGACCAGTTGGCTTCCATTCCTTAGCAGTCACTACTTTATGATTAGTCATTCTAGTTAAGGGGCACTGATCTCCTAAAGTGAATTTTCTTCCAGTGGGTCTCCATTGATAACCAACATGAGCAAACAATTTTCCTATTGCTTTCCAAATTTGCTTAATCAGTTTAGGTTTCCTAACATTCTTAACTGGGGATCGTTGAGAAGACATAAAAAATGACACAACACATTTATCATGATTACCTGAAATTAAGCATTCATTACGATTACCTGAAATTAAGCATTCATTACATGTCTTACAAATGGCATTAGAATTCGAATTAATTACAGTACGCTTATAGCTAATACTAGAATCAAC
The DNA here is from genome assembly GCA_021014915.2 of Artemisia tridentata subsp. tridentata. Classification (NCBI taxonomy): domain Eukaryota; kingdom Viridiplantae; phylum Streptophyta; class Magnoliopsida; order Asterales; family Asteraceae; genus Artemisia; species Artemisia tridentata. The sequence goes on from CP139506.1 coordinate 284,798,788, forward strand.
ACGATTCTTTTTGATCAAATCAAACTTATTGTTCCTAAGGTGGACTTCTACTTTCTTTTCATGAGCACTCTTAGCTGGCGCACTCCTATCTTTCTTTGTATTGCGACTAGGCTTTGACCCGCTAGCTTTAGTGTCACTGTTTACTCCTGTAGAAGCAATGATGGGAACATTAGTTTGTTTCACTGCCATTTGTTTTTCCGGTTTTGATGTGCTGGGTTCAGATGTTTTCGGTGGTACATCAGAGGTAACATGCTTGTTCTTAGTCATTGATGAAGATGCAATAAACCTATCTCGCTTGTTATCAATCTTAGGACATGTGCCAATGACATATTCTAAGAGTTCCTGAGATCGTTTAGTGAGGAAGCAGGCATCTACAACTACACTATCTAGTGGTTTCTCTATCCTATCCTCTTCTACGGTCTCACGAAGAATGTCAAGACTATTCTTAAGATGAGTGAGATAAACTTGATGAGCTGACCTATTGTTTCTATGAGGAAGCGGGATAGTCACTGCATCAATTGCATATTTTCTACAAGTAGAAACCTTTTGAACAACATTTTCACAAGTGATGGTTGGCATTTTCCCTTTCACCTGAGTCTTTAGATTCTCAATCTCATTTAGCAAAGAAGTTATCTTTTCATTGTGATTGTTACGTGTGACTTTAATCGAGTCATATAACTCTTTGTAATGCTGTTTGATTTTTGAATTTTCAGCTTGAAAACACTCATTTTCATATTGTAATTTATTGATGGTGTCTTGATAGTGAAAATTCTGAGAATCTGAAGACGATGGTTTATGGGTGCCAATCACATCACTCTTATTTAATTTTAATTGGGCAATTTGGGCCCTCAATTTTCGAATCGAGTTAGTGTGAGCTTGAATTTTTTCATCTCGTTTGCTTAATTCAAAATATGCATCAAATTCAGGAGCATCCAAAGATGTCGTGGCAGTTGTGATTTTAACTCTTTCATCTAAATGTTGATATTTTAATTGCAAATTAAGATTATCAACCTCTAATTTTGGAAAATGCCTGACCATGTTATCATGGTCATCGTTTTTGATTTTCTCATGCAATTTTAAATTCTCCCCCTCAAGCTCAACAACACGATTCTGGGAAACATTCAATGCAATAGACAACTCATGAAATTGACAAGCAGTTAATGCAGCATCAGTAGCAGTGTAAAACACATCCTGTGCAACACATCTAGCAATCAAATTCTCAATGGTGATGAGAATGTTCTTTCTCTCAATTTCACGACTCTTAAGTTCTATCGCGTTTTGCGACACCTCATTTTCCATATCTTTAAATACCTCTTTCAACTCTTTTACTTCTGTTTTAAGGGTTTTTTGCATGCCCTCAAAATGATCCTTGAGGAGTTTAAAGAATGGAATAACCTCAGTTAAGTAGCACTCTTTTGTTAGTTCAAAGCCCCTTTCCCCTTCAGTAATTCCCGTTGGCGTAATTCTCTTCTTACATATTTTATCAAAATTAGCAAATAGTTGACTAAGAACATATATGCTAATTAGAGTTTTGCATTCTATGGGAAGAGTTAAAGGAACTAAGTGCCTGGGTGTATTGGGTGGGTACACCGTTGCAGCCGCTATTTTTCTAAAGGGTGGAGTTTTGGCTTTAAGTTCATCGGCCTTTCTCTTTTCTACGTCCAAAGACCAAAATATTTGTTCTGGCGTCGACTTAGTTTGAGGTGCAAAAACAGTCAATCGGTTCTCCTCATAGTAATCATGGGGTTTGATTATGACTCGATTTGCTATACATTTGGGATCCTTCATTTTTTCAGCCATTCTTTCTCTACTTATTACTTCTACCTCATTACTCTCTTCAAATGATGACACATCGGGAGGGGCATGACCAGGCTTAAGTATTACATTTGCATAATATAAGGCAGGTTGGGCAACTTTAACACTCTTAAGTAAAACCGATTTAGGTTCACCTACATCCTTTTCACTATTTTCATCACACAACCTTTTATGCTTTTGAATCATTTGAGCAGTTTGTCTGGTCTGGTCTTGTGTGTACAACTTGTTTTCAATCTTGTTCTTTAACGTTTTAAGTCTGGAAAAATCATTTAAGAGTTTTGTTTCTTTTTCTTTGAAATAATGTTTTAGTGTAATTACACTTTCTTGGATCTCCTGTTTTTGTTTAACAGTTTGATCAAGTTGTTTTCGTAAAGAATATAACTCCTTTTTCAATGTTTCTTCCCTTAAATTACGTCAGTTATGAATGTACGCATTTGACTATCCATTTTCTACTCACGTTCAGTTAGCTCAAATTTTGCACGTTGTTCATATATGGCCACCTGATCTTTATAGATGTTAAGTCTAGTGGTCAAGGTGTCATCGGGGATAAATACGGTGTTCTCATGCAACTCACAAGCATTATCTACAACATAAGCATTATCTACAACAGAAGATGCACTACTTGGTACAACAGACGCGTCGTTGTGATTCACTTATTGTTCATATGGAATAACATTACTATTTCCCATATCAACAGTATTAGATTCAACAACATCTGTCTATTGTACTTTGTTAGGAATCTTCTGTTCATCTACCATGTTATATGTGTCATAAAGCTTTAGTACCTCAGATATGATAGATGCATTTGAAGGACCAGCTTGTTGTGGTGATGAGACTGCAGAAGACAAATTAGCCATGAAGATGGTTTGAGCAGTGGGTTCATCATCAACGTCTGAGTCAAAAGCATCGCAGTCATCAGCTTGGAAGATGTTGGGATCATTCAGTGCCAAGTCCTTAACAGGTTGATCATCCACATCAGCCTCAAACGTATTCCCCTCATCACCAGCAAGAAACAATAACTCATCTTCGTCCAAAGCTGCTCCATTCTCTTGGGCTTGCATCAATAACATCTTATCTTTGAAGTAGTCAGAGTTCTGTGGACGCTTTGGTTGAGTGCAGTTCCTTGCTATGTGTCCTAGTCCACCACAGTTGTAACACTTGGTTTGCCTTCCCTGTCCCTGATTAGCATTTCCAGCTCTGTTCTGTATATTACCCCGAGCAACATTCCCTTAATTTACATTCTGCCTTCCCTGAACATTCTGAACCACAACCCTTCCATCTTCCACTGTTGCTTGATTACGTGGATTTGATGAAGTTCGAAGCTGGTCGTTGGTTTGAAGGAGTGTTGCTCTGAACTGTTGGACAAGTAAAGAAATTTGGTTTGAGAGATTATCAATCATCTTGTCCGTATGAGAGTACCCTGAGTCCAGTTGGTTGTTCACAGCAGATGGTGGGTGCAAAGATGATTGGACAAATGATGTCTGATTCTGTGATGAAGAAGGATGGTGATACACTTGATCAAGTGAGGATTGATTGAATGGCTGAACATTTGAGACAAATGCAAGTGGATCATTAGATGTTGTTGGATTGAGTTTTTCCCTCAGTTGACGATCATAGACAGCATGTTTTTCATGTTGTTGTAAGTAAGCATACAGCTGTTCATAATTGGTCTGTCTCAATCCTTTGTTGAGCTTCACGGCTGTGACAAATCTGTCCCACTCGGGTGACATGTTGTTCACAAACTTAGAATTGAGTTGGATGTTTGGCATTGTCATCCTGATGATCCTCATGTCATTCACAAGCTTGTGAAATCTCACATAATAGTCAGTGATGTTTTCACCAGGATTCATCTTGAAGTGCTCAAACTCATCATACAACTGAGATTCACGACTTTGGTCAGTTCAGATCCAGCCAAAAGTATTTTAACATTGTCCCAAACAGCTTTGGCATCAGTGTTGAAGTTAATGAGCTTGTAAATGTCTTTGGGAAGTCCTTGAATCACAATGTTAGAAGCTCTAATGTCTGCATCATAACGCTTCTTCTCCTCCTCATTGAGATCGTTGTAATTACGTGGCCTGTCGATTCCAAAAGTGACAGTTCCATCCTCAGCGGTAGTGACAGCATCTCTAGTGGTGCCCATTTGAAAAGGTCCTTCATCAATGGATTTAAGGATATTAAATCCATTTTCTTTTCCCAAGCAATAAAGTCGTATCCTTTGTGCCCATGATTCATAATCCGTCCTATCTAGCATAGGAGGGCGGGTATCGGACCCTGCAGCTTGAATGTCATCGGAAGGAGTACTTGCCATGATGTAAACTTGCTCGGGATTTTACGATTCTATGATTTAAACCGAAAAATAGATTCTTTCGCGGGATTTTACAAAAATCAAGAATACACCTTGATTTGATTACTAAACGCAGAACACCAAAACGCAGTACACAAAACGCAGAATTCCAAACCACAGTAGCTCAAAACGCAGAACCTCAAAACGCAGAGAACCAAAATGCAAAAGTCCATAAACGCAGAACACCAAAACGCCGAAGTCCCAAAACGCAGTAGCTCAAAATGCAGAACCTCAAAGCGCAGAGAACCAAAACGCAGAAATCCCAAAACGCAGAACACCAAGACACAGAAGTCCCAAAATGCAGTAGCTCAAAACGCAGGAGTCCAAAACGCAAAACTTCAAAACTCAAACCGCAAGACTTCCAAAATGCAAGAATGTCAAACCGCAGAACTCCAAAATGCAACAGGTCAAAACGCAATTAGAACAAATCGCAAGACATCAAAACGCATAACTTGGTTAAACCGCAGAAATCACAAAACGCAACAGGTCAAACCTCAGTCAGAACCTGACAAAACGCAAAGGACAAAGATTTCGCTTTCTCTGCGATTTGTCTTTTTCCCTTTTCAGTTAAAAACCAAACCGCAGCTTCTTAAATTCTCAAACCGCAACAAACTCTTACCTAAAACAGCACAAACCGCAGCCAAGAACACTATTACCGAGAGTCAAATGCAACGAGGAAAATCACTTCAATCTTCCAAGAAAATCTCCAACAAGGCCGTAGAGAAGTAAGAAACGTTCCTAGTACTATTTATGAACATGAACGTACCAAGTTTTAACAAGTTAAACCACAAACAAAGCTCAAACAAGAATTTTCTTAGCTTTTCTATTCGACCTAGATAAAACCAAGAATAACACCTAGAATGAACCACGAATCCAAGAACATACAATCAATCGAACCTAACCTGGCTCTGATACCAATTGTAACATATTCATAAACATATAACAAGCACAAGATTGAAGATTGGCCGAATCTTTGTAGAGAGAGAAAGAGAGATGAGAAGTTGGGAACTTTAGAGAGAGAAAATGAGCATGTATTAGGTGGAAAAGTATGAGAAGTTCCAACCCTTTCCATGGGTGGGGAAGGGCTTATATAGTGACATACAAAACGCCCCATGTGGGCTATGGAGCGGGCTACAGTGGGTAAAGACCCGACCCGACTCCATGGTGAAACGATATCTATTCTAATAAGATTAAACCTACAAGCTACTTAATGCTAATTTATACTCGGGGTGACCAAGTCTTTCATGTGAATATTCATATTCCTAACAAATCGCAGGCTCAAATCGCAATATCAAATCGCAACTCACAACCAGACAAAAATATCCCTTTCTTGCGATTTGTCTTCTTTCCCCTTTTAAGCAAAATACCAAATCGCAGTACTAAAACCTGCCAGATCGCAACATTAACAATCCAAAACTAACTCAAATCGCAACTATGAAACTTATGTCGAGACTCAAATCGCAACCTAGAACAACTTCAAAACACCACTCGAATTGACTCAAACACACCAATAAACGGATGAAACAATCTATCCAAACACTAAACTAAGCTCATACAACAACCCTAATCATGAAAGTACAAACATATCACAAGTCTAACCACAAACAAGATCAAACCAAGGTGTTTTCAATAAAAGCTAGTCGAACCAAAAGAAAAACCACAAAACCAATCTAAAAATCCGAGCATCCATAATCTAAATGATCAAACCTGGCTCTAATACCAATTGTAAGTTACTCATTAATCAAACATGTATGATTCTTAGTGATTTGGCCGATTCTAGAGAGAGGAAAAGAGAGAATATGGAACCTTAGTGAGAGAAAGTGAGATGATATTAAGCGAAGGTCCAACCCTTCCCATGGGTGGGAAGGGCTATTTATACAAGACATAAAAACGCCTCTAGTAGGCTATGGACCGAACTGACAGTGGGTAAAGACCCGACCCGACTCCATGGTGAAATGATGTCTAAACTAATATGATTAAACCTACGAGCTACTTAATGCTAATCCATACTTGGGGTGACCGAGTCTTTCATGTGAATATTTATATTTCTAACAGACGGTGTGCGAATTTAGGCTAATGTGCGAACGGTAAAAAAAACCCAAAAAAGTCAAAATCACAAACATCTTCAACAATATCTTCATCTTAATTCCCAAAAACAAGATCATAAAACACAAACGTCACATATTTCACATTTTTAAACCCAACTCTAAAAAGTCAAACTTCACTAAGTAATCACTCAATTCACAATCATAATCAAATTAAACCAAAGATCTTACACCTTCAACACCCAATAAACAAAACCATGGTTTCAATTTTACCAATTAACCCTAATTAAAAACAGCCCAATTCAATAAACCTAAGGAAATCAATTTTAACAAAATTAAAAACCTTGGTTTTTACCCACCAGACGTGGATCTGGAAAAAGTGGTGGTCGGAGGTGGAGGTGGTGGCGGTGGCTGAAGATCTGAAAAGTTGGCGTTCGTGTATGTTGGCGGTGGTGTGGCCCGAGGAGGTGTGGTTGGAGGTCGTGTGGCTGGAGGTCTGTCGGGTTTAACGGTAGGGGTGGCAGTGGTGGTTGTTAGATGGTGATGGTTGTAGTGGTTGTTGAAGAATGATGGTTGTAGTGTTCTTTTTTCTTTTTAATTTAATTAAGATCTGGGTTTTTTACCGTTCACACATTAGCCAGAATTCGTACACCGTCGTTCGCACATCTGCTTGGTCGGGGATTATGCTAATGGTCGGGGATGTGGGCCAACAAATGATTAGGATTGTACTTCTTGTCTGGACACGTGTCAACAAATTAGTGGGATCGCACGTTCGCATATGACCATTTAGAGAATGGGTGTTATTTTTGTACATTTTTTTTAAAAAAGTCAAATTTTTGTCCTTTTTTGAGAATTTCCTCTTGATTCTATATATCATTTCCCGGAAACCATTATAATAATAAGTTTTCTACAACCCAAACTTTTCAGTCCAACGCGCCTGTAGTTTGGGACCATGTTCGTGGCTCGTTTTCTACCGGCCTGTTTGTTTTACTAATACTCCCCTCCGTCCCAAAATAAGTGTCCAATTTGACTTTTCATAGTCAAACTGGTTCAACTTCGACCCCAAATATTTTTTTGTGTTATATACTATTTGATGAAAAATTATACCAATGAAAAGTACACTTAAAACTCAATCCATTTATATATTTTGCATCAATTATTATATAACACCCACAAAAATAGTTAAGGTCAAAGTTGAATCAGTTTGACTCTAAAAAGTAAAACTGGACACTTATTTTGGGACGCTAGTAAAAGATAATAGACCGATTCCACCATCTTCCAGATCTTATGTATTTCACTTTTCACCGCCTTCATCATACCAATCGGTGCCACCACCTCATCTTCCTCACATGTCAAAAGCTTTCTTTGGTCAAGTTTTTATTTATATTGTTTATTTGTTAATAGATTTTTATAAAAATTTTCTTTGATTTATGTTGTGACTTATAGAATAGGTTTTATGTTTTGCCCTTAATCTACATTGTCATATCTGATTTCATAGGGTTGATTCGAGGATTAAAGGTTAGTGCGTTTAAAAAGTATTTGCCTTTTTGGTGATGATAATTTTTAATGGATGCTATTAAAGCTACCAATTTTTTAATAATTTTTTTTCAATTAAATTTAAGTCATATTATTCCTACACCAATTCCGCTAACAGACCTAGTCAAAGATAACTTTATTTATTACTATCACTTTTTAACTTTGGAAAAACCAAAATGTCATAAATTTGAGAAAACTAAAAGTCATTTATTACTTTTACAACACAAGTCGGTTCACCACCTCTCTCTCTCATCTAGGAGGAAAAAAAAAAAAAAAAAAACCCACCAAGCTCCATTTTCATTACAGTACTTTACAACAATTCAACAAATCTTTTCGCTATAATGTCTTCATCTTCAACTACTAGAATGCTTATGTTGCCATCCGTATATTATATCCAATATTATAATCATTCATGCCGGAAATCTGAATCTAATGTCTCGGTTTTCATAGAAAATAAAAGGTGAGTACTTTGGTTGACGGAGTACAATGGGTGGGATGATTTTGGCGGTGTTACTGAACCGAAAGTCCGATGGGGGAGATCGAGGTTTGGGTTTTTTGTGTCGGGTATTGTTGTATCTGGTGTTTTTTTTTTCCGGTGTTAGTGTACAAATGAAAGTAAGTTTGAAAATAAAAGTAGAAAAAACTAATCATTGATGTAATAATTAGAGGTTGTTTAGTGAAAAGAATGGGTAAATTTGAAAGTCGACGGTGTGAGCTGGTGGTTGAAGTAGCCAGAATAGGTGGAGCCGAGATGGTGGCCGGTGCTGACGAAGATGGTGGAAAGATGCTGGAAATGGAGCATGTGTTGGTGGTTTAAAAGTAGATTGTGCAAGAAAGTGATTCATAGAGATGATAGAAGAAAAAAAAATATATAGTACAAAGTAACTTTAAAAGTTTTACTTAAAAAAAATAAAAATGGGGATGGTGGAATTTACCGTATGTGAGAGAAAAGGATTTGACACACTAATGGTAAAATAATTATTAAAAATGATTAAATAATTATTAGTGTTTTGTTAGAGGAAAATTTGGGTTAATTTAGAACACGTAAACGTTTAAAACGGACGAAAACGTAAAAAAACAGACGAAAACGTAAAAAACGGTCGAAAATGTATAAAACCGTATGAAAACGTAAAAAAACGTATAAAAACTGACGGAAACGTATAAAAATGTATATTAAGAAAGAGATGTAGGGTTTGTGAAAGAAGATGTAAGAAGTGAAAGATAATGTCTGAAATTTAGAAGAGGAAAGAAGTGAAAAGAATCACTTATATCTGCAAAAAAACAAACATAAACCTCTGCCCTCCCGCAGACAAAAGAAGTGAAAAGAGGGAAAAAGTGCTTATTGTGAAAAAACAAACGACACCTTAGTTAATTCTCATGCACTTATCACTCTCTTAGTGCTCTCATCCACATATTTAACTTTTACAAAATATTTCTCTTCCCTGTTTATATTAAGGCGGTTGTGATGAGAGAAGGGGTGGTGGCCACCGGTGACGATGCTTGGGGGCCTTGGTTGAGGCGATTGTGATGAGAGAAGGGGTGGTGGCATTTGGAAGAGGAAGGGGCGGAGGAATATGCAGAGAAAGGGGGGCTTTGTTAGGGTTTGGGGGTTTGGGGCAAAGACAATGTGTTTTTAAGGGGGGCTGTGGTATTACAATGTGTTTATATGGGCTGTTGTTTTTTTTACATGTTCCAATATTATTTGGAATCTTTTGAGTGGAATATAAAAGGGTTTTTTTTATAAAGTTACTTTTGGGTTGTCTCAGTGTATAAGTCCATTGGAATTTCTAACACAATAATGTATATTTTTATGTGAGAGTGTACTGGAACATTTTAAAGAAAACTTCAACAAGCAGTCCAAAGTTGGAAGAAAAAATTGGTTAAGAAAGTTGAAGGATATATTCAGTCCAGGTACAACCGACATTTGGGAACCTCAAGTTCAAAAAAATACTCGTGGAAGACCAAAGAAATCGCAACAAAAAAGGCGTGCGGAATTTTGTTCAGCCATGCCCAATTTTGCCGATTCGGTTAAGGAGTCGGCCCGACATAGCTGTTTTGAATTTTACCTGAACGAGGTCCCAGATGAGTTCGAGCGTTCATACACGATAGACTTGAATAAAGTGCCACCCATGAATGGTTCAAATTTAATGGACGATATTCCGAAAGTCTTTCATCTATACATAAGAAATATACAAAATGTTTCTGGCGATGGAAATTGTGGATATCGAGCACTAGCTGTTTGCTTCGGGCTTGACGAAGATAACTCTTATGAGTACATTCGACAACAAATGAGAGAAGAGTTACAAAATCGATATGATATCTACAAAAAAAAATTCGTCAGGTATGTAGATTCATTGTATCAAGACTTTTGTTTCTTTGGGTCGCCTTGTCCGCCAAAACACTGGATGAAAATGCCCGAGGCAGGTGTTCTGATTGCCAATAAATTTGGTGTAATCATCCATTCTTTAAGCATGTTGGGCAGTTCGACTATTTTCCCGTTTTGGAGTGATCCAGAAGAGATTCAACATCACAGAGCGCTTACAATTGCCCTAGTAAACGGTGAGATGCATTATGTTATGGTCGAGTTACAAGGAGAGTACCCGATGCCCGTCATCACGCCTTTTTGTTTTAACGAGTTTTGTCACTCTACAATTAGATAGGAAACCATGTATAGGTCACGTCTAGAACTATATACACAAATTTGTCGTCGTGAAAGTGTATTTGTTGATGTAAGTGATTAAGTATTTTAGTGTTTGTACTCTTATTATTTTTATTGGAGATTAGTATCTTTATTTATTCATAATCAATTTTTGAATTTTCTTATTTATAGATTGTGTATTTTTTTTTATTAGAGATTAATAATATAATGGAAACATAATTATTAAGTATTTTAGTGTTTGTACTCTTATTATTTTTTATTTGAGACTACTAATTAAAATGGACTTAAAAAAACTTAAAAAAAAGAAATATAATCATGATTACATAAATGGACTTAAAAAAACTTAAAAAAAAAGGAAATATAATCATAATTACATAATCATTACTTATATAACTATTTTAGTTACATTTAAAATAAAAATGAAAAAAACATCATGATTACTACATTATTATTATTTGAATTTAATTACTTTGGTATCCCTAATGAAAAAAATTTGTATGAATAATGAGTCCCTTTTTAATTGACTTTTTCTTGACTTCCTTAGTATTTTTGCCCAGGTTTTTATTTCTACACTTAGGATATTTTAAGACTCTACCAAGAGATTGCCCAATAGATAGCCTAAGTGTTTATCAATTTGTAAGTGAGCATTATGGCTTCTTCTTACAGACTTAGTTACAACAAAGAGAACATAAATAACGTTTTGTAAAACCCGATTCTTTGTTGATGTGGTTGGAGTTTCTACTTCTTCTTGTTTGTCTTGAACCATTTCTCTTTCTTTATGTTCAAGGTCTATGTCCCTGATGTTTGTTCTTTTCAAGCCACTTTTTTATACCAATTGTTGTATGTGAGTGACTTGGCTATTTTATGTTCAAATACTTGTCAGGGACATTTGGGTCAAGTATTGACCCAACAAGTTAAAAGTTAGACACTTTAATTTGACCCAAGTTTGTAAATTTGGATTAATACACCGAGATGAATGCAAAGGAATACAAGTATACAACAACTAGCTTATAGACCCGTGAAATTCACGGGATTTTAGAGGGTTTTTGGATCAAAAAATTAAGTACGTGAATAAAGTAACAAAGAACAATAAACGTAAACGCTATGAAATTTTGTTGTAAAGGAATAATAAGTTATAAGTGAATGATATTAAAACATACAATGCTTGTAAATATCTATGTAATAAACGTTCATTGCCTCGTGATCTCTAACATGTTTTTCTTTAGAAGCAAATGTATGCAGTGATCATTCTAACACTTCAACAAAAGGTCCATTACGTGTACATGATTACACGTAACATTACCATCCCTTCTGTCATCTACCAGATACAAACTATTACAGTAAATTACTACACTTCAGGCTCTTTGTAGTAAACACTTAAGTTCCTCCCTTTGTATCATATCCAACCAAGCATTCAGTAGCTCACATTAGCGTAACTAACAACTCTCAGAGCCAAATTGTAAGCACCGGTTCCAGCTTGCAGCTGCTCCACATAAGTGTAAACAGACTTCCTCATTGTCAATTTGCTATACGGTGAAATCTGCTTTGATTCATTCTCAACTACATCATCACAGCTCACCTACAAATTATCAACATACTGCAGCAACAAAACCTAAAAGGTATCAATCACAACATATCGCTACAAACTGTACAGGAAGAAAAGAAAGAAGATTTCTTTAGGCTTCTCAACATTAAGCTTTCACCTACAATTAATGAAAAAAGTAGTTTGTATTACAACAAATACCACGTTAGCTAATACTTGATCTCACAAAAGTTTAGTATTGCAGTGTTATGTGACCATGTTTGATTTCACAAAAGTTTAATATTGCAGTGCTACTTGATCTCACAAATGGGTACTTCAAGGGCAACCACAAGTGTCCATATTAACGTGATCAATAAACATACCATTTGTACATTTAATTTATGCTCAAATATTGCACATGCACCGATTCCCTACTCCAGAACTCCTCTTCAAATGGTAGTTTAAATAGCTTGGGTGCAATCATCACAAATTCTCAAGATTTGATTTTCCTAAGTTTTACGAAAATTGAAGACCTTATTATTTGCCACCCAACTTACCCATATTACTAACATTCATAGCACATTAGCATCCGTTATTTCCCAAAATTATTATTAACCTATTATATTCACCTTCAAACGGGGAAATTAACTTGACACTTACGGATTTGCTCGGGTACATGTAGTCAGTCAAGAGTGACTTCTTCGTCGAATACTTCTTCCATATTGCTCGGATACTCCCAAACAACCCTTCAAAGTAAAAAAGAAAAGTAAGCAAAATATTGTTGGGAGTTATAATACGAAAAAACATGTCATTTGTTTATTGTACATACCTGCTCAAAGTGTGATCATAAACCTTGAAGAACTTCTTTATATACAACATTTGTAGTAGTGTTTAATAGGTTACCATCCGCATCTGAAACAACAATTTTCTTACCTTTTTTGCTCTTGACATGTGAAAGAGCCACATATAGCTGTCCATGTGTGAAAACAGGACGTGGCAGATACAATCTGACTTTTGAAAGAGATTGGCCTTGGCTTTGGTTTATTGTCATTACGAATGACACCGAAATGGGATATTGTTTCCTCACAATCTTTAGAGGTAACCATTTATCAGATGGACTAATTCTCAATTGTGGTATGATTACCTTATTTCCAAAATGCGTTCCATTAATGATCTGTGCTTGAATAGAAGACCGTGATAAGCATAAAACCTGAAGTCGTGTTCCATTATACAGTCCATTTGATTGGTCAATATACCTGAGAACTTTAGTCCATTGATAAAATGAAAGTTGTTGTAATGGCTTATGTACGTGGTACCTGTTTAACATCCAATAGTTCGGCAATTTGTCTCAATGGATATTTGGTTACGAAATCATCCTTCGTAGAGTATCTGGAGGCAGTCGAGATACGTGATGCAGTATGCTCAGACTTCTCCTTTGTCTGGACACCCAGCAAGCTGTACATGTAAAATTATGTAATAGGTTATTGTAACTCACAGTTGACTCATCCATATTCTATGTTGACTATTTGTTGACTGGCATTATTCAAGGATTGTTGAATTGGTTTTTGTGATAAAAAGGTTTTGTAGACAGATTCAAGAGTTTCATACAACATGCTATGTATGGTTTTGCAAACAGATAAGAAAAAATGATATAGGCAAAGGTTGTGCAGACATATACATGCATTCATATAAAAATAGAGAACAATAAATCTGATTGAATTGGGTGACATTTAGCAATGGAAAATATAAACGGTTTTTTAATTTTATACAGACCTTTGCCTAAACTCCTCAACGTCAGAAAATTCGGATGCTGATATACTTTCTTTTCCATTAAAAAGGTATAACTTCGTGGCATTATAGCCATTTTGTACTCCCATTTTCCCTGTGAAAATCAAATATTTAGATGGTTAGATGAGATATGATAATTAAAATAGATTATGTGATCACACTTCCTAAAGTCGAAGAAACTTACCGTCCCACATCTTCATCATGCAAAGATGAAGAACTGCAATTATCCTGGTATGACCAGCACATTGATTCAAAAAGTCTAAAAACTGCTGAGCAAATTGTCCCCAGAGAGTACACCTCATTTCGTTGTTTCTGCAATGAAAAAGAGATCTGGTTATAAGCTATATTTTAAGTGAACATATATTTTTACGTGGCTAATCTATAATTCTCACTTACTCTGCATCAATAAGGGTGAGAGGTTTCTTCTTTCCAGATTTGCCATTCTTATCAAAACAATCGAGATCATCGCAAGCGACAACCTGGCCTATAACATCTGCAAAAGTTAAAACAAACATACCAAATGTTATACATCACTCTTGAATGAATGCTACATACTTGTTGACTTTAGAATAAGACATGTCAAACACTTAGCAAACTGTTCGTCCTCTTCAACAGTAAGATTAGTTATGGTGTTAAAATGACGAAAGTCAAAACCATACATAGATCCAGAAAAGTCAACACACTTTTCAACAATGGTGTTCGATAAGAATGATAGACGTAGGCCTTTTTTTACAATCCGATACTTTGGTTGTATCTCACCAAGAGAGTAATGTTGTAGCATGACAGCGTTTCCCTCTTCAAGCTGATGTTTGTATTGGTTAACCAATTTTTGACGGATTTGAACTTGAACTCTGGTAGCCAGTTTAAGAGAAATATATCATTACGTACTGTATATAAAAACATAAAAACATACTTTATAATCTCTTTTAAATGTAACAACATGAACATAATCACTTGCCTGTTCATCCATGACTATAAGCTCCATATTACTGATATTTGGTTTCCCAAATACAGGCTGCATCCAAGCACGAAGAACACGAACACGCAGTTTGATATTGTCTCTAACAGCAGAAAGATCGTTGATGTACCCATTAACGACTTGAGACATTGTTTTAAATGATACAGACCTTTTGGTTTGTGAAGAAGGAGGTGTACATTTACCCCAAAATTCTTCCACATTTTATAGCCAAATTCCTAAAATTAGGGGAAAATAATTTTTAGAAGCTATTCAATACAGTGATACAATCACATTACAATGAAATCAATAAAACGCTGCTTTCCTAATTTTAAAAAATAAAAAACATTGTTTTCCAAAAATAAAAACACTTTTACAAATCAACCGAATCATCAAATCATCAAAGTGTATATATGCAGCTAATTTAAAAAAAAAAATAAATAAATAAAAATAAAAAATCATAGCTTAGGCATAATGTATACAAACAACAAAATTGAACATCGCAATCACAATATCTATATATACCCACTAATATCCCTAATTTGCAAGATCAATAAATATAACCTAATAGCACAAAATTGTATAATAATCATCAAATTAAAAGACCTATGAACCAAAAAAGAATCAAAAAATTGGTAAAAATCATATGAATTAGAGATTGGATTTAATTTCAATCAATTAAAAATCAAAATTATTGACAAAAAACATAAAAATTAAACAGTGGCGTTTGCAAAAATTCAATAAATTAAAACCTTCAAATTGATGACTTACCAAATTAACAATTCCGCATTCAATACTTACCAATTCAAGATGTGAGGATTACTACTGCAGCATAGGAGTTGTACGGCATTAATACGCAGCCAATGGGAGAGCAGACACGCCAACGAATTGATTGCAGAGGATGCTTCAAAGGGCTTGTACATTATTTTCGTTTATTATATTTTATAGATGTATTATATCAAAAAGTTAAATTTATTTATCAGGTTACAAATATACATTTAACAGGTCATCCATTTTCCCAGCTACATGTTTTTCCGGCCATTTGTTTTCCCCCGCCACATACTTTCATATCCAACCAAAAGTGTTCATTTGAATATAAGTTAATACGAGTGTTATAACATATATAAAATAATAATAATAATAAAATAAAATAAAATGGAATTGTTTGCTTCAAGTCAATTTGTTAACCGAATATGTTCATGGTTGGCAGCCTCCCTCGTTAGTATTGTACCCTTGGATTATAACACTATCTTTTGGAAGAACCTAATTTGCAAACAGGGACAATACTAACGATGTGTTTTTGAGATTGATATACAAGAGAAAGGAAAAGAAAAGGAAAGAAATTGAAAAAAATTGTGTTCCGAAAATTTTTTATGAGGAAGAAAGGAAAAGAAGTGGAAGGAATATGTAGTGTTTTTGTTGTATAAAATTTTCTTCTCATTTTTGAGAGAAAGAGCAAGTAAAAAAAGTGATTATCTTCCTTTCTTTTCTCTTTTATCTCTTATCTTCTTTTCTTTTCTCTTTTATCTCTTACCTTCTTTTCATTTACACACTACACAACGTAAATATACGACCAAATTGATCACTTGCCTTCATTTTTGCAAATACTTTTTTTTTTTTTTTTTTTTTTTTTTTTTTTTTTTGCTAATAGCGTATGATCCAAGCCTGCCTATTTTTATGCTACTGCCTATGTAGTTTTACTCGAACCTTCGGTGTATTCATTATTAATTGGCAAGTGATATGTACACGGATCATTTTGATCCGCACACATAAATTTTTTATGTATTGTATTATACCCTCAATCAATTAATTTATCTTTCTCTCCTTCTAATTTGCAAGATACATTCTTTCCCCAACCGATTTGACACTTGTTCTTTTGACCCCAATTTCATCTGCTCCAATGTATCATTATTTTACTTTTTTAAATAGCAGCTTAAATTACCAAGAAAACAAATACAACAAAAAAGAGAGCCAAAGCTAACAAGAACAGCAACCTCTAACTTAAGTTTCACTTAGAAAACATGCCAATACACATGAACGTGGCCAAACTAACATCGAAATTGAGACAAGGGCATTTTGTAACACTTGATCACATTGTATGATACTTACAAAGTGTACCAACCTATAACTTAATTTACTTTATTAAGTCATCAAAACAACCTGTAACAAGATACACCATTACTTTACAGTGGGTCACCATAAAAGTGTTTATAAGTAGTCAATTAAGCTAGATAGTTTTTATAAGAAATTATATAAGCAATGTCGTAAGATCAGAAACTGTAGAAATGAAAGGAACACATGGGTACATATAATTGAAAAGTTTCAAAAGAAATTCCTAACAAAGGCAACACTTTAGTTCATTGAGCAGGAAAAAAAAATCACCCGACAAAGTAGACTTGATCCATTAGATTAAACTCCTCCAACGCCATGACACCACTTCAAAAATCAGGATATGCGTTCAAATCAACTAGGTTGTCTTCATGATTAGAACTTGAGGGATTTTGCGTGTTCGATGATTCCACGTACTTAAATCTTGAAGGATCTCTTGTTGTAGAAGTTATTCCTCTTTTCTTTTTGGCCTTTGGAGGTCTTCCCCTCGGTCGTTGAATCACCGGCTCAAATAATATATCTTGTTCATTCACCATCTTAGTAATCACAGAGATAGCAAATTCTTTCTTGTGTAGAGGCCATACTTGATACTTGGAACGCAACTCATCAAGCAGTGTAACAAATTTGTTGGCGTCGTCATCGTGTGAATCATCTTCTAGAATTAGAGATAACGTATCAATTCTCCAATGTGAATATACAAGGTCCAATGAAAGCACATTCCCTTTCATATGTTTAATCTTATGAGCACATGGAAGACCTATGGTTGCCATAAAATGTCCCGTACATGAAGTCATTTTACCTATAAAAAATATGTTGGTTACAGTGATGTTTAAAACCATGTAAAATGTAAAAGTATAATAGCTGCACATATTACCATCTTTTGCTTTCATATACTGCTTATGAATATCCTTCAACGCAAATAGAGATAGATTGGACAAGAGTTCTCTAAAAATAGGCGTATTGCAATTGTGAGGAACTTTAATTCTCTCACTTTCTAGTCTTAATTTAATCTCATTGAATTCATGCTCAGTTGCAAGACACAATTTCTTTTTCACTTGCTGGAAATCACCAGTCGAAACGTTTAAGTATTTTTTGAGTTTGGCATGAGCGCCTTCAGCTCTTGAGGATGCACGATTACCAAAATGTAAGTACTTTTTCGTCCATGTACTAACAAAATTTTCTTTCCAAGGAAACCAATTCTTCTTTATGTACTCAAGTGCATCTTTCTTCCCTTTATAAAACAACTCGAAATCAGCCCAATTCTTGTTAAATAGAGCTTTCGTTGTTTAATATGCCACAACATTCCAGGTTGACATAAATATATCAAAGTCTTCAGCATGTTCAAAGTATGTTTTTCAATTTGAAAACACATTCTTTTGAATATGCCAAACACACAAAAGACTAGTTGTAGTAGGAAACACCTTCTTTATGCCATTCATTAGTGTTCCCTATCCGTTATAATCACCGAAGGTTGGTTACTATGTGTAACATCCGTTTCCCGGATACAAATAGGCCCCACCCTAGATGAAATTGACTAATGCTTAACGTGATTGGCTAGTCAACGAATTGTTAAGTTTTGTAGATAAATATTAATGTGTATGTCTAGAATCGAACTCGAGACCACGGGATTGCACACATTACGTATGAAGAATTAATGGATAATAATTAATATATAAACCGTTATGTATTTAATTATTAAAACACAAAAAATAACGACTAACGGACGTTAAGTAGTTAACGAGAATTGACAAATGACCGTTAGGGAATAAGAGAAGGACTATAGATGAAATTAGAGGAACAAGAAGCTTCCAGAATCCCTTGGGGACTCCTTGGCCGATCGGCATGGGCTTGGTATACCCAAACCATTGCCAACTTGTTCTCCAAGATTGTCATTCTATAAATATAAGACCTAGGGTTATTGTTTCATTAACTCTTGTACTCTTGCTATAACCCTAAACTCTTTTCCTTCTTCTTTCTTGCTAGGCCGATCGATCATAAACCCTTATAGGGTCGATCGACTTGATTTTTTTTAAGCAAAATTGTTTGGTTTATTTTGTGTTTACATTACTAGCATAAACATTAATTCGGTTATAGTACGTGTGTACAAGATTTTGGTATTAACTCATTATAGTTAATAATCTTGGATTGAGATACAAAACGGTAAGGGGTATCTCGTTAATCCATTCTTGATATTAAGAAAGAAGCTTTGAAGTTTGATTCTTGTTGTGCTAGAATCAAAAGGTACGTTCACTTTATTTTTCGGTTAATTCTTATGTGTTAAAATTAGATCCTACGCTTCCGCATATGTGTATGATAATTACTAGATTAATATATGAACTTGTCATGATTATTAAATTCTAACAGTGGCATCACGAGCCATTTTAATATGTAATTAAATTACCGAAACACATAAAAAAAATGAATCTTGGATTAGGTTTTATGTTACTCGCTTTTTTAGGTTTTAAAAAATCGAAACCCTAATTTTTTAGGGGGGGGGGGCCGTTGCCCTTTATAATTAAAAATTAGTTTTGTAGTTTTGAAACCCTAAAAATTGTAACATGTTTATGTGATTAAGTGCGTATCTTGTGACTTGTATTAATCCATGATGAAACATGCATGTTTATCATGGATTAGATTTGATTAATTGTTAAGTTGATTTACACATGTAATTATGATAGATCTAAAATTGGGGAAAACCTCAATTAGTTATATTAATGAATCTATTATGTGCTATTTGGTATATATTTACTAAGACTAACGCAATCGATACGTCGATGCATGTGGCTCACCTACCATTGTAGGTGATAGTCTTAGTTAAATATATGCATAATGAAACATAGAAAGATTATTAATAGGTTTTATCAACAAGTTTGCATGTGGCTACTTGATACATAAATTAATTGTTAAGATTATGTGTGCTTATTTAGTTATTTATTTTTATTAATTACTTGTTTTTTGTTTAAATTGTATGACACGTTGTAAGCAAAAAAGGGTAATTTTTGGAATAGAAAATAAATGGACTAAATAACTATGAAACTTGTTGTAATAAATTATAGATCTTGCAAAGTCTTGTGTGCCGATAGTGGTTCGCTTCGCACGGAAATTTGCTCCCAGGCGAGACTAGCAAGATTATAGTTTATTACATGTTTTTAAGACTTAAAGTCATAAACTTTTAATTGAGTGATGAGTTTTGTACAAATAGTGTGAACGGCTCACCAGTTTTGACAAACTATAAGAGGGGTATGATGCGTGGTTTTGCAACCTTACAACAGGTTTTACCTCTCGAGGGATCTCAAGAGGCTTACAACCCCACCAGGCAGTGTACCTGACCGATGTAGTATAGTGTAGTGGTAAGTACGGGGGATTGATCGTTCTCCACAGGGAATAGTGTTCGTTAGATATGAAAGACTACTCTAATAGGTCTAAGGGTTGAGGAAGATTCTTTTTTATGTTTTTATATTTTTATGAAAGCAAGTAAAATCTCGGGTTTGAAAGAGTGGGCGGAATTAGTTGCTAGTCAACTAACCCAAATTACTACGAATGCAAATAAAATAAATAACTGAAAATAAAAAGTTTGGTGAAAACTTATGTGTAGAGAAATGTGTTTACTTAGATTTCCTTACTCCCTAACTATCTTTTACCGGTTGATTAGTGTGTATTAGTTGCGTGGATGACGGGTGTATTCCTTAATACCAATCGTGGGGTGGCGTACGTACTTCCCCAACTCTACAAGCTCCTACTTCACTCCTATGTCGAGCCGGCTAGGAAGCTCCTAACATGGGATCACTAGAATTCGCTTGTGCATTAAATACAACCATAAAAACCTTTAGTACGCATTTGGTTCATGTTTTTTAAGACGTTCAAGCAAGTTACCGAATAGGAAGTTAGCCAGTTTTCTTAAGCCTAACATAGATAAACAATCATCCAATACAACTAATAACACACTAATAACCAATAATCAATAGCTAGGTTTCATTAGATCTAAGCAAACACAAGATAAATCTAGCCTAACATATTAACCAAAAGACAAGAACAAGATAGAATCAAACAACACATAGACATATTGAATGATTAATTGATAACTTATCTTTAATGTAACATGGAAGATCTCAAGGCAAAAAGCCTTGAAAAAGATGCTAAAATCGTCTTAGGGTTTTCTCCCAAAAATTCCACACTAAGTTCCACCCTAATGACAAAGAATTGCAAAACTATATATAGATTTTTACATCTGACGGCGTCTCGTTATGGAGTGTGACGCCGTCACCTCGCCGCTTTTAGGGTTCCCGGATGACCTTCTTGACGCCGTCCCTCTTTAGCTCTTCAAAATCCGTTCTGGCTTATCAAGGCTTGACGCCGTCAGACCTTGAACGTGACGCCGTCCCTCTTTGAATTAAGCCGTGACGCCCTTGATCAGGTTAAAGCG
This sequence comes from Artemisia tridentata subsp. tridentata, assembly GCA_021014915.2. NCBI lineage: Eukaryota > Viridiplantae > Streptophyta > Magnoliopsida > Asterales > Asteraceae > Artemisia > Artemisia tridentata. The sequence continues at coordinate 284,819,984 of CP139506.1, forward strand.
TGACGCCGTCAGAATTCACATGCAATTTTCACTGGCTTATCATGAGTAAATTTCACATCCACCTTTTCTTGCCAAGCCATGACACCGTCTGGAGTAAATCCTGACGCCGTTAAAGGTAACTTCCAGCACAATTTTGAGACTTTGTCGTTTTCTTCACTTTTATGCTCCAAAAACGTCCAAAATGCCTCCTTTTCCAGATTTCTCCTCAAAAGTACCTAAAATGACAAAAGGAACGATTTAGGGCAATATTTGATCAAATAAATACGATTTAGGGCTTAAATGACCCCTTAAAAGCGGTACACTTTTCGCTTCATCAAATACCCTTACACTTAAGATTTGCTTGTCCTCAAGCAAATGCGCTTTTATTCTAATCAAAATACAAGTTAGGGGTCATTTAATGCTAACATAAAAGTAATTACAACAAATAATCATTCCACTTCAATCATAATAAGCACGGAGATTATAAACTAGCACCTCACAAGTAGTGTTTAGATACTCACATCTCTCAAGTGTCATCAAAATAAATCTCATAAATGAAAACGGATAATATCTCTCACTACCTGTCATAGCAAATAGATTACCATAGGCTTGGGAAAGGATCGAAAACCTCCTCCACTAGGCGTAAGCACCAAAGATAAACTATCAAAGAGGGCTTTTAAACGGGTTATAACGTTAGGTGTAGGGAAAAGGAAAACACGGTTTTGTTGGATAAGGGATATTTTACTGGTGGCGAGTTAAAGATCTTGATCAATTACATGTACTATACAATGTTGCTAAGCCAAGACTCGACTCAATCTTAAGCTAATGAAAGAAAATAACAAAAACATAAAACAAACATAAAATGAAACGGGATGGTAGTCCGTATGTTTTTTCTCTTTTTCTTTTTCTCATTTTTTTTTTTTTTTTTTTTTTTTTTTTTTTTTTTTTTTTTTTTTTTTTTTTTTTTGCATACACTTTTGCCCTACCATCCAAAATAATACATCATAGGGGCATTGCATTCCCCTTACACTTGAACTTTTACATAACTTTACAAATAACTATTCTAATGACTCGAATTAAGATAATTAAAACACTTGGAGTACTTTTAAAACATTTAGCACATATGGGGGTAAATGATGTTCTTCCCCATTACTCCATTACACTAGTACTTTACCCATGAGTCCCAATCGTCCCAAAACAATATGTACAAGGATATGACTCGACTTAGCAACCATGTAATCAACTAGATAATTAACTTAGGGTTTAAACAAATGTTGTAACAATAATGCACTAAAAATGAGTGCATACAAGGTAGGCTAAGGCGATTTGGGTGTACATTTAAGTGGGGTGTAAACAAATTCTTCCTTTAAGTAAAATGCTTAAAGGTCGAAACGAAAAGATAGGCTCTGAGGGTGTACTAGGGGTATCGTGTACTAAAAATGAGTACAACGCAAAGGGTGTGGGAGAATTACTTGACCAATGTAGCCAATGTAATTATAACAAAAACACAGGTGTAAAACAATGGGTTAATCCTAATGCCTCTTATCACGTAGTAAATCTAACTACACGAATGTAGTCTCACTTGTGGCCTCGGAATGGTCCTAACGCAAGTTCTAGAATCTAAGTGCTACCGGTACACACATCATAGCATAAATGCTTTTCCTACCAATTCTAGGGGCGAACCTCACATATTTGGGGGTGGAAAATTTTTTAGTGGTACGGTTTTTTGTGCTAGTCATATAACTCCTATCCGTGAGACGCTCATTAAGATCAAAGTTTCACTCCTATACGTTGTAAAAAATTTTAAATTTGGCACTAAAATTACCCTAACAGGTATTTCTCTCAGTTTTATTACACATCTACTATCAAACAAACAAAAATCAAGCGTAATTGTATTCTCTAAAAATCGTACTTTTACCCTCCCCTTACACTTAAGATGAACATTGTCCCCAATGTTCAAATAACAAATGTAAAAGCATAAAGTAAAAGAATGAAATCAAATACTCCCCTGATTCGCTCGGTGGATAATGAAGTTACACGGTTAAATCTTCTTCCAAGGTAATGTAGAAGCCCCATGACTAATGCATCGCCATAAGCTTGATCCAAAAACATTTCCTTGTCCAAAATAACCTGTTAAACCTGAGAAAACAAACACGAAAACCTGCATAACATCGGCGGGATAAATCTATATATAAGGATATAATGCTTGTGGAATGATAATTTTGCAGATTCCTGGAGATTATAAGTTGGAGATTTTAATAAAAACTTTTATGAAAACAAAACTTTCAAAAATTTCTGAAAATTAAATCTGACGCCGTCAGGTTGTAACTCCTGACGCCGTCAGAAATGACCTGACAAAAATTCTATGTTAAGTTTCCGGAAAATTTCTGGAAAAACCTTTACCTTACTTCCTGGAAATCCTGCAAAACATCACTATGACTCGATACAAGCATTTGACTCAAACAAATACTAATATGCATGTTAATTTATTATTATTACGATTCATGTTCATTTGTGTTCTAATAAACCGATTTAGATTTCCCTTACACTTAACTTTTGCAAAATACCTTTATATGTAGTTAAGACGAAGTTAAAAACCAAATAAAGCATTTTCACAATTTAGTTTTGAACATGAATCAATAATAATAAAATTTAAACACACATACGGAAGCAAATAAAAACAAACAAGCAAATAAACAAACACAAAAAGCAAATAAAGATTGGGTTGCCTCCCAAGAAGCGCTTTTCTTTATTAACGAGTCTTGTAGCTAGACTCAAAGTCACGTACATTACGTGACTCCATCATTGGTCACGGTTCCTAGGCCATTCTCCTTTGATTCTCTATCAGAATTACTTTCATAGTGAAGGTATTTCGGGTCCTCGAGATCAAAGGGATTGTTTCGGTATTTAGAACTAAGCTCCTTATCATGCTTAAAGAATCCACTTGACAGGTCAAAAGTGTCCTTACACCCCCTTCTCACATCATCATCACACAACACGAGTTGGGAACTTAACCTATCGAGCCCGTCATAATCAATCTCCTTGAATTCTCTCATCTTGTAAGGCGTTTGGTATGAGATTTCCCTAATCCCATCGGTGAAAGTCATGATCCCATTGAGCTCGTCCACAACCAAGCTTGTGGCCTTGCAAAAAGGTGCCCCAAAAACAACTTGTGATAACCCGGGATCGATGTACTTTTCGATATTATCGACGATTGCGAAGCTCATAGTGAATGTCATGTTTCCTACAAACACCTGTACATCATCATCTATGCCAATGTCGTCCTTCCCTTTATGAATCATCCCCCATCTGCAAATATTGTTATAATGAAACAGGGACATCACATTTTTGGGTAAACATGTGTCGATGTAAACATTAAAAAAATGCTTGTGACCAATCATGCAAGGTATCTTGAGATTATTCGGATCATATCGCTTAATTCGGCCAGGCCTCCTACCGCATAGTCCCCACGTGTTGCCACATGCTGATGGTTGATACTCATACACTTCTTCACAGCCATCCCGAAAAATCACTTTCCTGACACCATCGGTAAATAATGCACTCCTATCACCCTCATCGAGTATCACTCCCGTTGCTTTTATGAATGGTTTGCCTAGAACAAGGCCAGTTAAGGATGGACTGATGATAGAGTTCATGTTATTAATTACAGTTAACTCGATATGAAAGAGGAACTTTTCTATCACAATTGGTACCCTCCTTATTACCCCGATGATATTAGACCCTTCATATTTGACTTGTTCGGTGAAGGCTTCGTTATATAGAGAGAGGGATATTGCGCTCATAGAAGAGTTGGGGTTTATGTAGGCATCTTTTATAAACTTTTTCCTAGTGGTGCAAGATATCTTAAAGACCCTAGGAGCGCCATCCTCTATTCTCTCTCTCCGAATCCCATAGGCAACCTTGTTGTGCCCCTCTCAAGTTCCTCTACCAGGGGGTGGTCTAGCAGTCCTGGGAGCCCATGAGGCATTTCGGATTTCTCTTCCGAGCCCTCCTCATCACTCACCTCTCTTGTACTCGAGTTCTTTGGTGAGTCTAGATAGTCGTCGGGCGCCTCGGGTTTCTTTTCGGGAACTTCACCCTCCATTTCATTGTCCACATTCTTGGTTGTTTGTTGGTCCGAATTTGGTTTAGGAACAGGTATTGTTGTAATGGTGTTCACGAAGTGGAGAGGTTTCGAAGGGGTATGAGTATCTCCTGTTTTTTTTTCGTTTTGTGATATGTATTTGAAGAGTTTACTAGGGTGCTTGATTTTTACAGGAGGGGGTGTTTGGTGAGTCACCGTAACAGATTTGATCTCATTAACTCGTGCCAACTCACAAGTTGACCTGCCAGCAAGGCGATCATTGATAACCTTTAACAGGTTATCAACCTTGTTGTTCATATCAACTTGCTGTTGTCTGAATTGATTCTCAAGTTTGGAGAGCTGTGTTTCTTGAGAGAGAATGAATTTTTGCAGTGATTCCTCGCGATTTTGTTGTTTATGCGTGTGTCGCTGAGGATAATGTTCAGACCAGGTGAGCGGGGTAGAGTCATTGAATGATACGCTACGAGTTTGGTTCCAACTAAAATTTGGCTTATTCTTCCATGCCTCATACCCATCTTCGGAATTTTTGGGCCCATAATTAGTAGTGAGCCACTTATCTCCCGCCTTATCGATTCGCGAGGATGCGAATTCTTTGAAAGCCTGTTTGGGGAGTTCCATGCAATCATGAGTGTCGTGGGGACCACTACATAATTTACACGAAGAAGTGATTTTGTTCACTTGGCTTGAAGGTTTAGGAGCCTCGTAGGATTTCATGAGAAACTTGACTTGGTCTTCAAGTTCTATGATCCTACGGTCGGAAGTGCTTGAATTGTTCGAAGGCAAAGATATTGCCTTGACCGTTTTATTCAAATCACGGGGATCACTCCAACTTTCGTTGTCATAAAGAGCAAGATCCTCTAGGAGAGCCCATGATTGTTCCGCACTTAGATCACGTAGCTTGCCACCGGCCGATTGGTCAATGGTTTGCCTTGTGGAGAGATTGATATGGTCATAGAAGATTTGGACTTGGAGCCAAAGTTCTATGCCATGGTGAGGGACTTTTTGGAGTAAGTCCTTGAATCGAGTCCATGCCTCGTAGAGAGTTTCGCCTTGACGTTGTTGGAACATCAAGATATCATTCCTTAGCTTGGTAGTTCTTCCCGGTGAGAAAAACTGAGCAAGGAAACGAGTGGTGAGATCATCCCAAGAGGTGATGGATCCTGCGGGTTTACGTTCTAGCCATTGACTAGCTTGGTCCCGCAGAGAGAATTGGAAGAGACGCAATCGGGTCGTCTCTCGAGTGGCAACATCAAGGTCTATAGAATCAACGATTTTAAGAAAGTCCTTGAGATGTTGATTAGGATCTTCGGAACGAAGTCCATGGAATGCGCATCCGCTTTGCACCAACCGGATGGTGTCGGATCGCAAGGGTGTGACATTGGCTCCTTGAGTGAGCTCAATGGTGTTTCGATAGCCATGGTGGCTAGGACGGGAGTACTCTCCTAAAGTACGGGCTCTAGGAGGTGGTGGTTGTTGTGGTGGTGGGTTGTTGGGATTAAGGATATTACCATCTTCCATGATGTCTAATGGTAATGGTTACGAACAAAGAAACGAAGAAAAAAGATAGACTAAAGAAAACCTAGAAAAATAAAATAAAAATCTCACTAGAAAGGAATCTAGTGAGTAGACCTATAAAATAAAAATTCAACCTAAACAATAACTATTCCCCGGCAGCGGCGCCAAAAACTTGATGCGTGGTTTTGCAACCTTACAACAGGTTTTACCTCTCGAGGGATCTCAAGAGGCTTACAACCCCACCAGGCAGTGTACCTGACCGATGTAGTATAGTGTAGTGGTAAGTACGGGGGATTGATCGTTCTCCACAGGGAATAGTGTTCGTTAGATATGAAAGACTACTCTAATAGGTCTAAGGGTTGAGGAAGATTATTTTTTATGTTTTTATATTTTTATGAAAGCAAGTAAAATCTCGGGTTTGAAAGAGTGGGCGGAATTAGTTGCTAGTCAACTAACCCAAATTACTACGAATGCAAATAAAATAAATAACTGAAAATAAAAAGTTTGGTGAAAACTTATGTGTAGAGAAATGTGTTTACTTAGATTTCCTTACTCCCTAACTATCTTTTACCGGTTGATTAGTGTGTATTAGTTGCGTGGATGACGGGTGTATTCCTTAATACCAATCGTGGGGTGGCGTACGTACTTCCCCAACTCTACAAGCTCCTACTTCACTCCTATGTCGAGCCGGCTAGGAAGCTCCTAACATGGGATCACTAGAATTCGCTTGTGCATTAAATACAACCATAAAAACCTTTAGTACGCATTTGGTTCATGTTTCTTAAGACGTTCAAGCAAGTTACCGAATAGGAAGTTAGCCAGTTTTCTTAAGCCTAACATAGATAAACAATCATCCAATACAACTAATAACACACTAATAACCAATAATCAATAGCTAGGTTTCATTAGATCTAAGCAAACACAAGATAAATCTAGCCTAACATATTAACCAAAAGACAAGAATAAGATAGAATCAAACAACACATAGACATATTGAATGATTAATTGATAACTTATCTTTAATGTAACATGGAAGATCTCAAGGCAAAAAGCCTTGAAAAAGATGCTAAAATCGTCTTAGGGTTTTCTCCCAAAAATTCCACACTAAGTTCCACCCTAATGACAAAGAATTGCAAAACTATATATAGATTTTTACATCTGACGGCGTCTCGTTATGGAGTGTGACGCCGTCACCTCGCCGCTTTTAGGGTTCCCGGATGACCTTCTTGACGCCGTCCCTCTTTAGCTCTTCAAAATCCGTTCTGGCTTATCAAGTCTTGACGCCGTCAGACCTTGAACGTGACGCCGTCCCTCTTTGAATTAAGCCGTGACGCCCTTGATCAGGTTAAAGTGTGACGCCGTCAGAATTCACATGCAATTTTCACTGGCTTATCATGAGTAAATTTCACATCCACCTTTTCTTGCCAAGCCATGACGCCGTCTGGAGTAAATCCTGACGCCGTCAAAGGTAACTTCCAGCACAATTTTGAGACTTTGTCGTTTTCTTCACTTTTATGCTCCAATAACGTCCAAAATGCCTCCTTTTCCAGATTTCTCCTCAAAAGTACCTAAAATGACAAAAGGAACGATTTAGGGCAATATTTGATCAAATAAATACGATTTAGGGCTTAAATGACCCCTTAAAAGCGGTACACTTTTCGCTTCATCAGGGTATAAGGAGGATTGACATTAAATTGTCAAACCGAAAGAGACGCGTTTTTAATTGGCATTTAGTGCTGACTTTTGTCTCTCCGCTCCTTTGTGCGTCTAATTAGAGCTACCAAATAAGCTATTTTATGTACAAAATCATCTTAAGGGTGAATTGACCTCAATTCCACGTGCCACTTTGTGGTAATTACCCGAATAACTTGGGTCTTTTGACTCATGCAGCAGTAGGATATAGTGGGCGATAATTGTAGGTAATTCTTTGATTGGTGAACCCAATACCTCAATTAAAACTTTGTTGATTTAAATCTTAGCCGAAAATTGGTAAATAAAACCATTTTGAAAACTTATGATACGAAGATGTGTACATGCTTCTTCGTACATATTTTGATTGACACATCAAAATTAGTACCCTAAAATTTAAGTTCATTCCATCTAATTATAAGAACCACTTGAAGTTATTATTTAGCCTAAGTGAGACTTTACCTTGATTTTAATGACAAGGTAAATTTCCATTATGCGTGAGACCAGTAATGGAGAATTTGCAGTTTCTAAATTAGACGACTTAATTAAGTTGTTAGTGAGACCTAGAAACTTAAGGCATGAGATGGGATGAAACATGCTTACTTTGCAAATTGTATTTGACAAATGTAAATCCCATAATGATCTAGGAGTCGAAAATTGTTTGCCGATTATTGTTCGACAAATTACCATATTTTGTACTTTCACTACTAGCAAATCAACTGATGTAGTGAAACTATGAAAATTTGGATCCTAGTTTTCAAGAAGATTAAATGGTTATATGAAAATTTCCTGGGTATTTTCTTTTCTTGAAAAGTTGTATTATCAGAATACTAATATTTGACCTTTTTCTGTAGAAATGGCTCAACCCGATACTGTTGTACCAAGTTCTGCTTTCAAAAACCACTTTGAAAGGGAAAAATTGACTGGCCTAAATTTCAATGACTAGTATAGGTCACTTAGGATTGTCTTGAGAGTGTCCGACAAGCTGGAATACTTGAATAAGCCTTGCCCTCTTGAACCAGATGCTACTGAATCCGAGGATGTCAGAGAAGCCTGGAAATTGGAGTACAAAAAGCACAATGAAGTTGCGTGCTTGATGCTTGGAAGTATGGCTCCTAAATTGCAAAAGCAGTTTGAGAACAATTTTCCTTATGATATGCTTCAAGAACTCCAAAAGACTTATGAGATGCCACCTGCAGTTGAATTGTATGATTTGATCGATGCATTACATAGCTGCAAGCAGGGGGAAGGTAAACCTGTTAGTGATCATGTGTTGGAAATGAAGAGTTACATGGACCAACTACATCAGATCAACTACGTCTACCCAGAGAATGTATGTGTGAACCTAATCAAGAGATTCTTGAACAAGGATTTTAAAGGTTCTTGACCGGATCTACACACACTCCTTGTGTTAGATGTGATACGAAGAATTATACTTAGTCTAGCACGCGGAATTTACTAGCTAGCACTTAGAAGACCTTGTGTGTTTTGTATGAAATGAATAAACAAAGAACACAGAATAGATAACTTCCAACGATTCAATATTATTAGCAAATAATACGAGTGATCTTCCTATCACTAGGGTTTACAACCTTGAATCTTAATAATACATATAAACTCACACCTCTTTCTATCGTCTATTGTGTATCTTAAACCTTAACCTAGGCAATCCTTTTATAGACTAAGGATTCCTGTACAAGATAACTATCAATCTATTCTTATACGATATACACAATATATTTTCCATAATTATCTACTTTACATAAATCATAACCAGTCTTAACTTCTTCACTCAGCAGTCTTAACTGCTCTTGTCTTCAATACTCCTTCAGCAGTCTTAACTTCTTCCTTCAACAGTTCTAACTGTTACCTCCAACAGTCTTAACTGCTTAAGCTTAATTCCTAACAATCCTCCCCTAAACTTATGATTTCTTCCCAATCATTAAGTTTCTTCAAATTAAGCTTCTTCTTCTTAATGCTGAAAATTCTTTCAAATACCCATCAAGCAAATCTCTTCGATCTAGCTTTTACTTCTTGTGCAAGGTTGAATATCTTCGTTACCAGCATATTAGCCATCTCAAACTCTTCATTAGCTTCCAGTTTAGTAAATACCAGCATAGTCAACACACCTGGTCTGAGTGGATAGTATTTTTCAACCAGCATATATATCTCTACTCTATCCTTTGTAGATACTCTGTGTACTCCACATGTACCAAATAACTTCCAAGAAATATCCTTGACTTGAGCTTGAAATCTCTAAATCGATTCTCCACCATCTGGTTCATACAATCTCTTCAATTGTACCCATAGTTCTTTGTCTTTATCTTCAACTGGATCAATATCTCTGAACTTCTCTTTTACTAAACTCCAAAGTTGATTTAGATCTTCTCTGTCAAATCCTTTAAGCAAATCTTCTAACAACTTATATCTTTCAGAAATATCTCCTAACCTGATAATCTTCCAACCCTTCATTCTACGATCAGTAAACACTTCCCAGTCAATTATTGGATGTTTGACCTGCAAAGGTTTAATGTGAGAATACTCTGGAATAATCACCATCATGCTTTTAATCTTCTCATCAGTTAATCCTTCTTCATCAGACTTTTGTTTCTTAGCAACTTCTGATTCCATAGATTCTGCTTTCCTCTTCTTACCTGTTTTGACATTTCTTCTTGGAGAATTCAAAATAGCATAAGTTTCACAGAATTCTTTTTCAATAACAGCATAAGACATTCCCTTGAAATCTTTCATTGAGTAATTTGCTGAGTTCTTTAGATAATGCTTCATATCCTCAACAAGTTCTCTCTTTGTAGGTAACTTAGTCTTGTACCCTGACTTATGGCTTTCTCTTATTCTATGAATCAGATCTTCCCACTTTGTAACTCCATTCTTCTTGAGTATAAATTCCTTAAGCTCCTCTGTCTTCTCATCTTCATTTAACTCTTGATCTCTAAGAACCATAGAAGCTTGTGCTCTTACCATCACATCAGAATCTAGAAAATATTGCAACTGATCATTGAACTCTTCTACATCAACTTCACTTGATCTTTTTCTTTCCATGAATTCAGATATATTCCTTATGTCATCAGCAGCTAATTTCCTTGCAAATTCTTCATCATGATCCATCTGGGCTTGTTTAGCTTCTTTTTCAGCTTCCTTATCAGCCAAATCTTCTTCTAACATTATCCTTGCAACCTCTGCATCATGAGCAATCTGTTCTTGAGTTTTTGGTTTCAACCTTTTAAGCCTTTCAAGTTCATGAACAGCAGCCACTTCTTCAGATGTCATAGGTTTCTTTCCTTTATTTGCTCTTCTCCTTTCATATTCTTGTTCAGCAGAAGTTTCTTCAGTTGGAACTGCTTGTTGTTCTGACTCAGCAGTTTGAACTGTTACTTGCTCTGTCTCTTGCTCTGTCTCAGCAGTTTGAACTGCTTCTTCATATGGAACTGCTTCAGCTGAATCTTCATGAATATTTCCGGAACCTGAACCTTTATCATAACCTTTTTCTTGTTCAGAACCTTCTTCATACCTCCCCTGAGATCCTGATCTATCCTTTTCTTCAAATTTCCTTCTTTACCAGATTTCCTCCCCTGTTTGGAAGAATTTTCATCATCCCCTCCAGAGCCATCTGAATCATCATCATCAGAAGAATCATCCAATACCACTCTTGCCCTTTTCTTTTGCAACTGTTCTTCAAGCTTCTTCACCCTTTTTGTTAGCTTTGTGTAAACTCTGGCAAATGTCTCTTTGTGAGCTTTGAATTCCTCCTTGGTTTGCTTTAGCTCCTTCTCCAAAGTGTCAACCTGAGCTACTAACTTGGTACATAAAGCCGTCAATTCAGTTTGTGAAGAACTACCCTCATCACTTCTAGCTGTATTACCTGCTATGAGAGGTGAATCTTTGGGCAAGGATTCAGTCACAACCCTAGTTAGACTAGGTTTAGACCTTCTCCTATAAGTGATGGGTGGTTGTTGGGTTGTTTCAAAGTCTTGAGTGGATGTGTGATGGGGATCAGTTGGAACTGCTGAACCTTCACCCAACTCAGTTTGAATCATTTGAGGAAATAATGGAAGTGGTTCCCCTTGAAAATGTTTATTAGCCATAGGCATATTTTGAAAGACCTTTGATTGTAGACTAGGCGTAGGAAAATTTTCAGTTGGTTCTCTAAGCAGGTTTTTTCTTTTTATTCAAAAGTGTTTGAACAAACCTAGGATACATTAAAAACTTTGTTTTACTGTCAACATTTGATGCCATACCCTCAAAAATATATTTTGACCAGTTAAAAACTCTGTTTGTAGACAAGCAAATGAGAGCAATAGCAATATTGCTACTGAATTGTTCCCAAGCAGTCTTTTTATTACTTAAAAATAATAGAAGAGTATGTATCAAAAATCTCCATTGGGGTGAAAAACATGCCTTTTGAAAAGTCAATTTATGTTCAGATGTATTATACCCCTTTTTTTCAAGTTCTTCCCAAATTTCAGTATTTAGCATGGTGTCGATACCATCTGAGTCATTTAATTTAAGATGTCTCCTAAGTATAGACTCGGTAACAACAAATTTAACGCCATCTACTTTAGTATGAATTTCTAAGTTTCCATCATCACGTGTCAAGATAGATGAATTCTGCCAGAACTGTGTGATGTGCGAAACATAAAGAGTAGGAGAAACAGTTAGAGCATACCTTATGTGAGAGTGGTTGAGAAAATCCACAACCTCATAAAATTTTGGCCCATCTCCTTGCTCTGTTCTCTCTAAAAACGCAACCTGGTTGTGACGCTTAGCAAAATCCAATCTTGCCATTCTTAGTAGAAAATGTTAGTTAACAGTCGTGAATAGTAATAATGATGAGTGAAAAGATAGAAGATGAAGGTAATATTGAGAGTTTATGGAGAGAGTTAGGGTTACAAGTTGACCGACTTAAGAAATATGGTAACTATTTATTTTAGTATAAGAATATAATAAAATAAAAGTTAAAAATATCTATAAGAGGATCCCTTGAAATCCGTAATTCAACCAGTAAAAATCTCAACAAACCGCCAACGGCTAGTTTTTACTCCAAAATTAATTACCGACACGTCAGTCATAACGGCTAGTTGAACCGTTCCAATATTTTGTACTACCCGTCTCAACTGTTGAAAATTTTTATTGAGCCGTCCCAACTTTTTGAAATAAGAATTTTAAAATAACATGGCTCACACATAGTTTTTAGCAAACTATCAGCTATCAACGGATTTGATATGTCTTTACCAATAGACGTTTGCTTTGGACTAGCCAACTCTTCACATTTAGATATGGTGAGCTGATAACCATACAATTTTTGGTAAATTGTCAACCATAAACGGATTTGATTAGTCTTTACCAGAAACTGTTTGCTCTGGACTAGTTGGTTCTTATGTGGATAAGACATGGTGAACCAATTACCATTTGTTGTATGCAAGAATCACATACTAATCTCCAGAACACCATTTAGTCCAAAACATCAAGCTTTCATAATCCCTTGGTGTTTATTCTCCAATCCTGCAATTGTTAGTCCAAAAACAAAGAATTCCAAATACAATCACATGACTAACAATGCATATAACAAGAAAAAAATTAATTTCCTTGTGGAACCCAAGCCAAATCAGACTTAGGCTTTCCTCTAGCATCAACATAATTTATTCTTTTCAAAACAGTCTTAGCACCATTGGGTTGAATTGGTCTCCATACCCAACATGCTGAAGCATTCACTCCATTTCCCATGTTTCCCTTAGCAGTGTTTTTATTCACACCAGTACCAATTACCCTGCTAGCAGTTGGAACTGCTGGCTTGGCAGTTGTTACCTTAGGTTTCCAAAATTGGTTTTTCACCACTGCTTTCTCATAAAAAGTTCTTTTACCAGTTGTGTATGATGGTTTAAAAACATTTATTGGATTTTGAACTGGTGGCCTTGGGTGAATTGGTCTCATAGGTCTGACAGTCAGAACTGTTGGTCTAGCAGTTGGAACTGCTGGTCTAGCAGTTGGAACTGCTCTAGGTCCAGACCTTAAAAGAACTGATCTAGGTATCATCCTATCATTCCTAAGAAAATATTGAGGTCTTGCAATGCTCAACCTATGATTTGTATATCTAGATACCCATTTATCACAATAATCTGCAAGATGATCAAAACTACCACAAGAGTAACAAGCTTTCCTATAGCAAACAAAATCCTTTCCTAATTGGTGGGATTTGAGGTTATTCCAATTCCTCTGGTTACCTCTTGGCTTGTTTGTGGTGCTATACATCTCTGCATACCTAACTGTTGGTCTAAAAGGTTTGGCATTTGAACTAGGCCTAACAGTCTCAGGTTTAACCATCTTTGGAACTTTTGGTTCCTCCACTTTAGTACTAACAGACTTAACCACAGCCTGATCATCCTCATCCTCAGAAGTCCATTCCTCAATTATTGGAGCATCTGAGTCCTTAGGTGAGGACCTATCAGAAGATACCTTGTCCTCAGATAGTGATTTATCACTTGCACTAACAAACACAGTTTTATCAACTACATGCTTCTTAGGTTGAGGACCATAGTTAAGTTCAGGTAATTGAAATTCAGGCAGTCCTGTGTGTTCTAAGTCTATACCTTTAGGTGATGGAATTCCTCTATAAGGAGGTGGAACATACTTATATCCTAGGCCTGACTTGGCTTTATTTTGAATCTGACTCTCAATTATCTTTTTAACACCTTGTGATGTGTATTCAAGTGTGTCTACACTCATCTGTATGTTCTCCTTAGCCTTCTTAACCTGTTCTAGCTCATGTTTTAAAACAGTGATTTCATTCTCTCTAAACATTAAGTCTCTCTTAACAATAATCATATCATCAGAAAACTTAGACTCATTGTTTTGATAATGAATAATTTTCTCCTCTAACACAGCTAAAGCTCTCTTATGATTTGCTAAGCTAAAAGCAGTTTCTCTTAATTCTTTCCACTGACTCTCATATTTAGTTTTAAGTGTTTCTAATTCTTTTAAAGATTCACAAGATTTAGAACATTTTGAAACTTGTACCTCAGAATCAGAAAATGCCATGAGAGCAACCTTTGTAGATGCTTCTGCTTCTTCCTCTGCAATATAGCTCCAGTCAAATCCTAAGCCATCAATAGCAACCATGGCTTTCGAGCTTGAATCAGTAACCTCCACTACTCTTGACTTGTTTCCATATGCTCTACTCTTTCCATCTTGTTGACTTGGCAATCTACACTCCCTTGAGTAGTGACCTTTCTTGTGGCAATTGTAGCACTCAATCTTGGACTTGTCATATCCTGCAACATCATTACTGTTTATGACAATCTTCTTGCCAGTCTTCTTCAAGTATCTTCTAGCTCTCAAACTGAGGAGAGAGAGCTGCCACTTAATATCCATCTCTTCAATATCATCTTCATCAATCTCTTGAATATCTGAATGAGTCAACATACTTCCATTGTGCTGAGTAGTCAGGAAAGCACAATAAGTATCATCATTCAAAAGTCCACTAGTACTGCTTGAGGTGCTAGCAGTACCAAGATTTGCACTAGCAGTTCCAACTGCTCCAGCAACTTGCACTTCTTCATCTGGATTTGAGGAACTGGGAGTTGATACAAAGGCCAAATTCCCTGAGCTTGAGCTTAAACTTGATCTAGCAGACTTCTTAATCTCATGTTCAACAATCTTGAAGTTGCTATATAGATCCATTAAGCTCATGGAATCTATATCAGGCTTGTTTGTCCATACTACCACATGCATAGCCCATTCAGAAGGTAGACTTCTCAGAAACTTAGAGTTGAGATCTTCCTGAGGCATCTCAATCCCTAAAACAGCCAGTTGACTCACCAACTTTTGAAGCCTATTGAACATATGATCCAACGACTCATTGCTTGTTGCAGTAAAGTTCTCAAACTGATGCTTGAGAAGGGTCTTCTGGGTTTTCTTGGTGGCTTCATTCCCACCATATCTTGCAACAATAGCTTCAAAAAGAGATTTAGCACACTTGAACTTACTAAAGTTCAGCAACTGATCATTAGGAATGGTCATCAGAAGCAAACTTCTAGCTTTAAGATCATTCTTATATCTTGCCTTCTCTTCATTAGAAATTGGCTTTGTCTGCACTGTAGTCTCAGATTTACCTTCAACAACAGTTGTTGTTGTAACAGGGGTAAACGAGTTTCCATCTTCAATGATCTCCCATAGTGCATAGTCTTGCACTTGGAAAAACTGCTCAATTCGAAGTCTCCACATATCGAACTCATTAGGTTTAAGCATAGGAAGCTTAGCAGCAATGTTGGTTGTGGATGGTGTAGTTTCCATGTCCATCTTTGTTCTTCTCGGATCTTCTAAATCGATGTATCAGCAACCTGGCTTTGATACCACTTGACCGGATCTACAAACACTCCTTGTGTTAGATGTGATACGAAGAATTATACTTAGTCTAGCACGCGGAATTTACTAGCTAGCACTTAGAAGACCTTGTGTGTTTTGTATGAATTGAATAAACAAAGAACACAGAATAGATAACTTCCAACGATTCAGTATTATTAGCAAATAATACGAGTGATCTTCCTATCACTAGGGTTTACAACCTTGAATCTTAATAATACGTATAAACTCACACCTCTTTCTATCGTCTATTGCGTATCTTAAACCTTAACCTAGGCAATCCTTTTATAGACTAAGGATTCCTGTACAAGATAACTATCAATCTATTCTTATACGATATACACAATATATTTTCCATAATTATCTACTTTACATAAATCATAACCAGTCTTAACTTCTTCACTCAGCAGTCTTAACTGCTCTTGTCTTCAATACTCCTTCAGCAGTCTTAACTTCTTCCTTCAACAGTTCTAACTGTTACCTCCAACAGTCTTAACTGCTTAAGCTTAATTCCTAACAGTTTTGTTCAAAACTATAACATGCATTGCGTGGGGAAGACAGTCACGGAATTGCTTGCAATGCTTGTGGATTATGAGAAGGGTTTACCAAACAAGGCACCTACTCCTCAGGCATTAGCTATACAAGGAGGTAGGATCCAAAAGCCAAAACCACAGGCGAATAAAAAGGGTAAGGGTAAGGTTGACAAGGGTAAACAAGTTATGGCCTATCAACCTATGCCCAAGAAAAACAACCCTAAGAAGAACAAGGTGAATCCTAACAAGAAGGATCAGGCTTGCCACCACTGCCATGAGATAGGACATTGGAAGCGGAACTGTTCACTCTATCTTAAGGAGTTGCATGTGAAGAAGTTGAAGGCTGAGGCTGGTAAACCCAGCACTTCAGGTGACTTTTTCATGATTGAATTATTTTCATTAACTCATAAAATAAATTCCTGGGTATACGATACTGGATGTGGTATTCATATTTGCAATACACTGCAGGGATTTAGAGTTGAAAGGAAACTGGCCTATGGAGAACAATATCTGCACGTAGGTAACGGAGCACATGCAGCTGTTGAAGCTATAGGAGTATTTAAATTAGTTTTGCCTTCGGGCTTAGTACTGTTTTTAAATAATTGTCATTATGCACCTACTATTGTTAGAGCTGTTGTTTCCTTTTCGTGTTTATTGGATATTGGTTTTAAACATACTGTTACGAGCAATGGAATTTCTATTTCTTTAAATAATGTTTTTTATTTTAATGCTATTGCTGTGAATGGTGTATTTGAAATTGATATGAATGAACCCAATAATTATAATTCAATGTATAGCATCAATAATAAGAGATCATGAATGTTTTGGATTCATCTTATCTTTGGCATTGTCGAATTGCTCATGTAGGCAAGACTCGTATGGAAAAGCTGCAACGTAATGGGCTTTTGCAAGATATCAATGATGAATCAATTGATAAATGCGAATCTTGTATATCTGGGAAGATGACAAAGAAACCTTTCAATAATCGTATGGAAAGGGCTTCTGATCTACTTGGTTTAATACATACTGATGTATGTGGAACACTTAGACATGTGTCAAAGAGAGGTGCTAGCTACTTCTTAACCTTTACTGATGATTTCAGCCATTATGGATATGTTTATTTACTTAAACATAAACATGAGGTATTTGAAACATTTAAGATTTTCAAAGCAGAAGTAGAAATGCAACTTGGAAAGAAGATTAAAGCTCTTCGATTTGACAGAGGTAGTGAATACCTAAGTCAATAGTTTAAAGATTATTTAGCTGAGAATGGAATTGTCCAGCATCTCACATCTCCATATACTCCACAACAAAATGGTGTATCTGAGAGTAGAAATCGTACATTGTTGGACATGGTGCGATTAATGTTTAATCTTACAACTCTTCCTTTATCCTTTTGGGATTATGCCTTAGAATATGCTATTCGCATTTTGAATATGGTTCCGACCAAGAAGGTTGATAAGAAACCTTATGAGTTATGGTTTGGAAAAACTCCTAACTTGTCTTATTTAAAGGTCTGGGGTTGCGAGGTGTTTGTTAAACGTGACACAGCAGATAAACTCCAACAGAGATCTGTAAAGTGTATCTTTGTAAGATACCCAAAGGAAACGATGGGTTACTACTTTTACTACCCACCTGAAAACAAAGTAATTGTTGCTAGGTATGGAGATTTTCTTGAAAAAGATCTCATATCTCAAGAATTCAGTGGGAAGATTTATGATCTGGAAGATGATCAAGAGGATACATTACCTTCTGAAAACACTAGCCAACTTCCTGTGGAACCTGAAAGTCTGGGTCCTCCACCTGAAGTTGTTCCCATTCGCAGATCTGCAAGGACTGTGAGAGCACCTGAACGTCTATGTCTTAACGTAGAAGTTGAGGAGACTATATTAGGGGATATTGGAGAACCTGCTAATTATAGAGCTGCCATGAATGATCCTGAAAAGGATAAATGGCAGATTGCTATGAATGGGGAAATGCAATCCATGAGAGATAATCAAGTCTGGATTGAAGTAGACCTTCCTCCCAATGCCAAGGTAGTTGGAAGTAAGTGGCTCTTCAAGAAGAAAACTGACATGGATGGCAATGTACACACCTATAAGGCCCATTTGGTAGCTAAAGGCTTTACTCAAACTTATGGTGTTGACTACGAGGATACCTTTTCTCCTGTAGCTGACATAAGGGCTATTAGAATTCTCATAGCCATAGCAGCGTACTATGATTATGAGATTTGGAAAATGGATGTCAAAACCGCCATCTTAAATGGTCGCCTAAATGAAGACATCTATATGGCGCAGCCTGAGGGGTTTGTGAATCCAGAATTTCCAAACCGTGTATACAAACTTCAAAGATCCATTTATGGATTGAAGCAAGCATCACGGCAATGGAATAAGAGATTTGATGAAGAAATCAAAAAGTTTGGGTTTACTCAGAATCTTAATGAGTCATGTATATATCACAAAGCTAGTGGGAGTGATGTTATTTCCCTAGTCCTATATGTTGATGACATACTAATCATGGGTAAAAATATTCCCAGATTGAAAGAGGTTAAAGCTTATCTTGGGAAATGTTTTTCCATGAAGGATTTAGGAGAAGCAGCATACATTCTGGAAATCAATATTTATAGAGATAGACCAAAGCGGTTGATTGGATTAAGCCAAAGAGCTTACATTGATAAAATATTGAAGAGATTCAATATACAAAATTCCAAAAAGGGATATTTGCCAATGCAAGAGAATCATGGCTTAAGTAGCAAAGCATGTGCTTCAACACCTGCAGAGGTGACAAACATAAAGAGAGTCCCTTATGCTTTGGCTGTGGGGTCTATTATGTATGCGGTGAGATACACAAGGCCTGATGTGGCGTTTGCTCAAAACATAACCAGTCGATATCAACAGAATCCAGGTGAACTCCACTGGACTGCTGTTAAACATATTCTCAAGTACTTGAGAGCTACAAGAGATATGTTTTTAGTATATGGGGGAAATCTAGAAGCAGAACTTGGTGTTACAGTTACTGCGATGCTTCCTGGAAATGTGATAAAGATGATACGAAGTCTCAGACGGGTTATGTCTTTGTCATTATTGGAGGAGCTGTGGATTGGAAGAGCAAGAGGCAGAGTACCATAGCGATGTCTGCAACAGAAAGTGAGTATATTGCTGCTTCAGAAGCTGCAATGGAAGCTGTCTGGATTAGGAAGTTCGTTTCAGGGCTTGGAGTTATGCTCTCAATCGAAAAACCTATAAAGATGTATTGTGAAAATTCAGCCGCAATTACATTTGCCAATGAACCTGGAATCATGAAGGGCACCAGACATTTCCTGATTAAATATCACTATGTTCGAGAACAAGTGGAGATAGGTGAAATCGAGTTACTCAAAGTTCACACAGATAATAACCTAGCTGATCCTTTAACGAAGGCTTTACCTGGTGGAAAGCTTTATCAACATGCTGAAAGCATAGGACTTCGTTTAGCTAGTAGTTTCATGCCCATCTATGATTAGTGTTTGGATAATGAGATGTTATGAACAATTATTATTTTAATGAAATAAAATACTTGTTATGTTTGATTGTCATTTTTCTTAATAATATATCCTATATTTGCATGTTTAATCCTTGAATATATTGATTATTCTAAATTGTCCGTTATCGATTAATGATATGGGAATATCATTAAATTAAGACAAATATGAGTATTGGTAAAATATACTTGAAAGTATATTGATGCGTTGACATGCCAATTTTACATGATATTCAATGAATTGAATATAGGACTTATCCCGACTTCATGAGTTTACTTTATGGATCTTGTCATCAAGTAAATCATGTATATATAGTTATCCTCAGACTTGAGATACCAGATAACTGTCATGGATGTAGTGCATTTCTGTAAAGCAATTTACCGCTATACGTTACTGGTAGCCATAAGGATTGTTTTCAGGAGTGTTGCAAAGTTCATGGGTTAGGCTCGTAGTCAAGAGAGAATTTGTTCCTTCAAATTTGTTTTGAAGTTTAATACTGCTGGGCCCCTCGTAGGGTTGACAAGATATTTGCGTGGCCACGCCCAAGATCTATCTGGAATACGTTCAGACGATTTGGTAATCTTGTTCAATCAGAAACAACGAGAAACAGAATGGTTAATAAAGAATGACTAAGATCCATATCTTTATTAACGTAGTATTAGTAACAAAAGGATAAGTATGATGATGAATCATCGAATGGTTTTTATAGAGACCAACCCTCGAGTTGTACTAGGGGCATTGGCGTGTTGCTAGACGCTAACCAATGTCATTACACTATTAATAGATGTCCAACTGGGAGCTGTTAAGTTTTGTGGACAAATATTAATGTGTATGTCTAGAATCGAACTCGAGACCACGGGATTGCACACATTACGTATGAAGAATTAATGGATAATAATTAATATATAAACCGTTATGTATTTAATTATTAAAACTCAAAAAATAACGACTAACGGACGTTAAGTAGTTAACGAGAATTGACTAACGACCGTTAGAAAATAAGAGAAGGACTATAGATGAAATTAGAGGAACAAGAAGCTTCCGGAATCCCTTGGGGACTCCTTGGCCGATCGGCATGGGCTTGGTATACCCAACCCATTGCCAACTTGTTCTCCAAGATTCTAAATCTATAAATACAAGACCTAGGGTTATTGTTCCATTAACTCTTGCAATCTTGCTATAACCCTAAACTCTTTTCCTTCTTCTTTCTTGCTAGGCCGATCAATCATAAACCCTTATAGGGTCGATCGACTTGATTTTTTATAAGCAAAATTGTTTGGTTTATTTTGTGTTTACATTACTAGCATAAATGATGCGTGGTTTTGCAACCTTACAACAGGTTTTACCTCTCGAGGGATCTCAAGAGGCTTACAACCCCACCAGGCAGTGTACCTGACCGATGTAGTATAGTGTAGTGGTAAGTACGGGGGATTGATCGTTCTCCACAGGGAATAGTGTTCGTTATGTATGAAAAACTACTCTAATAGGTCTAAGGGTGAGAGAAGATTCTTTTTGTATTTTTATATTTTTTTTGAAAGCAAGTAAAATCTCGGGTTTGAAAGAGTGGGCGGAATTAGTTGCTAATCAACTAACCCAAGTTACTACGAATGCAAATAAAATAAAATAACAGAAAATGAAAATGTGGTGAAACTTATATGGAGAGAAATGTGTTTACTTAGATTTCCTTACTCCATAACTATCTTTTACCGGTTGATTAGTGTGTATTAATTGCGTGGATGACGGGTGTATTCCTTAATACCAATCGTGGGGTGGCGTACGTACTTCCCCAACTCTATAAGCTCCTACTTCACTCCTATGTCGAGCCGGCTAAGAAGCTCCTAACATGGGATCACTAGAATTCGCTCATGCATTAAATACAACCATAAAAACCTTAGTACGCATTGGTTCATGTTTCTTAAGACGTTCAAGCAAGTTACCGTATAGGAAGTTAGCCAGTTTTCTTAAGCCTAACATCGATGAACAATCATCCAATACAATTAATAACACACTAATAACCAACAATCAATAGCTAGGTTTCATTAGATCTAAGCAAACACAAGATAAATCTAGCCTAGCATGTTAAACAAAAGACAAGAACAAGATAGAATCAAACAACACATAGACATATTGAATGATTAATTGATAACTTATCTTCAATGTAACATGGAAGATCTCAAGGCAAAAAGCCTTGAAAAAGCTGCTAAAATCGTCTTAGGGTTTCCTCCCAAAATTACACACAATAAGTTCCACACTAATGACAAAAAATTGCAAAACTATATATAGAGATTAAGGGCTGACGGCGTCACATTGTAGATCCTGACGCCGTCACCTCGCCGCTTTTAGGGTTCCCGGATGGCCTTCCTGACGCCGTCCCTCTTTAGACCTCCAAAATCCGTTCTGGCTTATCAAAGCTTGACGCCGTCAGAAATAAGCTTGACGCCGTCCCTCTTTAAATTAAGCCGTGACGACCTTGATCAGATTAAAGGGTGACGCCGTCAGATTTTTCATGCAAAATTCTCTGGCTTATCATGAGTAATTTTCATATCCACCTTTTTCTTGCCAAGCCATGACGCCGTCTGGGGAAATTCCTGACGCCGTCAAAGGTACTTTTTAGCCAATTTTGAGACTTTGTCGTTTTCTTCACTTATATGCTCCAAAAACGTCCAAAATGCTTCCTTTTCCAGATTTCTTCACCAAAGTACCTAAAATGACAAAAGGAACGATTTAGGGCAATATTTGATCAAATAAATACGATTTAGGGCTTAAATGACCCACTAAAAGCGGTACACTTTTCGCTTCATCAAATACCCTTACACTTGAGATTTGCTTGTCCTCAAGCAAATGCGCTTTTATTCTAATCAAAATACAAGTTAGGGGTCATTTAACACTAATATAAAAGTAATTACAACAAATAGTCGTTCCACTTTAATCATAATAAGCACGGAGATTATAGACTAGCACCTCACAAGTAGTGTTTAGATACTCACATCTCTCAGGTGTCATCAAAATAAATCTCATAAATGAAAACGGATAATATCTCTCACTACCTGTCATAGCAAATAGATTACCATATGCTTGAGAAAGGATCGAAAACCTCCTCCACTAGGCGTAAGCACCTAAGATAAACTATCAAAGAGGGCTTTTACATGGGTTATAACGTTAGGTGTAGGGAAAAGGAAAACACGGTTTTGTTGGATAAAGGATATTTTACTGGTTGCGAGTTAAAGATCTTGATCAATTACATGTACTATACAATGTTGCTAAGCCAAGACTCGACTCAATCTTAAGCTAAAAACAAAATAACAAAAACATAAAATAAACATAAAATGAAACGGGATGGTAGTCCGTATGTTTTTTCTATTTTTCTTTTTCTCATTTTTTTGTATTTTTCTTAATTTTTTTTTTTTTTTTTTTTTTTTTTTTTTGCATACACTTTTGCCCTACCATCCAAAATAGTACATCATAGGGGCGTTGCATTCTCCTTACACTTGAACTTTTACATAACTTTACAAATAACTATTCTAATGACTCGAATTAAGATAATCGAAACACTTGGAGTACTTTTAAAAATATTTAGCACATATGGGGGTAATAATGTTGTTCTTCCCCATTACTCCATTACACTAGTACTTTACCCATGAGTCCCAATCGTCCCAAAATAATATGTTCAAGGATATGACTCGACTTAGCAACCATGTAATCAATTAGATAATTAACTTGGGTTTTAAACAAATGTTGTCACAATAATGCACTAAAAATGAGTGCATACAAGGTAGGCTAAGGCGATTTGGGTGTACATTTTAGTGGGGTGTAACAAATTCTTCCTTTAAGTAAAATGCTTAAAGGTCGAAACGAAAAGATAGGCTCTGAGGGGTGTACTAGGGGTATCGTGTACTAAAAATGAGTACAACGCAAAGGGTGTGGGAGAATTACTTGACCAATGTAGCCAACGTAATTATAACAAAATCACAGGTGTAAAACAATGGGTTAATCCTAATGCCTCTTATCATGTAGTAAATCTAACTACACAAATGTAGTCTCACTTGTGGCCTCGGAATGGTCCTAACGCAAGTTCTAGAATCTAAGTGCTACCGGTACACACATCATAGCATAAATGCTTTTCCTACCAATTCTAGGGGCGAACCTCACACATTTGGGGGTGGAAAAATTTTTTAGTGGTACGGTTTTTGTGCTAGTCATATAACTCCTATCCGTGAGACGCTCATTAAGATCAAAGTTTCACTCCTAAATGTTGTAAAAAATTTTAAATTTGGCACTAAAATTACCCTAACAGGTGTTTATCTCAGTTTTATTACACATCTACTATTAAACAAACAAAAATCAAGCGCAATTGTATTCTCTAAAGTATCGTGCTTTTACCCCCCCCCCTTACACTTAAGATGAACATTGTCCCCAATGTTCAAATAACAAGATGTAAAAGCATAAAGTAAAAGAATGAAATCAAATACTCCCCTGATTCGCTTGGTGGATAATGAAGTAACATGGTTAGATCTTCTTCCAAAGTAATGTTGAAGCTCCATGACTAATGCATCACCAAAAGCTTGATCCAACAAACATTTCCTTGTCCAAAATAACCTGTTAAATCTGAGAAAACAAACACGAAAACCTGCATAACATCGGCGGGATAAACTCTATATAAGGATATAATGCTTGTGGAATGATAATTTTGCAGATTCCTGGAGATTATAAGTTATAGATTTAATAAAAACTTTTTATGAAAACAAAACTTTCAAAAATTTTCAGAAAATTAAACCTGATGCCGTCAGGTTGTAAATCTTGACGCCGTCAGAAATGATCTGACAGAATTCTCATGTTAAGTTTCCGGAAAATTTTTGGAAAAACCTATACCTTACTTCCTGGAAATCCTGCAAAACATCATTATGACTCGATACAAGCATTTGACTCAAACAAATACTAATATGTATGTTCATTTAATATTATTACGATTCATGTTCATTTGTTCTAATAAACCGGTTTGGATTTCCCTTACACTTAACTTTTGCAAAATACCTTTATATGTAGTTAAGACAAAGTTAAAAACAAGATAAAGCATTTTCACAAATTAGTTTTTGAACATGAATCAATAATAATAAAATTTAAACATACATACGGAAACAAATAAAATCAAACAAACAAATAAACACACAAAGCAAATAAAACTTGGGTTGCCTCCCAAGAAGCGCTTTTCTTTATTAACGAGTCTTGTAGCTAGACTCAAAGTCCTTCTATCTAGTGTCGCTTATGCTCACGTATCCGAGTGTGAGCCATCTAATTGTTGCCTCATCTTTCTTGTATTCCTCATTCAGCTCCAAACATCCATGATAGTATCTCTTGTTTTTCTCATGTGGATATTTGAGCCCCTTCCTCTTATCATTCTCACTTAACAAATCAAGAGGCACAAGTCTATTGCAAGATTCAATGGAGTAGTTCTTAAACCTAGGATGTGATCGGGGCATTTGGTAAACAAAGTCTTCATCCCCATCCGAGAATGTAATTAACCCGTCCACAAGTTTTTCGTCAAGGTTGGTCAATCTTTTGAAGGGTTCTCCAAAAATGACTTGGGTTAATTTGTTATCAATGAATTCTCCTAAGTTCTCCATAACCATAAAATCCACCAAATACACAAAACTTCCAACGAATACGTGTAGTGGCTTAATCCTAGCAACAATGTTATCTCCTTGATATTCTAGCTCATTTACCATGATTTTATTATAATTAGCGCGAGAGATAATGTTCATAGGCAAAGATGAGTTAAGATAAGCATAAAAATCATGATAACCAATCTTACACGGAAATTGCATGTTAAAGAGGCTATCCTTTTCGATCTTAGTCCTAGGGTCAACATACTTAAAGGGATCAATTTCCTCTTTTCCCCATTCCTCGTTAACTACTTCTCCATTACCGGCATCCTCATCGGAGTCTGAGTAGTAAAACGGACTAACATAGTCATTCTCATGATCAGACTCCTCCATCTCAGAATTGTTACCAAAGTGGTGGTCGGGTGAAAGGTTGTTGTTTTCTATGATGGGAGCGGGAACGGGTAGTTGGAAATTTGCACGGCGGAAAATACGAATAACAGGGATCAAACGATCACTATTACTCATGAGATAGGTGGAAGGTGTCACAAACAAAAGTACAAAGAAATAAGATAGACTAAAGAAAACCTAGAAAAATAAAATAAAAATCTCACTAGAAAGGAATCTAGTGAGTAGACCTATAAAATAAAAAATTCAACCTAAACAATAACTATTCCCCGGCAGCGGCGCCAAAAACTTGATGCGTGGTTTTGCAACCTTACAACAGGTTTTACCTCTCGAGGGATCTCAAGAGGCTTACAACCCCACCAGGCAGTGTACCTGACCGATGTAGTATAGTGTAGTGGTAAGTACGGGGGATTGATCGTTCTCCACAGGGAATAGTGTTCGTTAGGTATGAAAAACTACTCTAATAGGTCTAAGGGTGAGAGAAGATTCTTTTTGTATTTTTATATTTTTTTTGAAAGCAAGTAAAATCTCGGGTTTGAAAGAGTGGGCGGAATTAGTTGCTAATCAACTAACCCAAGTTACTACGAATGCAAATAAAATAAAATAACAGAAAATGAAAATGTGGTGAAACTTATATGGAGAGAAATGTGTTTACTTAGATTTCCTTACTCCCTAACTATCTTTTACCGGTTGATTAGTGTGTATTAATTGCGTGGATGACGGGTGTATTCCTTAATACCAATCGTGGGGTGGCGTACGTACTTCCCCAACTCTATAAGATCCTACTTCACTCCTATGTCGAGCCGGCTAAGAAGCTCCTAACATGGGATCACTAGAATTCGCTCATGCATTAAATACAACCATAAAAACCTTAGTACGCATTGGTTCATGTTTCTTAAGACGTTCAAGCAAGTTACCGTATAGGAAGTTAGCCAGTTTTCTTAAGCCTAACATCGATGAACAATCATCCAATACAATTAATAACACACTAATAACCAACAATCAATAGCTAGGTTTCATTAGATCTAAGCAAACACAAGATAAATCTAGCCTAGCATGTTAAACAAAAGACAAGAACAAGATAGAATCAAACAACACATAGACATATTGAATGATTAATTGATAACTTATCTTCAATGTAACATGGAAGATCTCAAGGCAAAAAGCCTTGAAAAAGCTGCTAAATCGTCTTAGGGTTTCCTCCCAAAATTACACACAATAAGTTCCACACTAATGACAAAAAATTGCAAAACTATATATAGAGATTAAGGGCTGACGGCGTCACATTGTAGATCCTGACGCCGTCACCTCGCCGCTTTTAGGGTTCCCGGATGGCCTTCCTGACGCCGTCCCTCTTTAGACCTCCAAAATCCGTTCTGGCTTATCAAAGCTCGACGCCGTCAGAAATAAGCTTGACGTCGTCCCTCTTTAAATTAAGCCGTGACGACCTTGATCAGATTAAAGGGTGACGCCGTCAGATTTTTCATGCAAAATTCTCTGGCTTATCATGAGTAATTTTCATATCCACCTTTTTCTTGCCAAGCCATGACGCCGTCTGGGGAAATTCCTGACGCCGTCAAAGGTACTTTTTAGCCGATTTTGAGACTTTGTCGTTTTCTTCACTTATATGCTCCAAAAACGTCCAAAATGCTTCCTTTTCCAGATTTCTTCTCCAAAGTACCTAAAATGACAAAAGGAACGATTTAGGGCAATATTTGATCAAATAAATACGATTTAGGGCTTAAATGACCCCCTAAAAGCGGTACACTTTTCGCTTCATCAAATACCCTTACACTTGAGATTTGCTTGTCCTCAAGCAAATGCGCTTTTATTCTAATCAAAATACAAGTTAGGGGTCATTTAACACTAATATAAAAGTAATTACAACAAATAGTCGTTCCACTTTAATCATAATAAGCACGGAGATTATAGACTAGCACCTCACAAGTAGTGTTTAGATACTCACATCTCTCAGGTGTCATCAAAATAAATCTCATAAATGAAAACGGATAATATCTCTCACTACCTGTCATAGCAAATAGATTACCATATGCTTGAGAAAGGATCGAAAACCTCCTCCACTAGGCGTAAGCACCTAAGATAAACTATCAAAGAGGGCTTTTACATGGGTTATAACGTTAGGTGTAGGGAAAAGGAAAACACGGTTTTGTTGGATAAAGGATATTTTACTGGTGGCGAGTTAAAGATCTTGATCAATTACATGTACTATACAATGTTGCTAAGCCAAGACTCGACTCAATCTTAAGCTAAAAACAAAATAACAAAAACATAAAATAAACATAAAATGAAACGGGATGGTAGTCCGTATGTTTTTTCTATTTTTCTTTTTCTCATTTTTTTGTATTTTTCTTAATTTTTTTTTTTTTTTTTTTTTTTTTTTTGCATACACTTTTGCCCTACCATCCAAAATAATACATCATAGGGGCGTTGCATTCTCCTTACACTTGAACTTTTACATAACTTTACAAATAACTATTCTAATGACTCGAATTAAGATAATCGAAACACTTGGAGTACTTTTAAAAATATTTAGCACATATGGGGGTAATAATGTTGTTCTTCCCCATTACTCCATTACACTAGTACTTTACCCATGAGTCCCAATCGTCCCAAAACAATATGTTCAAGGATATGACTCGACTTAGCAACCATGTAATCAATTAGATAATTAACTTGGGTTTTAAACAAATGTTGTCACAATAATGCACTAAAAATGAGTGCATACAAGGTAGGCTAAGGCGATTTGGGTGTACATTTTAGTGGGGTGTAACAAATTCTTCCTTTAAGTAAAATGCTTAAAGGTCGAAATGAAAAGATAGGCTCTGAGGGGTGTACTAGGGGTATCGTGTACTAAAAATGAGTACAACGCAAAGGGTGTGGGAGAATTACTTGACCAATGTAGCCAACGTAATTATAACAAAATCACAGGTGTAAAACAATGGGTTAATCCTAATGCCTCTTATCATGTAGTAAATCTAACTACACGAATGTAGTCTCACTTGTGGCCTCGGAATGGTCCTAACGCAAGTTCTAGAATCTAAGTGCTACCGGTACACACATCATAGCATAAATGCTTTTCCTACCAATTCTAGGGGCGAACCTCACATATTTGGGGGTGGAAAAAATTTTTAGTGCTACGGTTTTTGTGCTAGTCATATAACTCCTATCCGTGAGACGCTCATTAAGATCAAAGTTTCACTCCTAAATGTTGTAAAAAAATTTAAATTTGGCACTAAAATTAACCTAACAGGTGTTTATCTCAGTTTTATTACACATCTACTATTAAACAAACAAAAATCAAGCGCAATTGTATTCTCTAAAGTATCGTGCTTTTACCCCCTCTTACACTTAAGATGAACATTGTCCCCAATGTTCAAATAACAAGATGTAAAAGCATAAAGTAAAAGAATGAAATCCAATACTCCCCTGATTCGCTTGGTGGATAATGAAGTAAAATGGTTAGATCTTCTTCCAAAGTAATGTTGAAGCTCCATGACTAATGCATCACCAAAAGCTTGATCCAACAAACATTTCCTTGTCCAAAATAACCTGTTAAATCTGAGAAAACAAACACGAAAACCTGCATAACATCGGCGGGATAAACTCTATATAAGGATATAATGCTTGTGGAATGATAATTTTGCAGATTCCTGGAGATTATAAGTTATAGATTTAATAAAAACTTTTTATGAAAACAAAACTTTCAAAAATTTTCAGAAAATTAAACCTGACGCCGTCAGGTTGTAAATCCTGACGCCGTCAGAAATGATCTGACAGAATTCTCATGTTAAGTTTCCGGAAAAATTTTGGAAAAACCTATACCTTACTTCCTGGAAATCCTGCAAAACATCATTATGACTCGATACAAGCATTTGACTCAAACAAATACTAATATGTATGTTCATTTAATATTATTACGATTCATGTTCATTTGTTCTAATAAACCGGTTTGGATTTCCCTTACACTTAACTTTTGCAAAATACCTTTATATGTAGTTAAGACAAAGTTAAAAACAAGATAAAGCATTTTCACAAATTAGTTTTTGAACATGAATCAATAATAATAAAATTTAAACATACATACGGAAACAAATAAAATCAAACAAACAAATAAACACACAAAGCAAATAAAACTTGGGTTGCCTCCCAAGAAGCGCTTTTCTTTATTAACGAGTCTTGTAGCTAGACTCAAAGTCCTTCTATCTAGTGTCGCTTATGCTCACGTATCCGAGTGTGAGCCATCTAATTGTTGCCTCATCTTTCTTGTATTCCTCATTCAGCTCCAAACATCCATGATAGTATCTCTTGTTTTTCTCATGTGGATATTTGAGCCCCTTCCTCTTATCATTCTCACTTAACAAATCAAGAGGCACAAGTCTATTGCAAGATTCAATGGAGTAGTTCTTAAACCTAGGATGTGATCGGGGCATTTGGTAAACAAAGTCTTCATCCCCATCCGAGAATGTAATTAACCCGTCCACAAGTTTTTCGTCAAGGTTGGTCAATCTTTTGAAGGGTTCTCCAAAAATGACTTGGGTTAATTTGTTATCAATGAATTCTCCTAAGTTCTCCATAACCATAAAATCCACCAAATACACAAAACTTCCAACGAATACGTGTAGTGGCTTAATCCTAGCAACAATGTTATCTCCTTGATATTCTAGCTCATCTACCATGATTTTATTATAATTAGCGCGAGAGATAATGTTCATAGGCAAAGATGAGTTAAGATAAGCATAAAAATCATGATAACCAATCTTACACGGAAATTGCATGTTAAAGAGGCTATCCTTTTCGATCTTAGTCCTAGGGTCAACATACTTAAAGGGATCAATTTCCTCTTTTCCCCATTCCTCGTTAACTACTTCTCCATTACCGGCATCCTCATCGGAGTCTGAGTAGTAAAACGGACTAACATAGTCATTCTCATGATCAGACTCCTCCATCTCAGAATTGTTACCAAAGTGGTGGTCGGGTGAAAGGTTGTTGTTTTCTATGATGGGAGCGGGAACGGGTAGTTGGAAATTTGCACGGCGGAAAATACGAATAACAGGGATCAAACGATCACTATTACTCATGAGATAGGTGGAAGGTGTCACAAACAAAAGTACAAAGAAATAAGATAGACTAAAGAAAACCTAGAAAAATAAAATAAAAATCTCACTAGAAAGGAATCTAGTGAGTAGACCTATAAAATAAAAAATTCAACCTAAACAATAACTATTCCCCGGCAGCGGCGCCAAAAACTTGATGCGTGGTTTTGCAACCTTACAACAGGTTTTACCTCTCGAGGGATCTCAAGAGGCTTACAACCCCACCAGGCAGTGTACCTGACCGATGTAGTATAGTGTAGTGGTAAGTACGGGGGATTGATCGTTCTCCACAGGGAATAGTGTTCGTTAGGTATGAAAAACTACTCTAATAGGTCTAAGGGTGAGAGAAGATTCTTTTTGTATTTTTATATTTTTTTTGAAAGCAAGTAAAATCTCGGGTTTGAAAGAGTGGGCGGAATTAGTTGCTAATCAACTAACCCAAGTTACTACGAATGCAAATAAAATAAAATAACAGAAAATGAAAATGTGGTGAAACTTATATGGAGAGAAATGTGTTTACTTAGATTTCCTTACTCCCTAACTATCTTTTACCGGTTGATTAGTGTGTATTAATTGCGTGGATGACGGGTGTATTCCTTAATACCAATCGTGGGGTGGCGTACGTACTTCCCCAACTCTATAAGCTCCTACTTCACTCCTATGTCGAGCCGGCTAAGAAGCTCCTAACATGGGATCACTAGAATTCGCTCATGCATTAAATACAACCATAAAAACCTTAGTACGCATTGGTTCATGTTTCTTAAGACGTTCAAGCAAGTTACCGTATAGGAAGTTAGCCAGTTTTCTTAAGCCTAACATCGATGAACAATCATCCAATACAATTAATAACACACTAATAACCAACAATCAATAGCTAGGTTTCATTAGATCTAAGCAAACACAAGATAAATCTAGCCTAGCATGTTAAACAAAAGACAAGAACAAGATAGAATCAAACAACACATAGACATATTGAATGATTAATTGATAACTTATCTTCAATGTAACATGGAAGATCTCAAGGCAAAAAGCCTTGAAAAAGCTGCTAAATCGTCTTAGGGTTTCCTCCCAAAATTACACACAATAAGTTCCACACTAATGACAAAAAATTGCAAAACTATATATAGAGATTAAGGGCTGACGGCGTCACATTGTAGATCCTGACGCCGTCACCCTCGCCGCTTTTAGGGTTCCCGGATGGCCTTCCTGACGCCGTCCCTCTTTAGACCTCCAAAATCCGTTCTGGCTTATCAAAGCTCGACGCCGTCAGAAATAAGCTTGACGTCGTCCCTCTTTAAATTAAGCCGTGACGACCTTGATCAGATTAAAGGGTGACGCCGTCAGATTTTTCATGCAAAATTCTCTGGCTTATCATGAGTAATTTTCATATCCACCTTTTTCTTGCCAAGCCATGACGCCGTCTGGGGAAATTCCTGACGCCGTCAAAGGTACTTTTTAGCCGATTTTGAGACTTTGTCGTTTTCTTCACTTATATGCTCCAAAAACGTCCAAAATGCTTCCTTTTCCAGATTTCTTCTCCAAAGTACCTAAAATGACAAAAGGAACGATTTAGGGCAATATTTGATCAAATAAATACGATTTAGGGCTTAAATGACCCCCTAAAAGCGGTACACTTTTCGCTTCATCACTAGCATAAACATTAATTCGGTTATAGTACGTGTGTACAAGATTGTGGTATTAACTCATTATAGTTAATAATCTTGGATTGAGATACAAAACGGTAAGGGGTATCTTGTTAATCCATTCTTGATATTAAGAAAAGAGGTTTGAAGTTTGATTCTTGTTGTGCTAGAATCAAAAGGTACATTCACTTTATTTTTCGGTTAATTCTTATGTGTTAAAATTAGATCCTACGCTTCCGCATATGTGTATGATAATTACTAGATTAATATATGAACTTATCATGATTATTAAATTCTAACACGAATGTTGCGTTATAGTCAAACCCGATAGTCAAAGAATGTGTTATATGGTTATGGAAAGTATTATGTGGCACAACTAGAAGGGAAATAGACTTTAAGGGCAAATGTTGCCTAGTATCAAATGTGTTATAAGTTAGTTGTGGTCAAAGTAGAATGAATGGAACTTAAGGGACTAATTGTGCCAAGCTACCAAAGATGTATAAGTAAATATATTTGTGTGGAGAATTCTAGAGATCTCCATATCTTCCTAGAGTGTGTTTGTTGTCCGGTTTTGGTGAGGAGAAAAGGGAGGGAAAAAACTTAGATGGTGATGAATCCATGAAGGGTTTTGGATACCCTAATCCAAGGGTTAATTCTAGCACCAATCCATTACAAGTAAGTACTTCTATCTTGATGATTAATAAGGCTAGGGATTATGAGAAAAGTGGGAAGTCATCATATGATCAATGTGTGATCATATGATGATTTAGTAAGGAAGATGAGTATGTTTAATGGGTTATGTAAACCCTTGTTTATGATATTTATTATATGTCATTAGGTCTTGATAATTGTAAAGGATGATAATGATGGAGGATGGTGATGATGATGAGGATGATGCTTATGTTCATGTTAGACTTAGCTTTGGAAGCTAAGGTAAGTAACTTGGTTACTATATGCTTAATATGGAAGTTGTTATAGTATGTGATTATGAATGTTTGTGTTAAGAATGGTTATAGATGTTTAGAATATGTGATTAACCTAGAGACTTGATAAATGGGATGTTATAGAACTAGTCTTTGGATTATGGGAGAATTAAGGTATGTGTTGAATGCCTTATGTGTTTATGAATGTTATAGTTATGTGTTATAGTGATGTATTCATGATGCATATGTGATGATGGAAGTATTAATCATGTAACAGCCAATTACTTACTCAGCGAAAGCTTACAGTTATAGTTGATAATGTTTTGTAGGTTCTATGGCAATGCTTTGGCTTGGATTAATGAATGGATATGCGAAAGGTAAAAGGTTTGGTATGTGATAGGAGCTTAGTATAGAATACCGAGCTCAAGTCAATGTTGTACCGCCGAATTTCTAAAAATGTTTATATGTATGTTGTCGAGTGTCAAAGTTTATGTCTTTGTTGTTAAAGTTAATGTGACAAATGGTAAATTTCCCCTAATAATTAATTCATGACAGTTCATTATTTGTGACCAAATCACCTGACTAGACCATTATATGTTTATCACGGATAACAGACCTGCACATTGTGTCACCAGAAAATCTCACCAAAGAACAGTGAAATTTCCCCTAATAATTAATTCATGACAGTTCATTATTTGTGACCAAATCACCTGACTAGACCATTATATGTTTATCACGGATAACAGAGCTGCACATTCAAGTATTATGAAAACGTCCCTGAAAATACAATCTTCCATATTTAAAACGGTTCCGGGAAAGACCCGAGTTTGACTCAGTTTAACGAGACGCGGGTAAAATATACCACTCTTTAAAAAAACTTATCACTAAAAACTTAAAATAAAACACTCATCCACTCACACCCTTCCCAAAAATCTGCTTCTTCAACCCTAGGAACTCCCACCTTTTTGTCCGCCCACTTCCATCCCCAAAACCTCATTCGACCCATCCCTTTCCTCTTGTCACAGATAATATTTTCTTTTGACCTAGAAACCCTGCCATCATCACGAGTCTAGAAATCCACCCAAGTCAACCATAGGATAACCCAATTGAGGTCGAAGGAACACATGAAGGGAAAGTTTATCTCTCCCAAATCCGAAAGTCTCAATGGAGTTACTCTCCAAAATCATCCATTTAATCCGACTCTCCAAGGGGAAATCGAATCACAACTCAACAAAAACACACTAAGAATCTGAGAATCACTCAAGAAAGGATAAGTGTTGTGGATTGTGGTTCGGTTTGGAGCAGTAGGGTTATTCGGATTTGGAGCTTCATTCGAGTTCTTCACCTCTCAACAATCACTGTAAGGATTAGATTTCATTCAGATTCATTTTCTTTTTGATCCATTTATGATAGATTATCTAGGTCGAATGAAGGATTAAATTAAGTGTTGTTATGTTTAGTTTCAATTGAGTTAATTTCCAGAAATGATGATTGATTTTGAGGAAAAACCTTGTTGAATGTTGTTGTTATTGTGTGGCGTAGGAAGCTAGAAATCATAGAACTTGATTAGTAGATTTAAAGTTGTTAGTCGTTGTGGCTATATTGTGTTCGAAAGACCCTAGGAAACACGGATTCAAGGATTAAATCTGGGAAATTGTGGTGGTGAGCAATAGACTAGCGTAGAGAAACCATGTAGGATGAGACATTATTGCTACGTTAGTGGTAAAGACCCTCCCATGGCTACCCCTAGCCGAGTAATGACCACCCAAACAAGGAGTTTTAGTAGCAACTATTGGCTGGAAAATCACGTCGCATAGAGGAGGTTTTAGTCAAGTTAACTCGTGGCAAGATAGACCCAAACCCTTGAGGGTTATACCCTCGGTTCAAGCCTTGAAGTGCTCACTCGAACCTAAAAACAAAACCCCAAAAAGACAACACCAATTCGCCCCAACACAAACCCACCAAGGATTGTAAGTACTCGGATGAGTACTCTCTTTTGACGGATAGTATTAGGCTACAATGTTAAAGGTTATAGTGAATTTTTTGTCACAAGGACTTAGTTCCACTCTAAGGTGATTTCTACTCTTGTCGACACATAGGGTGTGCCAAAAACCCAAAAATCTTTGTTAACACCGAGACTCCAAGGCCTCGGAATTGAGAAGTACACAAAGTCTAGCCGAAGAGAGGAACTTTAGACCCTTGTTGTTAAGCAGTTGCGACCAAGAGAAATACCAGGAAGGAACAACACAAGTCTTTTAGACTTGTGAAGGGTTCTGTGTTTCTTTGTAGTTTGTACTAGGACAAGCCCAAAAAGTGAAGCCCAATTTAGAGTTGAACACTAGCCCAACAAAATCCTTTATTTCAGTCCATGAGATGGGCCTGTAAACGAATAGTTTTGGCCCACCAGAACCTTGTGACTATTAGAGAAGCCCAGCCCATTAGCGAACCTGTATTCCCCCTCCTCAAATTTAGTGGGCCGCAGCCCAACTAGTGATAAAAAAATTCAAAATTTGATTAACACTTATAGGATTAGTTGTCGCCAAATTAAAATTTACATAAGCCGACCACGAAAACATTTTGTAATAACAAACATATATACATATATAGATCGTGTATAGCCGAGTACACAATTAAATTTCATCTTGAACTAGCATATATGTACATAAAACTTGAATAGCCGTAAATATAACTCTCGACAACAATAACTAAACCATTTAGACTATACTAGCACTATGTATAGGGTCTCGCGATGTCATAAATAGTGGAACATAAAATCGGCAAAAGGGAATATAAATACAAACTCATGTGTAGTTAAAAATGTGAAACACAAGTGAAATAAATGACGAACCAATTACACGTCAAGTTTAGGCAATAACACACGTCGGGATATATATAAATTGACACTTACATTTGCTATTTTAAAACTAAGTCAACAAATAAAGACGTCACGAATGGAAAACTAGGGATGATATATCAAACTTAACCCTCACTTGAACGAATTTGACGATATATATTGTTCTAAACTAATGATGTATAAAAATGAATCATAATAAATTAATAATGCGAACTTAGTTAAATTATTCAAGTTACTAAAATTTACGTTATATTAAATTTTATCAAACCATTTAACTAATAGGTAATAAATGTCACATACGTTAAGTCGTACTTCAAAAATCAACATAATCGGATATAACGATCGAACTACACAACTATAATATATATATATATATATATATATATATATATATATATATATTATATATATATATATATATATATATATATATATATAAAATATATTTAATATATATATATATCACATCTCGATTTAATTCATTCGTACTTTAAATCGTTCAATATCCCCAAATTCCTCATTTCCGTACATTTAGGTCATTCGTAGAGCTACACCTTACCATTTCCTAGGAAAATCCTTAGTAACCACACTTGCCGCCACAAGTGACAACAACAACAATACTCTAAAACATTGAAATTTAATTATGAAAGGACTTAAATTTAATATAATCGAAACTAAGACATGGCTATTTAATCTAGGTTGCGTGTTGGTGCCGTGCACTCCTTAATTTCACAGCATTCACTGTTCAGGCCATTAAAGGTGAGTTTATAGCCCCTTTTTACTTATACTTGTTTTATATGAATGGGGTGAGAAACATGCAAAACAAAATTTTGTGGACCATTAATACTATGTATACCAAAGTTATTGCGCAGTTAGCCTAAGTCCTGATATGTCCCCTACTGCCCAAATTTCATGAACCGTTAATTCCCGACAGGAAGCGTGAATGTTATAAATAGATCTATTGGGAGTAACGTCCCCGTTCGGTTTGACCGGATAGGCAAACGAGCGTATACCATATCAATGTACAAGTGTCTGGGATAAACACTTGCCAGGGCTTTTATGATTAACATGCTTCTAAAGCATGCAGACCTGTTAAAGCTTCGGTTGCATGAACTTAGCGCTAGCGTAATAAAACATATATGTGACATTTCAATGCTCAATTAAAATTGTTGGTCCAAATATGATATATTTGTTTTAACTGAAACCTATGAACTCACCAGCTTTTTGCTGACTTTTAGCATGTTTTTCTCAGGTATTTAGATTTACGCAAGTGTGGCAAGGATTGGCAAGGCGGTAGACTTATACTTTTGACCAATGCGTTTTAATTAATGAATAAGACTTGTTTTTGAGGGACCAGTAAACTTGTAAATAAATTGGCAACCCAATGATTGTTATAATTTGAAATAAGCAAATGAGTACGTTTTATGAAATGTGTAATTGGTTCTTCATTACCTTGTGTTATGATTTCCATTTCAGTAGCCCCCTATGATATTAATGCTTTTGCGAAGTCAGATTTTGGGGGTGTTATAGATTGGCATCAGAGCCTAGGTTATAGAGAACTAGGTACATATAAACCCTAAACTATAACCACTTTTTCAAAAACAAGTCCCTATGACCGCCACTTGCCTTGTCTGCCACATTGCTTGAGGTTTATTTTGACTTGATTGCATGTTATAATTTGTGACATACTAAGTGTACTATAAGTATTATATGTATATATCTATATACACTTGACCCACACTAGTTATTATTCTGATATACTTACACACATATACCATTTTGTCACAGACTATGCCTTCTCGCAACATCACTCAGACTTCACCAGGCTCAAAGGATTCTAGCACACAGATGCCTCAAGATCACCATAACCCTAACACCATTGAGCCTACACCATTATCACATACTCATACCACATCATCTACCCCGATTACCCTTACTATTCCTCGCCGTACTACACGCATAATCATACGCCCATCTACTAGACCCTCACCTCACACTGCAGAGAGTACCCAAAACCCTGCTCATATCCTTCTAGTATACCCATCCCGTTATAGGTCCTTATGCTCACATATAGACACCCCTACTACTCCAGCATCACCACCACCCACCTCACCACCACACTCGCCTACCCACTCACCCCCACGTCAGAGACTCAGGAGAAACAATGACTCCTATTCAGCATAGGGTGTGGGACAGACTTTAGACGGCAGTGCTCCTGCCAAGGGCACAGGGGTCGATGCTAATTCAGATTCGGGAATGGAACGGAGAACAGTTGTGCCCCGAATCAGCATAGTACTAGAGGATGTGCCTAGTACCTTTGAGACTAGAGAGGGATCAAGGAGAGCTCAGGATGAGATAGAGGATGGCACAGAGATATCACACCCCTCACTCCCAGTAGCATCACCAGCAGCTACAGAGACAAATACTATCTCACAGATTCAGACCCAGCTGGACTTGCAGACTGACATACTAGGTCTCCACTCTGACTTATTTGACGAGTTACATCTAGCTCATTTTGAGCAGTATGATAGAGACTTTAGCCGACTCTATGCTAGGACGCACTCCAACAGTCGAGACCTTCTTGACTTAGGTGACAGATCAGGTAGACTTGAGCAGACACAGGTAGTAGCTCAAGAAGCAGCTCAAATGATGCATGGGAGGATATTGATCCTCGAGGCTCAGGTTGCCGCATTGTTAAGAGCTGATCAGGCACACCATGATGAAAAATTAGCATTAAGGACTCGCCTTGTGGAAGTCGAGGCACAACTTGGGGAGTACGCTTTTAGGTTCCGACACATAGATAGAACCAGGAGCCAGTCTTAGTTATTATTAGTGGTGATTTACTTAACTGAGTAGTCCTCAGTTAGGGTAGGATCTTATTAGTGAACTTGTAATTTTCAACCTTTGTAACCAACTCTAAATCTATAACAAGTTCATTTTGTTATATATTTCCATTATTAATTTAATCTTTTCCTTTCATAAACTACCATGATGTTATAACTTTACCTTACTTTCCCAAAAACCTCACAATTACCCTTAGACAAATGACATCTCTATTAAATTATAGAATATGTTTTGCAAATCGTTTTGTCCATTTCTTTTAACCATAAAATTCCCAAAACCCCAAGAGTTACATACCTACCACTTCATAAAAATCCCCAAAAATATGACATTACTCGATATTTTCAATCAACCTACCAAATTACCCCACTCCTTACTCACAAATCAAATGCCAAATTTTCTACTGTTTCCCAAATAATAAATATTTTAGACGTCCCATGAAATTCCTCGAAAATACTTCCCATTACCACCCTCACCAGAAAATATATCCCTGCCGACTAAACTCAACACCCCTCACCAAGTCAAAATCCTAGTTCAGATAATACACAAGAAACAATGACCCCAAATTCTTGCCACAAGGTAAATCCTCTACCCCCATCCCAAGAAACCTAAAGGATTACATAGAATGGAAATATGAGAATTAGGTAATTGTACTAGTAACAACGAGAACAAATTCAACCTAGATATCATAGAAGTTTACCTTGCCCCGATTACGACCTAGTTCAATAGGGGAAACCCACAACTCCCGACCGTCGTCAGACAACTCCACCGATTAACATCTCATCACATGCTATCTCTTTCCAATCCTGACCCATTTCAGCATCCATCTGACCAAACCTTAAAATCAATAATTATCAGGTATATAGTAACCCCGTAGGCGACTAGAACACGTATTGACCCTATAGCAAAAGTGTTAAAGGACCGCAACGACTATATTTAGACTCTCAAAATCTCCTCCTGTACAAGACACTGCATGGATGTACTGGTCGACTGATAGTAGAAATCAACATGGTTCTACCCAAAACGAAACTCTGTGCGTCAAAAAATTCACATCCTACCAAGCCGATCGGTGACTAATAGCAGCAGTCAACATCGTCCTTTAAAGGCAAAAATCTAGAAATACGAGACGTTACCCACAAAACTCGGAGGTTTGGTAGTGTCCCCAGTATACACTGGATGTCACAGTGCCCTATCATAAACCTTCCCGGGAGGAAAACCTGTCCATAAGACACATAAGATTCTCGCCACAAACACAGGACCCCTCAGCAAGAACGAACGATAAGTAAACCGTAAAACCCTTAAGAACCCAGAGATTTACTAGAATTGACTGGTGACCTAATAGAAACCCTAGAGCATCACGAAATGACCCGAACCCTTATCGTAAGAGTAAATTGTCTAGCTTCTCACTAAACCCTTAGGATTACGAACTGACCTAGGACAAAGAGTTTTATCAACACATTATTGATCACCAAAACAAACCTCGGAAGACTAATCAAACGCTATCACCCAGACTATAGATATTGGCATGACATGCTTTGGTGAAATTCACCGAAATACGACTTATTATCTCTTGCCCTTAAGACACCAGAGACACCTTAGGAGTCCAGACTGTAAGACTGCTACATCTACTGTAAGACTTAAATCCTAAGCAAAATCATTTAAGAGCCTTAAGAGATTAAGGGATTTCTCACACACAATTCTTGCTAGAAAGTATATCTCAGTGTAATGTCCGTCCAATATGTATTTATCGACCAAACAATTTAGGGCAGGCTATCCCTCGAACGAAACTTGAAGTAGAACGTATATTTAAGACTATAAGTTTCGCTCGCTACCAGATTTCGAGATTTACCCAGCTAGGCAACCAAAGTGTATTCTAGGATATTAGTAAGAATACGGATCTCATTTATACCTTTTTCTCTGATAGTTTTCCTTAGAAATCTGCCCATCCCAAAATGTGCTTTATCAATTGTAAAACACATATGATCTACGTTTAAGATCTCACTCATTCTCATCTTTTATGGTATAGATGAACCCTATAGGAAGGACAGCCAATACCATTCATGACCAGCCTATTGCTGCCACTATCCCAGCTGAGAATGGAGCGAACATGCTTATCATAAATCCAGCCATGCTGGACATGTTAGTTAATCATCGAGTGACAGCAACCCTAGCCGCAGAAAAAGCCAACAACACGACTGCTGAGATCGGAAGCTCTAAACCTAAGGATGACAGCAACCACACTGGCACTTATCAGGAGTTTCAAAAGGCTATGTCTGGAAATCTTAATGGAACTGAAGGAACCATTGCTGTGATAAGATGGATGGAACGGCTAGAAGCCATGTTCCAAGCATGTGGTTGTGCAAAGGAAGATAGGGTAAAATATGCTTCACTCACTTTCACTGATGATGCTCAGACCTGATGGAATAACCATTAGAAGACCACAGGCATTGATGCTGCCT
The DNA here is from genome assembly GCA_021014915.2 of Artemisia tridentata subsp. tridentata. Lineage (NCBI taxonomy): Eukaryota > Viridiplantae > Streptophyta > Magnoliopsida > Asterales > Asteraceae > Artemisia > Artemisia tridentata. Next base: position 284,861,540 of record CP139506.1, read on the forward strand.
ATGCAATGCCATGGGGAAAGTTTTAAGGAAATGGTGCGTAGGAAGTACTGCACCTACAGAGAAATCAAAAGAATGGAGGAAAAATCTTGGAATTGATGCGTGGTTTTGCAACCTTACAACAGGTTTTACCTCTCGAGGGATCTCAAGAGGCTTACAACCCCACCAGGCAGTGTACCTGACCGATGTAGTATAGTGTAGTGGTAAGTACGGGGGATTGATCATTCTCCACATGGAATAGTGTTCGTTAGGTATGAAAAACTACTCTAATAGGTCTAAGGGTGAGAGAAGATTCTTTTTTATGTTTTTATAATTTTATGAAAGCAAGTAAAATCTCGGGTTTGAAAGAGTGGGCGGAATTAGTTGCTAGTCAACTAACCCAAATAATTACGAATGCAAATAAAATAAAATAACAGAAAATGAAAATGTTGGTGAAAACTTATGTGGAGGGAAATGTGTTTACTTAGATTTCCTTACTCCCTAACTATCTTTTACCGGTTGATTAGTGTATATTAGTTGCGTGGATGACGGGTGTATTCCTTAATACCATTCGTGGGGTGGCGTACGTACTTCCCCAACTCTACAAGCTCCTACTTCACTCCTATGTCGAGCCGGCTAGGAAGCTCCTAACATGGGATCACTAGAATTCGCTTGTGCATTAAATACAACCATAAAAACCTTTAGTACGCATTGGTTCATGTTTCTTAAGACGTTCAAGCAAGTTACCAAATAGGAAGTTAGCCAGTTTTCTTAAACCTAACATAGATAAACAATCATCCAATACAACTAATAGCACACTAATAACCAATAATCAATAGCTAGGTTTCATTAGATCTAAGCAAACACAAGATAAATCTAGCCTAGCATGTTAAACAAAAGACAAGAACAAGATAGAATCAAACAACACATAGACATATTGAATGATTAATTGATAACTTATCTTCAATGTAACATGGAAGATCTCAAGGCAAAAAGCCTTGAAAAAGCTGCCAAATTCGTCCTAGGGTTTTCACACACAAAGTTCCCCAATAAGTTCCACACTAATGACAAAAAATTGCAAAACTATATATAGACTTTCAGATCTGACGGCGTCACGTTATGGAGTGTGACGCCGTCACCTCGCCGCTTTTAGGGTTCCCGGATGGCCTTCTTGATGCCGTCCCTCTTTAGCTCTCCAAAATCCGTTCTGGCTTATCAGGGGTTGACGCCGTCAGATTTAGTTGTGACGCCGTCCCTCTTTAAATTAAGCCGTGACGACCTTGATCATATTAAAGCGTGACGCCGTCAGAATTCCCATGCAAATTTCTCTGGCTTATCATGAGTAAATTTCACATCCAACTTTTCTTGCCAAGCCATGACGCCGTCCAGGGATAATCCTGACGCCGTCAAAGGTAATTTCCAGCACGATTTTGAGACTTTGTCGTTTTCTTCACTTTTATGCTCCAAAAACGTCCAAAATGCTTCCTTTTCCAGATTTCTCCTCAAAAGTACCTAAAATGACAAAAGGAACGATTTAGGGCAATATTTGATCAAATAAATACGATTTAGGGCTTAAATGACCCCTTAAAAGCGGTATACTTTTCGCTTCATCAAATACCCTTACACTTGAGATTTGCTTGTCCTCAAGCAAATGCGCTTTTATTCTAATCAAAATACAAGTTAGGGGTCATTTAATGCTAACATAAAAGTAATTACAACAAATAATCGTTCCACTTTAATCATAATAAGCACGGAGATTACAAACTAGCACCTCACAAGTAGTGTTTAGATACTCACATTTCTCAAGTGTCATCAAAATAAATCTCATAAATGAAAACGGATAATATCTCTCACTACCTGTCATAGCAAATAGATTACCATAGGCTTGGGAAAGGATCGAAAACCTCCTCCACTAGGCGTAAGCACCTAAGATAAACTATCAAAGAGGGCTTTTAAACTGGTTATAACGTTAGGTGTAGGGAAAAGGAAAACACGGTTTTGTTGGATAGAGGATATTTTATTGGTGGCGAGTTAAAGATCTTGATTAATTACATGTACTATACAATGTTGCTAAGCCAAGACTCGACTCGATCTTAAGCTAAAAACAAAATAACAAAAACATAAAATAAAATAAAATGAAACGGGATGGTAGTCCGTATGTTTTTTCTACTTTTTCTTTTTCTCATTTTTTTTGTATTTTTCTTGATTTTTACCTTTTTTTTTTTTTTTTTTTTTTTTTTTTTTTTTTTTTTTGCATACACTTTTGCCCTACCATCCAAAATAATACATCAAAGGGGCGTTGCATTCCCTTACACTTGAACTTTTACATAACTTTACAAATAACTATTCTAATGACTCGAATTAAGATAATTGAAAAACTTGGAGTACTTTTAAAATATTTAGCACACATGGGGGTAATAAATGATGTTCTTCCCCATTACTCCATTACACTAGTACTTTACCCATGAGTCCCAGTCGTCCCAAAACAATATGTACAAGGATATGACTCGACTTAGCAACCATGTAATCAACTAGATAATTAACTTGGGTTTACACAAATGTTGTCACAATAATGCACTAAAAATGAGTGCATACAAGGTAGGCTAAGGCGATTTGGGTGTACATTTAAGTGGGGTGTAAACAAATTCTTCCTTTAAGTAAAATGCTTAAAGGTCGAAACGAAAAGATAGGCTCTGAGGGGTGTACTAGGGGTATCGTGTACTAAAAATGAGTACAACGCAAAGGGTGTGGGAGAATTACTTGACCAATGTAGTCAATGTAATTATAGCAAAAACACGGGTGTAAAACAATGGGTTAATCCTAATGCCTCTTATCATGTAGTAAATCTAACTACACGAATGTAGTCTCACTTGTGGCCTCGGAATGGTCCTAACGCAAGTTCTAGAATCTAAGTGCTACCGGTACACACATCATAGCAAAATGCTTTTCCTACCAATTCTAGGGGCGAACCTCACATATTTGGGGGTGGAAATTTTTTTTTAGTGGTACGGTTTTTGTGCTAGTCATATAACTCCTATCCGTGAGATGCTTATTAGAACTAAAGTTTCACTCCTAAATGTTGTAAAAAATTTTAAATTTGGCACTAAAATTACCCTAACAGGTATTTATCTCAGTTTTATTACACATCTACCATTAAACAAACAAAAATCAAGCATAAGAGCATTCTCTAATCGTACTTTTACCCCCCCCCCCCCCCCTTACACTTAGGATGAACATTGTCCCCAATGTTCAAATAACAAATGTAAAAGTAAAAAAAAGTAAAAGAATGAAATCAAATACTCCCCTGATTCGCTCGGTGGATAATGAAGTAACACGGTTAGATCTTCTTCCAAAGAGAATGTAAAAGCTTCTTGACTAATGCATCGCCAAAAGCTTGATCCAAAACATTTCCTTGTCCAAAATAACCTGTTAAACCTGAGAAAACAAACACGAAAACCTGCATAACATCGGCGGGATAAAATCTATATATAAGGATATAATGCTTGTGGAATGATAATTTTGCAGATTCCTGGAGATTATAAGTTAGAGATTTAATAAAAACTTTTTATGAAAACAAAACTTTCAAAAATTTTCAGAAAATTAAGCCTGACGCCGTCAGATATGATCTGACAGAATTCTCATGTTACGTTTCCGGAAAATTTTTGGAAAAACCTATACCTTACTTCCTGGAATTCCTGCAAAACATCATTATGACTCGATACAAGCATTTGACTCAAACAAATACTAATATGTATGTTAATTTATTATTATTACGATTCATGTTCATTTGTGTTCTAATAAACCGATTTAGATTTCCCTTACACTTAACTTTTGCAAAATACCTTTATATGTAGTTAAGACGAAGTTAAAAACAAAATAAAGCATTTTCACAAATTACTTTTGAACATGAATCAATAATAATAAAATTTAAACATACATACGGAAACAAATAAAATCAAACAAACAAATAAATAAACACACAAAGCAAATAAAACTTGGGTTGCCTCCCAAGAAGCGCTTTTCTTTATTAACAAGTCTTGTAGCTAGACTCAAAGTCACGTACATTACGTGATTCCATCATCGGTCATGGTTCCTAGGCCATTCTCCTTTGATTCTCTATCAGAATCACTTTCATAGTAAAGGTATTTCGGGTCCTCGAGATCAAAGGGATTGTTTCGGTATTTAGAACTAAGCTCCTTATCATGCTTAAAGAATCCACTTGACAGGTCAAAAGTGTCCTTACATCCCCTTCTCACATCATCATCACACAACACGAGTTGGGAACTTAACCCATCGAGCCCTTCATAATCAATCTCCTTGAATTCTCTCATCTTGTAAGGCGTTTGGTATGAGATTTCCCTAATCCCATCGGTGAAAGTCATGATCCCATTGAGCTCGTCCACAACCAAGCTTGTGGACTTGCAAAAAGGTGCCTCAAAAACAACTTGTGATAACCTGGGATCGATGTACTTTTCGATATTATCGACGATTGCGAAGCTCATAGTGAATGTCATGTTTCCTACAAACACCTGTACATCATCATCTATGCCAATGTCGTCCTTCCCTTTATGAATCATTCCCCATCTGCAAATGTTGTTATAATGAAACAAGGACATCACATTTTTGGGTAAACATGTGTCGATGTAAACATTATAAAAATGCTTGTGACCAATCATGCAAGGTATTTTGAGATTATTCGGATCACATCGCTTAATTCGGCCAGGCCTTCTACCGCATAGCCCCCATGTGTTGCCACATGCTGATGGTTGATACTCATACACTTCTCACAGCCATCCCGAAAAATCACTTTTCTGACACCATCGGTAAATAATGCACTCCTATCATCCTCATCGAGTATCACTCCCGTTGCTTCTATGAATGGTTTGCCTAGAACAAGGCCAGTTAGGGATGGGCTGATGATAGAGTTCATGTTATTAATTACAGTTAACTCGATATGAAAGAGGAACTTTTCTATCACAATTGGAACACTCCTTATTACCCCGATGATATTAGACCCTTCATATTTGACTTGTTCGGTGAAGGCTTCGTTATATAGAGAGAGGGATATTGCACTCATAGAAGAGTTGGGGTTTATGTATGCATCTTTTATAAACTTTTTCCTAGTGGTGCAAGATATCTTAAAGACCCTAGGAACGCCATCCTCTATTCTCTCTCCGAATCCCATAGGCAACTTAGCTGTGCCCCTCTTAAGTTCCTCCACCAGGGGGCGGTCTAGCAGTCCTGGGAGCCCATGAGGTATTTTGGATTTCTCTTCTGAGCCCTCCTCATCACTTACCTCTCTTGTACTCGAGTTCTTTGGTGGGTTTAGATAGTCGCCGGGCGCCTCGGGGTTCTTTTCGGGAACTACACCCTCCATTTCATTGTCCACATTCTTGGTTGATTGTTGGTCCAGATTGGGTTTAGGAACAGGTATTGTTGTAATGGTGTTCACGAAGTGGAGAGGTTTCGAAGGGGTATGAGTATCTCCAGTTTCTTTTCCGTTTTGTGATATGTATTTGAAGAGTTTACTAGGGTGCTTGATTTTTACAGAAGGGGGTGTTTGGTGAGTCACCGTGACAGATTTGATCTCATTAACTCGTGTCAACTCACAAGTTGACCTGCCAGCAAGGCGATCATTGATAACCTTAAACAGGTCATCAACCTTGTTGTTCATATCAACTTGCTGTTGTCTGAATTGATTCTCAAGTTTGGAGAGCTGTGTTTCTTGAGAGAGAATGAATTTTTGCAGTGATTCCTCGCGATTTTGTTGTTTATGCGTATGCTGATGAGGGTAATGTTCAGACCAGGTGAGTGGGGGAGAGTCATTGAATGATACACTTCGAGTTTGGTTCCAACTAAAATTTGGCTTATTCTTCCATGCCTCATACCTATCTTCGGGATTCTTGTGTCCATAATTAGTAGTGAGCCACTTATCTCTCGCCTTATCGATTCGCGAGGATGCGAATTCTTTGAAAGCCTGTTTGGGGAGTTCCATGCAATCATGAGTGTTGTGGGGACCACTACATAATTCACATGAAGAAGTGATTTTGTTCACTTGGCTTGAAGGTTTAGGAGCCTCGTAGGATTTCTTAAGAAACTTGACTTGGTCTTCAAGTTCTATGATCCTACGGTCGGAAGTGCTTGAATTGTTCGAAGGCAAAGATATTGCCTTGACCGTTTTATTCAAATCACGGGGATCACTCCAACTTTCGTTGTCATAAAGAGCAAGATCCTCTAGGAGAGCCCATGATTGTTCCGCACTTAGATCACGTAGCTTACCACCGGCCGATTGGTCAATGGTTTGCCTCGTGGAGAGATTGATATGGTCATAGAAGATTTGGACTTGGAGCCAAAGTTCTATGCCATGGTGAGGGACTTTTTGGAGTAAGTCCTTGAATCGAGTCCATGCCTCGTAGAGGGTTTCGCCTTGACGTTGTTGGAACATCAAGATATCATTCCTTAGCTTGGTAGTTCTTCCCGGTGGGAAAAACTGAGCAAGGAAACGAGTGGTGAGATCATCCCAAGAGGTGATGGATCCTGCGGGTTGACGCTCTAGCCATTGACTAGCTTGGTCCCGCAGAGAGAATTGAAAGAGACGCAATCGGGTCGTCTCTCGAGTGGCAACATCAAGGTCTATAGAATCAACGATTTTGAGAAAGTCCTTGAGATGTTGATTAGGATCTTCAGAACGAAGTCCATGGAATGCGCATCCGCTTTGCACCAACCGGATGGTGTCGGATCGCAAGGGAGTGACATTGGCTCCTTGAGTGAGCTCAATGGTGTTTCGATAGCCATGGTGGCTAGGACGGGAGTACTCTCCTAAAGTACGGGCTCTAGGAGGTGGTGGTGGTTGTTGTGGTGGTGGGATGTTGGGATTAAGGATATTACCATCTTCCATGATGTCTAATGGTAATGGTTACGAACAAAGAAACGAAGAAAATAGATAGACTAAAGAAAACCTAGAAAAAGAAAATAAAAATCTCACTAGAAGGGAATCTAATGAGTAGACCTATAAAATAAAAATTCAACCTAAACACTAACTATTCCCCGGCAGCGGCGCCAAAAACTTGATGCGTGGTTTTGCAACCTTACAACAGGTTTTACCTCTCCAGGGATCTCAAGAGGCTTACAACCCCACCAGGCAGTGTACCTGACCGATGTAGTATAGTGTAGTGGTAAGTACGGGGGATTGATCGTTCTCCACAGGGAATAGTGTTCGTTAGGTATGAAAAACTACTCTAATAGGTCTAAGGGTGAGAGAAGATTCTTTTTTATGTTTTTATAATTTTATGAAAGCAAGTAAAATCTCGGGTTTGAAAGAGTGGGCGGAATTAGTTGCTAGTCAACTAACCCAAATAACTACGAATGCAAATAAAATAAAATAACAGAAAATGAAAATGTTGGTGAAAACTTATGTGGAGGGAAATGTGTTTACTTAGATTTCCTTACTCCCTAACTATCTTTTACCGGTTGATTAGTGTATATTAGTTGCGTGGATGACGGGTGTATTCCTTAATACCATTCGTGGGGTGGCGTACGTACTTCCCCAACTCTACAAGCTCCTACTTCACTCCTATGTCGAGCCGGCTAGGAAGCTCCTAACATGGGATCACTAGAATTCGCTTGTGCATTAAATACAACCATAAAAACCTTTAGTACGCATTGGTTCATGTTTCTTAAGACGTTCAAGCAAGTTACCAAATAGGAAGTTAGCCAGTTTTCTTAAACCTAACATAGATAAACAATCATCCAATACAACTAATAGCACACTAATAACCAATAATCAATAGCTAGGTTTCATTAGATCTAAGCAAACACAAGATAAATCTAGCCTAGCATGTTAAACAAAAGACAAGAACAAGATAGAATCAAACAACACATAGACATATTGAATGATTAATTGATAACTTATCTTCAATGTAACATGGAAGATCTCAAGGCAAAAAGCCTTGAAAAAGCTGCCAAATTCGTCCTAGGGTTTTCACACACAAAGTTCCCCAATAAGTTCCACACTAATGACAAAAAATTGCAAAACTATATATAGACTTTCAGATCTGACGGCGTCACGTTATGGAGTGTGACGCCGTCACCTCGCCGGTTTTAGGGTTCCCGGATGGCCTTCTTGACGCCGTCCCTCTTTAGCTCTCCAAAATCCGTTCTGGCTTATCAGGGGTTGACGCCGTCAGATTTAGTTGTGACGCCGTCCCTCTTTAAATTAAGCCGTGACGACCTTGATCATATTAAAGCGTGACGCCGTCAGAATTCCCATGCAAATTTCTCTGGCTTATCATGAGTAAATTTCACATCCACCTTTTCTTGCTAAGCCATGACGCCGTCCAGGGATAATCCTGACGCCGTCAAAGGTAATTTCCAGCACGATTTTGAGACTTTGTCATTTTCTTCACTTTTATGCTCCAAAAACGTCCAAAATGCTTCCTTTTCCAGATTTCTCCTCAAAAGTACCTAAAATGACAAAAGGAACGATTTAGGGCAATATTTGATCAAATAAATACGATTTAGGGCTTAAATGACCCCTTAAAAGCGGTACACTTTTCGCTTCATCAGGAATCCAAAAGTGCGAAGTGACAGTGCTGCCGCACGCCGTCAAGGGAAAACACCAATGAGCCCCGAGATGATCCAGACAGAAGCTCCGCTAAGGGAAAGGTATTTAGGAAGTTTTACCCCGTTCCAAGGGGAAAACGACACTACCTCCAAGACCACTAAGCCCCAAGGACCTACAAATGTGGCCCACAAGCCGATAGGATCAACGGCTAGGACAAATGCCGAGAGAGCGGCTGAACTCAAGAGAAAACGGGAAGATCACTCCAAGGGTCGAGGAAATGTTGGTCTTGACAAGCGATCAGGAATGGCCACTACCCCTACTGCAGGCACCAGCATGAATAGGGGATATGCTGGAAAGCTACCTAAATGTAATGTGTGCCCGTTTCATCATCGTGGACCTTGTCCCCTGCGGTGTGGAAATTGCGGGGAAGTCGGCCATCGAACTAAGAACTGCGAGGCTTTCACTCATGAAATTGACTCAAGGAACATCGCAGCCTGCCTCGAGTGTGGAATGATTGGACACTACAGGAATAGTTGCCCAGGGCCCAGGAGTTGAAATTAGAGGGTCGGCAAGGACCCAAATGGCATGATGAATGGAAGTGCATCTTGGAACCTTTTCTTCGCATGACAACATCCACCTTTAGGTTCTCTTAGGTCGTATTTCCTTGAATAATTGTACTTCTTAAAAGACATGTTGTAATGTTGTTTTGTACGAACTTCTCTGAAGTGAATTTCCTTAACTTTTGAGATTAAGATATTATGATGCCTCTTTTCCTATCTCCATCACTTTTAAGACTTGTTCACTTATTTGTACACTTATGATGAATTGTTGTGATTCCAAACCAATAGAAACCAAATATCATGGTAACTTGATCCGTCTGAAAACACTTATCTTTTATTTCTCTATCACACAAGTCAACCACTTGTGAATGGTCAACCGTAATAAATGATAAAAGGCAAACAGTCTCAGAACGAATACTCGTGTGTAGTGTGTGAAACCAGGCAAGTGATCACCCGGATCGTTTCCCAACGAGATGTGAATGGAAAACTGTGAAAAGCTAGGATAAGAGTGACTGATGATTTAGATTGCTTTTGATTTTGATTTATTTAACAATTCTAAATAACAACTTAAAAACAGATATGCACAATAAAATTGAACGCGAATTAATAAATTACAAACGCGTAACGGGACAGCTAAAATGGGACTAAAATTAAAATTTATGAAATTTAAAACTTAAAAATGTGAAATAACTTAAAACTTATTTAAAAACTTAAATTATATTTTTTATATTTTTTATTTAATTATTATTAATTATTTATTATTTAATAACTTATTAAACTATTTAAAATTATAAAAAAAATACTAAATGGACAAAGAAAAATTTAAAACTTTTTCTAAAAATATTAATAAGTAATTAGAAACTAAGAAAATTATAAAAATGAAAATTACTTAATTGAAATTTAAAAAAAAATAAATTCTATTAAATATAAGCTATCACTTTATTTCTATTTTTGATTTTCTTAAGGTCTAAAATTATTTTTATATTTTTCCTAGATTATAAATGACAAAATAAAATTATGAAAATTGGAATTATATTTTTCTGATTATTTATTCTATTTATTATGATTTAATTACTATTTTAAACTAATTAAAATTATTAAAAATATCAAAACTAATCAGAAAATTATGAAAATTTCTGGGTAAATCTAAAATATTATTAGAAAGATAAGAAAAATAAAATGAAAAGTTTAAAAAGCCAAATAAGCAGAAATGGGCAGATAAGCAGTTTGGAATAAGCCCAAATATAAGCAAATAAGCACTAAAATTAACCAACTGATTAGGACAGACTTAATACACTATAATAAGCTTAGAACAACTTATTTCAGATAACCAATCCAACAAATAAGCACAATCAACACCTTGACTGTTTTAAAATCAAGACAGAAACAAGCAGAAAAAGGCAAACTTCCAAGGTAGATTAAGCTATGAAATAAGCTACTGAGATGCAATATTAAGGGGGCAAAACTTAGCTTAGCTTATGAACTATCTTAAAAACACAAAAGCCCCATCACAAACTAACCAATTGAGGTCTGATTTAACCTTAGATCAGCTGGGAAAAAAATATGCAAGGTACTGCTGATGTGAACAAGGTACTGCTGATGAAATTGACTTTTGCAGAAAATCACAAGGATTGACTTTAGTGAACTTTGGGCTTAATCTAATGATTGATTATGAGATGATAAGCTACAATAAGATGATATTAAGCTATGGTAACAAGTTTCACACAACTGTGATGGATTTCACAAGTCAAAAACCCAACAGTTATCAACTTATATGAGATTAAAAGTGATTTTGACTTTTTTGCTGATTAGAGACTAGTTTTTATGGTTCCTCTGAGTTATTACCAACTAATATGACATGCAATGATAACAAACAACAACAATCAAGCAAGGGTCTGCTGTTATATCAGCAAATCCAAACACCCCTGATCAGGGCAGTTAAGCAAGGAATTCAAAGCAACACTTGGATTTAGATCAAAACACTGAATTCACCCTTTCTATTATCATGTACTATGATCATATGAGCATAAATAACCAACAATTCAAGCATGAAACACAGGGATAGACCAAATGCTATATTGACTGCCAAAATGGAATTTTAGCAACTATGATTATCAATGAACAAGCTACCAATATTAAGCTATTTTACAACTTAATAACACCACAGAGATATAAGAACACCAGAAATTCAAGCAATAAGCAAATGATGCAGTGAAATGCTAAACTTGATCAAAACCTTACAACTGAGAGAGTGGCTATAGGGATAGCATGCATAGAACAGGACTATCTAGCTTGTTAAAGGCAAGCTAGAAAACCACAAAAAGCTTTCTTGATCAGCTTATACAACCCATGGAAGCTTTTAAGAGCTTATGTTGACCATGGTTGACCATTCTTGTATCTTGAGTTTTAGAACTGAGGTATACTAAATAAGGGTATAGTAAGCTATATTAAGCTTATATAAACTTATTACAAGGGTGTGGAAGCTTGTGAGAGCTTTTTAGTTATGGTTCGAACTTAACTTCTTAGCAGGAACATACAAACTTGAGCAATATTGAATTCAAACAACAAGATAACATGAAACAAGATTCTTATAGCTTAAACAAACTTTGATTACAACTGGGAATAAGAAATTACAAGATTACAACTGAAATAAGTAAAATGCGATTTAAACTAAATTAGCTACTACTGAATTATTTATTACATTGCTCTATTTATACTAAATACAAATGGGAAACCCTAATTAGATATCTCTGAACACATCCCCACCCTTGAATTGCCTTCAATCGATCTCAGCTGTTGATTCATCATTTTGGCGCCAAAATTGAGTTAGTGGATTGAGCAGGCTTTAGCATTTAATGCTTATCAGGGGAGTGGAGAAGAAGCATTCAATGCTTCTTGTATTGTTAGGTGAGTGGGATTTGATGGGGAGTGGTTTAGCAGAGAAACCATGGGCTAGGCGGTTTTGGCGGGGTTGAGAGGTTGGGGATAGGTTTGACCGAAGTCAAACCTGGTTTTGTATACCAGGTTGGGTCGGGTTGGGTTTTTAAGGGAGTTGGGCTTGGTTGGGCTGGGTTTAGAAAATAGGATAGTGGGTTGGGTTTGTTTGTTTATTTATTTTGGGTTAAGGGTTTAGCTTGGATCCGGATTTAGTTTATAATAAATCACAAGGACTAATCTTGTAATTACTGAATAGCTGAGGGCTGAGTTGTCATCTTTCCAAAATTAAAACAAGGACCAATTATGCCATATAAGAATAGTACAAGGGTTATATTTGATAATTTCCATATTTTAAATACCCGAGGACTAAATTTTACATTTTTCAAAGTTGAGGGACCAAAGTTGTAATTATGCAATTTTTAACTTCAAAGGACTTATTTAACAACTTATGAATCCCCAAGGACCTATAATGAAATTTGTACAAGTTTTTAGTGAACAGGGACTAGATTTGACAACTTTTAAAAGTTGAGGGACTGAAACTGCCAATTATGCAAACTTTGTTCGTTTTTCAACTGTTTTTAAACATTTTGCATCTGAGACATATAAAACACAATTCTGGAATAATTTCAGTATTATGATGCATTTCTGAGTGTTTTTTGAGAGTTTTGGCAGCTCAGATTAGGTAAAAATGATGAGTATTTAGACACTCATCAATCCCCCACACTAAACTATTGCTAGTCCCTAGCAATATTTTATGAAGATTTAATGGATTTGAAAGACTCTTTACCAAAAGCCATTACTTCGGGAGTAGCCAATTGTTTCAGTTCAAGTAAGAACTTTGGTACAATGATAACCAAGTGATTTTGAGCAAACCACAAGCTGTCAACGGTTTTGATTTGTCTTTACCAGAAGCCGTTTGCTTCTGGACTAGCCAACTCTTAGATAAATTATCAATATTATCTTTGGTGAGCTGATTACCAATCATGGATTTTCACTGCCTTAACCACGAGCCATAACCTCGCGGGCTAGCCAACTCTTCACTTATGAAGATATGGTGAGTCGAATACCATACAATTTTCGGCAAATTGCAAGCCATCAACGGATTTGAGACATCTTTACCAAGATCCGTTTGCTCTCGGATTAGCCAATCCTTATGTGGGTTAGACATGGTGGACTGATAACCATTTATTGAGTTCTAAGTGAGAAAAAAATTTTAAAATTTTGGCTAAAATGGGGGTACTAGATGGTACATTTGATCAAATTCGCGAGAATTCCCCCCCACACTTAGAACTGAATATTGCCCTCAATATTCAAAGAACCGGCTGTTAAACCAACACTTAGAACGTGAAAGGGAAATATTAATAGCCTTTTATTTTATTTTTATTTAATTTGCATTTAAGCCGTTAAGGCATGCAAATTCCCTCTTTCTTTTTTTTTTTTTTTTTTTTTTTTTTTTTTTTTTTTTTGTGATTGAAATTTACATATATACAACATGTGGGGCATCTCCCCCACACTAGATGGTAGAAAAGAGAAAGAAAACAGAGACATGGGTGAAAACCCATGTTGGGCTAATGTTTTTGATCACCGAGTCACTAGCTTGACTCGATCCCCGCATTCATTGGTTCATGGGGAAAGTTTGAAGATCCGGAACAACCATGAATGGTATGTCCTCTCCAAAGTAGTGTTTTAAACGATGACCATTCACTTTGAAATTAGGCCCGTCAGCTTGAGATAACTCAACGGTACCATACGGATAAACCTTTGTGATAGTGAAAGGACCAGTCCAACGGGTTTTGAGTTTGCCTGAGAAGATCTTTAATCTTGAATTGAAAAGAAGGACTCGATCACCAACGTTAAAAACGCGGTTCTTTATTTTTGAGTCATGAATCTTCTTTGTCTTTTCTTTATAGATCAAAGAGTTCTCGTAGGCTTGATCACGCAGTTCATTTAGTTCATTCATTTGAACTTTACGGTGATCACCCGCAGTTTGGAGGTCAAAGTTAGCATGTTTCAAGGCCCAGTAGGCTTTGTGCTCTAATTCGATCGGTAGATGACATGTCTTTCCGTACACAAGTTTGTAAGGCGTACACCCAATGGGTGTTTTGTAAGCTGTACGAAAGGCCCATAATGCATCATCCAATTTATCCGACCAGGATGCACGATTTTCTCCTACAGTCCTTTCCAGAATTCTTTTTATACCCCGATTTGAAACTTCTACTTGTCCACTTGTTTGTGGGTGATACGCAGTAGAAAGACGGTGAGTTACACCATACTTTTGCATGACTTTATCAAATTTGTCATTGCAAAAATGCGTACCACGATCACTGATTATAGCACGTGGAGTTCCAAAACGGGCAAACAGAGCCTTCAGGAATTTTACAACCACTCGGGCATCATTAGTGGGTAAAGCTTTTGCTTCAACCCATTTTGACAAATAGTCAACAGCCACGAGAATGTATTTATTTCCTCGAGATGATGGAAATGGCCCCATAAAGTCAATGCCCCAGACATCAAAGATTTCACACACTTGAATAGCATTTTGTGGCATTTCATTTCGTTGTGAAATATTACCGTGACGCTGACAAGCTTCACAAGTTTTGATTAGATCTTGGGCATCTTTATAGATTGTGGGCCAATAAAACCCGGAATCAAACACCTTTTTGGCGGTGTAGTTTGGACTATGATGGCCCCCAGTGGGTCCAGCATGGCAAGCTTTGAGAATGTCAACAGCTTCCTGCCCGTAAACACACCGTCGGATGACTTGATCCGCACAGATTTTGAATAAGTAGGGGTCGTCCCAGAAGTAATGTTTAACATCCTTGAAGAATTTATTCTTCTGTTGGGTCGACATCCCTTTCACTATGAAGTTACCCGCATGGTAATTTGCGAAGTCGGCAAACCATGGGGTAATAGAATCTCCACGAAAAGCAACCGCACTGAGTGTCTCAAGAGGAAATGTTTCATTTATTTCCTTTTTCTCGAAAACATCTTGGTGTGGGTTCTCTAATCGGGACAGATGATCAGCAGCTAGGTTCTCAGCTCCTTTTTTATCACGTATGGTGATATCAAATTCTTGTAGGAGGAGAACCCAACGGAGCAATCTCGGCTTTGCATCTTGTTTTGCAAAGAGATATTTGAGAGCCGAGTGGTCCGTATATACTACACATTTTGTCAAGATTAAATATGGCCGAAACTTCTCAAAGGCATACACCACAGCCAACAATTCTTTTTCTGTAGTGGTGTAATGAGTTTGAGCTTCAGTCATGGTTTTACTTGCGTAGTGGATAGGCTGAAAATGTTTAGCTTTTCGTTGCCCCAGGACTGCACCGATAGCAAAATCGCTTGCATCGCACGTGAGTTCAAAGGGAAAATCCCAGTCGGGGGCAACAAGAATGGGTGCTTCAGTAAGCTTTTTCTTTAATGTTTCAAAAGCTTCGATGCACTCGGGTGAGAAGATAAAAGGAGCATCCTTTTCAAGAAGATGAGTCATAGGCCGGGCAATTTTAGAAAAATCTTGTATGAATCTACGATAAAAACCGGCATGACCCAAAAAACTCCTAATACCTTTGACGGTAGTGGGATGAGGTAATTTACCAATGACATCAACTTTAGATCTGTCAACCTCAATCCCGTTCTTAGATATCTTGTGGCCGAGGACAATGCCCTCTTTGACCATAAAGTGACTCTTTTCCCAATTTAGACAAAGATTGGTGTCTTCACACCGTTTCAACATGTTTTCTAAATGGGAGAGACATGTTTCGAATGAATCCCCAATGACTGAGAAGTCGTCCATAAAGACCTCCATCGTTTTCCCGATCATGTCGGAAAATATGGACATCATGCACCTTTGGAATGTGCCTGGAGCATTACATAAGCCAAAAGGCATACGTTTGTAGGCAAAGGTTCCATAGGGGCATGTAAATGTGGTCTTTTCTTGATCCTGTGGATCAATAGGGATTTGAAAGTAACCCGAGAAACCATCAAGGAAACAATAGTACTCGTTTCCCGCTAATCTCTCAAGCATCTGATCCATGAAGGGCAGAGGAAAATGGTCTTTTCGGGTGGCATCATTTAACTTACGATAGTCAATGCAAACACGCCACCCAGTAACCAATCGAGTTGGAATCAACTCATTCTCCTCATTTGTGACAACAGTTATGCCACCCTTTTTTGGAACGCAGTGGATGGGACTAACCCAAGGACTATCAGAGATGGGGTAAATCAATCCTGCATCAAGAAGTTTGATAACCTCCTGTTTGATAACATCGTGGATTCTGGGATTTACTCTTCGCTGGTGTTGGACTGCTGGTTTGAAGTCATCCTCCATTAATATTTTGTGAGTACAAAATTCAGGGTCGAGACCCTTTATGTCGGAGAGTTTCCAAGCAATTGCTTGCTTGTGTGACTTCAAGACTTTTATTAGAGCAGTCTTTTCCTCATCAGTTAAGTCTTTAGCAATAATGACAGGTAATTTATCATCACCCTCCAAAAATGCGTACTCAAGATGAGGTGGCAAGTCTTTGAGTTCGACCTCAGGAAATTCATCGTTTTTCTCAACCGATTTGATTTCCTCATTATGAAGTTCAACGGGAGGGAGTGGAGGAGAATTGTCCTGATTTAACAATGTCTCAAGAAGAAGAATATCTTCCTCCAGATCAATCTCAGCGTCATCAATTCCTTCCAGAAATGAATCACACTCGAGATAAGCCTCGATCTCTTCCAAATTGAAATTGCTTCCCTCAAACGGAGTGAGAGAAGGGGAAGAGTCGGAAATGATAGGTAGAGAAGATGTGGTGGTTTCCCCACTCACAGAATTATGAGAATAACCAAGAAACTCTTGTGAGTACTCATCTGAAACAATATCAATGACATCGATTCGGTTAACCGATTCAGGATCTTTATTTGAAGAGTACTTCGAAGTTTGATCGAGGTTAAAAGTAACAGCTTCGTTATCCACCCGTAATGTGATTTCATGCTCAAATACATCAATGAGAGCATGTCCCGTTTTTAGGAATCCTCTTCCAAGAATAAGAGGAACCCTGGGATCAGCATCGAAATCGACAACCACAAAGTCAGCCGGAAAATGGAACTTTCCCACTTTCACAAACACATCCTCAGCAATGCCGCGAGGAAGAGATGTGGAACGATCTGCAAGCTCAAGAGTCATGCAGGTAGTAGTGAGTGCAGGAAGAGAAAGTTTTTCCCAGACTGAATAAGGCATCAGGTTAATGCTTGCACCAAGATCGGCCAAGGCATAGCATTCAACCATTCCTGGAAAGACACAAGGTAGTAAGAATCTTCCAGGATCTCCAAGCTTCACCGGAAGCTTTTTCAAGATAACTGCTGAGCAGTTCTCATTTAACGGAGTCTTTGCCATTTCAAACAGCTTTTCCTTGTTGCTTAACAAGTGTTTGATTGTGGATGCAAACTTGGGCATCAGAATGATAGCATCCGCGAAGCTTATATCAAAATGTAGTTCCTGGAAAATTTTGAAAAACTTTTCCATTTGTTGACTGGCTTTTTCGCGGAGCTTTTGCTCATGTAAACGTGATGGATAAGGAATAGAAGGTTTGGATTTAGGGTTTTCAACAGGGATTTCAAAAACAACTCCTGGTTTGGGTTTTGGTTTCTGGACAACTTGAGGTAGGACGGTGTCGGCACCTCCGTTATTAATAGGAAGTTCCTTGTCCTCAGTCACCTCAGGTTCACTTTCCACTACCTTGGGGAGAGGAGAAGAAGTGGTAGTGGAAATAGTGGGTCCATCATAAGCTTTACCACTGCGTGTGGTGACAGCTTTCAGTTCACCCTTTGGGTTTGGAATGGTATTACCAGGAAGACCTCCCGAGGTAGAAGGTGGATTGATATGATTCATGAGACTGGTAAGCATATTCTTAACTTCGCTTTGAGAATGATCAATTTTATTAGAAAGCTCATTCTTAAGCTCAGTTCCTTGCTTGTATATTGTAGTTTGAAATTCATTTCTCAATCCAGATATCTGATTTTGTATTGCCTTCATTTTGTTCTCATTAAACTTGATGTAGTTATCAAGTTCATTTGGGAGAGGTCCTTGATGATTCGGAGCTGAATACCCTTGATTACCCCTCTGGGGTGGGTATTGATTGTTTGGGGCAGTAAATTGATTTTGCATGTTTTGCCCTCTCTGTTGATTAGGATTACTCCTATTTGGATTGTTGGGAGGAGGAAATCCGGGTGGCCCGAATTGATTGCTAGCACGGTGGTTTGGGTCTACTTGAGGACGGTATTGATTACCTCCTTGATTGATTGTTCCGGCTATAGCATTGACGTCAAATGTATTGCCATCGGTGGCAGTACAATTGTAGTAAGCGTGAGGACCACCACAAGTAACACAAACTTCTATTTTTTTAACCTCAGCAGTGTGAGAAGTTTGCGGAGCGGACTCTTTCTTTTGTGTGGAGGAAACCAAAGCTTGAATGACCTTTGTGAGTTCAGCAAGCTGAGTATCAGTACTGGACTGACTCACGGGAGATGAAGTGGAAGGACCAGCACTAGCCTGGGAATTATATGTCCTGTTTCGTGTAGTGCGGACCTTAGACTTATTTTCAATGAGAGCAATGGCTTCCTTAGTGGATTTGCTCAGAAAATTACCTCCAGCTGAGGCATTGAGAGAATCTTGGTCAGATGGGTTTAACCCACTGTAGAAAGTGTCCATCTGCATCAAATCGGTGAAACCGTGATGAGGACATTTGCGGAGCAATTCTTTAAAACGATCCCATGCTTCTCCAAATGGTTCATCAAACCTTTGAGTGAATTTCATGATTTCATTTTTGAGATGCGTGGTTTTAGAAGGAGGAAAGAATTCATTAACGAATTTCTGAACCAAATCTTCCCATGTTGTTATCGATCGAGGGGGTTGTTTGTCAAGCCAAATCCGGGCTGCCCCATCGATGGAAAACGGGAAAAGAAGAAGTTTTATTGATTCCTCAGGGACACTTTTGCATTTGATGGTAGATGTGATTTTATTGAACCATCTAATGTGATCTTGAGGATCGTCCCTTTCAAAACCATAGAATTGCCGCTGGGTTACCAGGTTTATTAACCCAGTCTTAAGCTCAAAATTCTCAGCCACGATGGCTGGAACAACAATGGCATCTCCGTACCCAGTGGTGGGAGCTTGGAGAAGCTCATTCATAGGGCGGTCTTCTGCCATGATGATAGTGGTAATGGGTTCAGTACGTAACTCGGGTACGACTGACGGAGCAGAACGTCTACGACGTCTTCGAGGTATTTTTCCAAGCTCACGAAGAGGGCTTGTAGACCTAGAAGAACGAGTGCGCATGCACTTAGCAAAATTTTTCAATTAAAATCAAGATCGAGAGAAAACACAAGTAAACTTAACCAACAATCAACAAGCGTACGGTAGCTCTCTAAAAGATAAACGCACAGAGTGGCGGAGAAGCAAAGGTGGGCAGTTACGCTCCTTAAAAACCCGCTTCTTTCAGTCCGACAATTTAATGTCAGACTATCCTAGAACCTCCGTTAGAGTTTGTTTATCAATTAAAGGTGAGCCGATATTCGCAAGTGATACAAAGGAAAAGTTTTAATTCTTTGGTTTGGGAACTTATTATGGTCGCACCCCCAGTTAGGTAGTGCTCTGTCTTGGTTCTCGATGGTTAATTTTTATGTTTATTATTAAAGAAAATGGAAAATGTTTTTGGGTTTTTTAATTTATATGATAATTATAATAATAATATATATAGAAAAGAAAAGAAAATATTTTTGGTATTTTATATTGTTTTTGGGAATAGGAACTTCTGATAGAAGGATCTCGAATCACTAATCGCTAAAATTCTTCACAATAGTCGCAGCACACCTCCCCGGCAGCGGCGCCAAAATTTGATCCGTCTGAAAACACTTATCTTTTATTTCTCTATCACACAAGTCAACCACTTGTGAATGGTCAACCGTAATAAATGATAAAAGGCAAACAGTCTCAGAACGAATACTCGTGTGTAGTGTGTGAAACCAGGCAAGTGATCACCCGGATCGTTTCCCAACGAGATGTGAATGGAAAACTGTGAAAAGCTAGGATAAGAGTGACTGATGATTTAGATTGCTTTTGATTTTGATTTATTTAACAATTCTAAATAACAACTTAAAAACAGATATGCACAATAAAATTGAACGCGAATTAATAAATTACAAACGCGTAACGGGACAGCTAAAATGGGACTAAAATTAAAATTTATGAAATTTAAAACTTAAAAATGTGAAATAACTTAAAACTTATTTAAAAACTTAAATTATATTTTTTATATTTTTTATTTAATTATTATTAATTATTTATTATTTAATAACTTATTAAACTATTTAAAATTATAAAAAAAAATACTAAATGGACAAAGAAAAATTTAAAACTTTTTCTAAAAATATTACTAAGTAATTAGAAACTAAGAAAATTATAAAAATGAAAATTACTTAATTGAAATTTAAAAAAAAATAAATTCTATTAAATAGAAGCTATCACTTTATTTCTATTTTTGATTTTCTTAAGGTCTAAAAATATTTTTATATTTTTCCTAGATTATAAATGACAAAAGAAAATTATGAAAATTGGAATTATATTTTTCTGATTATTTATTCTAATTATTATGATTTAATTACTATTTTAAACTAATTAAAATTATTAAAAATATCAAAACTAATCAGAAAATTATGAAAATTTCTGGGTAAATCTAAAATATTATTAGAAAGATAAGAAAAATAAAATGAAAAGTTTAAAAAGCCAAATAAGCAGAAATGGGCAGATAAGCAGTTTGGAATAAGCCCAAATATAAGCAAATAAGCACTAAAATTAACCAACTGATTAGGACAGACTTAATACACTATAATAAGCTTAGAACAACTTATTTCAGATAACCAATCCAACAAATAAGCACAATCAACACCTTGACTGTTTTAAAATCAAGACAGAAACAAGCAGAAAAAGGCAAACTTCCAAGGTAGATTAAGCTATGAAATAAGCTACTGAGATGCAATATTAAGGGGGCAAAACTTAGCTTAGCTTATGAACTATCTTAAAAACACAAAAGCCCCATCACAAACTAACCAATTGAGGTCTGATTTAACCTTAGATCAGCTGGGAAAAAAATATGCAAGGTACTGCTGATGTGAACAAGGTACTGCTGATGAAATTGACTTTTGCAGAAAATCACAAGGATTGACTTTAGTGAACTTTGGGCTTAATCTAATGATTGATTATGAGATGATAAGCTACAATAAGATGATATTAAGCTATGGTAACAAGTTTCACACAACTGTGATGGATTTCACAAGTCAAAAACCCAACAGTTATCAACTTATATGAGATTAAAAGTGATTTTGACTTTTTTGCTGATTAGAGACTAGTTTTTATGGTTCCTCTGAGTTATTACCAACTAATATGACATGCAATGATAACAAACAACAACAATCAAGCAAGGGTCTGCTGTTATATCAGCAAATCCAAACACCCCTGATCAGGGCAGTTAAGCAAGGAATTCAAAGCAACACTTGGATTTAGATCAAAACACTGAATTCACCCTTTCTATTATCATGTACTATGATCATATGAGCATAAATAACCAACAATTCAAGCATGAAACACAGGGATAGACCAAATGCTATATTGACTGCCAAAATGGAATTTTAGCAACTATGATTATCAATGAACAAGCTACCAATATTAAGCTATTTTACAACTTAATAACACAACAGAGATATAAGAACACCAGAAATTCAAGCAATAAGCAAATGATGCAGTGAAATGCTAAACTTGATCAAAACCTTACAACTGAGAGAGTGGCTATAGGGATAGCATGCATAGAACAGGACTATCTAGCTTGTTAAAGGCAAGCTAGAAAACCACAAAAAGCTTTCTTGATCAGCTTATACAACCCATGGAAGCTTTTAAGAGCTTATGTTGACCATGGTTGACCATTCTTGTATCTTGAGTTTTAGAACTGAGGTATACTAAATAAGGGTATAGTAAGCTATATTAAGCTTATATAAACTTATTACAAGGGTGTGGAAGCTTGTGAGAGCTTTTTAGTTATGGTTCGAACTTAACTTCTTAGCAGGAACATACAAACTTGAGCAATATTGAATTCAAACAACAAGATAACATGAAACAAGATTCTTATAGCTTAAACAAACTTTGATTACAACTGGGAATAAGAAATTACAAGATTACAACTGAAATAAGTAAAATGCGATTTAAACTAAATTAGCTACTACTGAATTATTTATTACATTGCTCTATTTATACTAAATACAAATGGGAAACCCTAATTAGATATCTCTGAACACATCCCCACCCTTGAATTGCCTTCAATCGATCTCAGCTGTTGATTCATCATTTTGGCGCCAAAATTGAGTTAGTGGATTGAGCAGGCTTTAGCATTAAATGCAAATCAGGGGAGTGGAGAAGAAGCATTCAATGTTTCTTGTATTGTTAGGTGAGTGGGATTTGATGGGGAGTGGTTTAGCAGAGAAACCATGGGCTAGGCGGTTTTGGCGGGGTTGAGAGGTTGGGGATAGGTTTGACCGAAGTCAAACCTGGTTTTAAATACCAGGTTGGGTCGGGTTGGGTTTTAAGGGAATTGGGCTTGGTTGGGCTGGGTTTTAATAATAGGATAGTGGGTTGGGTTTGTTTGTTTATTTATTTTGGGTTAAGGGTTTAGCTTGGATCCGGATTTAGTTTATAATAAATCACAAGGACTAATCTTGTAATTACTGAATAGCTGAGGGCTGAGTTGTCATCTTTCCAAAATTAACACAAGGACCAATTATGCCATATAAGAATAGTACAAGGGTTATATTTGATAATTTCCATATTTTAAATACCCGAGGACTAAATTTGACATTTTTCAAAGTTGAGGGACCAAAGTTGTAATTATGCAATTTTTAACTTCAAAGGACTTATTTAACAACTTATGAATCCCCAAGGACCTATAATGAAATTTGTACAAGTTTTTAGTGAACAGGGACTAGATTTGACAACTTTTTAAAAGTTGAGGGACTGAAACTGCCAATTATGCAAACTTTGTTCGTTTTTCAACTGTTTTTAAACATTTTGCATCTGAGACATATAAAACACAATTCTGGAATAATTTCAGTATTATGATGCATTTCTGAGTGTTTTTTGAGAGTTTTGGCAGCTCAGATTAGGTAAAAATGATGAGTATTTAGACACTCATCATAACTAAACCCGGAATCGCATCATCAGTCCTCAACTAAGCATAGCCTGATCACCTATGTTTATTTCAAGAAGGATCATGCCTTGATGGGAATAGCCATCGTGAGAGACATTCGCACTCTAGAACTTTCAATACCTATCCCGACCATCGAGTTTCAACCGTCACTTATCAAGCCCTGAATTCACGTAGAGATGCGAAAAATAGAACCAAGAACACTAGGACCTTCAAAACCCCGACCCCTTCGGGTATATCGAAGTGAAAACCGAGGACGGTTTTCATTCCTAAGATAGGGAGGATGTGACAAATGGTAAATTTCCCCTAATAAGTAATTCATTACAGTTCATTATTTGTGACCAAATCACCTGACTAGACCATTATATGTGTATCACGGATAACAGACCTGCACATTGTGTCACTCGGAAATCTCACCAAAGATCAGTGAAATTATCACATCCCACAATTTACTCACTAAATGGTAGTAAAAAACAGGAGGTTATCCCAGTTCCACTCAGACTGACACCACACGCAAACCAGAAATAAATCTGAGACTCAGGTATTATAGTGAATACTTAAAAACTCAAAAAGAAGATACATTCAAGTATTATGAAAACGTCCCTGAAAATACAATCTTCCATATTTAAAATGGTTCCGGGAAGGACCCGAGTTTGACTCAGTTTAACGAGACGCGGGTAAAATATACCACTCTTTAACTAAACTTATCACTAAAAACTTAAAATAAAACACTCACCCACTCACACCCTTCCCAAAAATCTGCTTCTTCAACCCTAGGAACTCCCACCTTTTTGTCCGCCCACTTCCATCCCCAAAACCTCATTCGACCCATCCCTTTCCTCTTGTCACAGATAATATTTTCTTTTGACCTAGAAACCCTGCCATCATCACGAGTCTAGAAATCCACCCAAGTCAACCATAGGATAACCCAATTGAGGTCGAAGGAACACATGAAGGGAAAGTTTATCTCTCCCAAATCCGAAAGTCTCAATGGAGTTACTCTCCAAAATCATCCATTTAATCCGACTCTCCAAGGGGAAATCGAATCACAACTCAACAAAAACACACTAAGAATCTGAGAATCACTCAAGAAAGGACAAGTGTTGTGGATTGTGGTTCGGTTTGGAGCAGTAGGGTTATTCGGATTTGGAGCTTCATTCGAGTTCTTCACCTCTCAACAATCACTGTAAGGATTAGATTTCATTCAGATTCATTTTCTTTTTGATCCATTTATGATAGATTATCTAGGTCGAATGAAGGATTAAATTAAGTGTTGTTATGTTTAGTTTCAATTGAGTTAATTTCCAGAAATGATGATTGATTTTGAGGAAAAACCTTGTTGAATGTTGTTGTTATTGTGTGGCGTAGGAAGCTAGAAATCATAGAACTTGATTAGTAGATTTAAAGTTGTTAGTCGTTGTGGCTATATTGTGTTCGAAAGACCCTAGGAAACACGGATTCAAGGATTGAATCTAGGGAATTGTGGTGGTGAGCAATAGACTAGCGTAGAGAAACCATGTAGGAGGAGACATTCTTGCTAGGTTAGTGGTAACGACCCCCCCCCCCCCCAATGGCTGGAAAATCACCTCGCATAGAGGAGGTTTTAGTCAAGTTAACTCGTGGCAAGATAGACCCAAACCCTTGAGGGTTATACCCTCGGTTCAAGCCTTGAGGTGCTCACTCGAACCTAAAAACAAAACCCCAAAAAGATAACACCAATTCGCCCCAACACAAACCCACCAAGGATTGTAAGTACTCGGATGAGTACTCTCTTTTGACGGATAGTATTAGGCTACAATGTTAAAGGTTATAGTGAATTTTTGGTCACAAGGACTTAGTTCCACTCTAAGGTGATTTCTACTCTTGTCGACACATAGGGTGTGCCAAAAACCCCAAAATCTTTGTTAACACCGAGACTCCAAGGCCTCGGAATTGAGAAGTACACAAAGTCTGCCGAAGAGAGGAACTTTAGACCCTTGTTGTTAAGCAGTTGCGACCAAGAGAAATCCCAGGAAGGAACAACACAAGTCTTTTAGACTTGTGAAGGGTTCTGTGCTTCTTTGTAGTTTGTACCAGGACAAGCCCAAAAAGTGAAGCCCAATTTAGAGTTGAACACTAGCCCAACAAAATCCTTTATTTCAGTCCATGAGATGGGCCTGTAAACGAATAGTTTTGGCCCACCAGAACCTTGTGACTATTAGAGAAGCCCAGCCCATTAGCGACCCTGTATTCCCCCCTTCTCAAATTCAGTGGGCCGCAGCCCAACTAGTGATAAAAAATACAAAATTTGATTAACACTTATAGGATTAGTTGTCGCCAAATTAAAATTTACATAAGCCGACCACGAAAACATTTTGTAATAACGAACATATATTCATATATAGATCGTGTATAACCGAGTACACAATTAAATTTCATCTTGAACTAGCATATATGTACATAAAACTTGAATAGCCGTAAATATAACTCTCGACAACAATAACTAAACCATTTAGACTATACTAGCACTATGTATAGGGTCTCGCGATGTCATAAATAGTGGAACATAAAATCGGCAAAAGGGAATATAAATACAAACTCATGTGTAGTTAAAAATGTGAAACACAAGTGAAATAAATGATGAACCAATTACACGTCAAGTTTAGGCAATAACACACGCCGGGATATATATAAATTGACACTTACATTTGCTATTTTAAAACTAAGTCAACAAATAAAAACGTCACGAATGGAAAACTAGGGATGATATATCAAACTTAACCCTCACTTGAACGAATTTGACTATATATATTATTCTAAACTAATGATGTATAAAAATGAATCATAATAAATTAATAATGCGAACTTAGTTAAATTATTCAAGTTACAAAAATTTACGTTATATTAAATTTTCTCAAACCATTTAACTAGTAGGTAATAAACGTCACATACCTTATGTCGTACTTCTAAAATCAACATAATCGGATATAACGATCGAACTACACAACTATAATATATATAATATATATATATATATATATATATATATATATATATATATATACACTAGATTTCGAAGCCCGCTCGATGGGCGGGCATGACTTATAATTATCCTTGTTATGGTGTTAGTTAACGGAAATTCATTTTTAAGGACGGGGAGCTTAATTACTATGTATTACTTTTAAATGATACATACCTAATTATCAATGGATTATATGTCGAAACACCTATATTATTACTGATTTTCACATAAACAATTAATTTCATAAATTGAACATAAATAATAATTTGATCAGTGATGGGATTTAATAAATCAAACATAAATAATAATATGATCAGTGATGCGTTTGTAAAAGCTTGTGTACCATTCTTTATATAGCTTTATGTGGAAAACTAGAAGGGGGGTTGAATAGTTTTACGTCTTTTTAATTTATGAAAACTTTTGTTTACTTTTTAAAACTTCGATTCTATCTTATGTGAATTCAACTCTTGATCAATATGAACATATATAAACAAATATAGATAAGTAATGCAAGTAAGGTAAATATAATGAAATAAAAGAGAGAGATGGAAAGATCAAACCACAACACGGAGATTTATAGTGGTTCGGCTACAAGGACACCTTCCTTTCCCTACTCCACTCCTCGAGTCACCTACTCGAGAGTTTTCTTCACTATGTCAACAAACTCCCTTATGGCGGAGAAACCTTACACAACTTTAGCTTACACCGGCTTAACAACACAAAGCTAGATGTCGAGTCCTAATCGTAGCTAGAACCAATCTCACAACTTATACACAACTTCTACACGACTTCTTCACGACAGCTTCACAACGGCTTCACGACTTCTTCACGACTTCTTCTTCACGACTACTTCTTCACAACTACTTCACAACTACTTATTCACAACTACTTCACAACTAATTTACAACACCACTATGTAATTACACTTAGATCTACTTATCACAACTATACAACACTTTACACAACAACACAATTGAATGAGGTAAGTAATAACACTTCTTCACTAGTTGAAGTAGAGTTCTTCTTTTGCACTTTTGGTGGTGGAAGCTTGGATCACTTAGAAACCAATGCTTAAGAAAATATGATCAAAGGATTTACAATGTTTAGAAAGGATTTAGAACAGAAAGTTTTAGTGTGCAAAAGGTGAGTAAAAATCCAGGAGAAGGCTGGTATTTATAGGAGAAAAACTGGACAGCTGGAGGCCTACTGGAGCGGGGGCGGTCCCCTTAATTATTAAGGGGGCCGCCCCTACTGAACGTTGGCCAATTTTGTCCTTTTGTGGGGAAGGTTTTTCTGGAACATTTTAACTGATTTTGGTTAAAAATTTGAATTCATATTTTTATAAAAGATTAAACATTTTTATTTAATACCAAAAATGTTTTTCAAAAATATATAAAATGTTTTTGATGTTTTATAAAAAATCTAGTTATTAAGAAAATGTTCCTTTGATCATATAATGCATTAAGCATTAGTTCATTCATACCTTAAGTGATTTGAGTTGTAGAAATAGATATTTACAACTAAATACTTGTTTACGTCGTAATTTTCCGATTAATGATTTTACATTTTGTGATTATCAAAACGTAGAGATATCGAAAAATATTAATAACTTGTTTAGGCATTATTTATATCAACAATCTCTCCCTTTTTGATGATTACAAAATCTAAACTCATTAAATCTAAAAATTAGTTTTTAGACAAGTATTTAGTGAGTTTACATCTATTTCTCCCCCTTTTTGTAGAATCAAAAAGGTTAAGCCGACAAGTTTTAGAATCTAAATTTGTCGGGACGAGAACTCCCCCTTGATGTGTACTCCCCTCGTTCGGGGGCACCAAGGAAACGAGCTATGGAACGCTTGAAAAAAAATGTTAGAAGCACAAGTATATGTAACAACAATAAGCAAGCATATAGAATAAGATCATTCATTTAATAAAAGTGTTGTGTATAAATACACAACCAAAAGATTACAACATGAAGCATGCAAGCATACAAATAAAAACAACTAATGAAACTACATAATCGTCCTAGAAGTACATGGTCTTTCATGGAGCTTGCTTACAAGAAGGTTTTGAAAAATTATTTTTAAGCATTGCATATGCTTAATTGGGTGAAAATGGAGGTGGTGGTGGTGTAGTGGGTGAAGGAGGTGGAGGAGGTGGTGGTGGTGGGTTTGCAATCATGTTTTCAAGAGATGAAAACATGTAGTGTATCTCATCTCTAAGACCAAAGATTAAGGTCCGGTTATGGATGCAACAAAGACAATTATCACCATGGGCTTCAAGCATTGCCCAAGGTATAGGAAAGAATGGTTGTGGGGTTGGTGATGGTGAAAAGTGAGCATCAAGGGGTGTGATGGGTGATAAGGAAATGGCAAGTTGGGTGTATGAAGGTTCTTGAGTGGATGGTGGTGATGATGCTCTTGTGGTGATGATGCTCTTGGATGTAGTCATTGATGGATGAAGTGGATGGAATGGAGGAGGATGAAGCTCCATGGGTAGAGGGTGTTTTTGATGGTGCATTAGGTGCACTTGGGGATGAATTTTGAGGTGGTGGTGATGGAGTTTTGATGTCATCTTGGGTTAGGTCTATGAAAGGTTGTTTTGGTGGTATGATAACAAGTCTTTGCTTCCTTGGAGTCTTAGAGATGGAGGGTTTTGGTGATAACATGGTGGTTTTGGATGATGAAGGATGATGGAATGAGAGGTGATTGTATGGAGGGAATTTATAGTATGAAAATGTGGTTTGTTTAGGTTGATTTTTGAGGTTTTGTAGGAAGATTCCAATACCAGTTTGTCCATAAGGAGAAATGGTAGCTGGGGCTAGGTAAAAGTGGTCACAAGATGCAAAATAAAACAGTAAATTTTACTGTCCAGATGGCCGGTCCCCTTAATTGTTGGGCGGCCCCCTTAAAATTAAGGGGACCGCCTAGGGAATTAAGGGGGCCGCCCATCTGGTGTTTTCTCAGGCGACCAAATTTGAAAAATTTCCAGAAAAAGGTCATTTTTAGGGTGTATTTGCAGCAAGTTCCATTTGGATCATGTACATCAAGAATGATTAAATATTATCAATAGCATATTAAACAAATAATATACATATTTAAGACAAAAAAAAAAAAAAAAATATATATATATATATATATATATATATATATATATATATATATATATATATATATATATATATATATATATATATATCATATTAGAAGCATAGGCATATAATTTCAAATAAACTAGTAGCTTAGTTCTAATAAGTTTATCATCTAACATAATAAAAGTCATAGCAAGCAAATGTTAGGATAATAATACTACATATAAGTGTCTAATCACAACATCAAAAAAAATCAACTAAACACTCATCAAACATGTCTATTTCTTCTTCTTTCCAAACATTCTTCCAAGTGTCTTTCCAATAGACTTGAAACCGCCTCGTACTTCTTGGTGCATCTGCTGTGTGGTGTTGAGTAGTTCAGTTTGTCTTTCAAACAGTAGTTCGTCTGTTCGTTCGGAAGGAGAAGGAACTTGATACTCGGTGTAATCAAGATCCGGAAGATTTTGAACGAAGGTCCTAGGTGATGGGGTACTAGCACGTGTTGTGCCCTCCTCCTCATCATCATCATCATCGTCTCCTCGATGTGACGTGGAACCACGAGGTGGAAGTGAGACAGATTTACGAGATTTTCCTTTGTCGCTTCGAGGGCGACGTTCACGGACACGAACAAGTGGATTAAGGACCGGTTGAACAGACTCATAAATTGGACTCTGAAGATGTGGATAATGCATCATGACATGATTATAAAGGCGAGTGAGAAACATGCCATACGGGAGATTTGCATTATGAGTGTTTTTGGCGGACATGATACGGAAGACAAAGAGATATGCCAAATTGTACGGCTGTTCAGCGACAATACAATACAACATATGAGCTATGCTCGCCGTGACATGATCACGGTGACCACCGGTACCGAACGCATTCTCACGAATGAGTTCTTCCCAACGCTTTATGTCGGGGCGTAACTCCTTGAGGAGGATTTGGTTAGCATGGATGTCAACATCTTTTGACTTGATCCTCCGGCTAGTCGTACCACGATCTAGCCCAAGATATTGAAGAATTTCTTCAGAGGATGGAATCTCAGAATAGTAAGGACCCTGTTGAGGTCGATATTGCTCAAGAGATGAGAGATCCCACTCATTAGAGAAGACAGCTTGACCGGAGTAGGGGATTCCTAGAATTTGACCGAATTGAGCGAGAGTAAGAGTAATGAATTCGTGTTGAATCATAAAGGATATGAGGATACAACCATTGGGATCGGTTTGCACCGTCACTTGGCTATAGAAGTCAAGAACAAAGCGGGGAATGATAAGCTCATTGATTTTGTAGAGACAATCAAGACGAACGTTGGAAAACATTCGTTCGATATAGTCGGATTCATAGAACGATGGATAGACAACTCTCCCTTCATGAATATTTCTATCTTCAATGGGACGATAGAAACAAGCAACAGCGGGAGAAATGCCTGGAGTGGCAGAGACTTTAGGAATGTATTCTTTTGTTTTTGAGACATCACCGACTGTAGTTTTGGGCATTTTCACCTATACAAGAAAGCAACAAAGAAAAATAAGAAAATGACATGCATATATTATATATGCTACTTATGTGGAACGTAAACATACTTCGACTCTAAAACTTAAATCCTAAGAAGTAGTTTACAATGTTCCTTAGTTTTAATTTTTAACTCGCTTAAAATGTATTTTATGATGTTAAAGAATAGTTATAGGGACATTATGATAAGAAATCAAAAATATCCGAACGTTCTTTTATACGTCATAAGCTACTTTGAAATGTGGCTAGACAAACATTGGATTGTATATCTAGCTATTTCTTACGAGTGTTTATGTTAAGTAACTTAGATTTTGACTCAAAAATTTCTTTCAAAATGTTGTGCCAAACGCTCCTTTAAATAAGAAAATAACTAGTAAAATTTCAATATACATATGAATTATGTATCTTGATGACTTAAAACAACTAATTGCGTGTTTATAAACTTGACAAGTAGTTATGAACTTAATTTTGATCAAATTTCGATGATTCTAGCTCCTAATCCAAACACTCTCTTATATTTAACAAAAACATTTTGTATGATTCGAAAAATATATTTTTAGGATTTGTGAGTTGTAATAAACCAATGTGATTAGTTTTAACAAGTGTTTATGGCATAATTCAACAATGTGATTAGTTATGAAAAGGAGTGATTAGTTTGACATAATGGTTTTTTAATTACTTAGTTTCTAGGTTGATTAAGCATTCTAATCCTATGGGGAGCATTTGGTTATAAGATTTCTAGACTTAATTTTAACAAAATTTGGATTAAAAGAAAATTTAGTAAAAGACCTAATTATGATTAGACTTAAAATTGAATGGAATTAGATGAAATGTGAATTAGAAAACTTACAAAATGTGTTGCTAATCAAGATACAAGTGTTTGCCCCTTGCGAAATTAGTCGGAGATGGTGATTTGGTGAATGGTTTTTGAGTTGAGGTTCGTTCACAGCAGATGGAGTGAAGAGTGTGTTTGAAAAGTGGGGTGTTTGGTAAAGATTTTTGGAAGAAAAACGTTTTTGGAAGCTACAGTAGGCCGGTCCCCTTAATTATTAAGGGGGCCGCCCTCGTTTACTAGCCGGTCCCCTTAAACATTAAGGGGGCCGCCTACCAAACTTGGAATTTGTTCGGGTTTAGTTTCTGATAGCAAAATAATTTTATGTATATATATATAGATTTATTATATATCAAAAATACGTTGGGTTTTAATGGCACGAGGAAGGAATACTTGACATTTTATTAACATTTCGTTAAGAAAACATTTCTTGAGAATTTTGGATAAAATGATCAAGATGTCAAGTCGACAAAGGTTTTAGGGGGTGAGAGTAAAAGTGGGATGTTGAATGGAGTCGAGAAATGATGAGGAAATGACGGAGATAGGTGCTGACGGCGACGGGAGTTTGTTTCATCCATAGTTTTCTTGACGCGACGGTCGAAGTGCTACTTCTACGTTAATCCACTTAACTCACTTCTCTTCATCACCATGAGTTATGTGATAGTGGACACGGAAGATTTTCGTGTTGAACGTTAAAGTTCAAAAGAGGCAAAGGGGGAAGAAAAGGTTCGAGGACGAACAATTTCTTTTAGTTCTAGATAGTCAACAAATGACGTATCTAGGTTATGTGCGGATATATTTATATATATGTATATAGTATAATAATATGGATATATATATATATATATATATATATATATATATATATATATATATATATATATATATATATATATATATATATATGTATGTATATATTTATATTATGTATATGTATAAGTGATTATCTACTAACTACCATACAAGTACTAACTAAACTAGGCATTAAAACTTATGGGGGCATGCAATTTGCTAGTTCATTAATCAACACACATAATGATGAACATGAAAGAGGGGCGTACCTTTAGTCTTCAACACGTGGTCTTCAAGCGCTTCAAAGCGTTTATGTTTGACTTGTAGAAGTCAATCAAGGAAGAGATGCCAATAATCCAATGAGATAGCAATTTAGCCACTTGGTCCCCATTGTCTCATTGATCCAAAGTTGTTTGAACCAAAAATGGGTTGTAGTTGACTAGGATGCATGTATGGTGGAAGTATTCCCCAAGGATTGAAGCTTGGTGGATTCGGGTAATTCCACATTGGGTAACTATTATTATGACGGTTTGGTCTATTTTGGTTTCTTTTAGGTTGAGGTGTTTTAGGCCGAGGGTGAGGACTAGGTGGTCTTCTAGGAGGAGGTGTTTTTGACCTAAGCTTTGGTTTAGAGTTTTCTACTTCGGTTTTTAAAGATGGTTTGTAGAAAGCTTTTATTTCCTCATTATTAGCTATAGGTATTTTTCTATCTTTTGTAAGTATATATTTAGGCTTTGACTCCAATATTTTTTGATTACTAGTTTCACTTTCAAACTTTACATTTTTAGTTTCACTAGTTGTAGCCTTAGTTGAGTTAAATCCTAATCCGGTTTTATCTCCTGACATTCTTTGAATGCTTATTATATCCCTAAGAGAATTACTACTATTTTCAAATTTGTTAAGTCTACAAATTTCTTCCTTAAGTATTTCATTTTCATTTTTAGTTTCTTGACAAGTTTTACATTCAAAGACTTCTTTGCCTTTTTCTAAGTTATGTAGTTTAATTTTTAATTCCAGTATTTCTTTTTCTAATTGGTTATTTATGTGTTTTAGTGATTTATTTTTAGTCATTACTTTTTGACCTAATATACATAACCTACTATATTCGTTATCTAGGTCTTTTTCATCTAATGATAAATTTTCATCACTAAAGTGTTCGGTTTCGGAACGTACCTCACTTGATGTCTTAGCCATAAGACACTTCTCCTCTTTTGTGGTTTCTTTCTCGTCTTCTTCACTGTCACTCCATGCTCCTCCAATGAACGCCTTTCGGTTTTGCTCCTTTGACATCATAGGACATCTTCCAATGAGATGATTTGGATCACCGCATTTGAAGCACTTCCTCTCGCTCTTGCTACCTTTGTCGTCTTTGTTTCTTTGGAGTGTTTTCCTTTCGTCATGTGGTTGTCTAACGAATCTTCCTCGTCTTTTGAAAAACTTCTTGAAGTCTCTTACGGCCATGGCATATTCTTCATCATCACTTTCGGAGGTTGAGCTATCCTCGTCACTTGATGCTTTCCTAGCTTTCAACGAGATTGACTTGCTTTGCTCTTTCTTTCCTTTGACCATCTCGAAGTCTTTCTTGATTATTGCTTCGTAGACTTTCAAGTTGCCAATCAACTCGTCAAGTTGAAGAGTTGACAAGTTCTTTGATTCTTCAATCGCCGTAACTTTAGCTCGCCATTTTGGATGAAGAGCCCTAAGAAATTTCCTGACAAAATTCTTACTAGAAAAACTCTCATCAAGTGCCTTTAAACTTGTGATGATTGTGTTAAATCTAGCAAATGCATTATCAATTGATTCCTCTTCCGGAATCGTGAATTGTTCATATTGTTGAACAAGAAGATCTATTTTATTATCTTTGACTTGACTATTACCTTGTTGAGTTATTAGTAAAGAATTCCAAATTTCTTTTGCGGTTTCGCACATAAAGATTCTTTCGTATTCTTTACGTGGTAACGCATTATAAATAACCATTTTAGCCTCATTATTTTTAGAAAGTTTTCTTTTTAAATCATCACTTTGTTTTTCAAAAGGTACAATTTCATCCTTTTTAGTTTCAAGATTATGTTGAATAGGTAAAAAATCACCATTAGTAATAACATGCCAAAGATCTAGATCTTTTGACTTCACATAAGTTTCGAATCGATTTTTCCAATATAAAAATCCATCACTTTCAAATAGTGGTGGTCTTTGCATAGATTGCCCTTCTAAATATTTTTCAGATTCCATAGATCGTTTCAAGTTTTAAAATACAGTTTATTTTAAAAATCTTGTTTAACCTGGCTTTGATACCAATTGTGGAAAACTAGAAGGGGGGTTGAATAGTTTTACGTCTTTTTAATTTATGAAAACTTTTGTTTACCTTTTAAAACTTCGATTCTATCTTATGTGAATTCAACTCTTGATCAATATGAACATATATAAACAAATATAGATAAGTAATGCAAGTAAGGTAAATATAATGAAATAAAAGAGAGAGATGGAAAGATCAAACCACAACACGGAGATTTATAGTGGTTCGGCTACAAGGACACCTTCCTTGCCCTACTCCACTCCTCGAGTCACCTACTCGAGAGTTTTCTTCACTATGTCAACAAACTCCCTTATGGCGGAGAAACCTTACACAACTTTAGCTTACACCGGCTTAACGACACAAAGCTAGATGTCGAGTCCTAATCGTAGCTAGAACCAATCTCACAACTTATACACAACTTCTACACGACTTAATCACGACTTCTTCACGACAGCTTCACAACAGCTTCACGACTTCTTCACGACTTCTTCACGACTTCTTCTTCACGACTACTTCTTCACAACTACTTCACAACTACTTATTCACAACTACTTCACAACTAATTTACAACACCACTACGTAATTACACTTAGATCTACTAATCACAACTATACAACACTTTACACAGCAACACAATTGAATGAGGTAAGTAATAACACTTCTTCACTAGTTGAAGTAGAGTTCTTCTTTTGCACTTTTGGTGGTGGAAGATTGGATCACTTAGAAACCAATGCTTAAGAAAATATGATCAAAGGATTTACAATGTTTAGAAAGGATTTAGAACAGAAAGTTTTAGTGTGCAAAAGGTGAGTAAAAATCCAGGAGAAGGCTGGTATTTATAGGATAAAAACTGGACAGCTGGAGGCCTACTGGAGCGGGGGCGGTCCCCTTAATTATTAAGAGGGCCGCCTAGCAAAATTAAGGGGGCCGCCCCTACTGATCGTTGGCCAATTTTGTCCTTTTGTGGGGAAGGTTTTTCTGGAACATTTTAACTGATTTTGGTTAAAAATTTGAATTCATATTTTTATAAAAGATTAAACATTTTTATTTAATACCAAAAATGTTTTTCAAAAATATATAAAATGTTTTTGATGTTTTATAAAAAATCTAGTTATTAAGAAAATGTTCCTTTGATCATATAATGCATTAAGGATTAGTTCATTCATACCTTAAGTGATTTGAGTTGTAGAAATAGATATTTACAACTAAATACTTATTTACGTCATAATTTTCCGATTAATGATTTTACATTTTGTGATTATCAAAACGTAGAGATATCAAAAAATATTAATAACGTGTTTAGGCATTATTTATATCAACACTTTATCCTTTAGCATACATATAAGAACATTAATAAAACTCATTTTCAAAGGTTGAAAACGTAGGATTGAAGCAGGGCTATTTCAGCTGTTTTAAGGTGTGAATAAGAAGTATAAAGATAAATGGAGATCTTTGATGTTCAATTTAAAAGACCCTAATAATCCCGAACTAAGAGACAAGGTTTTATCCGGCGCCATATAGCCTGAAAGATTGTGTTCCATGACACCAGAAGAGCTTTCGGGTAAACAACACTCTTAATGGCGCATGGCTAAATCCGAATAGCGTGATAAAATGATAGTTTTACCTGAGTCTAGGTTGATGTTTTACCCGAAATGCATTTGATATGCAGTCTATTGGTTGGTGGTTATCAAGCCTCTACGTACTAATTTTTGCTTCTGTTGCTTTCCAAATACTTCCTATTGCATTCGAGTACCAATTCTAACAGGGAAAAGCAATTTTTGAAAAGCATTATGGGTTAAACCAACAAAGGTTGCGCATTAAGAGTAGACATGCTGAATGGTGATGATATCAGTTTCAAATTCCAATTTATTAAGCTCGCAATGTCGACCCATGTTACCTTAAAAAAACATATGGAAATAAATGTATAATGCATAAGATCTTCAAATTGATATGTCACTCAAAATTAACTTGAAAGACTGCAAAAGGCATATGATGTAACTGAAAAAACATCAAGATCCACATTCCACAGTACTAAGAACCCAGAGAACTCTTACCTTATGCATCGCGAGTTCCTTTTCAATCTCCTTAGCTCTCCATTCATCAGCTTCTTGATCAACTTGCTCAAATCGCTAACGTTCCTAGCAAGTCACCAAAAACTTAGTAAGCTTAAGTATCAGTTTCAGTATCTAAACGTTCATAGGCTTGAGCCTCGACATGACTCATTCATAATGTGTCAGTGACATTGATCCATGTAAATAAAAAACATAAGACGGGTGGGCTTGCTGCCAACGGCCACAGATGCAGCAAAAAACGCTTAAACGTGCTACTATAACCAAAACAGCAACAAATACCCGCGCACGCGCGGGTTTTTTTAAAAAAAAAAATTATCAATAATGTATTTTTATTTATTAAAAAACAAACTTAATTTTTGTTTTTTGTTTTAATTATTGTTCTTAATTTTGGTTTATAATTATGTTTGATGTACATAGGGGTGTTATCGGGTTAATGAGGTCGGGTTGAATAAGTTTTTGAAGTTTTTAAAAGTGACCCGCAACCCGAACCAATTAAGAATCGGGTTGTCGAGTTCGGGTAGGACTCGCGTCGGGTGATTCGGGTTGTTGAGTACAAACATCAACATATCAGATCAATTAATATAAGTTTTTAAAATGTTGAATCTACAACGATGTGGACTGCAATTACTTCTAAAACTATTTTGGTTGACAGAAGAGAGGATTCTATTCAAAAAGTTCCAAAATTGCTAAGTGTCATCTATACCATTTCTAAAGGGCAGTAAATAAGACTACCAGTTAATAATAAAAATGCAAAAATAACATTGTAATAATAATTGACAGAAGTGACAGAAGTGGCAGAAGTACACAAACCAAATGCAGATTAACAAATTGCAGTACACAAACTCAGGGCAAATCATACCCAAGTAATTGCATCTGATTGAGCTTTGAAGTCTAGTAAAACCGAACTATATGCTTCTTGCTCGAGGAGATGAATTTTTGCTTCCATATCAGTATACACAGAACCCATAATGTCGGGACTTCCATTACCTTCAACATGCCCACCCCTCATATGAATTCTTTTTTGATGAGATGGAAGATGATCATCATGCAACATACCCAGTCCAGGCGGGGCCATAAAATGGAGTATGCACTGAATGTTAAAACTAAAGAGGAAAAGGGAGGCAGCAAGCAATATATTGTACCTAACATAACTAACATTAACCTTTGCATAAACATTTAATCTATACATAAGAAACATATCCATACCTTCCTTCATCTTATCCAAATGTAGCTCATAAACCGAGATGCCCTTCTTAAGCGTGTTCTTGCTTCTCAAGCCCGGATAGAAAAATATTATAACAAAATAATTTCATGACGTGGACACGTGGTCTGGGTTGCTTGTTCTAATCAAATACAACTACAAATCCATTGAAGATCAATATGTCGGCCATGAGTCTCTGTTGCTTTCACTTAAATTAAGATGTCTAACTTGATCGGGGTTCATTTTAAACCACTCACACATACCACCCTTTCCCTTTTAAGCATAGATGGCAATCAAACTCTTCAGGAGCTAGATACTCATATTGCAAATCTTTATTACCTTAGTTATCCATATGTAATTATAGAGTTAGTGGTCTAGTACAGGTGACAATTTATTTATTATTTCAAAGATGGAGGAAGATCTCCTTGAAGAAATGATGAGGTCATCAACAATATTGTGGTTGACAGAATGGGACAGTATGCCTTGAACGTTTTATTAAGATCACCACATATCCTCCAACCTATTATCACATTCACATTAATTTACTACTACAATGGGTTTGTTAATATGTTGGTTATCACTAAGTTATGCGATCATATGGTATAAAAGATCTATTTATTGTATACCTTTTTATTGCAATACCACGTTCACCATGCAGTCTCTATAGGAAGCTTCATCTGAACATTGGTTTTTTTCAGAAAGTGTAACTTATATTGATGTGGTGTTAACTTTGTACCACTCACATTCTTTTTTACATTAAAGTTTGAAATCAAGAAATCAGCATTCTCGTGCAAAAGTTTATCGAAATCTGAGATGAATCCAGCTCCTTATTGTAGCGTGAATGGTAGTACCTATATATTTAACAATAAGCTAAAAAAAGTATGCCAATTTTGAATAATAATAATATTTTATTTTCAAATTATAGGATAAAATTAAAGAGGATTGTGAATTTATAAATACCTGTTCGTCCTTTAAGACCATATCCATGCTTGCTAACGCTGGTGGATCGTTGTTAATGTAATATTGTTTCCATAGAGAAACAACCTTCACTTTGATAGTCCATTTATCTTTTTCAGAATTAACTTCTTTAAAAAAAGATATCGCCATTATGAAACCTATAAAAAAACAGGGAAAATTATAATGGAATTGAAGAAACTGATGATTTGTTTGAGTATTTATAGACTTTAGAGTCGACCAAGTTTGTGTATAATTATACTAACAAATAAACATTAGGGTTTTCCAAGTTTGTCAAAAATTATATTAACAGATATGCAAAAGAATTTTTAATAATACTTTTAATGCTTATCTTATAGATAAATACAATATATATTTAACAGTAATCTTAAACTTACAGCAGATGCACCAAAATAAGTTTTGACATCATCATGTCACAATCTATACACCCTTAATAAAGTCAGATAGATTGGACACAGCTAGACTTGAAAAAGGTTACTGATTTTGGCCTACTGGTATAAATTATAAACAGATCCGGGGGCTATTCTATGGTTAATAATTCAATCTTTACAAATGTATCAAAATTCAAAGCTACTTCAGGGAGAAAACACATGAAGATAGCTGAACACATGAAAATGATTATATTGTATACGTAACAGAGAATTGCATATGTATTACATGGGAAAAAGTAAAATAGCAAAGATAATAATAGAGGTAATAGTAATAGTAATACTAATTCTAATTAACCTACTCAATACCTCCGTAGATTGCAGAATCTTGTAACTCCGGTACTTCCATATCTTTGAATTCCATATTGCTGGGCTATAGCATCATATAGAGTATCGAAGCAATGTGGCTGTTGTGTTTATTCTACACACTTCTAATTGAAACAATTTAACCAAAAACTGACCCGTTTGCCCAATAATTCTACACAGGTCATTTTCCAACCAATCAACCCTTTCAAAAACAATTAATTCCACAAATAATGAAAACATGTGCATTTATTGATAATTCCACAAATAAACATCATGACCAGACGAGTACATGGTAACTTATAAAGAATTTACCTGACATAGGCAGCACATCGGTTGTTAAGAATAAGAGGATCTCAGTTTTTATAGTATGAGCTCTCGAGAAACAATTTACTACCTGATTGATAAACAATATCGTTAGCAGATAAGCAAACTAACTTTGATGTTCGCAAGAAATCTTACAGAGTAATATAAAAACAACCACCATGATAGGTTAACACTTTTATGTACCAATCTCCTAAAACTAATAGACGCTATACCTCAGGACTCAGGTCCGTGTGTTTCATGTTTATACTTCAGCGTACTCCAATTACCAAGTATATGTCAATGCAAGTTTACATGTGAATCAATAGTATCTTGCAATATATGTCCAAACATGACCACTTGGCAGAAACAAAGCCAGTGGAAAGTTTGTAACTTTGAATACGTCAATATAGTAATGGTCCTCGTTATTGGGTACAGATGATGAAGATGTTAAAGGGCGTGGGTTGATGCCATAAAAATTAGATGGGTCTACTACTACTTTGAAATCCTCAGCCGTCAAATCCTACTACCAAAATAATAATGCATATTAATTATCTAAAATTACTAATAACCAATCAGGTATGTGAGTTTGAATTACTACAAACACTATAAACTATAGTAAATTTATAACCAACTCAAAACAACCATGTTCCAAAGAATCAACATTTACATACAAAATTATCAAAACAAAAAACTCCTAAAATAGAATTCAACACAAAAATAAAATGGTATTTATCACATAAACTGAGTACAGACTTTTGAGTGTTTGCCAACTCTTTTATAGGTATCTCATCAAGTAAATATAAGTGATTTCACATACCTTCTTCAGGCTCTCTCTCCTCGTTTAATCTTTGGTGAACAGAACACTGAAGAGCAACTGACAGAACTGCCATAAATTCAGTCCCATGAGTGATAACATTGGACTCAAAAGTTTGAGATTCGTGTTTAGGAGGAAGGTTTTTGCCTTCTCTCTCAAATTCCGCCCTCAGCCTCTCCTCCTCCGCTCCTCGGCAGCCTAAAAAGCCAAAGTCAAAATGATTAATCAACATAAATCTAAAAGTAAAAAAACTCAGTGCGGGGTTAAGGCACATCTTATTATTAATCAAAATTGGATACTTTTCTATCCTATGGCTAAAAATATAGGGTAGTACCATTCATGCTACAATAAGAGTTAGATTCATCTCATATTTCGACAAACTTTTGGAAGAGGATGCTGATTTCTTTGCACGACATATTGCTTGGCTAATGAAACACAATTTCCATTACAAAATTCTTTTTTAAACTAAATTTAAGACACATTCATTTGTAAAAAAGGTACATAAAAATGGTGCACCACTGATATAAGTACGAATGATTGCTTAAACACGATCACAGGCGCGGCTATAAGCACTTTTGACTACTAATAGCAAGTTAATTACTTGATGTTTGTTTTTCCTAATTCACTTCCAAACTCGGCACCTGCACAATAAAAACCAAACAAACTCTTAGTAGTTATTTCTCATCATCTTGCATGGCAACCACATACATCATACACCACTTTACTTACACAATTTTGTCAACCGATCTATTGACCTGCCAATACATTGGGTGTGTCCTAGTACCACAGAGACATATTCAATCCCTTCCAAAAACCCTTACGAAAGACCCCAAGTTAACTTTGAATCTAAACTATACCAGTTACATAAACACATCAAAACACATGGGTTTTGTTTTAATCTAAATCAAACACCCCTGTTACAAACCCAAATTAAAAAACTGAATCCAAATACCCTTTCATCATAGTCGTAGAATCAAAAACTAAAACTGACTCCAAGCATAACAATTACTCTCATATAATGTTCGTATTCTTCATTATCAAATCTTGCCAATCCGATTCGAAATTAGTTGGACTGTAAGAGCGCTTGTTATAAATCTCTATGCTAAAGTAATAAGTTTTTCCTTCAGAGAGGTTCTTCGTATATTTGATTGAGTGAGTAAAAAATAATAAATTGATCTCTTTTTAATAAAATATTCAGTGATAACAATGGATAAAATTACCTTACTGGTTCAGGTTTTTGATTGCCAAAAACATCCTAAGCTCCAAGCACCAACATTGATAGTTGTGTTGCAAATCTCTTACATGTAGTTTTATAGAAGATATAGAACATAAAGTTACCTCAGTAGATGTTCCAATTATCCTCACTGGAACATATATATATATATGATCATAAGCACTTCAATCATGGCAGTCATTCTTAAAACCCTAAAAAGATTTTGGAAGAAAGAGATATGTATTAGAGAATATGATAAATAAGCAAAATCTGAATTCCCAGAATATCCAAGCCATGACTTATAAGAATCGAACAAAAATTTACAGCTTATTAGTACATAACATATTTGTTTTGAATTTGTCTATCACAACTTATGGCTTGCTCAAGTGGTTGAACCGCTTGTTTCTGGATTGTCAGACCCATGTTCGATTCCTATAAAAGCCACATTTTTTAATTAGCACCGAATTTTAGTTGGTCAAATTCTTCCTTACTTGGCACTAATGTGATGACATGGAATTTAATGTCATTTAC
The DNA here is from genome assembly GCA_021014915.2 of Artemisia tridentata subsp. tridentata. Lineage (NCBI taxonomy): Eukaryota > Viridiplantae > Streptophyta > Magnoliopsida > Asterales > Asteraceae > Artemisia > Artemisia tridentata. The sequence continues at coordinate 284,904,171 of CP139506.1, forward strand.
ATGGCAATGACGTGGACTTATGTAACATTATCTACGTGTAACGCCTCCTGTTATATATAATGTATTCCACAAATAATGAAAACATGTGCATTTATTGATAATTCCACAAATAAACATCATGACCAGACGAGTACATGGTAACTTATAAAGAATTTACCTGACATAGGCAGCACATCGGTTGTTAAGAATACGAGGATCTCAGTTTTTATAGTATGAGCTCTCGAGAAACAATTTACTACTTGATTGATAAACAATATCGTTAGCAGATAAGCAAACTAACTTTGATGTTCCGTAAGAAATCTTACAGAGTAATATAAAAACAACCACCATGACAGGTTAACACTTTTATGTACCAATCTCCTAAAACTAATAGACGCTATACCTCAGGACTCAGGTCCATGTGTTTCATGTTTATACTTCAGCGTACTCCAATTACCAAGTATATGTCAATGCAAGTTTACATGTGAATCAATAGTATCTTGCAATATATGTCCAAACATGACCACTTGGCAGAAACAAAGCCAGTGGCGTGTTTGTAACTTTGAATACGTCAACATAGTAATGGTCCTCGTTATTGGGTTCAGATGATGAAGATTTTAAAGGGCGTGGGTTGATGCCATAAAAATTAGATGGGTCTACTACTACTTTGAAATCCTCAGCCGTCAAATCCTACTACCAAAATAATAATGCATATTAATTATCTAAAATTACTAATAACCAATCAGGTAAGTGAGTTTGAATTACTACAAACACTATAAACTATAGTAAATTTATAACCAACTCAAAACAGCCATGTTCCAAAGAATAAACATTTACATACAAAATTATCAAAACAAAAAACTCCTAAAATAGAATTCAACACAAAAATAAAATGGTATTTATCATATAAACTGAGTACAGACTTTTGAGTGTTTGCCAACTCTTTTATAGGTATCTCATCAAGTAAATATAAGTGATTTCACATACCTTCTTCAGGTTCTCTCTCCTCGTTTAATCTTTGGTGAACAGAACACTGAAGAGCAACTGACAGAACTGCCATAAATTCAGTCCCAGGAGTGATAACATTGGACTCAAAAGTTTGAGATTCATGTTTATGAGGAAGGTTTTTGCCTTCTCTCTCAAATTCCACCCTCAGCCTCTCCTCCTCCGCTCCTCGGCAGCCTAAAAAGCCAAAGTCAAAATGATTAATCAACATAAATATAAAAGTAAAAAAACTCAGTGCGGGGTTAAGGCACATCTTATTATTAATCAAAATTGGATACTTTTCTATCCTATGGCTAAAAATATAGGGTAGTACCATTCATGCTACAATAAGAGCTGGATTCATCTCATATTTCGACAAACTTTTGGAAGAGGATGTTGATTTCTTTGCACGACATATTGCTTGGCTAATGAAACACAATTTCCATTACAAAATTCTTTTTTAAACTAAATTTAAGACACATTCATTTGTAAAAAAGGGTACATAAAAATGGTGCACCACTGATATAAGTACGAATGATTGCTTAAACACGATCACAGGCGTGGCTATAAGCACTTTTGACTACTAATAGCAAGTTAATTACTTGATGTTTGTTTTTCCTAATTCACTTCCAAACTCGGCACCTGAACAATAAAAACCAAACAAACTCTTAGTAGTTATTTCTCATCATCTTGCATAGCAACCACATACATGCACACCACTTTACTTACACAATTTTGTCAACCGATCTATTGACCTGCCAAGACATTGGGTGTGTCCTAGTACCACAGAGACATATTCAATCCCTTCCAAAAACCCTTACGAAAGACCCCAAGCTAACTTTGAATCTAAACTATACCAGTTACATAAACACATCAAAACACATGGGTTTTGTTTTAATCTAAATCAAACACCCCTGTTACAAACCCAAATTAAAAAACTGAATCCAAATACCCTTTCATCATAGTCGTAGAATCAAAAACTAAAACTGACTCCAAGCATAACAATTACTCTCATATAATCTTCGTATTCTTCATTATCAAATCTTGCCAATCCGATTCGAAATCAGTTGGACTGTAAGAGCGCTTGTTATAAATCTTTATGCTAAAGTAATAAGTTTTTCCCTCAGAGAGGTTCTTCGTATATGAGATCGAGTGAGTAAAAAATAATAAATTGATCTCTTTTTAATAAAATATTCAGTGATAACAATGGATAAAATTACCTTACTGGTTCAGGTTTTTGATTGCCAAAAACATCCTAAGCTCCAAGCACCAACACTGATAGTTGTGTTGCAAATCTCTTACATGTAGTTTTATAGAAGATATAGAACATAAAGTTACCTCAGTAGATGTTCCAATTATCCTCACTGGAACATATATATATATATATATATATATATATATATATATATATATATATATATATATATATATATATATATATATATATATATATATGATCATAAGCACTTCAATCATGGCAGTCATTCTTAAAACCCTAAAAAGATTTTGGAAGAAAGAGATATGTATTAGAGAATATGATTAATAAGCAAAATCTGAATTCCCAGAATATCCAAGCCATGACTTATAAGAATCGAACTAAAATTTACAGCTTATTAGTACATAACATCTTTGTTTTGAATTTGTCTATCACCACTTATGGCTTGCTCCAGTGGTTGAAGCGATTGTTTCTGGATTGTCAGACCCAGGTTCGATTCTTATAAAAGCCACATTTTTTAATTAGCACCGAATTTTAGTTGGTCAAATTCTTGCTTACATGGCACTAATGTGATGACATGGCATTTAATGTCAATTACATGGCAATGACGTGGACTTATGTGGCATTATCTACGTGTAACACCTCCTGTTATATATAATATATATATATATATATATATATATATATATATATATATATATATATATAGACACACACACACACACAGATATATATATATATATATATATATATATATATATATATATATATATATATATATATATATATATATATATATATAGGGGGCTGTTATTGTGGTGTACAAGCTTAAAATAGATATATATATAAATAGGTACACATGTGGACCGTTGGATCAAACTTGATAGATGAGATTAGATATTAAATAGATGAGTTGCACAATTGTAATTAAGTGAAAGACAAATGGCTTTTGTGTACCAATTTTTTTTTATAGGATCACCTTTTATTTTAACCTTCTTCTTCTCCATTCCCATTTTTTTTTCATCAAATCATTTCCTTTACACACAATTCACTACATATTTCAATTCAACACAAACATTGGAGATGTTATTTCAGATGTTTTATTTTAATCATTTCTAAAGGATCACAAATATCTACAAAAGGACACAATTACCCATCGGTTAAAAATATTTATCTTCTTTTATATACAAACCCAAAAACACACCCTAAACACTTATCTTCTGTCACACTTTAGTAGGTTTGAATATAAAAGTCCAAATTTACATCTTCTGTCGCATAATGCACATATGTCTGTTCGATTCCGTCATTCTCAGTTTCCAATTCCACTTTTCTTCGCCCTAATCGCATCATCTGTTCCGATGGAGGTAATTATATCTTCTGTGCTTGTTGCATTAATTATGCATTGATTATATTAACTAAAGTATTTGATTTGATGATGTATTAGTTGCTAATTTACAATTACTGTGCACTGAATGTGTATTAGTAGCTAATTTACAATGTATTAGTATTTGATTTGATTTGATGATGTATTAGTTGCACTGAATGATGTATTAGTTGCACTAATTTGATTATATTAACTAGAGTATTTGATTTGATGATGTATTAGTTGATTTGATGATGTATTAGTTGCTAGTAGTGGCATGAATGTGTATTAGTTGCTAATTTACAATTACTATGCACAGAAATGTTATATCTGTTATGCAGTATTTTTGTCATACTGATGCATTAATTTGATGAAGTACATAGTTAGGAAATAATTGGTTGGTATATGTATGCGGTTTATTTGTATGAGGTTTAGAGTTAATATACATTGATTTACTAATTTTTAAAGCTGGTTCATTATTTTCAATGTAATGGTGCATTGTGGTTGTTACGGTAGTGATGCACTAAATTGTTACAATGATGCACTAATCTGTTTCAGGTTGGTTCTTCGATCTGCAATAATACTGATTTCAAGAAAAGACTGTGCGCTTGTCTGGAATGACCAAATTTCTCCCGGTGTTTTTGAACAAGAGTGGCGCTCAATCATGAACGATGTGCACAAATGGCTTTCCGACATTTATGACATGCGTATGAGATGGATTCCAGCTTTTTTGCGTGATGAGGACATGTCTCGGCTGATGCGTACAACGTCAACATTAGAATCAGAAAACAATTTTTTCGGAAGATGGACTAAACTCTTGAGAAGTATATGACAAAAGCCTCATAAATTAGCAAAGAAAGTAACTTATTTACTCCTCCAAGTGGGACCAAAAAGGGACTTAGATCATCAACAACCATGCCAAGATTGTTAGCTAAAGCTGTTACTGCTGTTTACACCACTGGATCACTTTTTATTGTTTGCCCTACGTGTGATATTAAATCCATTGTTCCCATTCTACATAACATCATCACATCAGGAATTACTGACCCGAAGCTTAAAAAGGCATCAGATGCATTAATGTCTATTAAGCAGACCGCCCCTTCGTTATACATTCAAGCCTGGTTAACAACGGGGAAAATTTGTCTTGCTGATGACAAACTTGCAAAGCGTTACATACCGCTGTTTGTGCAGGTTAGCCTATTTTCATCACTCTTTTTCTTAAAAATATTTGAAGATTAATATATCCCCTCAGGTTGATACATTTCATCAAAGCCACTGATATATGAAAAGGTAAATTGTATCTCATTATTATTTCTAATGTAATTCGGAGATTCTTGCTGTGCAGGAGATGGAAAACAGCAACGACGCAGCACTTCGTAACAATATTATTGTAATGATGGGTGATTTTTGTGTAAGATATACTGCTTTGACTGATTGGTAAGGCTCATATCCATTATCTTTAGATGGCAACAAGTGCACTGTGTGTGTGTGTGTGTCTGAAACACTCATGTGTGTTTTTTTATTAACTAGTTATATACCAAACATCACCAAATGTCTTCGCTACCCCTGTGAACTGGTTAGAAGACAGACTTTCATTCTTCTCTCCAGATTATTACAGGTACACTTCAGTCACATATTGTGTTATATATTGTATAGTGCGTCCAATCTCATAGTGATCAACACCTTTGACTTGTTTCTTTGTTTAGCGGGACTATATAAAGTGGAGAGGTGTGATTTTTCTTCGATTTCTGTTACTGCTTGTTGATGAATCAGAGAAAATAAGATAACTTGCTGATTTTCTCTTCGGTAACATATTAAAAGGTGAAAGTTATTTAGCACATCACTTATTATGTTGCCCTTAGAAATGCTTATGCTTATGCTCAAGCTCAGGCTTTTGACTTCTATATGCATCTTATTACAGTTAAGTCGCCTCTACTAGCTTATAACAGCTTTGTTGAAGCAATCTATGTTCTGAATGACTGCAATGCTCATACTGGACAGAGCAACTTTGGGGATTCCCAAAAAGAAAACCGCCTTTTTTGCATCTGGTAATGATTTTTAGATCAACCAAATTGCTTTATACAGTATCTCGGTTCAGTTTTCAAACTGTTTTTTTTTTCTTTCTCCCGCAAATACATTAAATTTCTTTTTTTTCGAACTCTCTAGAGGAAATGACGAGAAGTCAAAGAGTCAAAGAATGCACATATATGTATCCCTGCTTAAACAAATGGCTCCTGAGCAGCTTTTGGCTACATTTTCAAAGGTATCTTCAGAGATTCTAGTTGCTCCATGCAAAGGTATGCTCAAGATTGAGGATATCACCAGTCAGTCTGTTCTACAGGTAATCTTCATTTTTTATACCATATAGTATATGTGATGACTTGATCTACGACTACAAGACTGAAATCCTTGCTTCAATCACCCACTGTTTATCAATCAACACTCAGCAAATTGGGATGTTTGAACAATATTTCATCCGTGATAATGAAGTTAAAAAGTTTAAGGACAAAACTGCATATGAAGTTTACGAGGTATGTTAAAAAACACTTTTATATCACTGATGCCTTAAATGTTTGTTTTATAGCGGTGCACTGATTTACAATACTGATTCACTAATTTAAGTATGTGTATATAATTGTCTAACAAACTGGTGCCCTTAATTATTATACTCAGATGCACTAATTGTTATTCATTTATACTTATTCAGTGGCACTATTTTTTTTTATTATTATTATTTATTTTATTTTTGCAGGTCTTGTATTGTTCTTCTGATACTACTATTACTTGCTCTTGTAAGCGTTATGAATTGTTTGGCTTGCTGTGTCGACACATTTTCTATGTTTTGAGGCTAAATAGCATTGAAGATTTTCCGATAGAATATGTCATGGATCGTTGGTCTAAAACCCTAGAGAATGTTTTTCTATATTCTTCGGTGAATGTTCCTGAATCTAGTTCAGATGGTGCTATTCGTGCAATCAGACAAATTGTTGAAGATACGGTTGACCGGTTGATTCCTTATAGAGAGAAGCTTGATATGTACCGTCTCGAGTTGACTGATCACTTTGTCACAAGCTGAATCAGATGTGCCCATTGTTTCAAAAAAGAGAAAGGCAGACGCCTTTTGTGCCATGCTTGGTGTGACTGAACCTGCAAGTGTTGATATTAATGTTCCTAGACAGTCAAAGAGCAAAGGGACCGGATCTCACTCAAGATGGAAGAACATGGATGAGATATTACATAAAGGAGCCGAGTCTGCAAAGAAGCGAAGGGTTTGTTTTACCTGTGGGAAGGCTGAAGTACACAACTCAAGAACTTGCCCAAAAAAAATGTCAAAAATGATTATCCCAAGAGAGGTACCCCGTGCTACTCGTTCTTCAAATTTCAACTATCTGGAGTGATGCACCTTTATTCAGTCTTATTTTTGTTTTTTTAATGATTTCTTGAATAATTGACATATGCGAATAAAAACTCATTGTGTATAATGAGCAATGTGGATCTGATTTTATGAAATTGTATTTTGGATTGGCTTTGGATTTATGGAATTTTAAATTTTAGGTTTATAAACAAGTTGTTTATAAAGGTGCATTCAGGAGATAAACAAGAACGTTTTGACACAAGTAAAAGATGGGACATTTAAGATGGTATTACAATGGAAAAAATCAAATAATTGGGAAAATAAAAATTACTATAATACCCTTAAACTAAATATCTAATTAATTAATATTAATATCTAATTAATTAGTGTTATTTATTTTGATCTAATCTATCAAGATTGATCCAACGGTTCAAATGTGTACCTATTTTATCTATTCTAAGCTTGTACACCACATGAACGCAAATCTATATATATATATATATATATATATATATATATATATATATATATATATATATATATATATATATATATATATATATATATATATATATATATATATATCACATCTCGATTTAATTCATTCGTACTTTAAATCGTTCAATATCCCCAAATTCCTCATTTTCGTACATTTAGGTCATTCGTAGAGCTACACCTTACCATTTCCTAGGAAAATCCTTAGTAACCACACTTGCCGCCACAAGTGACAACAACAACAATACTCTAAAACATTGAAATTAAATTATGAAAGGACTTAAATTTAATACTCGAAACTAAGACATGGCTATTTAATCTAGGTTGCGTGTTGGTGCCGTGCACTCCTTAATTTCACAGCATTCACTGATCCGGCCATTAAAGGTGAGTTTATAGCCCCTTTTTACTTATACTTGTTTTATATGAATGGGGTGAGAAACATGCAAAACAAAATTTTGTGGACCATTAATACTATGTATACCAAAGTTATTGCGCAGTTAGCCTAAGTCCTGATATGTCCCCTACTGCCCAAATTTCATGAACCGTTAATTCCCGACAGGAAGCGTGAATGTTATAAATAGATCTATTGGGAGTAACGTCCCCGTTTGGTTTGACCGGATAGGCAAACGAGCGTATACCATATCAATGTACAAGTTTCTGGTATAAACACTTGCCAGGGCTTTTATGATTAACATGCTTCTAGAGCATGCAGACCTGTTAAAGCTTCGGTTGCATAAACTTAGCGCTAGCGTAATAAAACATATATGTGACATTTCAATGCTCAATTAAAACTGTTGGTCCAAATATGATATATTTGTTTTAACTGAAACCTATGAACTCACCAGCTTTTTGCTATCTTTTAGCATGTTTTTCTCAGGTATCTAAATTTACGCAAGTGTGGCAAGGATTGGAAAGGTGGCAGACTTATACTTTTGACCAATGCATTTTAATTAATGAATAAGACATGTTTTTGAGGGACCAGTAAACTTGTAAATAAATTGGCAACCCAATGATTGTTATAATTTAAAATAAGCAAATGAGTACGTTTTATGAAATGTGTAATTGGTTCTTCGTTACCTTGTGTTATGATTTCCATTTCTGTAGCACCCCATGATATTAATGCTTCCGCAAAGTCAGATTTTGGGGGTGTTACAGTTAAATATGTCAAATGGTTCGTTATATTAACGAGTTGTAGTGTTTAGAGTCATGGATAAAGGGGTGTTTGGAATAAGTATATTTATACCCTTTTTGGGTTGCAAACGGGTCGAATGGTTATGAAAATGATTTATTATGTTATGTTAACGATTTCTGGAGGTTTTGGTGTTATGCTGAATTATGGAAGTCATTTTCCGGAAATTAGAGTAAGTTGTAAAAAGTTGGGTTTGTTAGTAAAATCTGGAAATGGGAGCATAAGACCTTCTGTGCCTGGACATAAGGCTTTCTACAATTAAAAGTGGTTTTCTTAGTTTATGAGTTACAGGTTAAGGCCTTCTTAGTTTCTAAGTACAGACCATACACCCTTCTGGACCTTGGGTGTAAGGGCGTATGGTACACAGGTAGTCTTGGCACATTTTAGTCGATTTTCCAAAAATCATATCTTTTAATCCGTAAGTCGTTAGAGGTCGTGCCACCCGTCATCTCGAAGGTAATTGAGTCTAGTTTCTTTTAAAAATAGTTTCAAGGTTTGAAGTGTGATAGATTTTTTAACAGTTGGTCAAAGAGTAATAGAATGTTTGGTAAAGTCAAGCGTTTCCGCGTAAAAGTTTCAAATTTGTGTATTTTTTGTCAAAGCGGGAACGGGGTGTAACACTATCTCCAAGAATCTTTTTAAACGCCTTTAGTGCCCACTCATAACTATCTTCATCTTCATTTTTCAGAAAAGCAAACCCAGAATAAAAGGAGGTATTAAAGCATGAAACTCCAATAATATCTAGAATAGGCATTTTATACTTATTGGTTTTATATGTGCAATCCATCACAAAGACATCAGAAAACAGTCTAGCCAACTTAATTGATAATGGTTGTGCAATGAACAAATGAGCAATACGGCCATTTGAATCTTTAAAATCATCATATGTAAACCCACCTTTCTCAAGTTCCTCGAGTAAGGCCCTAACCATTGACCGATCTCCTAAATCATCCCTACGGATTTTCGCCTTCAAGTTGTATATTGTTCTAGAGTTTGCTGGAAGATTTGGGGTTTGTTGACGCAAAGAACTTAGAATTTATTTTGGGGGGATTCCAGAGATGGTCATGCTTTTGACACTTTGTACGTCATCGGGTTCTATTCGACGGAATGATGGATGCCCCGACATATCTTTACAAGGCTCATGGTTATGCTCCAGGTTTGCTACCTTAAATACCCAAGAACCATCACGTCCCTTTTTACCTCCAATTTGAAAGGGGCCTTCAGTCAAACAAGATGTGGTGCTTCTTTTTCTTTTATCTCAAATATTCCATACATCTCGATAGGATCCACTTCCTTGACGTTGCAAAGTTACATACTTGTCTTTCTGCAAATCACGAATAGATAGTCCATATCCTTTACCGTAATAAAATGCTTGCACACTCTTGAGTAAATCATCACAAGATTTGAATATAGAGCTACTCAGATAAAGTTTTTCATCTTGAAATATGGGACTTGACAAATCGATGGAGTTCATCTGTTGAATGAAACTAAAAACAAGATCAAAACTTATTATATATACAATTTATCATGTTCTAAAGCTGTAACACATGTAGTATGAAACATATATTCTTTTCATGTATGTAACTTAGAATATCCATGCGAACACATTAAACTTGGTCCATGAATGACGTCCAAAGCTAAAAAAGTACATGATACTTCACTGGTGTTTCTATAATACTTAGGTCGATCACCAAGGGTTGTAAATCATATATATACCATGCAGTATTCTCCTAAGAACGACACATATTACGCTAACAAATTACCCACTTTTTATCAAATACTCAAACATTAACAAAATACTATTATGCAATTCAGGTTCTTTGTCAAAAAGGTCAACTAACATATATCGATCAATCATAAGTCAATTATTTCATGCAGTACGTGTGTGTATATATAAGAAATTAGGCCATACTTATAGGGAAAAAATGTATTGTTAATTCATAAAAACGTTAATTAATAGCCTATATACCCGAATGATTAAGAAATCCAATGTTCGGATTATGGTGAGGAAAGTAAAGAACTGACGGCATAGAAAGTGAGAATGAGGAAGAATAGCAAAACAGTTTAGGGTAAACAAATGAGGGGTTAAAAATTCTAAGAGCATTAGGTGTCATGGGCAACCCAAACTTCTCATTTTGGTCCCACGGAGTGCCACATCACCATGACATACCTCTCTTTACAACCTCCCTTCCCATAACATACCACAACTTACTCATTTGGGTCCCACCACTATCTATTTTTATTTTTTTTACTCAAATATCCAAATAAACTAAATTCATTTCATAAAAATAAAAATACAATACATCAAATTTAAACACATACGAAACATAAACTAACGATACGAAAAAAAGAACGATACGGGACTAAAAATGACGATACAACAAATATTAATAATACGAAACTTAAACATTTTCACCGGCATCTTGATACTTCTTCATTATTTTTTCTTGCCTCTTGCGAATGATAGCGGCTTTGGCCGGTGTGGTCATGTCGGGATCTATCATCAGAAACTTCATCTCTAACGACTTTACTTCATTCTCCCTCCTCGCCTCGTATGCGGCCATTTGAACGTCCGCTTTTTGCGAATATTTTTCAGATAATTGTCCCGATAAAGTACTCGTTTGACTCCCACCGGAGCTCGCCGCGCTCGACGTTGAAGTCAACTTTTATTTCTTTGAAGCTCGTGCTTTGTAGGCACCGTCGGGACGAGGACGTTTGTCAGGACCAAAAATATCCTCGAGACATGAAATGTCAATCGGATCATCCGCATCCCATTTGGGGTGCTTTTTCAAAATATCCCACACGTGAACATATACGAACTTTTTCCCGTAAAAGCGCTGTTCGAAATTTTCCTTCGCATTCTCGAGGTGGTCGTTTTCATTTTCACCGCTTCTACGCTGTAAATGTTTTTTCAATGACGAGCATATTTTTGGAACGATGCTCACGGCCAGATTGATCGTTGAACAAATCCGGTGTCCATTTACCGTTAACCCGTGTCCATTTACCGTTAACCCGTGTCCATTTACCGGGGAGCATATTTTTGGACAATCACCGTTAACCTGTGTCCATCTACCGGTGAGCATATTTTTGGAACGACGCTCATGGCCAGATTGATCGTTGAACATATACAAAATCTGGTTCCAAAAGAATTCATCGGAACGGTCATTTTCGATATCTTTGTCTTGGGAAATTTCTATTCAAATTTCCGCAAGCAGCTTCTCTTCTTCCTTGGACCAGTTTCTCTTCCCACCCACCACCTCCTCAAGGTCATCATCATCGCCCGCGTCCAAATTCACGACTTTTTTTGATTTCTTGGCCATTGTTTTTTTTCCTCGTGATTTGGACGGTTCACGGGGTTGGGGTACTTTGAATTAAGAATCTGGTTAAGATTGAGGAAATGATGAAGGTTGCAATGGGTTATAAAACTGTGGTTGAGATTGAGAAAATCGTTGTTGGGGGTAAGTTACGAATCCTTGAAACGCAAATTGTTGGTTTTGGTAAATTGCCTCGGGAGGCAATTGCGTCCCATATGGAGGAATTTGTGGCGACGAGGAGTTAGAATTTTGTGACGAGGGGGTAGACGGGTTTGACGACCCCCCGTATTGTTGTGGGTTTGAGGTGAGGATCTTCGTGAAATAACCCGCCTTCGTTTGGATTTTGCGACATTTTTTTTTTGATGTAGAGATATTGAGAGTATTGGTAGTTTTTTTGTTAAGAGTTATGTGAGAAAAATAGTGTATATGATATGGTATTTATAGTGTGTAAAAAAAGTGTGTTAAGTTAGTTGTTGTTTGTTTTTTTTTTTTTTTTTTTTTTTTTTTTTTTTTTTTTTTTTTTTTTTTTTTAATAATAATAATAATTTAAAAAAAAAAAAAAAAAAAAAAAAAAAAAAAAAAAAAAAAAAAGAAGGTGCTATAAACGGTAATATTACCGTATGAATTAAATTTGGGACCCATATCAACGGTCAAATGTCAGAAGAAAGGCTCGCTGTGCAGACGATGAGGGCCTTCATGGCGAGGGACGGCGAAGGCAACACCCACTGCTCTAAAAGGGCATAATAGTCTACACAAAAAAAAAATTATGTGTGCGGATCATTTTGATCCGTGTACATATCATTTCAGTACCCTATTTATTTTTCTTGCCCTTATTAATTATTGCTTTTGATATTAAAGCAAGTATTTCGGTTCAAGTATTTACAAGATCATTTCAGTACCCTATTTATTTTTCTTGGGTCGGTTATATTGTTTGACGGAACATATATGGACTTCAAGGATTGAGCCAGATTGTTGGTCCACGCAGTTTGAGCAAATGACGATACCTTACTACTACTAATAAGAATAACAACAATTTCACCCAAAGCCACAATAACACCATTTGTATTATTCAACGTTTATAAATACTATTATAAATGAATCAAAGATTTATAATGGAATAGCTCACGGTATACTATTCCGGTTGATGACAAATGAAATACTCCTATTAGAACGACAAGAGGCAGCTAGCTTTGCTTAGTTTGTTCTTAAGAGATGAAGATCCTATCAACTATAATACTAAGTATTACTTTATGTGTTTGTTTAAGATCTTTACTTATCCCGTTTACAATCTTTCATTTAAATAGAAGGGGAAATACTATGGATGCACATGGGTATGGTAGCTTGCCAACTTGCACTAGATAGCACGTGCCTAGTATGCTAGGTTAAGCATACTTTTGGTTTACCAGTGCTGACAACTATTTGTACCAAAAATGTTACTTTCTCGTCTTTTGATAAGTTCTTATGCTTATCTTCCCAAGAAGTTTTCTGCCCATACTTCAAAGAGTAAGTTGCTCTTCAGAGATAAGTCTTCAGGGTCAGTGAGACATTTGTTAGATCTCAGTGACTCTGGTGTTGTTTGTAGCTCCTTGTACATTACTCCCTCACACCGCATCAGTTTATAAAGTGATTCTTCAGTTGGTCTTCGACTTCCCTGAAGCTTGACTGCTGATTGAGCTTTATACAACTCTCACGAATTTCTTTCATCAATGAGTTACATTCACTGATAATTATCAGTGAGTTACACTCACTGATAACTATCAGTGAGTTACACTCTTTGATAACCATTAGGGACTAACACCTGATAACCATCAAAGAGTAACACCCTCTGATTTTCCATCAGGGAGTGACTTACTCTCAGATCCTTATCAGTGAGTGTTTTACTCTCTGATCCTTATCAGAAACTTAAAATAAATTAGGCTATTTTATGTTTAAATACTTGTTTGAGACAATTGGATCGTAATCTGACCCAACACAGACCCAATTACTTTAGTTTACCCAAGCACAACATCAATTACTAGCCCAATATGAGTTCTTGCAAAAGCAGTCACAAACCTAACACATTTTTCAGGCCCTACAGAACTACTATGGTCAGTCTAAGCCCAGTTATTATCAGCTTTCCAGCCCATTTGGCTTCAACCCACAACAGCTTTAGCTGACTCACATGGCCAGTCCAGCCCAATCGAGTACTCCACAAGCGGGCTTGGGCCAATTATTCTAACTATCGTCTAATATCTTTATGTTTATGAATGCTTTTAGGGATAATACAAGGAAAAATAAACTGAAATTAGTTTTTGGTCGAAAGTTGGTCGGAAATTTGATTGGAGAAGATGAAGGAGATGGTGACCTGCAACATTTTATGTGGGTAAAAGTTTCCTAACATTTCTAAAAAATGACGAGTACTTTAAATTCAAATTGAAGTACATCTTTATGCAATTTTGTCTTTTCTTTGATTGTAATCGTGTAATTGAGCTATTTCTTATGACATTATTTTATTTGAAAATTATTCTTATAGAAAGTGTTCTTTAACACAAATATTATTTATAAATTTATAAAATTATTCTTCTAGTGCATTTGCTATTCTGAATATATTTATAAATTTATATTTTGAAACATTTTTTCATTGACAGCTACATGCGATCAACATAAATTTCTCTTCAATATGTTGTACACTTTAACAAGTTGAATTTGGACCACCCAATATGAGTTCTAAAAAGGTAAAAAGGTTCACAACACCTACAAATTTTGAGACAAAACCGCAAAATTACATCACATTCTAAATGATTTAGGGGCCGTTTACTTTCAACTTAATGTCCTGTTTGGTAACAAAACTGGCTGGAAACAGGAAACTTTGGTGTTTCTTTTTAACTTATTGCAAAAGAGAATCCTTAATGTGGAAGGGGGCAAAATTTGATACTGTTTCTATTCAGGACGTCTTAATACGATTTTTTTCTCGAACTAGTGTAGGTGGAAAAAATAAATTCGAAAAATTTATAAAACTTCGAAAAAATTTATAAAAATTCAAAAAAAATTTAAAAATTCGAAAAATTTATGAATATTCGAAAAAATTTATAAAAATTTTAAAAAAATTCAAAAAATTTTAAAAATACAAAAAATTTATAAAAATTGAAAAAATTTATAAAAATTCAAAAAATTTATAAAAATTCAAAAAAATTTATAAAAATTCGAAAAATTGATAAAAAATCAAAAAATTCGAAAATTTTATAAAAAATTTATAAAAATTCAAAAAATTTATAAAAATTGAAAAAATTTATAAAAATTCAAAAAATTTATAAAAATTCAAAAAAATTTATAAAAATTCCAAAAATTGATAAAAAATCAAAAAATTTGAAAATTTTATAAAAAATTTATAAAAATTCAAAAAATTTATAAAAATTCAAAAAATTCGAAAATTTTATAAAAATTTATAAAAATTCAAAAAAACTTATAAAAAATTTGAATTTATTAAATTTTTTTCGAATTTTTATAATTTTTTTTGAATTTTTAAAAAATTATAAATTTTTACAGATTTTTTGAATTTTTAAAAAATTATAAATTTTTATAAATTTTTTGAAATTTTTAAAAAATTTTATAATTTTTTATAAAATTTTCGAATTTTTTGAATTTTTATAATTTTTTTGAATTTTTAAAAAATTATAAATTTTTACAAATATTTTGAATTTTAAAAAAATTATAAATTTTTATAAATTTTTTGAATTTTTTAAAAATTTTAATAAGTTTTTTCGAATTTTTATAATTTTTTATAAAATTTTCGAATTTTTTGAATTTTTATAAATTTTTTGAATTTTTAAAAATTTTCGAATTTTTTTAAAATTTTTATAAATTTTTTCGAATTTTCATAAATTTTTCTAATTTTTATAAATTTTTTCCACCTACACTAGTTCGGGAAAAAACTCGTATTAAGATGGTCAATTAAGCATAAAAAAGAAACAACATATATCCACACAGGACCTAACTAGAAACAGTACACATATATCCACACAGGACCTAACTAGAAACAGGAAAAAAAAGAAACAGCCCCTTAGTGATGCTAGTTCTAAGCTATAGTTTACCTAGTTCGGCTTCGGCACTTCGGCCATTATTGAAAAAGTGGACCATATAAATGGGTCCACTAACAAAATTGGGCTACAAGATTTAACCACAAAAATGTAACAAGGCCTAAGATGTTTGAGTGGAGGAATGACATGTCAACTGTCAAGTGTTGAAAAATGTTGCCTTTGCCCACAAAAATGTTAGAGGTAGTCAAGATCTGCTCAAGTAGTTTGAAATAATTATACAAAAACTTGATCATGTTTTGTGAAATCAGAACCTTGATATTGATGTGATAAGTCTTAAACTTGCTCTTTCGCCCGACCATTCCAAAGAGAGGACTCTATTTCCCATTTGCACATACGTGACGGTGCACTAAAACTCTATCGATTAGTCAGTAAAAATGTCAAAAACCATATTTTTCTAAAAAAACCCCAGTTTTTTGCGAGAAGAACTAAAACGATGCCAATATTTTGGATTTGAACAACAGTTAATGTTGGACAAACAACCAAACTAGCACAAAGAACGTAACATAAACTTGGATGCTTAAACAACTACTCGTATTTTGGGTTAAATATTTCAAGTATGGTTTTTAAAAGTTTTAGACTAAAAATAGTTTGTTTTAGTTAGCAATAAAAGGTCATATAATATTGCATTATTAAAAACTGATCAATGTCAAAAAAGGGTGCTACAGGTCCTTGAATATTGGCCAAGGCTAGCCAAGGTGTGACACCACCATGGATGGTTACAAGTCATTGATAGAGATAGTGTGTTTAACATTGGTCTCTCTCAATGGCTTAAATGTTTGCCCATATTTGGATAAATTGTAACCTTAGAAATCATCACCGTTTTGGAATTAATTTTTAAAGTTGAAACAAAATCTGATTATATACGTGTGTATTATATTATGGTTTATGTTAATGAAGAACGTTAATCCATAGTATACAAAATTACGTGTAAGAATGTGAATGAAACGTGTAGTAACATTACATCCTTCACACCGATAAAATACCACTTTGATAAATTATGCATCCCTTGCTCTAATACTTTAAGAACATCTATAATCTGATCACTGAAGTTGATTACTTGATTTGGAAGTTCTGAATACTTTTATGTATGCAAAAGATACGACTTTGGCAATAGGAGAAGCAATTATCTCACACATTGATTTTGAGATTGTTTTTATTATTGATGTGTGATTGTGTTTGCACACTTATTTCAAATCGGACGATTATATATTCCCCTCGTCTATAGTTCATAATTGATGATCCCGCCTATTTTATATTGCAAACGTATTTTTTCAAACATACCAATATTTACCGGCTTCTTTTCGATACCTAAATCCACTGATACCATTAAGCCGATGTCAATATGGAGGACCATCCACAACGGTGATGATTTCTAAGGTTACAATTTATCCAAATATTAACCCTAAACCTATTTCTAAGGTGATGATTTCTAAGCTATAGTTTACCTATAATAAACAAATAGATTTGTGAACAAACAATATTAACCCTAAACCTAATGGACTCTAAGTATACAATTAGGATGAAGCCTGCAAACCTAGTCATCTAACAATTAAGACCGACTTCTGAATTATTTGTTCTTATCTTCATTTGATAGTTCACGATTTTTCTTTATGATCACTTTTATGGGTTAACATGATAATTTTATTTTGGACAATCCTGTCAACTAATCGTAATCGCATCAATTGTTATACTTTTATTTGAGAGCAAGGTACGGTTGCGTCTCACAAATTCCGTTCATCCATGGCAAGGTTTTGGCTTGAGCAAAACCCATGCCACCATACCCTTCAAAAAAAAAAAAAAAAAAAAAAAAAAAATTAGCTTGAATGATTAGAGAGGGTTTTTTTTTAGTATCTGAGTGATAAAAGAAGTAAAAAGAGAAAATTGTCAGGTGTCATGACGTGACACACAAATGACTTTTGGGTTTAAGCCACTATGGGTATGTTTCGCGAAATGGGTTGGGGATGTGGCTTTTATTATAAGCCGAAAGCTGAAGCCTATATTATTATAAAGTTGTTTGACGAATTAGTTGGAGCTGAAACTTATTAATGTAAAATCATATAAAAATAAATCAAATTAAATTCATATGTATTTACAGATTTTACGTGATAATTCATTATAATATTTAAGTAATTTACCTAGCCATAAGCCCCTATAACCCTATTTTATGGGCTTGGGCATATAGAGGCTTACGACTTATTTTATAAGCCATAAGCCTGACAAACGAGACTTATTTTATTAGCCGGCTTATTCTAAAGACCCAAGCCTCAATAAGCCCATCATAAGCCCTCGCCAAACATAGCCTATACCTGGTGCTCTTATGGCGAACATTATTAGTTAACAAAAGTTTGATAAGAATTTTTTGGTTTCGTGCCATGTTTAGAATCATTTTATCTCGATCAACTCTCACAGACAAAGTAACATAATTATGACAAACTATAAATATTTACAAGAAAAAATTACACGTTTGGTCCCTGTGGTTTGCTCAGATTTTATGTTTAGTCACTAAGTCGTTTTAATTGCACCAGAGATACCTATTTTTGAAACGTTTCACTCATTTAGTCCCTATTTTGGATGGGCCGTTAGTTTGACCATTAAGTGTTTAAATAATATTTGCCCGTTAGTTTCTCCGTTAATATTTTTTTCACCGTTAGTCCTCATTTTCTAAAATGAATTAAAAAGGGCAGCATGGCTCGAAATCGGGTCTTGTTGCCCAAAAACCAACGCCCCAACCACTGGACTAAGCGTCCAGTGGTGTAATTATATCAAATAAATTATATTTAACATTTTTTTTGCTCAAACTCGTTTTTATCCGTTTTCGTCTGTTATTATACGTTTTCGTCCGTTTTATTTACTTTTTCGGCTGTTTTTAAACGTTTTCGTCTGTTTTTGTTCGTTGTTATACATTTTTGTTCGTTTTTATACGTTTTCATCTGTTTTTTTATATATTTTCGTTCGTTGTTATACATTTTCGAACGAGAACTAAAAAAAACAGACGAAAACGTATAAAAAGGGAGAAAACGTAAAAAAAACATACAAAAACGTAAAGAAATGGACGAAAACGTAAAAAGAGGACGAAAACGTAAAAAAACAGACAAAAACGTAAAAATACGGACAAAAACGTAAAAAACCGAACAAGAACATATAAAAATGGTTGAAAACGTATAAAAACGAATGACAGCGTTAAAAAAATGGACGAAAACGTAAAAAAACGGACGAAAACATAAAAAAATGGACGAAAACATATAAAAACGGACGAAAACATATAAAAACATACGAAAACGTATAGAAACGTAAAAAAAAGGGACAAAAACGTAAAAAAACGGACGATAACTAAAAAAAAGGACAAAACATAAAAAAACATATGAAAACGTAAAAATAGACAAAAGTGTAAAAAAAACGGACGAAAACGTATAAAAACGTAAAAAAAGGGATGAAAACGTATAAAAACGGACAAAAAAAATGGTAAAAACGAGTTTGAGAAAAAAAGGTTAAATATAATTTATTTTGATATAATTACACCACTGGACGCCTAGTCCAGTGGTTGGGGCGTTGGTTTTTGGGAAACAAGACCCGAGATCGAGCCTATAATGCCCTTTTTAATTCATTTTAAAAAATGATGAATGATGGTGCAAAAAATATTAACGGAGGGACTAACGGAAAAATAATATTTAAACACTTAACGGTCAAACTAACAGCCCATCCAAAATAGGGACTAAATGAGTGCAAGGTTTCAAAAATAGGTATCTCTGGTGTAATTAAAACGACTTAGGGATTAGACATAAAATCTGAGCAAACCACAAGGACCAAACGTGTATTTTTTTCTATTTACAACAATCAACTTCATATAGGGGTTAGTCCTCACATGGGTTTTGTTCAATAATACAAATTTCCAAATCAATCATAGTTTTTTCCTAAACAATTCAAGCATGTCTCCTTCCATCGAATTTTCAATGCCCTATCCCAAAGACAATGGGGCACCTCTTTCTTGTAGGTCAATCTCTCTACATCATTACAAAATAATAATTCTAGGAAGTATAATAATTTCAACTTTAAATTGTTTTAAATAGTTGGACATCTTTAAAGATTCATCGTAAAGATGTTGGTAAAATTATTTTAAAATGTTTCTCATCAATAGTTGCAAGATGTTGGTAAAATTAAGATTGTTGGTTCAAAAAAAAAAAAAAAAAAAAAAAAAAAAATGTTTCTCATCAATAGTTGCAAGATGTTGGTAAAATTAAGATTTACGGAGTATTAGATATTATAAAATGTAAATTAACGGATTAAAACCAGTGAAAGACAAGCAACTCTTAGGTACTTATCAAATATTTGGGCATATCAAATAGATTCGTTACTCTTTGGTGAGTAGAAAAGCCAAAAAAAATTAATGAACCAAAATAACTGATGATTTGGTTTTTACCTTTTGAAGAACCGAAAATTTCGGTTCGATTTAGGCTTTTTTTCAAAAACCAACCCGTACCGATTTAATCTAATATGATAAAAAGAAATAACTAAATACGAATTTGCAGTTCATATTCATTTTGTGAGTGATTTAAAATATATTTGTCATAAAGTTTATGTGCATGCTTGGCATGTATATGTATTTACTTGACGACATTGTTAGAGTTTTGGAAAAATATTAAGTTGTGTATGACTAGAATCGAACTCGGGACCTTGGGATTGCACACTTAACGTATGAATGATTAATGTAAATAATTAATATATATATAACCGTTATATATTTAATTATTTGAACACGAAATAACGACTAACAGACGTTAAGTAATTAACAGAATTGACTAACGACCATTAGTAAATAAAGGAAGGGGTTTAGTGTCGAGTTTTAGAACTTGAGGAGGTGTTGGACTCAAACTTGAAGAGCAAGTTTAGAGCTTATATAAACTCCTCAAGCTCTCATTATTGAATAGAGGATAATAATAAATACGAGCAACAACCCTTAGTGCAAGATATCATTGTACAGTATATATACCATGCCATGCATGATAATAATACCATGTGATGTCTTTAACATATGTATCATACAGTATGTTTATTTTTTACTTCCTTGTTGAATAAAAGATCCATGTTTTATTAAACAAATAGTTTTGGTTAAATAATTGTGTTCTATTGCTAGCACCATACATTAATTGGTTATAGTACGTGTGTACAAAACCTTAGTAATTAACTTACTTTAGTTAATACCATCCTGGATTGTGAAACAAAACGGTAAGGGGTTTCTCGTTAATCCATTGTTTATTCAAGAAGAAGAATTCAAGTTTAGATCATTGTTCTTGCTAGGATCAAAGGTACGTATCTTTAATATTCGGTTAATCTCTTTACATGTTAAATAATTGATCTTTGCTTCCGCTACGTGCTTTGGTGATGTAGAATTAATTATGTAATTGTTATGATATTTAAATTCTAACAGTGGCATCACGAGCTGTTTAACATGTAATTGTATTACCGAAACGCATAAAAATCAAATTTTGATTTGGATTAAACATGTTTAGTCGATTTTTAGGGTTTTAGAACAATAAAAAAATCGATCCTAATTTTTTTTTGGGGGGGGGGGGGGGGGGGTTCGATCCCTCTTTAATTAAAAAGCTAGTTTTGTAACCCTAAAATTAGGAACATGTGTGTTCATGTGTGTAAAGGGTTACGTTCCTTGACTTGTGAATGAATTCATGATACTTCATGCAAGGTTATCATGGATTAGGGTTTGTAATTAATTGTTAAGTTACTTGCTACATGTTTTAGATAGATCTAAAATTAGGGAAGACCTAATTAATTCAACTAATGAATCTTTTATGTGCAACGTGGTATATACTTGCTAAGGCTTACGCTACCAACTTGTTGGTGTATGTGGTCCATTGGGTACAATGAGCTCGAAAACCAATGGGAGTCTTAGTAATTATATGCATAATAATTCACATATAGATTATTAATAGGATTTATCAAAAGGTTTGCATGTGGCTATATGATTTAATGGTTAAGATTATATGCGTTATTATGTGTTTATTTATTTTTATTAAATTACTTGTCCTTTTTGTTTAAATTATTGTTGAATTGTAAGCAAAAAGAGGGTAATTTTTTGGAATAGAAAATAAATTGACCTAATAACTATGAAACCTTGATGTGATAAATTATATATTGCCAAGTCTTATGTGCCGACAGTGGTTCGCTTCGCACGGTAATTTGCTCCCAGGCGAGACTAGCAATTTTATTATTTATAACATAATTTTTAAGACTTAGTATCATAAACTTTTGATTGATTGATGAGTTTTGTACCAATAGTGTGAACGGCTCACCCAGTTTAGACAAACTATAAGAGGGGTATAAGGAGGCTTGATATTAAATTGTCATCCGAAAGGGACGCGTTTTTAATTAGCCTTCGGGCGGACGTTTGTCTCTCCGCTCCTTTGTGCATCTAATTGGAGCTACCAAGTAATGCTATTATTTTGTAAAAAATCACCTTAAGGGTGAATTGACCTCAATTCCACGCGCCACTTTTGTGGTAATTATCCGAATAACTTGGGTCTTTATGACTCATGCAGTATTAGGATATAGTGGGCGATAATTGGAGGTAATTCTTTGATTGGTGAACCCAGTACCTCAATTAAAACTTTGTTGATTTAACTCTTAGCCTCAATTGGTAAATTAAAATTGTTTTGAAAATTTATGATACGAAGATGTGTGCATGCTTCTTCGTACATATTTTGATTGTCACATCAAAATAAATACCCTAAAATTTAAGTCCATGCTATCTAATTATAAGAGACACTTGGTGTTAATATTTAGCGTAAGTGAGACCTTGACCTAAATATTAATGACAAGGTAAATTTCCATGGCGTGAGACCGTGACATGGAGTATTTACAGTTTCTAAATTAGATGACTTAATTAAGTTGTAAGTGAGACCTTGAAACTTAAAGCATGAGATGGGAAGAAACATGCTTACATTGCAAAATTATTTTTGGCAAATGTAATTCCCAAAATGATCTAGGAGTCGGAAATTGTTTGCCGATTATTGTACGACAGATTACCATATTTTGTACTTTCACTGCTAGCAGATCAACTAATGTAGTGAAACTATGGAAATTTGGATCCTAGTTTTCAAGAAGATTAAATGGAGATATGAATATTTCCTGGGTAATTTTCTTTTCTTGAAAAATTGTATTATCGAAAATACTAAAATTAAATTTTGTAAATTCTTTTAATGTATTAATGCAACGTTAAAACCGTAAACGTGAGGCATTCTTTTAGTGGTAAATTGATCTACACCCGTAGGGGTTTTTGGCTAGAGCCAACTTTACTAAAAGAATAAACCTAGTCTACTTTCTTGGAGAAGAGTGAGACTTAATCATATTCTTTTTCATGAATGAGAAAGGTATGATAGAAAAATTAGAATTGTCTAAATTCTAAGAAATAACTCATAGCAAACTTTAATAGTTAAGAAAATTGCACATTATGAGTTATTAAATTAGAAGCTAGACTAGTTACAGCAAATTGGTAAAAGGCAAACTAGCATGATTTATCTAGTTGTTGTGCTTTGACCACTTAAAGATGCTACATACCAATGTGGGGATGGTAGACATATTGAGGAAGAAATTGCATGCCCAATTTTTTCAAGTTAATTGCATTGATGGATAGTCCATCATTAACAAAGTAGAATACATTCTTTTAGTACCTAAGTAATTGTTACGTATGGGATTTCTCAAAGGTGTAGGAAAGTAAATAGCACACTATTTGCTTTTACTGGTTATGAAACACTTATAATGTTGTCAAATCCAGTGGAAGCATTGTGTTGTAATTACCAGTGTTGCAAAAAAATGTTTACAAGGCCGATTAATCGCCGATTAGGTGCTACAAGGCCACCGACCTTGCCGATTTATGTAACTGGGTCAAACAAATAGGTCAATCATGGTCAACGGCGATCAACGGCGATCAACGGTGATCAAACTTGCCGAAAGTACCCAAAACTCACTGTAAACTTATTTTGATCACTTATAGTAACTGTTTAAGTCTATTACAAGTTGTTTTTTAGAAAATACCATGCCAAAAATACCTAAAACTCACCAGAAATACACAAAACTTGCCGGAAATAACTAAAATTTGTCAGTAATGCTAATCACTGATTAATCCCGCCTAGACCGATTACAAGCTACAAGGTGGTTGACCGCCCGACTACCGATTCGCGATTTTTGCAACCTTGGTAATTACTGAATAATGAATTAATGTAATGATCTATAATTCAGTGGGAGCTACAAGCTTTGTTATCTTGGTAGTAACCCATATTATCTCTAGAATGTCTTGAGATAATTACTTTCCAATTGTAGACACTTGTGGTTTTAAGGATAGTCATGTACATTTCCTTACTAGATAAGGTGGTTCTATATCTACTAATATCTATGACACAATCATATTGATCATATAAACAAACGAGTGACGTGTTGTTTATCTGATACATGATGTTGTTCCATGCACAAGTGGGAGAAATTTTTATTGTGTGCAAGAAACAACACATAGGAATATGATTTAAAGGATTCTCTTGACTGCAAGGTAAGGGACTAATGTTCTAATGTGACTTAATCACATCTAATTAATAGAACACTTGAAGTTGTAATCTACGTCATGTGAGAGATTGGACTAGATTACAATGGAAAGGTAAATTTCATACTTTCATTACTAGCAGATCAACTGATGTAATGAAACTATGTTAATTTGCAAGTTCCTTAATTAGATACCTATTAGAACAAGTGTCTATAAGGATAATGAGACTACTTCAAATTAAATATTTATGTATTATTGAAATGACATAAATAAATGAAGTAATCTAATACTACTTCAAATTTGAATATTTATGTATTCTTGGAATGTCATAAATATATGAAGTAATAAATTAACTTGAAATTACTATTGAAACCAAATTGTGGTGTTCATGATTACTTTAATTATACATGTTTATATTTTATTGTAAAGTTATAAATATGAAGTCTTTTAATTGTTACAAGACTTCTAATAAAGTAAGACGTTAACTTGTTATGTTTTTTTAATTAAGACATATACAAGAAGTCATTGAGTTGATCAATGATTTATAACGTATATTGGGATTATAACAGTTTATGTCTTCTTGTTAAGACATGGACATGAAGTGACTTGGTCAAAAAGTACTTATGTTATATAGCATGCAATTGGCTTGGAAATTCTATTTTACCATTAAGCTGACTTAGTTGGTGAATAGATAAGGCGAACGAAATATATTTATCTTACATATTGTAAGATTGCCTTACAATATTAATCCTAATGAAATACATAATGTTTATGGTACGTTCAGTTAGGAAAATCAAACTCTTGTTATATTGTTTGATTAAAGATAAATATATCTTACTTTCTTCCAAAAGTTATCAGGGTTAGAAAATTGAGTATGGGTAGTATATACTCAATTAGACTCCAACCTAGAAGATTAATAAGACACCATTTATTATAGAATGTGATGAATCACATTAAGTCTTAAAAATTGAAGTTCTGAATTTGTTAAACTACTTATGAGTAGGTTATTAACAAATTAATGTAAGGAACTGTCAATATGTATTTCTAATATCCCAAAAGAGAACAATTTTGTGTTGCTCTACTTGCTAAGTATTTATAGATAGTCTATAAATTGCAAAAGGCAAGTGGGAGTTTTTGTTAGACCCGTTTCCCGGGTGTTGGGACCTCACCCTAGATGAAAATAGATTATGGCCTCATATGATTGGCCAGTCAACATTTGACGTGTAGTGGTCAAACCCGATAGTCAAAATATGACTAAAGCGGTTATGTTAAGTATGATGTGTAACTAAAGGGGCCAAAGTTGCCAAGTATTAAATATGTTATAAAGTTAGATTGTGGCCAAAGTAATAAGAATGGGAATTGAAGGGCCATTCTTGCCAATTGCCCAAAGTCATCACCTAACTAATATAACTAGGGAGTTCTAGATCACTCCACCATTTTGTAGATAGATCTTGAAGTCCGGTTTTTATTGAGATAGAAAAGAGAGGGAAACTAGCTAAATGGTGATGATAGAAGAAGAAGGTGAAGATCAAGTGATAGTGGCCACCCTTTGCTATGATCATTGCAAGTAAGTATATATTGTTCTTGATGATTAGTGATGTTATAGATAAGGGATTTAGTGGGTAATCATCATATGATCAAGTTATGATCATATGATGATATAGTTTGGAAAATGAGGGTGTTTGATGGGTTTTGATACCCTTGTTATGTATTTGATTTATTATGTGTTTTAAGTGTTTATGATGATTATTGATTCAAGGTGATTATGATGATGTTGATGATGATGATAAGGTTGAGGATGAAGCTTGATATGTTTAGCTTGGAGCTAAGGTAAGTAAAATGATGATAGCATAAGTTATATGGATTTCTACCATTATGTGTTATGTATGTTTATGTTGAGAAGATGAGCTTGGGTTATGCTTATGTGATGCCATGTTTATGGTTTATGTGATGAGATGAAGCTATGGATATGTTGATGTTATGTGCTAGTTGAGATTTGAGTAGTGAGCCATGATGTAAGTGTTTTATGTATATGATGCATTATGTGGTTTGAAGTATAATGGTATGTTATGGTCATTTTACTTACTAAGCCTTCGTGCTTACGGTTTAGTTGTCTAACCCCTTTTGTAGGTTGGCATGTTTATGTGGAAGGCTTGGATATGTGGATTAAGAATTTGGATTAGCAAGGATAGAGGTAGTGCGTGTAGGAGCTAGGTAGATACCGAGCTCATTCAAGATGGTACCCCCGTGAGTCAATGTATGGTTTGTAAGGTGGAGTCAAATATCAAAGTGTATAATAATGAAGTCCAAATGATTTGGTAGTCGTTTGGTACGTCAAAGTATGTTTTATGTGTTTATTGGTTAAGTTAAGGGGGTGTTTGGCTAATGTGTAAAAGTACCCATTTTGGGTTGTATACGGGTCGAGTGTGTATTGGAACACGTTTTATATGTTAAAGTAATGATTTTGGTTAAGTTTGAAGTGTTGTGGAAGTCGTATGTGGCATATGTCATGAAATGGGTCAAAACGGGTTTTTAGTGTAAAACCCGTGATTGTGGAAGTACGTCTTCCGAGAGTCAAATGGTAAATGTTTTTGGATGGAAATGAGCCCATATATATAGTAATGAAATCTGGAAAGTTTGGTTAGGTTTCGAGCCCGGGAGGTTGGAGTACCGGCCGGGGATTTTGGAAAAAAAAAAAGCCTTCTGATGAACAGTAACCTCGGCTGCTCAGTTGGGTAGATACGGCGCATCTCAATTTTTAGATATGCCATATCATATAGATACGGCGCATCTATTTTAGGGATATGGCGCATCTATTCAACAGTCCAGATTTGGTAATTTTCTAAATGTCGTACAAAACAAACCGTAAGTCGTTGGTGGTCGTGCCACCTATCGTTTTGAAGGTAATTGAATGTACTTTCATTTAAAAATAGCCTCAAGGGCTGAATGTGTAATGATTTTTGTCAGTTTATGTAAGAGTAACAGCAGGTCAGTTTTAGTCAAACGTTTCCGCGTGTAAAGTTTAAATTTTTAGTATAAGCGGGCACGGGGTGTTACAACTTGGTATCAGAGCTTCGGTTTAAGTGAATTAGGTTCTCTTTAGGATTGCCTAGACTTAAACCACTCGTAGAAGCGTTAGACGTAAGTGTTTGTCGCACGGAAATTAATTGCTAAGTGTTAGATGGATTATGTTTTATGCTAGTTGAGCCTATTGATGATAGGTGATGTATACTTGTAGTAGTGTTGTTGTGTATGACATATAAGTCCATGGGGACTTGAGATGGTTAAATGATTAGTTAGCCGTGCACCTCGGTTAGTGTCAGTGATTGTGTTGCTATTATGTGAAGGTATGGTAGAGCCATGGTGATGGCATGCGAGTAGAAATGCTAAGTGGTATTAGAGACGGGGTTAGTAAGTGAATTATAGTTTGTGATGCCTTAGTTATAAGATAGGCTATTGCTTGCGGCTAGTTAGAATGTTGATGCTTAGACATAGATTGCTTATGCAATGCGATGTATGATGCCATAGACTTCATGTTTTGATTATGTTATGAATGTTTTAACACTTGTTGGATAAGTGTTAAGTGTTGTTATGTTTTCGTTTATGCAATGATAAGTCTATGGTAGTTGGTTATATGTGTAAGTTTTATGTGGTGTGCTTGAGAGCACGATTGTTTAGAAGTGTATGAGTTAAGATACATGCATTTGAATGCATGTTATGTGTTGACCTAGTGGTGGTCGGTAAAGTTAAAAAGGAAACATTGATATGTAAAAAGAGTTAAGAAGCATGGCAATTATTTGAAAAAGCATAAATGCTTAAAAAGATTTAGATAAGTAAGAAATGAATAGCGAAGTATGTGGTAGTTTGATGTTTTGAGAAAACATGATTGTATTAATAACGAATAGATACTTGAAGGCATGAAATCTTTATATGGGTAACTAAAATGAGAAAGTTAAAGAGTATAGTTGAGATGTGATAAAATCATGTTGCATATAAAACATGATAATTAAAATGTGTTAGTAACAAATGAGTAGAAGTGATGAATGAGATATAGATTGCGCTAAAAGTCATAAGTGATATGAAGAGCGCTAGAAAGAATTGTATAACATGAATGTGATCATGTTAATATATTTGAATATGTAAGATGAAATTAACGAAAGTGTTATAGATAAACCTATGTAAGGTTTATATGTGGGTGAGTTTGATAGACTAAATGAAGTGATAGTATGAGTTGAGAATATGGTCAACAAGGGTTGACGGGTAAGAGTAGAAATGTGTTGTAAGAACACGTAGAAATATGTAAATTGTAATGGATAAGCATTACATATAAATTGCCTAAATAAAGATGACACATAGCGAGTGTGTGAGTCAACTTGGGGTTGACGGATGAAAGATAAGTTGCATTGTGAAAATGTAAAGATAATAAATCGACAAGCGTTATATAGAAACTTGTCTAGATGATAGTAAGCGTGATAGTGAAAGTTGAAATTGCTTAAGGCAATGGGTATTGAGAAAATGACAGTGTGTGCCTAATTATAAAAGTGCATGAAAGATAAAATGAGTAAAGATGTTAAAGTAAACATGGCTTGGATCCAATGCTCTCGTTTTGGCATCCTTTGGGATGGCCTAGTTTGCCTTTATGGCATGATGTTAAGATGCCTTTATGGCATGATGTAAGATGCCTTTATGGCATGATGTTAAGATGCCTTTATGGCATAATGTAAGATGCCTTTATGGCATGATGTTAAGATGCCTTTATGGCATGATGTTGAGTTGCCTTTATGGCATGATGTTAAGTTGCCTTATGGCATGATGTTAAGTTTGCCTTTATGGCATGAAGGAAAGTTAGTGAGATTGGATCCAAGGCTAGTAAAGATGAAAAGTAAAATAAGTACGAGCGTTATGTCGAAAGCATATAAGTAGGACGATTTATGGTTTCTTGATTTAAATGGATTGGGACGCCTTTTCATTTGAATGAAGAAATTGTAAATCGCCGAACCATAAGTTTATAATTCATTATGTACATAGATTGGGACGCCTTTTTATGTAAATAAAGAGTTATAAATGAGTGGACTTATGTGTAGCCGATATGACATGAGTACGGATAGTGATATGAGATAGTGAAAACTAAAACCGGTTAGACGTCATAAGAAAAGATAAATATGAATAAAACTGATAGCAGTGTTAAGGTCATGTGTGGAATATTAAGATAGACGTCTAAACTGAATTATGTTTTAATTTGATAAGTTAATTGATGAGTATTTCCCAAGATTTAGTAAGAAAGATTGCTTAAGTGATGCATGTGAAAGATTTTTGAAGGTGCCATTTGTATGGTACTTTGTATATTTTGAGATAAGTTGCCGGTTTTTGGTATAATTATGTGTTAGTATCATGTGGAATGTGAAATTAACCGGTATAAGATGTTATGTCATGTTAGTGCATTGGTGAATGCCGTGTTTATAGTGATGAAGTTTGACTTATATAAAGTCAAAATAGTAAAATTTTCCATATGACAAGTCGTCATTGTTGGAAATTTTAGAAAAGTTTATGATGAGAAGCGTGTTTTTGGTAGATTATGAGTTATGATTTTGTTATAGTAAGTTAGAACTTGCACGATCATTTAGATCGTTGCAAGGTTGTGGCTTAGAGAGCACGAGAATAAGGACATGTTTATGTCGTGAATTTAGTTTTGGATAGTTTTAGACGAGAGATTTCGGGGACGAAATCTAAATAAGGGGTTAGAATTGTTAGACCCGTTTCCCGGGTGTTGGGACCCCACCCTAGATGAAAATAGATTATGGCCTCATATGATTGGCCAGTCAACATTTGACGTGTAGTGGTCAAACCCGATAGTCAAAATATGACTAAAGCGGTTATGTTAAGTATGATTTGTAACTAAAGGGGCCAAAGTTGCCAAGTATTAAATATGTTATAAAGTTAGATTGTGGCCAAAGTAAGAAGAATGGGAATTGAAGGGCCATTCTTGCCAATTGCCCAAAGTCATCACCTAACTAATATAACTAGGGAGTTCTAGATCACTCCACCATTTGGTAGATAGATCTTGAAGTCCGATTTTTATTGAGATAGAAAAGAGAGGGAAACTAGCTAAATGGTGATGATAGAAGAAGAAGGTGAAGATCAAGTGATAGTGGCCACCCTTTGCTATGATCATTGCAAGTAAGTATATATTGTTCTTGATGATTAGTGATGTTATAGATAAG
Organism: Artemisia tridentata subsp. tridentata; assembly: GCA_021014915.2. Lineage (NCBI taxonomy): Eukaryota > Viridiplantae > Streptophyta > Magnoliopsida > Asterales > Asteraceae > Artemisia > Artemisia tridentata. The sequence goes on from CP139506.1 coordinate 284,934,908, forward strand.
GGTTTTAAAAGGGTAATCATCATATGATCAAGTTATGATCATATGATGATATAGTTTGGAAAATGAAGGTGTTTGATGGGTTTTGATACCCTTGTTATGTATTTGATTTATTATGTGTTTTAAGTGTTTATGATGATTATTGATTCAAGGTGATTATGATGATGTTGATGATGATGATAAGGTTGAGGATGAAGCTTGATATGTTTAGCTTGGAGCTAAGGTAAGTAAAATGATGATAGCATAAGTTATATGGATTTCTACCATTATGTGTTATGTATGTTTATGTTGAGAAGATGAGCTTGGGTTATGCTTATGTGATGCCATGTTTATGGTTTATGTGATGAGATGAAGCTATGGATATGTTGATGTTATGTGCTAGTTGAGATTTGAGTAGTGAGCCATGATGTAAGTGTTTTATGTATATGATGCATTATGTGGTTTGAAGTATAATGGTATGTTATGGTCATTTTACTTACTAAGCCTTCGTGCTTACGGTTTAGTTGTCTAACCCCTTTTGTAGGTTGGCATGTTTATGTGGAAGGCTTGGATATGTGGATTAAGAATTTGGATTAGCAAGGATAGAGGTAGTGCGTGTAGGAGCTAGGTAGATACCGAGCTCATTCAAGATGGTACCCCCGTGAGTCAATGTATGGTTTGTAAGGTGGAGTCAAATATCAAAGTGTATAATAATGAAGTCCAAATGATTTGGTAGTCGTTTGGTACGTCAAAGTATGTTTTATGTGTTTATTGGTTAAGTTAAGGGGGTGTTTGGCTAATGTGTAAAAGTACCCATTTTGGGTTGTATACGGGTCGAGTGTGTATTGGAACACGTTTTATATGTTAAAGTAATGATTTTGGTTAAGTTTGAAGTGTTGTGGAAGTCGTATGTGGCATATGTCATGAAATGGGTCAAAACGGGTTTTTAGTGTAAAACCCGTGATTGTGGAAGTACGTCTTCCGAGAGTCAAATGGTAAATGTTTTTGGATGGAAATGAGCCCATATATATAGTAATGAAATCTGGAAAGTTTGGTTAGGTTTCGAGCCCGGGAGGTTGGAGTACCGGCCGGGGATTTTGGAAAAAAAAAGCCTTCTGATGAACAGTAACCTCGGCTGCTCAGTTGGGTAGATACGGCGCATCTCAATTTTTAGATATGCCATATCATATAGATACGGCGCATCTATTTTAGGGATATGGCGCATCTATCCAACAGTCCAGATTTGGTAATTTTCTAAATGTCGTACAAAACAAACCGTAAGTCGTTGGTGGTCGTGCCACCTATCGTTTTGAAGGTAATTGAATGTACTTTCATTTAAAAATAGCCTCAAGGGCTGAATGTGTAATGATTTTTGTCAGTTTATGTAAGAGTAACAGCAGGTCAGTTTTAGTCAAACGTTTCCGCGTGTAAAGTTTAAATTTTTAGTATAAGCGGGCACGGGGTGTTACAGTTTTTCTTGAAAAGATAAAATTACAAGATACATGATCTTCTAAAAATACACTAGTAAATGTCATGATGAGGATTAAACATGTTAATGTTAAATCTCAAGATCATGAAATTCTCATTCATAGATCCGCAAGGATGCCTCAAATATTTGTATAATATGTTGAGGATTATGAGTTACAGGATTATGGTAAACCTGTTGATCATTAAGATGAATTGCAAATATTGAATTTAGCAAATTACTCATACTATGAATGTTTAGATGCAGTCCATTAAGATAACTAGTTTTGGAAACTTAGTTAATCTTGAACTCTATAGTTACACTATAGAATAAAGATGAGTTTCTTCAAAAGGGATGAAAATCCTAGAGATTTAAATTCTTGTGTAGAAATCAAATGGACAAATTTTGTATACATATTTAATGTATGAAAAATTATTAATCATACTTAAGCAATTAACTGTGATTGAAATTCTTTCTAGGCACATTAAATGTATAAAGATTATGACTGTCATTCTTAGTTTCATAAATATGAAATTAACAATGGAATATCAAAACTCTTTCTTGAGAAATTACTTGTGCGAGGACGATAAGTAATTAAAAGGAGTATTTGAATTCAAATAATCTTTGGAAGTATACAAAGTGGAATAATTCATGAATGGATTAAGGCATGCATCTAGAAGATATACTTATGTTTAATTATTAAATTCAGTTTTGATTTATAATTAAAATAAGACGATTCCTTAGTATTCCTGAAAGCTAGTGGGAGTGTTATATTTATTTTCTTATTTCATATATGTTGTATAACATATAGGAAGTAACATTTCATTAACATTAAATGTTAAGTCTTAGTTTGGAATGAAACTTCACTTGGAAATTTAGAAAATAAAACCTTGGAATATATGTTTATTGTTATAAACAAAGCGGTAAAATAACTGATTCTAATAAAACATGATATACTATTAGAAAGTCTAGATAGAAATATATATTTGAAAAGATATAATATGAATGAAATCGAAGTTTGACACAAGGATTTTTCATGTACATCATGTTATTTGTTGTATCATGCTTGGATGAAAGATGATTTGACAACATTAATATATACTTGAAAGTTATTAGATAACTAAGTGTAATGGATATGGTTGGATATAAAATTAACATGCTCATCCTGGAATTGCTCCTAAATTCTAAGTATGAACCATATGGCAAATTGTTGCGTAATTGATATAGCCGAAAAATCTTGAAAGATTGGAAGGTATCAAACATTACACAATGGATATTAAAGTTTACAGGATTTTAAAGAGCATATTGTTGTTTGCATACAATGATGCTAATAAGATTGAAATGACAGTCAATACTAGTCATGGTAGGATTTCATCCTAGTTAATGGCCATGTGTGCTAGTTATGCTTAATTGTGAGCATAGTTGCATTATATATTAAAGAATTAGAATACATTAAACTATAAAAGGTTTGATAGTTTAATTGTCATAAATTCGTGGTTGAGGATGTCACGCATTTTATGAAATATTATGTGGCAATATCAAGATAGTTGAATGCACACATACAAGAACTTCATTAATTGAATTCTTGAAATAAGTATTCTCAAAATTCCGATAGATCAAGATTAGTTGATTTATGCCTTGTCAACAAGTATGTTTGACATGACTTGAGGCACAATTCATTAATAAGAATTATCATGCATTGATCTATTTTAATATTTGGATAAGGGATGTTAAGCAATTATTATTTACAATGAATTAAAGTACTTGGTACGTTTGTTTTCATTAATAATATATTTTATCCTATATTTGCATGTTTAAATCCGTGAATAACTTATGTTATTCTAAATTGTCCGTTGTCGATTAATGATATGGGAATATCATTAAATTAAGACAAATCTGAGTATTGGTAGAATATACTTGAAAGTATATTGATGCGTTGACATGCCTATTTCACATGATATTCAATGAATTGAATATAGGACTTATCCCAACTTCATGAGTTTACTTTATGGATCTTGTCATCAAGTAAATCATGTGTATATAGTTATCCTCAGACTTGAGATACCAGATAACTGTAATGGATGTAGTGCATTTCTGTGATTCAATTTACCGCTATACGTAACTGGTAGCTATAAGGATTGTTTTCAGGAATGTTGCAAAGTGCATGGGTTATGCTCGTAGTCAAGATAGAATTTGTTCCTTCAAATTGTTGAAGTTTAATACTGCTGGGCCCCTCGTAGGGTTGGTAAGATGTTTGTGCGGCCGCACCCAAGATCTCCCCTGAATATGTTCAGAAGATTTGGTAATTTTGCTCAATCAGAAACAACGGGAAACATAATTATTAATAAAGAATGAATTAGATTCATATATTTATTAATGTAGTATTAGAAACAAAAGGATGAGTATGATGATGAATCATCGAATGGTTTTTCCAGGAGACCACCACCCAAGTTGTACTATGAGCATTGGCGTGTTGCTAGACGCTAACCAATGTCATTACACTTTTAATAGATTTCCAAGTGGGAGCTGTTAGAGTTTTGGAAAAATATTAAGTCGTGTATGACTAGAATCGAACTCGAGACCTTGGGATTGCACACTTTACGTATGAATGATTAATGTAAATAATTAATATATAACCGTTATATATTTAATTATTTGAACACAAAATAACGACTAACGGACGTTAAGTAATTAACAGAGTTGACTAACGACCATTAGTAAATAAAGGAGGGGGTTGAGTGTCGAGTTTTAGAACTTGAGGAGGTGTTGGACTCAAACTTGGAGAGCAAGTTTAGAGCTTATATAAACTCCTCAAGCTCTCATTATTGAATAGAGGATAATAATAAATACGACCAACAACCCTTAGTGCAAGATATCATCGTACAGTATATATACCATGCCATGCATGATAATACTACCATATGATGTCTTTAACATATGTATTGTACAATATGTTTATTCTTTATTTCCTTCTTGAATAAAAGATCCAAGTTTTATTAAACAAATTGTTTTGGTTTAATAATTGTGTTCTATTGCTAGCACCATACATTAATTGGTTATAGTACGCGTGTACAAAACCTTAGTAATTAACTTACTTTAGTTAATACCATCCTGGATTGAGAAACAAAACGGTAAGGGGTTTCTCGTTAATCCATTGTTTATTCAAGAAGAAGAATTCAAGTTTAGATCCTTGTTCTTGCTAGGATCAAATGTACGTATCTTGAATATTCGGTTAATCTCTATACATGTTAAATAATTGATCTTTGCTTCCGCTACGTGCTTTGGTGATGTAGAATTAATTATATAATTGTTATGGTATTTAAATTATAACAGATATATCAATACGAATTCGACAACGATCTTATTTTGTGTGTTTCACTTGCATGTGTGTGTGTGTCTCATCTATATGTGTAAGAAAACTAAAGAATAATAACCAATTGTATACATAAAACATGTTTGTTGGTATAACTTGGTCACACCCAAATATAAACAATTAAAAAGTAACGCAGACCAAACTATATTCACCCCTACTTTTCATAATGCTTTAGTTTGTGATCATCTTAGGCTGGTAGTAATGGTGACCGCAGTCACCACTGTCAAATCAACTTCCTCTCACTAAGACCTTCTAGATAACCAAGTTAGTGTAATAAGGCGACCGCGACCACCATAAAAAACACACCAAAAAAAAAATTTTTTAATAAATAACACCCACACGCAATACTCACAAACAAATCGGCCGCTTGGGGATCAAGCCATCATTTTTTTAGTGAGCGTCGCGTTCGATGGAGCATGTGTAGGGTGGGAGGGAGACGCGTCTCGTGGATCATTCGAACTGTGGGTCGACCCTCCATTATGGGAGATCTAACAGTAAGGAATGCCGGATTCCTTACAAATAAGAAAAAAAAATCAATACAACTTTGATGTTTTCAAGATTTTAATAAGCTTTTGTTGAATTTCAGCTGGTTCAATCTATTTCAATTATGTTCAAAAAAAATATAAATCTATTTCAAATTATTTATTATTTCAAGAGTTATTTTATCTATCTGTTTGACTAGTTAATAATAAGTAAAAATTCAATCAACTCTTTTTATAAGAATAGAATGAAGTTGCAAAGTTTGACTTTGATCGACCAATTATTCCGGGTGATTATCCTTCTTATTTTAGCTCGCAATGTCTAGCTCTTTACTTTACTAGTTTCTTAATAAATCTTGCCATTCAAATATATATATATATATATATATATATATATATATATATATATATATATATATATATATTGCCAATATATATATATATATTCCGGTTGGTATCGAACAAGAAAGAATTACGTGTTTAATCACCAATTTGAATCTTTATTAAATGATATTTTCTTATTTACTATTTAGATCATCTAACCTTGTATTTTATAAAGAAAGACGGCTAACTATAAGCATAAAAATTCAAGTAAAATATATGACAAAAGCTACAAATAAGATACTAAGGTTATGTTTGGCGCGGAGCTTTTTAGAGTTTTTTTGGGCAATGAGCGGTGAGAATGAGCTTTTTTATTTTTGATGTTCGTTTGGTAAGAGAGCAGTGAGTTTTAGCAATTTTTTAAAAAAGTTTTTTTCCCAATGCTTCCTTTTGAAGCTGTGGATATTTACAAGAGCTGTGGATATATTCAATGACTAAAATACCCCCTACCCCATCCATAATAAAAACCCTAACATATATCACATAATATATCTTCAATGTCGCATCTTTTTTTTTTCTCTCAATTGCTGTCACAACTTCTGTCACATGTTAGTGTGTGTATGATCCAATAACTTGTTTTGTTTAATGCAAATATGACATGCATGCTTAATGAAGTATTTGAATAAAAATTTGTTTTATTGTTAATTTTCAATGTAATTTAATTTGTTGATTTTATCTTTTTTATGCTATTTTATGACTTGATATATGAACAAACTACGAGATGTTATTTGTTAATTTTGTATTTTACATATGCTTGGTCTTGTATAGGTGAACACAATCAATATGGATACCGGGAGAATAGAGAAAAAAAGAAAACATGATTGTGTACGCTCAATTATGGAGTCATGGTCCTCGTCTAATATTGTTGCTACATACTACTATAAGCACATGTACAAGGAACCATGCATGACGTCACCTCAAACAGGAGAAACTTGGATGAATGAGGTATTAAATGGTCATCATATCCGTTCTGTGAATGCTTTTAGAATGCATTCACATGTGTTTTTAAAACTATGTGGGGAACTAGAATCAAGTCACGGACTAAAGTCTAGTGATAGAATGACGGTTGTCGAGAAGGTGGGAATATTTGTGTACACACTTGCGTTAGGTGTGTCGAACAGGGATGTTAGTGAGCGTTTTCAACGCTCTGGAGAGACCATCAGTAGAGCGTTTCATGAAGTTCTAGAGGCGATAACTGCTAGATCCAAAGGTTATCATGGTCTAGCCCGTGAGATGATTAAGCCGAAGGATCCAACCTTTCAAGAAACAACTCCTAAAATAATGAATGATAACAGATACATGCCATACTTTAAGGTATACAGATAGTTTTGTTGCTTTCTAAATTTTATGATTTTCATTCCATATCGTGATCATCTTATATTTTGTAGGATTGCATCGGTTGTATTGATGGCACACACATAGGGGCGTGCATCCCAGAGAGCGAACATATGCCTTACATAGGTAGAAAAGGGTTACCTACTTTCAATGTGATGGCAGCGTGTGACTTTGATTTATGTTTTACCTTTATATCAGTTGGATGGGAGGGATCTGCACACGACACACGTGTATTTCTCAGTGCCATTAACAATCCATCAATGAACTTTCCAAAACCACCCGACGGTAAATTTAATTGCCTATTATATTGTATCATAAATTTTCAAAGGCACTAACTTTTATGTTATGAGCAGGTAAGTATTATTTAGTGGATAAAGGATATCCGGATAAAAAATGATAGTTGGTTCCATATCCAAAGACCAGATACCATAAATCACAGTTTGAAAAGGAGCCGCCTAATAACATGCAAGAAAGTTTCAATCGTTCCCATTCGTCTCTGCGAAGTGCGATTGAGAGATCATTTGGAATATTGAAAAAACGATGGAAGATACTCGGTAAAATGCCTAAATACAGCGTGGAAACTCAACTCGATGTAATTATGGCTGCATTCGCCTTGCATAATTACATTCGTAATAATGACAAAGAAGACACGGTGTTCACAACATTTGAACAACATTCAGATTACATGGGAGGTGAAGAACTTCGTGACGTACGTTGCTCGAATGCAAATAATGATGATATTTCTAGTGCAACATCTACTGAGATTAAACAGATTCGCAATGATATTGCCACTTCAATATGGAATGCACGTCGTCGGTAGTACATTACTAGTGTATAACGGTATTATGAAATGTCCAGCATGTCAACGTAACTTTATTATTTATTTAGACAATTTTCTATTGAAATATGTATATGTCCTTTTACGTCATTTTACATATATATAAATACAGCTACAACTATGTTACCAAACGTTTTTATTTAAAAAACAGCTACTGCTCATGGCTACTGCTCACAGCTACTACTACTTTTACCAAGCACGACCTAAATTATAAGAAAATAATCGTTGCTAAATTATTGATTTGACTAATAACGATAATTAGTGGCCAATTTGAAATTTTTTAGTATTGACTCGTAAAATATATACATATGTTACGGGAAAATAAAGAATTAAAGCATATTAAATATCAGAGTGGTTCGTACGATTAACATTGTGTTTTCAAGTTTAGTAAAATGAAAGAAAGAAAAAGAAAGTGATTTTAGTTGTGTTCTCAATTTTTTTTTGGAGAGTGAAAATGAAAGTAAATGAATGAAAGATGGTGGATTTTGCTTATAAAACTTTTACGCCACTTTTGGGGTGAAAATCATTTTTTTTTACTTGACTTTCACTTTCTTCTCATTTTTTTTTGAGAACAAAGTGTAAAGCGTATACGTACTCACATATGTATAACCTTTTAAATAGCTACTACCTCTGTCTTATAGTTATTATCCAGTATTGACGTTTAAAGTTTTTATTTGTGTTATATAAACTTGATGAAAATTCTAAAAGAGATAAAATATTAATAAAATGAAATAGCATTATTTTAATAATTGTCTAGAAATAATTTTGGTTGCATATCTTCGAAAGCGATCAATAGTCGGGTTTTTCAAACGTTTTATGGCATTTCTTTAAATGCTACTTCCATTTGGGAAAAAAAATTATAAAAACGCATGTTAGTTTAATGACGAGACTAATGATAAAAATAAGGAAGAAATTATAGATCGAAATTGATATTTATTATGTAAAAGCTTCTTATGTATTATTAGTTTTTCAAATAAAAATGAATAAGAAATTATAGATCGAAACTAATGTTTTTTTTTTTTTTTTTTTTGAAAAGCTGAATTTTATAAGCAACCGGCACCAAGAAGGAGCCCAACACTAAACATACAAGAGACAAAAGAGAAAAACCAAAGCAATAGCTAAAATGATAGAGAAACCAAAACTACCCACTATCTAACAAGGAATGCGAGGTAGAAATCTAGGAGTTCCAGTTTAGAGAGAGACGTTTACATCTAGCTGCAATCCATAACATCGGTAACCTCTGGATAGAAGGGAAAACATCTTCATTTTTAACCTCATTTGAACAACTTATCAAAGCATTAACAACCTTGTTCCTCAATTTCCAAATGGCCCATAAAGCGCACTGAAGAACTCCATGAAGAATCTTAGAGAGCACCTGATGATTAGGGAGACCAATGCGAGCCAACGAGATATCTGAAACGGAGAAGCCCGGGAAAGAGACCGGGCGGTCGAGACCCCACCACGCCCATATCTTGCGCCAGACAGGAGAAACTAGGGGACAAGAGATGAGGCAGTGTTCTACCGATTCGTCCACCGACTCACAGAACGGGCAAAGAGCCGAATCCAAAGTAATCCCTCTCGAAACTAAGTTCAGTCTAGTCGGCAACCTATTTATAGAAGCCCTCCAAACACAAATGTTCACCTTTCGAGGGATCAATGAGTTCTAGGTGTGATGTTGACCAAGATGACAGTCCGCTAGCAACTTTACTTGAATACTAGCTGACACATTACAGACCCTAAACTTCCCAGAAGCGTCTCCATTCCAAACCAATTTATCATCACCAACCGAGAGAGAAAAGTTGTGTAGACGTGATAATAAGGAAGCTATATCATCAATGGCTCTACCTCTCAAAGGAATTCTCCAAGCCGAAACTCTATTCCAACTACCATTGAAAAAACCCCACCTTTCGCTAACCTTACAATATTTAAATGACTCTAGAGCAAAGATTCTAGGGAAGGTATCCATAAGGCAGGAACCATCAGGCCACCATGCATCCTTCCAAAAAGATGTAGATAAACCATTCAAGACCTTGAGGGTAAAAGAGTTTTTAAAAGAATCGTCAAAATGATCGATATTGGAAATGGCTTTAATAATGTCACACCAAACACCATGTCCATTGAGAGAAGTTGAAGATGCGGAAAAACCACCATCAATTCCATAAAAATTACAAATAACTTTCCTCCAGAGAGCGTCTTTTTCTGATAGAAAACGCCATTTCCATTTTCCTAATAAAGCAAGAATTTTGGAGAGTAAACTGCCCACACCCAACCCTCCAAATTTGGGGCTAGCAAGGATACAATCCCATTTAACCCAACTAATACCACATTGATTATCTTTAAAACCCGAAAAGAATCAGCTACGAAGAGATTCAATAAACTTGATTACATTTAACCCAATTTAAGAGAGTAAGTCGACCACCAATGGAGAGGGTCTTTTCCTTCCAAGCCGTGAGTCTGTTTCGAACCTTATTAATCACTTCAACCCAACCCTCACAAAAGTACATTCTTTTACCTACCGGAAGAGCAAGATAAATGAAAGGGACAGAGTCATAAGCGCAATTTAGAGACGAGGCCACCACTTCAACCTCATCTGAATCAACACCAATGCCAAAGAGTCTACTTTTTGAGAGACTGAATTTAAGACCCGAAGCTTCCTCAAAACATTTAAGAATAAGGATAAGGTTTCTAGCATTTGATATAGACCATTTGCCGAAGAAAAGGGCATCATCCGCGTATTGCAAGAGAGAAACATTTGATCCATCTTCGGCAAGAAAAACTTCTTTATAGAACCCTTTGCAGCAAGCTTCAATGATCAAAACTTGAAGGGCTTCAGATACAAGAAGAAAAAGGAAAGGAGAAAACGGGTCTCCTTGACGAAGACCCCTTTCCATCTTAAACTCATTCGATGGGGAGCCATTAATAAGAACCAATATAGAAGCCGATGAGAGACACGCACCAATCCACTTCCTCCATTTTAAACCAAAACCCATTTGCGCCATTACGTCTAGGAGAAAACTCCAACTTAAACTAACAGACGCCTTCTCAAAATCAACTTTAAAGAGAAGAAGTTTATGGTTTTCAATTTTTTCCATGCGAATAATGACACCTTTCTCAAAATACGATGTCTTTATCCAAGTTATTACCTCATTTAAATATTTCATTTAGTAAATATTTTACGAGTTACATTTTTTTCTATGGAAAACATTGTATGATCATTAATTCACGTAATCCCGAACCTACGATTTTAGGTTTAACAACGGTTACACAACTTTTGTCTAATATACTATGATGTAGCATATTTTAGAACATTAAACATTTCCTATGTAACTTGTGTTTACCTCATTTCCATTTTAAGTATTAGAATACTTAACAATAATAAATCTCTAGTTCAATTTATAACACAACAAAACATGTTACCAATAAATACTAAATCAACAAATGATCAACTAAAATCTAATTTCCACATCATTTTCCCCCTCCTAATCTTCCTAGGCATTTAAATGAGAAGAATCACCAAGACATTTAGTCTTGGTGATGAATCACACTACTCTAACCAATCACAACACCACCCTTAGTTACCAAGTAAAACATTCAATGCCTTTAACACAAAGAAGTAACCAAATTGGCTACTTCTTACACCATTTTGAGTCACTACATGACTCATAAGCCTTGTGGCTTAATCTCATGCAACAACGGCTTAAGATCAATACACCTATTGTTACTTAGAAGATACATGAGTCATGTACCTTGCACCTCCTCAAGAGGTTATAAAACCCCTCCCCCTTCCATTTTGATGCCACACACACCAAACACAAACACACTTCTAATTTTCTCTCAACTTCAAGTATTGTGAAAAGATAAAGACTAAAAGTAAACTACATCAACACTCTTTGTAAGTTTAGTGATCTTCTTGAATTTAAATCCATTCAAGTCACTAAACATCTCAACACAAGGCCTGTTAGGATTCGACACACGGTTAAGGTGGTTAAACCTTTTGTACTTTGTGTGTATGATATATTGAGTTGATATGATTAAGAATGCGGAATCTACTTAATCACACTTAGAAGGTTATTTGTGTTATGGAAATGGAACAGTTGTGTTTGTTAATGAACAAGGAACAATGGAAGATTAACACCAAACGATTCAATATTATTAAGATAATAATACGAGTGATCTTGAGTTATCACTAGGGTTACAACCTTGAATCTTAAGTTTTTCTTACTTGTGATATTTTTGTGTTTTTTCTTATCTAACAGTTATGAAAGTTCTAAGTGTTTTCACAATATCAACCGACTCATAATATCTAGTCTAAGATCTTCTTTTATAGTCCAAGAAGATCTTTACAATATTGCTTAAAGTCTAGTCGAACTACTTGCTAACTTATCTTGAGTGTGTCAGTACATAAGATACAACATGTATCTGTGTACACAACTTGTTAACTAAGCACATGGGGTAAGATATTATCTACCGTATATTGTTGACCAAAATATACATAATATCTTTTCATACTTATCCACTTAGCAGCAGAATGTACATTAGCAGCAGCAATGAGTTAACACTAGCAGCAGAATCCTTCAGCAGCAGAATGTTAAGCCTAGCAGTAGAATCAAATGTTCTAGCAGCAGGAACAAACATTACCAGCAGGAACCAAATGCACTAGCAGCAGAATCACACTTAACGTTTTTCTTTGAATAGAATCCGATATTAACAACTTTCTTGAATATTTAATTCCCAACAATCCTTCCCTAAAACATGTGAATCCATTTCAACATCTTTCTGAATTAAATTATGGATTGTTCAAATCTTTCAAACACTTCTGTTCTTCAAGATTGAATATCTTTCTCAGTAACTCATCTGCTTTGTTCTTTGACTTTAACAATATCAACACACATCTTAAACACTGACCTAAAGATGGTGCAACTTCCTTGGATGGAGGAATTATAAGAGGCAATGCTGCTGTGTATCTTGGATGCTTGTTTCAACAAGTGAAATCATCTATCAGCATGCCTTTGCAAGTGATGAACAAACGTGGTAAACTGAAATTGAAACTTTTCTTCGTTTGACCTAGATAGAACTTTCTCCTTTGGAATGTTCTTGTCATTTTCAACCTCCATGTCATCATCTTGTATGCTCTTGTCTTTTCCTCCCTTACATTGGGTTTGTCTTCCTTTCTTGGGCTTTTATTTCTTCCCCTGAAGCAAATAAAATTTTATCCTCCCCTGTTTGGAAGATCTCTCACTATGTACCAAAATATTTCTTTCTCCATTATCTGATCTACCAATGAGAACTTGTTTTCAGACAGTATTGTACATGTAGCCATCAATTCCTTAAGAGTTTAAGTTGCTGCCCTCATCACTTCTAGGTGTGTTAACTCCTATGAGAGGTGATTCATGGGGCATTTGGCTCATGGTCCATCAATGGATGGTTTTTGTGAGTCTCTTTGAAAATCCTTTTAAGAAACTTTTGCCTTAGCAGTATGTAATTGATTTTATTATGAAAAACCATACTGCTTTCAACCATTTTGAAGGGATTAAGTGTATAACAGCCACTTAATCAGAATTTCGGTTTAAAGCAACCTCTGGTTGTGTGAGAACCAATGTTTTCAGTTATCTTAATAACTGCCTGTGTAAAGATAAACTCATTCAAAGAGTTTTCCTGACAGGATTTCCAGCTCATAGTAATTGTTACCTCTAACACAAGTGTTAGATTCACATTTACTAGCTGTTCTTTCTATCAGATGTCCTTAGACTTGCTCATTATACTTGAAAGTATAAAATGATAGAAAGTGAGTTGAGTCAGTTACTATCTGACCAACTAAGTCATCAATTCAATGTGAAATTTCATAATTAGGTTTCAAGAAAGAAGTTTTAAGGAGTTTTAAATTCCCAAACTCAGTCCATCATAAACCTAATATGTCAGCAACTAATATTATCATTCTGCTGCTTCCATTTCACTTGAAACATCCTTTGTGTTCACATGATCATACCTGAAATTGTTAGTCTAAAACCAAAAGAACAATGTACAAAGTACTTGTCTTGTATTAGAATAATCATAGGACTAACTGTATGAATAACACAAATTAAATTTGTACTAGCAGCACAAACTTTTGTAATAGCAGTAGTATCTTCTAAAGCTAGCAGCACAATCAAAAATTTATTTACAAAAACACAAAGTTTAAAATCATTGAGGATTAAGCATTCCAATACTTGCTACCAAGTACTGAAACCTTCCAACATCAAAAGCTTTGGTTAGCAGATCTGCAAAATTGAATTCTGAAGCAATTTTAAGTACTTGAATTAATCTTTTCTCATTGCAGTCTCTTATAAAGTGATGTCTAATTTCAATGTGTTTTGTTTTAGAATGTTGCACTGGATTTTTAATAATACAAATTGTACTACTATTATCAATATGAATAATAGTGTTTAAGAAATTGTACCCATAGTGAAGGAGTTGGTTTTGAAGCCATAGAACTTGACCACATCAACTTGCAGCAGCTACATATTCAGCTTCAGTTGTTGAATTAGCCACAATTGTTTGCTTCTTACACTGCCATGAGACAATTCAAGTCTACACCCAAGGAATTGACATCCTCCAGTTGTTGACTTTCTGTCCAAGCTAGCACCGGCATAATCACTATCCGAAAATGCTACCAAGTCAAAAGGAAATTCCATTGAATACCATAGACCCAACCTAGGTTGACCCTTGAGATATCTAAAAATTCTCTTGACTGCTGTTAAATGAGAAACCTCTGGAGTTACTTGAAATCTTGCACAAGCACAAACAGAGAACATGATGTCAGGTCTAGATGATGTAAGATACATCAAGGAGCCTATCATAGATCTGTATGTGTGTACATCTACATTTTCTCCATCTAAGTCTTTTAGAAGAGGCTTCTCAGAGTCTATTGGAGTGCTTTCCATTTTTGAATCATCAAAGTTGAACTTCCTTAGTATCTCAGCAACATATTTATCTTGACTAATAAATATGCCTTCATGTGACTGTTTAACTTACAAACCCAAAAAGAATGTAAGTTCCTCCATGGAACTCATCTGAAACTTATCATGCATAAGCTTCTCAAACTCTAAACACATCTCCTTCCTAGTAGATCCAAAGATAATGTCATCCACATACACCTACACTAACAGAAGATCCTTCTTGTGATGTTTGATGAAAAGGGTCTGATCAATCTTTCCTCTTTGAAATCCATTTTCTAATAAGTAGGAAGCTAGTATTGCATACCAAGCTCTTGGTGCCTGATGAAGGCCATATAGAGCTTTAACTACTCTGTACACTTTGTCTGGATGTTGTGGGTCAATGAAGCCTGGAGGTTGTGAAACATACACCTCTTCTTCAATTGTTCCATATAAAAATGCACTCTTGACATCCATTTGATAAACTGTGAAGCCTAAAAATGAAGCATAAGCTAAGAAAAGCCTAATTGCCTCAAGTCTTGCTACTGGAGCAAAAACCTCATCATAGTCTATTCCTTCTTGTTGTGTGTACCCTTGGGCTACTAATCTAGCCTTATTCCTAATCACTATGCCCCTTTCATCCCTTTTATTCTTGAAAACCCATCTAGTGCCAATTACCTTTTCATTCTTAGGTAAATCAACTAGCACCCATACCTTCTGAATCTTGAACTGAAGAAGCTCCTCTTGCATAGCTTCTACCCAGCTTGAATCATCTAAGGCTTTCAGAATATTCTTTGGTTCAGCTTGTGAGAGAAAACATACAAACAAGCAAGAGTTTGAAAACTCATGCTGCTTTGAAGCATAAAGGGCATCAAGAAGCCCTTGTTGGTCTGAAGACATCAGTTGTTGTCTTGTCTTCACACCTGATTTTACATCTCCAATCACATTTTCTAGGGAGTGGACTTTTTGAATTCTTGTTTGTGGAGTAGAAGGAACTTGATAATTTGATGGAAGATTGTTGAAATCCACCTCATTGTCTGAGAATTCTGCTTCTTTCGTTTCTGAAGGGCCAGCAGCAGAATCATTTGGCCTAACAGCAGAATAAGTAAGCCTAGCAGCAGAATCACCAGCAGAAACAATTTGTTGTTCCTGAGTTCCATCTTCTTTCCTTTTATCTTCAACACCTTCTTTAGCTTTGCCAGAAGAAGATTCATCAGTTGTTGAAGTTGATTCCACACTTGTACTTGACCATATTGGCATCCAAACATGATCTTGGTTTGTCTCCTTTTCTAACCTTGCCTCATCTGTTGCTTGTGAACCTGAAAATTCATTAGTTTTTGCAACAACAGGCACATAATTCATTGAATTGGTTAGTGTTTCAAGATCAAATAGCCATTTTGGTCCTTGACCTTCTACATTGGATTTATCTTCTAAAAACTCCACATGTAGATTTTCTTCTACAATCATAGTTCTTTGGTTGTATACTCAAAATGCTTTGCTATTAAGAGAGTATCCAACAAAGAATCCTTCATCTGCTTTACCATCGAATTTTCCTAAATGGTCTAAGGTATTGAGAATTGTCACATGACATCCAAAAGGTCTAAGAAATCCTATTGTAGGAGTTCTACCTCTAAAAAGTTAATATGATGTCTTATTGTGAGGCTGTACAACTAAAACTCTATTTTGAACATAGCAAGCAGTGCTAACTGCTTCAGCCCAAAAAGTTATAGGTAGCTTAGAATCAGCTAACATAGTTCTAGCAGCTTCAATTAGTGTTCTATTCTTTCTCTCAACAACACCATTCTGTTGTGGTGTTCTAGCAACACTAAATTCTCTCCTAATACCTTTTTGTTTGCAGAAATCATCCATAACTCTATTCTTAAACTCTGTCCCATTATCACATCTAATGACTTTCACTTTCTTGTCTACATGGTTTTCTATCTGAGTAATGAATGTCTTAAGGATGCTTGTAGTCTCATCCTTAGTAGATAGAAAGAAAACCCATGTAAATCTAGTATAGTCATCAATTATAACAAGACAATATCTCTTATGCATTATACTACTTACTGAAATAGGTCCAAATAAGTCCATATGAAGCATAAACAATGATTGATTGATAGAGTTAAAAATCTTGGGCTTACAAGTGGCTTTGTGTTGTTTGCCTTTTAGACAAGCAATGCATGTTTGATCATTTTCAAATCTTTTGTGAGGTAAACCTCTTACCAAACCATTCTTAACAATTTTATTTATGGTTTTGAAGTTAATATGACCAAGCCTTCTATGCCATTTCATTGATTCATCCAATGTGGCCTTTGCAACAAGACAAGTTAAATTCTTTTTAGGAACAATGTTCTTCATGTCAACACTGTACATATTGCCCTTTCTAGGAATTTTAAGAAGTACTTGACTTTCATCAGGCATCTTAAAATCAGGAGAAAGTACAAGACATTCAGTCTCACAGAAAAGAACATTGTTCTTTTTGTCACACATTTGTGAGACACTAAAAAGATTATAATTTAGCTCTTTTATATAGAACACATCTTCAAAATCTAAATTTCCAGTTTTAATGGTACCTTTACCAGAAATTTTGCCACCAACACCTCCTCCAAAGGTAACATAGCCTCCATCTATTGATTGAAAATCTGAGAGATAAGACTTGTTTCCTGTCATGTGCCTTGAACATCCACTATCTGAGTATCCTTGATCCTCTTGTTGATCAATTGAATGTTCCTGCACATAAAAGAGAAGTATTAGTTTCTTTTGGGGATCCAAGCCATTACTGACTTGGATCTGCCTCTTGCATCAATGTAATTTAATCTTTTAAGGACAGTTGATGCAACATTGGATTTAAGAATCCAACATGCTGATGCCTTAACAGCATTTGCCCTGTTTCCCTTAGCAGCAGAATGAACTGATTGCTTAGCAGCAGGAACTGCTAACTTTTCAGTTCTACCCTTTGGTTTCCAAACTTGTTTTTGAACCACTGCTTTTGTTTGAATGGGCCTTAGAACAGTCTTTGGTGCATGTTTGAAAAATGTTTTTGCACCCTTAGTTGTTGATTTTGGGTTAACAGTCATAGATGGTCGAGCAGCAGGAACAATTAGTCTAGCAGCAGGAACCATTCGTCTACCAGCAGGATCAGTGTTTGAGATAGACTTGTTTGAGACTGTTCTGGGTTTTGTTCTATTAACACTAGAACTAGAGTGAAAGTGAGTTTGAGGAGTTTGCCTTTTGAAGTTCACCCTATTGTTTTCATACCCAGTTACCCAATGGTTGCAGAAAGCTGCAAGATGGTCAAAACTACCACATGTGTAACAAGCTTTGTTATAAAAAGCAAAGTCATCACCTAATTGGTTAGACTTGAGGTTGTTCCAATTCCTTTGGTTACCTCTGGGCTTGTTGGTGGTTCGATATTGCTCACAATATCTAACTGGTTGCCTAACATGCTTAATGTTTGATTTAGGCTTAGCAGTATTGTGTTTGACTATCTTATGAACACTTGTTCCTACTTTCTTAACCACTTCAGGTTTAGACATAACCTGTTCTTCTTCATCACTATCAGTTGTGCAATCCTCAACAACTATAGCATCTAATTTCTTAACAAAGGACACCTTGTCCTGATAAAGTAAAGTTTTATCTAAACTTTCACTTACCTTTTCTAACTTAAGACTCTCAGAAGTCTTAGAACCATATTCCATTATTGGTTCTTGAAACTCAGGTAAACCTGAATTCCCTAGGTCAATCCCTGGGGGTTTTGGGATGCCTCTATAAGGAGGTGGGACACTTTTATATCCTACTCCTGACTTAGCTCTATTAATCACTTGACATTCTACTATGTTGTGCACACCTCTAGAAGCATGTTCTATAGTGCCTGTGTAGTCAAGTAAATGTTTTCATTTTCCTTTTTGACCCTATCAAAAGCTTCTCTCAAAAGCTTAATTTCAGCATCTCTAAAGAATATGTCCTGTCTTAGGAGAGCTTTGTCATCAGAAAAAGCTAATTCATTTTCCTTATAGTGTGTGATTTGTTTTTCTAGAGTCTCTAATCCACACTTATAGTTTATAAAGTTTTGAAAAGTGCTGCTTAGCTCTTTCTTTTGATCATCATATTGTTTGATTAGAACCTGTAGAGCATTAAGAGCAGTGCAAGTATTTGAACAAGCTTTATGATTTTGTACCTCAGTAGCAGAAAAATCCATAAGTGCCATCTGAGCAGGAGTTTCTTCTTCATCTGCCATGAAGCTCCAATCAAAACCTAAGCCATCAATAGCTACCATAGCTTTTGGCTCAATAACCTCCTCTGTTTTGGATTTGCTTCCAAAACCTCTATTCTTGCTATCTTGCTGCCTTGGTCTTCTGCACTCTCTTGAGAAATGACCCATCATGTGGCAGTTATAGCACTCTATCTTTGACTTATCAAAACCAGCAGCATCAGTGTTGCTGATTATGAGCTTCTTCCCCGTCTTGTGATAGAACTTCTTGGCTCTCATGCTAAAAAGAGAAATTTGCCATTTTAGATCCATTTCCTCCAGATCATCTTCATGGATCTCTTGGAGGTCTTCATAGGTGAGCATGGACCCATTATTTTGACTTGTAAGGAATGCACAACAAGTCTTTTCATCCAAAATACTTATGGTACTGCTTGATGAACTAGCAGCACCAACATCATCAACAACTTTCACCTATTCACTTGATTTTAAGGTACTAGGAGTTGACATAAATGCCTTGTTCCCAATATTAGAACTAGTACCTCCATTCTTCTTCAAATCTTGCTCCACAATCTTGAAGTTGTTATACAAGTCCATCAGGTCCATGGTGTCTAGGTCTGGCTTGTTCTTCCAGACAACAACATGCATAGCCCACTCTTCTGGTAAGCTTCTCAGAAATTTTGAGTTTAAATCTTCTTGAGGCATTTCAATCCCAAGAATAGCAAGTTGGCTCACAATATTCTGAAGCCTATTAAACATATGGTCAAGAGATTCATTGTATGTAGAGGAGAAGTTTTCAAACTGCTGTTTAAGCAGTGTCTTGTGGGTTTTCTTGGTGGCTTCATTTCCACCATACCTGGCAATAATAGCTTCAAATAATAACTTGGCATCTTTGAACTTGCTGAAGTTTAGAAGTTGATCATTAGGAATGGTCATCATCAGCATGCTTCTTGCCTTCAAGTCATTTTTCTTCTTTATTCTATCTTCTGCAGATGTTGGCTTTGTCTGCAGAGTTGACACCACTTTGCCGTCCACTGTTGATGTAGTGGTGGTAGGCTGGTAAGAGTCTCCATCTTCAATGATTTCCCAAAGTGCATAATCTTGCACTTGGAAATATTGCTCTATCCTCAGCCTCCACATCTCAAACTCATTATGTTTAAGCATGGGAATCTTCGCAGCAACATTTGTCTGAATAGATTCAACGTCCATTTCTACTACTTCTTCTAAATCAAATATCAGCCTGGTCTCTGATACCACTTGTTAGGATTCGACACACGGTTAAGGTGGTTAAACCTTTTGTACTTTGTGTGTATGATATATTGAGTTGATATGATTAAGAATGCGGAATCTACTTAATCACACTTAGAAGGTTATTTGTGTTATGGAAATGGAACAGTTGTGTTTGTTAATGAACAAGGAACAATGAAAGATTAACACCAAACGATTCAATATTATTAAGATAATAATACGAGTGATCTTGAGTTATCACTAGGGTTACAACCTTGAATCTTAAGTTTTTCTTACTTGTGATATTTTTGTGTTTTTTCTTATCTAACAGTTTTGAAAGTTCTAAGTGTTTTCACAATATCAACCGACTCATAATATCTAGTCTAAGATCTTCTTTTATAGTCCAAGAAGATCTTTACAATATTGCTTAAAGTCTAGTCGAACTACTTGCTAACTTATCTTGAGTGTGTCAGTACATAAGATACAACATGTATCTGTGTACACAACTTGTTAACTAAGCACATGGGGTAAGATATTATCTATCGTATATTGTTGACCAAAATATACATAATATCTTTTCATACTTATCCACTTAGCAGCAGAATGTACATTAGCAGCAGCAATGAGTTAACACTAGCAGCAGAATCCTTCAGTAGCAGAATGTTAAGTGTGGGAAACTAGAAGGGGGGGTTGAATAGTTTACCGGTTTAAAAACTTCTTTTAAAAATCTTGTTTTAAAAGTATGCTATTGGAAACTTTGATTCGAACTCTATGTGTAATCAAACAACACCAATATGAACTACAAACTAAGCTACGTAATAATAACAAATAAAAGTAAAGAGTAGAGTTGGAAAGATCAAACCGAGACAGAGGATTTATAGTGGTTCGGCTACGAAGCTCTTCTTCGCCCTACTCCACTCCCCGAGTACCACACTCGAGAGTTTCAAACACTATATCAACAACCTCCCTTCAGGCGGAGAAAACCGTACACGTCGCTTATCCTATTTCCGACACTAAGCTAGATGTCGAGTGCTAATCTTAGCTAGCACCAATCTACCAAGGTCCACGTGACCAAACACTCAAGCCCAATGGCTTCAAGAGATCACCAAGATCTCAACACGATCACAATGATCAACACTCACTTCACTCTACTCGACTAACACTATCCTAATGACCCTTGATCTTCTTGATCAATCACACAAGCCCAATGGCTTCAAGAGATGTTCACTATCTCTATAGATCACACTTGATCTTCACTCTCACTTACAAAAAGAAAATAAACTTGATGTATGCTAAGACACAACAAGGTTTTAACAAGTGTTACAAAAACCTATCAACTATAACTCTAGTATCTTCTTGATTACTTGAGTTCTTCTCTTGCTAATGAAGAGGGATGATAACACCTTGTATCAACTTGGATACTTGTGTTCTTCTCTTGCTAGTGAAGAGGTATGAAGAGGATCACTTGAAGGATGATTGGATCACTCTTGAAACAAAGAAAAACTAATCTAAATGACCCTAAGAAGTGAAAGGTGTGAGAGGATTCTACTAAGGGATTTTTCTGTGTGTGAAGGGTGCCTAAAACTGTGAAAGAGGTGGGTATTTATAGGCAAAGAAAATCTGAACGTTACAATTCAAAATGGCACGGACGGCTCCACTAAATGACCCACGGCTCCGTTAAATTTAACGGTACCGTGGAGCCGTGGTAGACTAGGACGCTCCAAATTTTGTCTTTTCTGGTGAAAACTTATTTGGGGAAGGTTGGAGCTGATTTTGGGGGGAAAAATAGCTGTTGTGATTTTCAAACTTATTTTTCCATTAAAACATTTCTTAATATTTCAAAAATAATTTGTCATGTATATTTTTGAAAAAATGTTTTGTCTCATTTAAAATGTGAATTTTCAAAACATGAATTCACTTCTTTGATCACTAGTTCAAGTTGTAAGTTTGTTCAAGAGTGATTTGCGTAGAAACGGGATCTTCCGATTAAAAACTTGTTAACGTTAATTTTAACGTAACGTGAGTTCACATTTTGTCATCCTCAAAACGTGAAGTAATCGAAAGATATAAATAACGTTTTTAGAACATTATTTGCATCAACAGCAGAATGTTAAGCCTAGCAGCAGAATCATTTATCGCTAGCAGCAGAATCAAATGTTCTAGCAGCTGGAACAAACATTACCAGCAGGAACCAAATGCACTAGCAGCAGAATCACACTTAACGTTTTTCTTTGAATAGAATCCGATATTAAACTTCTTGAATATTTAATTCCCATCTAGGCCCTTCTGTTGGAATTTTAATAAATGACAATCATAATTAAATAAACATAAACATCAAGTATACATGCGGAAGCGTATAAGATCATATAATATGTAAACTAATAAACCAAACATAAATAGTATGCGTACCTTATGATTCTAGCCAAACAAGAATCAATTCCAGGCAATCAACTTTATGAACCCTAATTAGGGTTTATGTGGATTATTGGAACTTCCCCTTACCTTTTTTGTAATTCAATCCAAGATTCAATCAATAGTGTGATTGAATCACGTTCTTGTACACACGTACTATAACAAATTAAAGTTATGCTAGTAAAGATAACACAAATAAAACCAAACATTTTGTTTTAGATCAAAAGTCGAGCAACCCTAACAAGGGTGTTAGTTTGATCGGCCAAGGAAAGAAACAAAGAGAGAAAACAAAGTTTTAGGGTTATGTGTGTGTGCACAAGAGATACAAAACAATAACCCTTGCATTTGTTTATATAGTGTGAGAAACTTGGAGAACAAGTTGGAATAGGAATAAGAATTCCTACCCTATGCCGATCGGCCATAAACCCACAAAGGGTTTTCGGATCTTTCTTGACTTTCCAATTAATCACTCTTAATTGTTTCATTTTATTAGTTAACGGTCGTTAGTCATTATATATATTGTGTTAATAATAATTAAATATAACATTTTATAAATATTTATTATCCTTTAATTCTCATACGTAGAGTGTGCAATCTCGTGATCTCAAGTTCGATCCTAACACACAACTACTAATTTATGTCCACAAAACTAACAACTCCCACTTGGACATATTTTAATAGTGTGATCACATCAGTTAGTGTCTAGCAACACTTCGATTCCTCTAGTACAACTCGAGTAAGGTCTCCTGGAAAAACCTTTTAATGATTCATCATTATTATTATCCTTTTATCACTAATACCACGTTAAATAAAGATATGGATTTAAGTCATTCTTTATTCAACAATTCCGTTTCTCGTTGTTTGTGATTGAACAAGATTACCAAATCTTTTGAACATTTCAAAGGAGATCTTGGGCGTGGCCACGCAAACATCTTGTCAACCCTAAGAGGGGCCCATCAGTATTAAACTTCAAAATAAATTTGAAGGAACAAATTCTATCTTGACTAAAAACATAACCCATGAATTTTGTAACACTTTCGAAAACAATCCTTTTGACTGCCAGTTACGTGTAGTGTTAAATTGTTCCACAGAATGCACTACATTCATAACAGTTATCTGGTATCTCAAGTCTGAGGATAACTATTCATGATTTACTTAATAACAATATCCATAAAGTAACATCATGTAGTTTGGGATAATTCCTATATTCAATTCATTAAATATCATGTGAATTTGTATGTCAACGCATCAATATACTTTCAAGTATATTATTCCAAAACTCACATTTTTCTTAATTTAATGATATTCCCATATCATTAATTGACAACGGACGATTTAGGATAACTAAATTATTCACGGATTAAACATTCAAATATAGGACACAATTTATTATTAATGAAAATAAACGTACCAAGTACTTAAATTCATTACAAATAATAAATGTTTAACATCCTTTATCCAAATACTAAATAGATCAATGTATGAAAATTCTAGTTGATGAATTATGTCTCAAGCTATGACAATAATACTTGTTGACAAGACATAAATCAACTAACTTTGATCTATCAGAATTTTGAGAATACTTATTTCAAGAATTCAACTGGTGAAGTTCTTGTATGTGTGCATTCAGATAATTTGATATTGCCACATAATATTTTATAAAGTATGTGACAACCTCAATCCCAAATTTATGATTATCAAACTTTCAAACACTTTTAAAGTTTAAAGTATTCTTATTCTTTTAATATATAATGCAACTATGCTCTTAGTGAGCACAACTAGTTCACATGGCCAAGGATGAAATCCTACCATTACTAGTATTGAGTGTCATCTCAATTAAACCAGCATCATTGTAAACAAACAACAATATGCTCTTTAAAGTTCCGTAAACTTGAATATCTATTGTGTAATGTTTGATTTCTTCCAAACTTTCAAGTTTGTTGGCTATGACAATTTTCACAACAATTGACAAATTGTTCATATATAGAATCTGGAAGCTGTTCCAGGATGAGGATGTAATTCTATATCCAAACATACTCCATTAGAATATTCATTAAACTAGTTATCTAATAACTTTTTAATTAGATATCAACATTGTCATAACATCTTATAACAATTCGTCTATGTAACATGATGTTCATGAAAAAAATCTTCGAGTCATACTTAGATTTTGTTCATATTCTATCTTTTCAAAAGATTCGTATCCATTTAGATTTTCTAAATCATATATCATGTTCTATTAGATTTATTTACCACACATGTTTATAAAAATAAAGATATATTCCAAGGTTATATGTTTTTCTTCCTAAATCTTTTATATGAAGTTTCATTCCAAATTAAGTATTAACATTTAACTTATATGAAATGTTACTTCCTATATGTTATACAACATATATGATTCAAGAAAATAAACATAATACTCCCACTAGCTTCCTGGAATACTTAGGAGTTATCTTATTTTAAATTATAAATCAAAACTTGGATTTAATATTTAAACATAAGACTTATCTCCTAGATGCATGCATTTATCCATACTTGAATTCTTGCATTTTGTACACTTTCAAAGATTATATGAATTCATAAAACTCTTAATTACTTACCATCCTCGCTTAAGTAATTATACAAGAAAGAGTTTTATAATCCATTGTCAAATTTCATATTCATGAAAATAAGTATGACAATTACCATCTTTGTATATTTAATGTGCTTAGAAAAGAATATTCAATCATAGTTAATTGCTTAAGTATGATTAATAATCTTGTCATAAGACATGCATTAAATATGTGTATAATATTGTCTATATGATTTCTAAATAAAGATTTAAACCACTATAGGGTTTTTCATCTCTTGAAGAAACTCATTTTCATTCTCTAGTCTAACTATAGAGTTCAAGATAAACCAAATTTCCAAAATTGATTATCCTGATGGACAGCATCTTTTCATTTATAGAGTGAGTAATTTACCCAATTCAATATTAGGTAATGCATCATAATGATCATCAGGTTTACCATAATCCTGTTACTCATAATTCTTAGCATATTAATCAAATATCTGAGATATCCTTGCGGATTTATAAATGAGAATTCCATCATCTTGAGGTTTAACATTTACATGTCTAGCCTCATCATTATATTCACTAGTATATTATAGAAGATTATGTATCTTGTAATTTTATCCCTTTAAGATAAAACTCCCACTTACCTTTTGTAATTTATAGACTATCTATAAATACTTAGTGAGTAAAGCAACAATACAATGTTCTTTTTTGGGGACATTACAAATACATATTGACAGTTCCTGACATTTAGTTTGTTAACAACCTACTCATAAGTAGTTTAACAAATTTAGAACTTCATTTTAAGACTCATCGTATTTCATAATACAATGGTGTCTTATTAATCTTCTTGGAGTCTGATTTAGTATTTCAATCCATACACAATTTTCTAACCTTGATAACTTTTGGAAGAAAAGAAGATATAGTTATCTTGAATCAAACACTACAACAAGAGTTTGATTTTCCTAACTGAACATACTATAATCTGGTATTTCATTAGAATTAATATTGTAAGACAATCTTACAATATGTAAGATAAATATATTTCGTTTGGCTTATCTGTTCACCAACTAAGTCAACTTAATGGTATAATAGAATTTCAAAGCCAATTGCATGCTATATAACATAAATACTTTTTGACCAAGCCACTTCATGCCCATGTCTCAACAAGAAGACATAAACTGTTATAATCCCACTATACGTTATCAATCATTGATCAACTCAATGACTTCTTGTATATGTCTTAATTAAAAAAACATAACAAGTTAACGTCTTAATTTATTATAAGTCTTGTAACAATAAAAAGACTTCATGTTTATATCTTTACAATGAAACATAAACATATTTAACTAAAGTAATTATGAACACCGTCTCTTGGTTTCTATAGTAATTTCAAGTTAATTTATTACTTCACTTATTTTATGTCATTCCAAAATTACATAAATATTCAAATTGAAGTAGCATTAGATTACTTCATTTATTTATGTCATTTCAATAATACATAAATATTTAGTTTGATATAATCTTATTATCATATTGACACTTGTTCTAATAGGTATCTAATTTAGAAACTGCAAATTTTCCAGATACGGTCTCACGTAACATGGATATTTACCTTGTTGTTGCAATCTAGCTAAGCTCTCACATAATGTAAATTGCAACACCAAGTGTTTCTTGGATTAGATGTGAATAAGTCATATTAGAACGTTAGTCTCTTACCTTGCAGTCAAGAGAATCCTTTAAATCATATTCCTATGTGTTGTACTTTGCATACAATTAAGATTTATCCCACTTGTGCATGGAACAACATCATGTATCAGATAAACAACACGTCACTCGTTTGTTTATGTGATCAATATGATTGTGTCATAGATATTAGCATAATTAATAGATATAGAACCACATTGTCTAGTAAGAAAACGTACATGACTATCATTAAAAACACAAGTGTCTACAATTGGAAAATAATTATCTCAAGACATTCTAGAGATAATCTGGGTTACTACCAAGATTACAAAGCTTGTAGCTCCCACTGAATTACAGATCATTACAATAATTCATTATTCAGTAATTACAACACAATGCTCCCACTGGATTTGACAACATTGTAAGTGTTTCATAACCAGTAAAAGCAAATAGTGTGCTATTTACTTTCCTACACCTTTGAGAAGACTCATTCGTAACAATTACTTAGGTATTAAAGAGTGTGTATTCTACTATGTAGATGATGGACTATCCATCAATGCAATTAATTTGAAAATTGGGCATGCAATTTCTTCCTTAATATGTCTACCATCCCCACAATGGTATGTAGCACCTTTAAATGGTCAAAGCACAACAACTAGATAAATTATGCTAGTTTGCCTTTTACCAATTTTGCGGTAATCAGTCTAGCTTCTAATTTAATAACTCAGAAAATGTGCAATTTTCTTAACTATTAAAGTTTGCTATGAGTTATTTCTTAGAATTTAGACAATTCTAATTTTCCTATCATACCTTTCTCATTCATGAAAAAGAATAGGATTAAGTATCAAGCGTCTCTCATAGAAAGGAGACTAGGTTTATTCATTTAGTAAAGTTGACTCTAGCCAAAAACCCCTACGGGTGTAGATCAATTTACCAATAAAAGAATATCCCACGTTTACGGTTTAATGTTGCATTAATACATTTAAAAGAATTTACAAAATTCAATTTTAGTATTTTCGATAATACAATTTTTAAGAAAATTAAATACCCATTGGTTAATATTCATATAAACCATAGAATTTTCTTAAAGCTAGGATCCAAATTAACATAGTTCCATTACATCAGTTGATCTGCTAGTAATGAAAGTATAAAATAAGGTAATCTGTCGAACAATAATTGGCAAACAATTTCCAATTCCTAGATCTTTATGGGATTTACATTGCCAAACAATATTGCAATGTAAGCATGTTTTATCCCCATCTAATGCCTTGAGTCCAAGCTCTCACTTACAACTCAATTAAGTCGTCTAATTTAAAAAACTACAAATTAACATAGTTCCATTACATCAGTTGATCTGCTAGTAATGAAAGTATGAAATTTACCTTTCCATTGCAATCTAGTCCAAGCTCTCACATGACGTAAAACTTCAAGTGTTCTTTTAATTAGATGGCATTAACTTAATTTTAAGGGTACTAGTTTTGATGTGTATATCAAAATATGTATGAAGAAGCATGCATACAACTTCATAAAATAGGTTTTAATTAAAAAAAAAAAAACTTTTTATCAAAAAAAAAAAAAAAAAAAAAAAAACTTTTTATCAACCAAATCAATAAGATTAAATTATCAAAGTTTTGATTGAGGTATTGGGTTCACCAATCAAAGAATTTACCTTTAATTATTGTCCATTATATCATACTTTTGCATAAGTCCAAAGACTTAGTATTTTGGATAATTACCACAAAGTGGCGCATGGAATTAAAGCTAATTCACCCTTAAGATGATTTTGTACATAAAAAATAGTCGTACTTGGTAGCTCCAATTTGACGCACAAAGGAGCGGAGAAACTAAGGTCAGTTATAAAAGCCAATTAAAAACCCGTTTCTTTCAGTTTGACAATTTAATGTCAATCCTCCTTATACCCCTCTTATAGTTTGTCACAATTGGGTGAGCAGTTATTACTATTGGTACAAAACTCATCATTAATTAAACTTTTGAAAATTTAACTCTTCTAAAATAATTCATTGTTTCATCATTATTTAGTCCATATTATTTTTCTATTCAAAATTACCCTTTGTTTATAAACATGTCAAAACACAAATAAACAATCAAGTAATAATAAAAAATAACACAACTAAATAAACACACATAACAT
Source organism: Artemisia tridentata subsp. tridentata (assembly GCA_021014915.2). Classification (NCBI taxonomy): domain Eukaryota; kingdom Viridiplantae; phylum Streptophyta; class Magnoliopsida; order Asterales; family Asteraceae; genus Artemisia; species Artemisia tridentata. Next base: position 284,963,904 of record CP139506.1, read on the forward strand.
AACAATTAATACGTGTAAAAACTTGTAGCCACATGCAAACTAATTCGATAAAACCTATTAATAATCAATTCTAGGTTTATATTGTATATATTCAACTAAGGCCCTCACTTCAAAGGAAGTGAACCACATGCATTGATGAATCAATTGCGTAAGCCATAATTAAATATATACCACATAGCACGTAATTGATTACTTAATATATTGGAGTCTTCCCCAATTCGACATCTATCAATTAATTACATGTGAAAAACTTATCCATTAATTCATATAGCAAATTTAAACAATTTAAATTATATCGACAATAAATCCATGCCAAACATGCACGTATTCATGGATTCTACATAACAATTATCATGTTGCCACAAGATCGCATACTTAAACACATAAACATTTTAATCCTAGGGTTTCTAATCAAATTAAAAAACAAAACTCAAACCCTAAAAATTAATTTGAGCATTCGGCCCTAAAAAAAATTAGGGATCAAAATTTTATAAACCCTAAAATCGACTAACAATATAAAACACAATTCAAGATTCCTTTATTTTTTATGCGTTTTGGTAATTAATTACACATTATCCAAGGCTCTTGATGCCACTGTTGGAATTTTAATACATGACAATCATAATTAAATAAACATAAACATCAAGTATACATGCGGAAGCGTATAGGATCATATAATATGTAAACTAATTAACCAAACATAAATAGTATGCTTACCTTATGATTCTAGCCAAACAAGAATCAAATTCCAAGCCATCAACTTTATGAACCCTAATTAGGGTTTATGTGTATTATTGGAACTACCCCTTACCTTTTTGTAATTCAATCCAAGATTCAATCAATAGTGTGATTGAATCACGTTCTTGTACACGTGTAATATAACAAATTAAAGTTATGCTAGTAAAGATAACACAAATAAAACCAAACGTTTTGTTTTAGATCAAAAGTCGATCAACCCTAACAAGGGTGTTAGTTTGATCGGCCAAGGAAAGAAACAAAGAGAGAAAACAAAGTTATAGGGTTATGTGTATGTGCACAAAAGATGCAAAACAATAATCCTTGCCTTTGTTTATATAGTGTGAGAAACTTGGAGAACAAGTTGGAATAGAAATAGGAATTCCTACCCTATGCCGATCGGCCATAAACCCTCAAAGGGTTTCCGGATCTTTCTTGACTTTCCAATTAATCACTCTTAATTGTTTCCTTTTATTAGTTAACGGTCGTTAGTCATTATCCGTTAAATACTAATGGTCGTTATATATATTGTGTTATTAATAATTAAATATAACGTTTTATAAATAATTATTATTCTTTAATTCTCATACGTAAAGTGTGCAATCCTTTAATCTCGAGTTCGATCCTAACACACAACTACTAATTTATGATCACAAAACTAACACCTCCAAGAATACAAAGGTGTAGAAGGAATTACTAAAGTGTGGAGAAATTACTCAATCAATGTTCTAGTCCTTGTCTATTTTCCTTTCTTAATTGAAAGCCAAAAGTTGTAAGAAATTCTAACAAACTCTTGATTAACATCATTTTCATGTTTCTTATTCTTAATCCATGCTATATATGGTCATTATATTGAATTCATGATATACAAATTTAAAAAAACAAGTTTAAAACTTATAAAACTTACATGTTAAATTTATGTTAACTAGTGTAAATATAATGAACTTATGTACAATTTTTTTTCGTAAAAACTGTTGATATAAATAATGCCTAAAAACATTATCAATACTTATTCATATCTTTATATTTTGATGATCACAAAATGTAAACTCATCAAACATAAACTTATTAAGTAAACAAGTATTTAGATGGAAATATTCATTTCTACAACTTAATCACTTAAGGTATGAATGAACAAATGCTTAATGCATTATATGATCGAAGGAACATTTTTTTAATCACTAGATTTTTTATAAAATGACCCAAAACATTTTATATCTTTTAGAAAATCATTTTTGGTATTAAATAAAAATGTTTAATCTTTTATAAAATTATGAATTCAAATTTTCAACCAAAAATGGTAAAAATGTTCCAGAAAAACCTTCCCCACAAAAAGACAAAACTGGGCAACGGTCTAGAGGGGCGGCCCCCTTAAATATACAAGGCGGCCCCCTTAATTTTAAGGGGACCGCCCCCCTATTTAAGGGGACCGGCACGCTCCTCCAGCCTGTCCATTTTTGCCTATAAATACTGGACTTCCCCTGGACTTTTTCTCACCTTTTGCACCTCAAACCTTCTGTTCTAAATCTCCTATTTTCTTTCTAAATCCTTTCCAAAATCCTTTGATCATAGATTCTTAAGCATTGGTTTCCAAGTGATCCAAGCTTCCACCATCCTTGTGCAAAAGAAGAATACTTCTATCAATCAAGACTAGAAGTATTACAACTTAGTGTCATATTGTTACTTAAGTTGTTAGTTTAGTAAAGTTTGTAAATCATTCATTCATTTGTGTATAAGGTGCGTATAGTAGGTGTGAACATGAGTGATTAGATTAGTGTAGTGTGTAAGTAGTGAAGAAGGTGTATAAGTAGTTGTGGTGTAAAGAAGTCATGTAGAAGTTGTAAAGCCGTGGTGTAGAAGTTGTAAAGCCGTGGTGTAGAAGTTGTGAAGCCGTGGTGTAGAAGTCGTGAAGCCATAACTCAGAAGTTGTGAAGTCGTCATGTAGAAGTCGTGAAGCCATAACTTAGAAGTTGTGAAGTCGTCATGTAGAAGTCGTGAAGCCGTAGCTTAGAAGTCGTGAAGTCCTCATGTAGAAGTTGTGAAGTTGTTGTGTAGAAGTCGTGAAGCCGTAGCTTAGAAGTTGTGAAGTCGTCTTGTAGAAGTCGTGAAGCCGTTGTGTTGAAGTCGTGAAGCCGTCGTGAAGAAGTCGTGAATAAGTCGTGAACAAGTTGTGATTGAAGTTGTGAGATTGGTTCTAGCTACGATTAGAACTCGACATTTAGCTTTGTGTCGTTAAACCGGTGTAAGCGAAAGTGTGTAAGGTTTTCTCCGCCATAAGGGAGCTTGTTGAAGTAGTGAAGAAAACTCTCGAGCAAGGTGTGCTCGGGGAGTGGAGTAGGGAAAGGAAGGTGTCCTTGTAGCCGAACCACTATAAATCCCTCGTGTCTCGGTTTGATCTTTCCATCTCTTACTTATTTCTTTATATCGTCATTACTTTCGTACATATAGGCATATATAACTGTTAGTATTAATTAGAAGTTGATTTCACATAAAGATCAATTTAAAACTCCATTCATAAAAAGAAAACTTTTATAACAAATCTAAAAGGATACACATATAATTAATAATATTGTTCAAGTATCATTTTTCATATAAACTCAAATCTAAGGTTTTAAAAGGAAACAAAGTTTTCATAATAAAATTAAAAAGACGTAAAACTATTCAACCCCCCATTCTAGTTTTCCACAAGTTTTCCACAATTGGTATCAAGAGCCACGTCAAACAAGATTTTTAAAATAAACTGTATTTTAAAACTTGAATCGATCTATGGAATCGGAAAAATATTTAGAAGGGCAATCTATGCAAAAACCACCGCTATTTGAAAACTATACCTTTCTTGAATGGAAAAATAAATTTGAAACTTATGTGAAATCAATTGATCTAGATCTTTGGCATGTCATTTTGATTGGTGATTTTCAACCAACAAAAATGGATTTTGAAAGTCAAACAAAAACGGATTTTGAAAGTCAAATTAATTATTTGAAAACAAAGAATGAAATAAATAATAAAGCTAAAATAATTGTTTACAAAACCTTGCCGAAAGTTGAATATGAAAGAATATCCTTATGTAAAACGGCAAATGATATTTGGAAAAATTTCTTAAACTTTCATCAAGAAAAATGTCAAGCCAAAGATGAGGATTTTGATCTTGCACATGAATTAGTTATCTTAGAAAATTTAATAGATAAACATTTAGATAAAATAGATACATGTGCTACTAGTTCAAATGTTGTTAATGAAGGTATTAACGACGAAGACTACATGAATCAACTCCAAAGTGAACTCAATCCAAAATCATGGAGTGACACAGACGAAGGAGAAGAACATCATCCGATGTAGAAGATTCTACATATGACGTTATATGCATCAAGGCTAATGTTGGTCCATGATTTATATGGATCTCTAAGTAGCCTTTGATTACTTAGTGGATGACTTGAATAAATCCAAATCAATCCAAGTGAGAAACTCTTAACAATTTGTTAATGTTAACGCGGAATATTAACAAGAACAATGAAGAACACCGAATTATCACTAACTTCGTATATATTACTAACACTCACAATTCGTTCATACATATGTTGATCCCTTAGGGTTCCTTTTATACTTGAAGGAAACCCTAATTACAAAACCGTGTGAAAAGATATCACGTATCTTCTATAAAGATACCTAACTCGTACATATCTTTTCCTAACTTAATACTAACAAACTTTCCTATTTTCACTGACCAGACTTAACTAACAAGTCAACCAGACTTAATATAATTACCAGACTTAACATTTAGATTACCAGACTTAACCACGACCAGACTTAATAATGTAACTACCAGACTTAAGTCTGTCTTCACTTGGTCTTCCTCGTACCTTGTGATAATTTCCAACAATCCTCCCCTAACTTGATCTTCATGTTCCATGAACTTCAAGTTCCTTCTGAGTAAGCTTATGAGGATTGGAATTATCTTGATCTTCAAAACACTTGAAATCTGCAAATTTGAGTATTTGTGCAGCAACTTGATCTTCTCAGCATCTGATATGCATTTCACTTGATCTTTCCAGCAACCATGACATTTTGTACATCAATTTATATTAAGTTTCATATCTATTCTCATCACTTCCAGGTGTATTAACTCCTGTGAGAGGTGAATCATTGAAAATTAATGGATTTGATGTCTCTTTACCAATAGCCATCACTACTGGAGTAGCCAAATGTTTTGGTGTGTAAGACCATGGTACATTGATAACCATATGATTTTTAGTAAATCATCAACTATCAACAGATTTGTTATGTCTTTACCAAAAGTTGTACCCTTTTGGACTAGCCAATTCTTTTGATGGAAAGCACCTCATCATGGTGAATTGATTACCATTTATGGTTTTCCACAACCTTTACCATAAGCCATAACCTTGTGGGCTAGTCAACTCTTCACTAATCTTAGATATGGTGAGTTAAATACCATAAAATTTTTGGCAAATTGTCAGCCATAAACGGATTTGAGCTATCTTTACCTATAGCCGTTTGCTCAGGATTAGCCAGTCCTTGTGTTGGTCAGACAAGGTGGACTGATAACCTTTTGTTGTATTAGTGCTATGCACCTCCACCAAGTGAGAAGTTCCAATAGTCTCACTTGACAAATTAAAGAAAATTATTTCAAACACTTAATCCAACAATGTCTCCTTTAAAGACTGTGCCTTGATCAAATCCAAGAGCTACTCATAAACTTCATCTTTCTTTTCAGCAGATAATTTCTTCTTCAACATTTCTTTACAGATAGAAGGTGAAAGTGGATATTCCACTTCTGTAAGCATAAATACTTTAGCTCCTTGTAGAGACAGGCAATGTACTCTGCAGTTGTGAAAATATCTCCAAGAAATGATCCTTTTCTGCTCAGGAAGCTGCCATATCACATCTGATTCTGTAGGAGGTTCAAACATAATTTTTAGATCACCCCAGAAAACTCTTTCAAACTCATCTTCAGGTGGATTATCTCCATATTTAATATTCACCAGCTTGTACAACTCATGGAGGTCTTCCCTACTTACATCATGAAGTATTCCTGGGAAGTTAACATACACAATATTGGAATGATCCTCCCTTATTATTTTATATGCAGCTTTACTCCCATTCTTAATTATCTGATAAGCAACTACTTTGGCAGGTTGTTTTGTATTTTCAATTGTGCCCATAGTTGCTCCTTCGGATGAAAGTTCCCCTTCTGGTTCATCATCTTCACCCACCTTCTTATATCTTCTCTTCCTTCTTTCAAATACAACAATAGACTCATTTGTAGGTTCAGTTGAAGCCTTCTCAACTTCTGACTCCTTTTCAATTTGCTGCTCAGCTTCTTGCACAGGTTTAGATACTGTATCATGACTACTCAATCTGATTCTTGGCTGTTCACCCTGTTCCTTTGGAATATGCCTTTCCTTAAAACACCATCTTTGTGCATCTTCATAATCCAAAGGTCTGTATCCATGATCTCTTTCAAAAGCTCTTATATACCTTTCTTGAATATCTTCAAATGACATTCCCTTCATATTTTCGATTGAAAGATGCATCATGTTCTTCAGGTATGTTCTCATACAGTGTCTAATGTCATTCTTTCCAAGCTTCTTGGGAACTTGCTTCTTTGATCTCACTTTTGCTATGAAGTCCCCTAAGATTTCATTATCCCCTTTAGAATTTATGAACTCTGCTAGTTGCCTAGCTCTTTCTCCAGTAGACAATCCTGGAATAGTTTTGAGTTCTTCATACTTTGCTTTTACTTCAGCATCATTTTCAATTAAACTCATCACATCATCTGCATCTTGAAGTGCCACTTCTCTAGCCAACAGAGCATCTTGTCTTATCTGTGCTTCTTCTTTTTCCTTTTCTTCTAGATCTTTAGCCTTAATTCTTTCTATTTCAGCCAAGCTTGCTTGTTCCTCAAGTATTTGACTTTTCTTTTTCTTAGTTTGAGGAGCTTCAACAAGAATCTCCTTCCCTTTTCTTTTAGTACCAGCGATCCCTTAACTAGACTCAACATCATAACCAGACTTATCCCAACCAGAACTAACATGACCAGAACTAATTTCATTTTCAGACCCAATTCTACTAGACTTTGCAGCAGACTTATCAACTTCTTCCTCAACAGAATCCTTGTCAGTTAGAATTAGTTTTCTTCTCTTTTTCTTCTCTTTGATCTTGCCTAAGGATTGAGCCAATGTCTCTGCTACTTCCATTGCATCTGGACTAAAAGTTGTGACTTTCTCTTGAACTGGTGTTTGAAATATGTGCTCTGCTTCTAAATTCCTCCCCTGTTTGGAAGAATTTTCAGCTTCTCCTTCCTGGTCATCAAATTGAACACCTTGATCCTTCATAGCCTTTTCCATTTTCTTCACTTTCTTCACCAAAGTGATAACAGCTGTACTGAGTGCCTTATTTGACTTCTCCAAAGAAGTCACTTTCTTAAGCAAAGTTGGAACCAATGTTTGAATCTCTTCCACAGACATTGAGGCACATTCCTCCTCCTCTGCAGGACTTGGAACATGTGATGGAGGTGACTGTGGGATAGGAGTAGGTTGGCTCTCAGCAGATGAAGGACTGGGTTGTGGTGAAGGTGTTGGTGTAGGAATGGGTATGGGAGTTGGGGATCTTGGTTGTTCCTGAGATTGCTCCTCATCAGATGACTCTTGTATATCCTCAGATGTACCTGCATTGTTAGTACCAACAAGCATAGAAGGAAGTAAAGGCCTATGGGCCCCTTTGAAATTTCTCTTCATGTTAGCAAATAATTTGGTTGTGAAAGCCACACATTCATATGTTTGCACTTTATTTGCTGTTTCAAAGTTGAGAATCATTTGCAAAAATCTTGGATACATCAAAAACTTAGGCTTTTTAACATTTGACTCCATACCTTCAAAAATAAGTTTTGAGAAATTAAAAGTCCTTCCAGTGGATAGACAGACCAATGCAGCAGCAATTTTGCTACCAAACTGATCCCATCCACCACTTTTGGAACTTAGGCATTGGAGTAGATGATGGACTAAAAACCTCCACTGTGGTGTAAAATAGTTTTTCCAAAAAGTAAAAGAACCATCAGTGGGATAACCTATGTTTTGCAATCCTTCTAAAACATCCTCACGCGACATATCAAATTCCCCTGAAGCATCATCCATTTGAAGACTACTCCTTATGGATGCTTCAGTAACAGTAAACTCAATGGTATCAATAGTAGCTCTTAAGCATGGTGTCCCATCATCAAGAGTATCAGAGGTAACCGACCCCCAAAACTGCCTGACAAGGGACGCATAAATGGTAGGATTATGAATTAAAGCATACCGAATGTACGAGCCACGCATAAAGTCCACAATTTCTTCAAAGCCAGCACTTTGAGTTGGTTTCTTTAAATATCCAACTTGATTGTGTTTATCAACAAACTTTAGGGCAGCCATGGATGAGAGAATGAGATAATTCGGGTTGAATTAAGTTAGATATTTGACTAAGTTGTAGTTGAGAAGCAGAGTAGTTACCGAAAATATTGTAATTTAAAATTTGGAAGTAAATAAAGATAAAAGTGAGAAAAATTTGATCAATTTTACCCTTATATACTTCTTAATCTCGAAAAATCTTTAACGGTAATATTTTATATAAAAACGCGTTAGTCTGACAGGCCAGACCTAACGGTAATATTTTATTACTCTGTTTACACTACAAGACTTAAAATTGGTCAACCCGACTTAATCACTCATCTACCAGACTTTACCAAAGATGTTGACTTACACACTTTATGAAGTAACAAAGAGGCTTCGATCCATCCCCAATCCATGATTCTCTGCAAATGTTAGTCCCAACAGCAAGAAGAAGAGACAAAGCAAGCGAAATTGCAATCAAGAAACAACCAGATTTAACACTTAGGGCTACCCGACTTTTAAAGAAAGATCCTAGTAATTTTACATTTAACCTCCCCTTAAATGTACATTACCTCCCCTTAAGTGTAGACACAATTTTTTTTTTTTTTTTTTTTTTTTTTTTTTTTTTTTTTTTAACTAAACAAAATTAAAAGAACTACCAGAATTAAAAATAAAACTAACAAAAAAAATACCATAACTAAAAACGATACTTAACTTAAAAAAAATTAAACTTTGGTCAACTTTCCAAAAGAACCATAATTAACTCAAAGCCTGCAAGGAGTTAATTCATATACCAACCGAGCATTTAAGAGCCTTAAACCTTGATATTATCTATAAAAGACCCCTTATAGTCAACACCAAACCATCTTATTATCAAAAAGAAAACTTGTTCATCATAATGGATTCTTCCCCAACAAACATCATGGAGATATCATCCGACTCATCATCTGAGTCATCTGATGGAGGATGGGAAGGCTATTTTCCACCTGGTTACACCTCACGACTAAGGAACAAGTTATCAAAGAAGACAATGCTCAAACGTTGGCTAGCTGCTTATGATCTTACTGCAAAAGAACCAGAGAATGAAGCAGCAAAGACTTCGAAAGATGTGTCTTCTAAGAAAAGCATTGTGTTGTCTCATCCAAATCCAAACAAGCAGGTTCTAGGACTCTTAAGCCCAAAAGTGAGAGATCAACTTAGGGAGAAAGGGACCAAGAAAACCATGCCTGATTTGAAGGACAAGGGAAAAAGGAAGATGTAGGTGGTGACGTTTGGCTTGTTTATGTTTAGGCTTTTATCTTATTTTGTGTTGTAGGCTGCATCCTTGAATGTAACTGATGGTTATGAATAAAAAACTCCATGGTCCTTTTGTATTATTTTGCCATATATGAATGTTTAGCAACAATAAGGAGTTGACAACTGCAAAACAAAGTTAAGCACAAAACACAAAGAAACAATCGTACTAGAAAAGTTGAAAACCATTTAAACTAAGAAGAACAAACACAAAAAAAATTAAAACTTCAAGACTTAATAACAATTTCAAGGACAAAAAGTATACAAACTTTACAAAACATAAGAAGAGAAATCAATTTCTCTTAACAACCCAGGCCTGAGTAGGCTTGGGTCTGCCTTGTGGATCAACATATTTAAAAGTCTTATATGAACCTGATCCACTGTTGCTTTGGGATTTATAGGTATACTCATTCTTGAATGGATCCCAAGACCAACATGCTGAGGGCTTAACAGCAGAACCCCCATTACCCTTTACAACATTTGAAGTTGAAGGTCTTGCTGTATTCTTAGCAATTGGTCTCCTCACAGGTGAATGAGGTTTATAAAATTGGTTTCTTTGATTCACCTGTGGTTTTTGGAAAGGCTGTCTGGGTCTCACTTGATTAACATAACCAGAATTTACATTTGTCCTCACAGAATTAAAGTTTTGCCTACCCAAATTAAAGTTCCTTAAACCAGACTTAATATTTGGTCTACCAGAATTAACATTAAAGTTTGGTCTACCAGTATTAACTTGTTGTCTACCAGAATTAATGTTTGGTCGGTTAGAGTTAACATGTTGGGCTGGTCTGGGGGCAAATTGGTTGGCATGATTTATTCTGTTAGCATTATTCCACACTGGTTTATTATTAACATGACCCATATTTACATTCCTTTTAAGCTCAGCCTCTCTTTTCATTCTTTTCTCATGAAAGTCACAATCTCTAATCAAGTGACTTATACTTCCACAAACAAAACATCTCTTAGGAGTGTAAGTGTAGCTACTCCTAACTTCTCTGTGAACACTATTACTTTTAGGTGACTCATTCATATTAACAGATTCCCTAGGAGTTTTTATGTGGTTAACACAACTAGGTTTAACTGTTTGTGATTCAGACTTAGTCACAACTGGTTCACTTTCCTTAACAATCTCAGGTTCAGGACTCTCTTTTACTTCACTTTTTGACTCAGACTTAGAGTGGTCAGAGACATCACCAATGGATCCTTCATTGTCATTAGATTGACAAGTAGAATACTCACTAGTTTTGTCCTCTGAGGAGTTTGACTCAGGTGTTTGAGGACCTCTTTTTCCATACACAAATAGAGAGTCATCTAACTCCTCTTTTTAAAGAGGAGTGTAGTCTCCACTCAATGGATGAGGAATTCCCTTGAAATCATCAGCCTTAACAAACCTATTATACAAAGGCTTATCAGCATAGTCCTCCTCTCTATTCTTAAATATAGCCTTTTTCTCATCCTCCTCATACCCTAAGCCATGTTTCTTACTTGACTTTATTTGTGCATCCCATCATTTAAACAGATTATCATTTGACTTATTCCACTGGTCTACACGTTTTTGCAAATCATCCTTTTCCTTTTGTATTCTTAGGCCAATTCTTCTATATTTTTTAAGTTTTTCATCTTGCTCATATATTTTATTAGCCTGAAAGAATAGTTTTTCATTTAAATCAGCATGTTGTTTCTGAAGGGTGCCCTTTTGTGCTTCTAATGTTTTTAGAGCACTTTTATAAGCTAAAATTTGTGCTTCTTGGTCACCTATCAGTGTCAACTGCTCATCACACAAAGCCTTAATATTATTATAGGAATCAGTACATAACTTAGAACATAATGGTACCTCATTACTAGAACCAATGGCCATGAGTGCATGACTGGACTCTTCATTCTCCTTTGTGTGCTCATTCCAGTTAATAGCTCCAGCCTCCAATGTCACCATACTCATCTGGTTTCTTTCCAGCTTGTCATCCTCTGCATCACTCTTCCTATACCCATCAGTAGACTTCTTCTCCGGGCAGTCTCTAGAAAAATGTCCATGCTTATGACAATTGTAGCATTCAACTGTCCTCTTAGTGTATCCAACTGGAGACTTGTTGTTGAACTTAATGGACCTCCCATACTGCTTTTGAAACCTTTTTACCCTCAGAGCAATCATGGCAATGTGCCATTTGATGTCCATCTCTTCTACCTCAGCATCATTTATCTGCTCCAAATCTTCACTGATAAAGCTCTCATCTTCTTGTTGATTGGCGAAGAATGAGTGAATCACCTCATCTGCAAAGCCTGTAGGAGCAGTTCTTTCCCTTGTAGAAGCTTCATAAACACCAGACTTAACACTGCCAGACTTAACCTTGTAAGTACTGCCTTTGCTTTGAGACACAAAAGCAACATTTGAAGAACTAGTAGTTGCCTGAGTGGTTTCATTGATGTCCCTTTCAAAAATCCTAAGATTGTTGTACAGGTCATCTGGGGTCATTGAGTCAACTTCATCCTTCATCCTCATAGTCATAGACACATTTACCCATTCTGGTGGTAGAGACCTAAGAAACTTGTGATTGGCATCCTCATTAGATACAGCAGCACCATGTACTTCTAGTTGTGACAGAAGATGTTGAAATCTGTCATAACCCTTTTCTAATCCTTCAGCCTTTGATACACTGAAAGTTTCAAATTGCTGTTTAAGAACAGCCTTCTGCATCTTTTTAGAGTTTGCATTCCCACCAAAACGTTTCTTAATTGCATCCCAAATCTCCTTGGCATCTATCATCCCATGAAACCTTTGTAGATGCTCCTTTGGAATAGCCATAAGCAGCAAGGTTCTAGCCTTCTTCTCTTTTTCCATAGCCCGTACCTCCTCAGCAGTCAATGGTGGTAGTATTCTGATTTGCCCATCATTACCAACTGAAACCCTTTTCTTAGAATTACCCTTCTGAATAACCCTCCATACATCACTGTCAATGTACTCCAAGTAATGTTCCATCTCCATGGCCCATATGTCGTACTCTTCTCTCTTCAGTATTGGAAGCTTAATGTTGGATATGGTGGTGGTTGCAGGGATGATTGGTTGTGTTTTAGAGGTGCTGGTTTCAGGGTTTTCTTCCTCATGGTTTGAGTTCTCATCCTCACTGTTATGGATTGAAAAGGTTTCAGTGTTGATAGGTTTTTCAATATCAGACATTGTGTAGGGTGAATTGATTGAGAGTTTGTTTGTGGTGTTGTATTCTTCGAACACAGAGTCTCTCTAAAGGCTCTGATACCACTTGTTGGTCCACGATTTATATGGATCTCTAAGTAGCCTTTGATTACTTAGTGGATGACTTGAATAAATCCAAATCAATCCAAGTGAGAAACTCTTAACAATTTGTTAATGTTAACGCGGAATATTAACAAGAACAATGAAGAACACCGAATTATCACTAACTTCGTATATATTACTAACACTCACAATTCGTACATACATATGTTGATCCCTTAGGGTTCCTTTTATACTTGAAGGAAACCCTAATTACAAAACCGTGTGAAAAGATATCACGTATCTTCTATAAAGATACCTAACTCGTACATATCTTTTCCTAACTTAATACTAACAAACTTTCCTATTTTCACTAACCAGACTTAACTAACAAGTCAACCAGACTTAATACAATTACCAGACTTAACATTTACATTACCAGACTTAACCACGACCAGACTTAATAATGTAACTACCAGACTTAAGTCTGTCTTCACTTGGTCTTCCTCGTACCTTTTGATAATTCCCAACAGCTAAGATATCAAATGAGTCCAGTACAAGACATGTTCGGGTCAAGCCACTTCGGTTTAAATAAGGTGTTAGAAGCTTGCCATGATATACTTTCACACCTTGGTTATCTTGAAGACTCACCTATCATTCACACGTCGATCATCATCTGAGACATTACGAAGAAAAGCTAGGACGTGAGGTAAGTTCTCTTTTTAAATTTCATAAGTAATTACTTCACGCATATAATCTTATTAATGCCTTAGGATACACTTAGTTTGATAGGTTGCTTTGCCTTTACACTTTAGTTATATTCGTTCTGCGGCTTAATAAACCAGAAACCCTTTAGTTAGCCCCCCTAAGTATTAAATGATGTATTTACTGTCAAACTCATTTAGCCTTTTCAAATTTAAAATGAAAATCTTCTATGTCCACAATTAGAAAACTTTTGGTAATAAAGTAAATTAAGCTAAGTAGATAAATCATTAACATAGAAGTAAGATTAGATTCTTCGCGTTAGAAAACTATGTATGTAACAACCTCTTGTAGAATATGGCATTAGGTTAGATAAATGTGCTGCAACTAAGGAGCTATAGATGTTAGATTATACCCCATTCAACACGTCTCTATTAGGATTGTGAGTAAAATATATCATCTAGATTTACCCTCATAAAAGGATAATGTCTGAATCACATTAAGTCAAGTATTAGTAAACCAAGCAAACTTCATATTTGGTACTCTTCGATAGGTAAATTTAGGAACTTAATTTCTTCTAAAAAGAGAATGACTACTAGAGAATCTATTGACTAGAAACTCAATTAGACCTAACGGTTGAATTGCTTCTATGTGAGAAGTTGGGTGTGTGTATCCCGTAAAAAATGGTCGTGTTTAGCCTGAATTGAGCACCACTAGTAATAGTCTCATACTCATTCTCCAACTTGATTACATTACTCTTCCTAAATATACCTAACGCTAGTTTACTTTTATGAACTTTGCTTTTTATTAGAGCTTTTCATTCCTAGATTTATGTCATCTTGCATATATTAAATTTCTAGATGTTTACTTGCTCCTATGTGATTTGATTGCATGCCTTCGTAATTATTTGCTTAGTTGTTGAATGCATAGTTATTATAATAATTTTTGTTTTTCTCTAACTATTTTGATATGATGTATTTGTGTATTTAGTCATAATACATGCTTAAGTGCCATAGGATATACAGAAAAGGGTAGCATGTGACAATAGACTTAACCAATACCCTTGAGCATGAGATCTTTTATAATCACTATTTTTAAACCCATAACTAATGGGATTTGTTTTTAAATATGCAAAAACTTCACATTTTGGAAAAATGATTTTTCAAAAGATTATGACACCTTTCTATTTAACATGTTTCACCATCCTACCTTTCTTCCAAACTTGTGTCCATAATTACGTGTTTATCAAAACCAAAGATTGGAAAAATATGTTTTCTTTCCTCATAAAAACATTTTGAAATAAAACCAAAACTATTTCGTTAAAATATTTTTCACATCCACATAAAACCCTACTCTCAAACATTGTTGAATAATGCCAAAAACACTCATTTAAATCATGCATGGTGATCTCATATTTGTCATCTATATTTATGTATATGACATTTATAAGTAAACTAAATCAAATCTGAAAAACCATAGTTTTCTCATTAAGATCTTGCTTGGTACAAGTCTAGAAGTCCATGCTATCACAATTCCCCATTGCTTTGCACATAGACACTCATTAGGATTCATTAACTTAAACCCATCTCCCTAAAAATCATAATAGGAATTACTTGGTATCATGTTTCTTGTCCATAAATTTATATATATTACTTGCTTAATAAGTAGGTTGCATGCTAGATAGAAGTGCTTAATGTCCTTATGAAACATGCTTTGCATACATAAGTTATTAAATGATAAATTGCCTCAAAGAGATTGGACTTGCTTGAAACTAAACCCAAAAAACACAACCTTATCTACAAATTTCTGCCAAAAACCCATTTCCGGCAACCTGGGAATCATCAGATGGGCGACCCCCTTAATTCATAAGGCGGCCCCCTTAATTATTAAGGGGACCGGCCCCTATTTAAGGGGACCGGCCATCTGATTGGTCCGGGTTATTGTTTTCTCTTTCACTTTTTAGCCCATTTTATCCTACACTTCCCAAAACTCACAAACATGTTTTGTCCTAAACCTCACACCAAAATTTACCTTCCTCAACCACATCATTTCTACACTATAAATACCCCTCTCCATCATTAATGCTCATCCATCCAAATATGTCATCTCCCAACAACCCAAGATCCAAGCCTTCAAGAGTTGCTAAAATCTCCGTAAGGCCCGTTTGGAGACGGAAGCTTGACACTTGTCATAATTTCAACTCAACAAATGATGTTGTTCAAAATCAACCAATACCTAAACCTCATACTCACCCAAATCAACCACTACCTAAACCTCATTCTCACCCAAATCAACCAACACCTAAGTCTCATGATCATCCAAATGAACCCTTTCACGAACATAACCAATCATCCATTCTTACTTCCATAAATACACCTTCATCACACCCACATGAGTCATATTGTAAAACCCCAAAAATTTAAACAATCCGAAAAGACTAAAATACCCTCTGAATTTGAACTTTAAGAATTTATGAAATTATATAAGTAATCTCGTGTGAACTTAACCTAAGTATCTAACACGCCAATAATTGAATATATGAACGTGATACGAATATTTAAGACTTATGTTATACACAAAATAAAATCTCTACATCGAAGCCCAATACTAGTCGACCCATTGATGTGTTACGTACACACATATTTTCGGCCCATATTGTGAAGTAAATATGCTTTGAACTTGATTAATCCTAGCCCAAAATAAACCCCATTCATTCCTTAATATGGCCCATCAAAAAAACACGGTATTCCCTTCTTTATTTCCTATAACTGATCATTACAAATAAAAAAAAAAAAAAAAAACCCTAATTCACTAAAGGTGCGGCTGCTCTCTTCTTGCTACTGCTATTCAATCCATACAGCAGCCAAGGAAGGATTTTTGTGTGTTCTTATTCTAGTTGTATCCAAGGTAATCATACTCCCTTCAAAATTAATCCCTTCGAACTTTTAACAAACCCTAATTCGACCTTCTTTTGTTTCTTTTTTTTTCTGCCAATCGAACCAAGAAGGAAGGAAAGAGCTTCGTGGTGATTTGATCTCGTGTTATTCGTGTTCTTCGTTTGATCTTCGAGGGTAGTGTATCATCTTTCCTAGTTCGTCCTTGTTGAATTCGTTCTTGTTCTTATCCTTGTCGAATTATATAAAAGATGCACATAAAATCATAAGTATCTTCATGAAATAATGAAATCTTAAATTGTGTAAATCGAATTGAGTTCTTGGATCTGCATTAAAATGATTATGGACATGTTTAAGATATGTAAGAATCAATATTAAGTGTTTTTGAACCATGTATGAAGACCTTGTATTGAGATATAAGCCCTAAAATAAGTTACACATAAAATCATGAACAACAGTGCTGTCCAGGGAAAAAGGTCCAACTTAAATCGAATGTATCTAAATGATGTGAACGTGTTTTTAGGTGGTTTTTGAGTCTAGAAATAAGTTCAGGATAATAGCTTTCTGGGAAATTAATCTTGTATTTTTTTGAGTTCGGGAAGGCACTTTTATCTAATTTATCAGATTGGGTGTCAAAACTTTATTTCTGGTTACGAAAATTCACCTGTAGTTTGCGATTTTTAATTTGAAATCTATAACGATTTATGACCTCAAAATTTTGCAGGATAATATTTTGGATATAAGTTAGTTGCTGTAATTTTTGTAGATTTTTATAAATTAATTATTGGGGCTTTGAACTGCATACTTTTCGTATGTTAAAACTGATCAGTAATCTGGGCGACTTGACTAAAAGGATTTTTAGACCATAATTATACTTAATAATAAATTCTGGAAAAATTAGGGTAAGATCTTAAGACATATAGGTGCGTGTGTGAATTTTTGGGAATTTTACCTCTGTGTTCTTATATGGTTAAAAAATTCGACAAAACAGTACTAAATTATGTGTAAAATCTGTTAGAAGTTTAAAAGATATTAAAAAGGGCATTATGTGTTGATTTCTTAAACTAAAGGGTTTAAATGGTCATTTTTCTAAAACTAAAGGACTTAACTTGTAAAAGCATGAAACTTGGTAATATTTACATTTTATACCCTAATCTTATCATAATGACACTTTAACCCCTAATCTTATTATAATTGCATACTAAACCCTAAAATTATGAAAACTACATTATGAACCCTAAAACTATGTAAATGATATTATGAACCTTAAACTACGAATATGGTCATCTTTAGTACTTTGATTTGATAAACGGGAATGTTGATAATTAAAGTTTCTAAATGAGGAAAGTTACTATTTTTGGAAAGTTACTAAAAATAGAAAGTTACCTAAAATGTTAAGAGAACTAAAATAAAACATTATGATTCTATGAAACTTATTAGTACGATTATGATTATTTGTAGATCGGGTGAAGAAGGAGTGATCTCCTGTTTGCTTTTCGTTTCATTTGCTTTTTGTTGCGCATTTTGTTGAGGTACATATATTCTTTCCCTTTTTAGTAGGGATATTTTCATATGATTCGATAACTGCTATGATTCCCTTATTTGATTCTTGGCTTTCATTGTATGATTGCCATTCCATTTGATTCATTCTGACATTTATTTAAATGTCTCTGCCATGATATGATATGATTATGCTTTGCCATGCTTATTTTGAGATACTATCTGTTTCTCTTGCCATGCTTGTTAGATTATGATTTGATATATGATATGATAGATCCGTGCCTGAGCTTATCTAGTTCTGGAGGTACCAGGACCATGTTTAGGATGGCACCCTAGGCATGACACTTCCGTAGAGGTGTGATAGATCTACGGCGTTCCCCTTTTGATATGATTTGTATTATAACGCGTTTATTATTGGCCAACCTTATGTGTGCTTAGTCTAGTACTGACATACATACTTTTGATGGGAGCGTATGGATGCATCCTAGGACTTTTGTATGTGTTTGATTTGGTGACCAGGTGGTGTGTGCCTTGCACTCCTTCTCATACTTTTGATTATTACTTAGAGGTCTCCCCTCTTCGTATACTTTTATGGATTATGATATGATATGTGTATGATTTGACTGATTTTGATTTGGAGTTCTTATGGCACATCCTTATATGACCCTTTTCATTATTTCTTTTCATTCTTGTTTCATTTCCTATTCAGTTCTCATGCACTCTTGACTCTTGGTTATCTTTGAAAATTCATATGACTTTCATGATTATACTTTTTGTTCGTATTCTGATTTTCTTCGTTGCTTATACTTATTACCTTTATGTTATGCTTTGTATATATATCTGTTCATTGGGCTTTTTAAGCTCAGCCGCATTTCTTTTCCTGCAGCAGGTTTTAGTAGGAAGCTGGGTATGAGTGGAGAGTGTCTTTTACTTAGAAGCTATTCCGGATTAGAGATGACTAGAAGAGACGATATTTAGACTTAGTAATTATTGTAATTCATTTATAACCTTGTAGTTTCAGATTTTCTCCTTGTAACCTTTGAAATTCATTTTGTATTATTTAGTCATATGCTTTTGTTTACTTTGATATGTCACCATAACGTAATACTTCTACCCTTATCGGGTTGGGGTGTTACACATATGAAGAGCAAGATCAATCCCAAAACAACAATCCCAATCTCATTCGCAACACCTCACATCTCATTCAACCTACCAATGTACCATCCAAAACACTCATCACTCTTGGAATACCCTCTTCTTCCACATTTCCATCCTCATCCGCTTATGATTACCCAAGCTCACAAATGTCTTCACCACCAAGAGTGTCACCACCACCTCCTACCATCTCACATGTTGCTCCTATGTTACATGTCCAAACATTCATCCCAACCATCAACCACACTCCACCATTATCACCTTCCACCAAACACTTGAAGTTCATTGAAGAACTCAAGGAAGCCCATGAGCTTAGTGCTCTTCTTGCTCTACACCTTGCTCAAAGCAACTTAGATAAACCTCCATCTAGCTCTCCATCATCACCCCACAACTTGAGTCAAATTGAGAAACATGTCAACAATTGTCCTTGTTGCATCTTTCTCCAAAAACAAACCATTGCTTTGAATGAGCACCTCACTTGGATTGAATATCTTCTCGCTAAATCTCATCCAACACCCTCACTTGAACAACATCAAAACCCTCAATCAACATCTTCCTCTCTAAACTCTTCACCTCCAATATCTCCACCACCAAACTCTCCAACATCCATGCACCCAAAAACATACCTCCATTAATCCATCATTTTTACCCTCACTTAACCACCTTAATTTCAAACACTCCACCATAAACCATCCAAGCATACTATATGCTTATATTTTCTCAAACAAAATAGTCCAAGTTTTTATGTTGCAAGCAAGTCCGATGGCTCTCTTTGGCAAATTAGAATTTTCTACATGTTGTATGCTCTAAGCATAATAAATATTGTATTAATGATTATGTTTTCCACATAATCATTTTGAATTAATGTATGTTTTGGTTCATGTCATTAATAGTTGTTTGCTAAGATATTATAATATGTTACATATATGCTTGTGTTTCTAATATTTTGATTGCTATGCTATTATATATGCTTGTTCTTCTAATATTTTGATTGCCATGCTATTATACTATGCTACATATATGCTTGTACTTCTAATATTTTTCTTGCAAGTATTCCATATCTCGATTCCTTGGTGCCCTCAAACGAGGGGGAGTACACATCAAGGGGGAGTTCTCGTCCAGTCAAATTTTATTTATAAAACTTGTCAACATAACCTTTTTGATTCTACAAAAAGGGGGAGAAGTGAATATAAACTCACTAAATACTTATCCAAAAATAATGTTTTGGATTTAATGAGTTTCAGTTTTGTAATCATCAAAAAGGGGGAGATTGTTGATATAAATAATGCCTAAAAACATTATCAATACTTATTCATATCTTTATGTTTTGATGATCACAAAATGTAAACTCATCAAACATAAACTTATTAAGTAAACAAGTATTTAGTTGGAAATATTCATTTCTACAACTTAATCACTTAAGGTATGAATGAACAAATGCTTAATGCATTATATGATCAAAGGAACATTTTCTTAATCACTAGATTTTTTATAAAATGACCCAAAACATTTTATATCTTTTAGAAAATCATTTTTGGTATTAAATAAAAATGTTTAATCTTTTATAAAATTATGAATTCAAATTTTCAACCAAAAATGGTAAAAATGTTCCAGAAAAACCTTCCCCACAAAAAGACAAAACTGGGCAACGGTCTAGAGGGGCGGCCCCCATAAATATACAAGGCGGCCCCCTTAATTTTAAGGGACCGCCCCCTATTTAAGGGGACCGGCACGCTCCTCCAGCCTGTCCATTTTTGCCTATAAATACTGGACTTCCCTTGGACTTTTTCTCACCTTTTGCACCTCAAACCTTCTGTTCTAAATCTCCTCTTTTCTTTCTAAATCCTTTCCAAAATCCTTTGATCATAGATTCTTAAGCATTGGTTTCCAAGTGATCCAAGCTTCCACCATCCTTGTGCAAAAGAAGAATACTTCTATCAATCAAGACTAGAAGTATTACAACTTAGTGTCATCTTGTTACTTAAGTTGTTAGTTTAGTAAAGTTTGTAAATCATTCATTCATTTGTGTATAAGGTGTGTATAGTAGGTGTGAACATGAGTGATTAGATTAGTGTAGTGTGTAAGTAGTGAAGAAGGTGTATAAGTAGTTGTGGTGTAAAGAAGTCATGTAGAAGTTGTAAAGCCGTGGTGTAGAAGTTGTGAAGCCGTGGTGTAGAAGTCGTGAAGCCATAACTCAGAAGTTGTGAAGTCGTCATGTAGAAGTCGTGAAGCCATAGCTTAGAAGTTGTGAAGTCGTCATGTAGAAGTCGTGAAGCCGTAGCTTAGAAGTCGTGAAGTCCTCATGTAGAAGTTGTGAAGTTGTTGTGTAGAAGTCGTGAAGCCGTAGCTTAGAAGTTGTGAAGTCGTCTTGTAGAAGTCGTGAAGCCGTTGTGTTGAAGTCGTGAAGCCGTCGTGAAGAAGTCGTGAATAAGTCGTGAACAAGTTGTGAGATTGGTTCTAGCTACGATTAGAACTCGACATTTAGCTTTGTGTCGTTAAACCGGTGTAAGCGAAAGTGTGTAAGGTTTTCTCCGCCATAAGGGAGCTTGTTGAAGTAGTGAAGAAAACTCTCGAGCAAGGTATGCTCGGGGAGTGGAGTAGGGCAAGGAAGGTGTCCTTGTAGCCGAACCACTATAAATCCCTCATGTCTCGGTTTGATCTTTCCATCTCTTACTTATTTCTTTATATCGTTATTACTTTCGTAGATATAGGCATATATAACTGTTAGTATTAATTAGAAGTTGATTTCATATAAAGATCAATTTAAAACTCCATTCATAAAAAGAAAACTTTTATAGCAAATCTAAAAGGATACACATATAATTAATAATATTTTTCAAGTATAATTTTTTATATAAACTCAAATCTAAGGTTTTAAAAGGAAACAAAGTTTTCATAATAAAAATAAAAAGACGTAAAACTATTCAACCCCCATTCTAGTTTTCCACAAGTTTTCCACAAAAACCAACCACATATAGACTTGGTAGTTTATATATTGTTGTAGACAAAGTTAAAATGAAAACGTAGCAATCTGAATCACCCAAAAAGAGTATACGAGTCAAAAGATACGGCTAAATGAAGTTACCAAAAACCCAAAACTGAAAACTGGAAAAGTTTCTGTAACGGAATTAAAAACACGAGTTTTGAGGCATTTCTGATCCGATTCATCGAAAATTTAAAACACGAAAGTTGTCCAGAACGACGTTTTCTTTGAAAATTTTAACAGCTTTCATATAGTCGCACGACTATGTGCTTGGCCATACGACTAAGGCAAACCAAGCGGCATAAAGGCCTTAGGCCGAGACCACAGCCGCGGATAAGGCCGAGGCTGAGGTCTCAAGGCCTTGGCAGCCGAGACCAAAGCCACGGCAAGGCCACAGCTAATGTCACACCCTGCCGAAGGCGGAAACGCGAGGTGCGACGAAATCAATATACATTGCAAAAGAGATATAGTGCAATACCATTATTAATATTCAAGGAAATAGTACTTTATTACAACTTTGTTTTTATAGCCAACATCGACAATAAAACATAAGACTTAGTTTTTCGAAAGATAAAATCTTGTAATATGACGACAACAGTGATGACATGTGATGACTTCTGATGACCTTTATGAAAACACTTATTGACGATCACCTGAAATGCATAAGAGAAAACGGGTCAACCATGAAAATAGTTGGTGAGAACGCACGTTTTATATAATATGAAAACTTTTAAGAGAGAGTCTAAATTTTTGCTCTTTGAGAATAGTCCACAAGGCAAAGGCATTGTCAATCCATTCAGTTGCAAGTCCCGCCCATACAAGACTTGTAACCTATGTGTTCACAACCCATTGCATAAAAGTCGTATGTCTGGTAGTCAAGTACACGTGGTCAATATAGTTCACAATAAGGGCACATAGTATATAATAAAGTATGTGACAAAGCTCATAAAATAAATAATATGCATTCCGTAGACAGGGGAACGAGAGGTTGGCCGACCTCTAATAGCGCTATCCATACTACCTACTGCTCCACACAAGGAAGCCGTATGAATGGTACGTATAAACTGGTGTGCGAACGGCAAGCAGTCGGAGACTAACAATTGCGGATGTATGAACAGTACATCATTCACAAACTATTATGTATTATTAAGTCAAAACTACTCCGTAGACAGGGAAGATTTTATATTACTACTCCGTAGACAGGGGAGACTTTAGGTCAAGAATACTCCGAACAAGGGAGACTTTAGGTCATAGTACGTACGGTACATTAAGTTCAAAAGTTTAAGTCGAGTTCAAAAGTTCAAGTCAAGTTCAAGAGTTCAAGTAATAATCCATGCATCTACCCCAAAGCGATTAAAATAATTAGAAAAAGGGGTTCGTGAATACTCACCTCAAGCAATAAGTAATGCATTACAAGTGTGCGTGGAAAATGATGCTCTAACCGCAACCTAAAGTGATAATGTGTTTTAGGTAGTTTAATAATGTCGTGTATGTAATTTATAAAATGTTATATCACCTGTACATGTTTTTTTGTAAGTTTAGTGATAAAAATAATGTTACTTTGGAAGTCCTTAGAAATAGTCAAAATAATACCATGTTGGATTTTTAGCAAGTATGTATCGTAACTACGATACGGATGTTTTAGTAATATATATGTTGAAAAGTCTCGGACTCGACTAAAACATGTAACCAAAACACTACAACTTCCATTTAAATCATTTTGTCCAAAACCGCACTTAATATGTCCAAATTTCATTTCTAAGAATAAAAACTAGGTACTATTCCCTA
Organism: Artemisia tridentata subsp. tridentata; assembly: GCA_021014915.2. Taxonomy (NCBI): domain Eukaryota; kingdom Viridiplantae; phylum Streptophyta; class Magnoliopsida; order Asterales; family Asteraceae; genus Artemisia; species Artemisia tridentata. The sequence goes on from CP139506.1 coordinate 284,987,565, forward strand.
TATGAAAAAGCTGTCAAAATATATTTCTCGTCGATCTTCGTTAAGTCATAACTTGTTCGTTTTATCTCCGTTTTCAAATTTCTACCTATACCCGCGAAGGTATTTATGTACACTAATATATTTTGAGGTCTCGGGGACTCGGTTTATCATTTAAAGGTTTGTTTTACTAACTTGAAAATCCATTCAGCAACTATTATATTTTTCTGAAAATAGTTATCGATATTATATATTAGAAAACTCGTATCTTATTCGTTACAAATCCGTTTTAATCCATTTAAACGACCACATTTTTGTTATAAAATCTATTTTCCATTTCTTTGTCTAAATATTCATAAAAATATCTTATTTTTTTAAAGTTAGAAATTAGGGCAGCGCTTCCGCGCCTATTTTTAAATAATCCATTTTTCTAAACTAAAATCCCTTCAAATCAACTCCAAATCTAGCCTATACTCTTCCACCAATTTCTTCCATAATTTTTATAGTTCTAATATAACCATATTAACATGATAAAAATATATATCTAGCATAAATGACCAAAAATTTAGTAAAACAATTATAGACTTTTATTTAACATATATTTAGCAATAAACTTTAATAATCACACAAAAATGATTCAAGGCTTGGTAATATATATTTTTCACATCCAATAATTTTGTTAAGCTTATACATACTTGAATTCACCATGAAAATTCACAAACATGCTTATAGGTGATATATGTAAATAATGAGTTTAAATGTAATTTAAACTTAAGAAATGCATAATCAAGCATAATAAATACATAAAACACAAAATGAAAGGTATAAAATTTATTTTAAACTTACTTGATAATGAAGAGTTTTTAGAAAGATTTAGAATAATAGATCCCCAACGGTTACTCCAAAACGTTTTGTAGTTAATATAAACCCGTAAATGATTGAAATACGCTTGAAACTAACAAAATCGGATCTCTTCTTCTTGTTTTCTATTTTGGCCGACCATATGAGAGCTAGAGAGAGATTTTGGTGTTTTTGTAAAGTGTAAAAAATGAATGAAAGAGTTAGTTTGTATTTATAGGAAGATATTTAGGTTTTTAAATATAGAAAATGATTAAATAAATGCATTAATTTAATGTTGGTCAAAAAGTCAAAAAGGGGGGGTGGTGGAAGTCTTGGCTGAATTCAATGGGTAGGAGAGGGGACATGTAGCTTAAAACATGGGGAGGAAAAAGAGGAAGAAAATTGAGGTTGGATGAAAACTTTGTTAAACTAAATATCTAGATATTTGTATTTTTGGTACTGAGTTAGCTAGAAATAAATTTTAGCCGAACAAAATGAAATATAATTGATGACGTATAGTCCGTATTCGGGTCACGAACCCGGCCCATACTTAAGTCCATCACGAATGGACTCTAGCCCGTCACGATATGGGCTATTGCGATAACGGTTTGGGCTCACGATGGCCCAAACCCAACGCTATTTATGGCTGCGATAATATATCTTCTATTTATGGGATATATATTGCCTAACCGCCCTACGCGGGATGGACCGAAGATTGGGGAACACGAAACCAATAAGGATTTCGTGTCTATATATAGAGGGCATCTCAACCCTCACAAAGGTACGACTTACAAACCCTAACTCTTCTACAAACCCTAAAACCGATTACTTACTCTCACGCCGGAGGATAATCGTGGGAGACAATCCCACGATAAGCCTAACGGTGTTTTTCTGTTTTCTTAGTGCGCAGGTCTCAAGCATTAAGATCGAATTGGTACGGAATCAAGGAACGCCCAACTTTTGTATCAACAAGTGGCGCCATCCGTGGGACCCTACACTAAGAGCTTTGCTAAGAACTAGAATGACGAAGCACGGAAAGGAGCGGACTCCGCATGCGAAGAAAACGCATGACGATTTACTAGGGAAGAAACAGCAAACTGATGCGGCCTCCAAGCAGACCTCTGGAACAACCAGTGTGCCTAGAAGCTTTGGAGCGTACTCAGATCTGCTCCTTACTCCAGTAGAACCGCCCACTATGACTACCAATGCTACTACAACAAGTACTAGCGCGGTAGACCCACAGCGCACTCCCCTTGCCATGCCAGAAGTGAACTTCACTGAGCCGCCAAATGCGCCTATCCGAAACAAGGATCTTGTTTTGGAAACGGACTCCATCGCGCTAGAAGGAGTCACGCCTGAACTAGCGCCAAGTGACTTCGTATCTCAAAACTACGAAGCCTTGGCTGCGCTCATGCAAGAGGAGGCAAAGAAGAGGTCAAGCCAAAGTCTGCACGCCAGGCTCAACTTCGACCATGAGTACGAAGCATCCCCACCGCGCTACCGAAAGGAAAGACGCGAGAAGGATAACCACAAACAACCAGTGTTTACCAGGATTGGAAGGAAGGTTGTGGATGATGAAGCAGCCGACTTTCAGCATTTGGAGGAGCATGAAGATGGGGAACGGCGCGCTAATGTCCACGCTAGGCTTGGCAGTCGCAGGGTTCAGGATAGGCTTGGGCGACGGTGCTCCCCAAGTGAAAGCCCTTCAAGCTCCGATTCTGAGGATAGTCGGCGCAAGCGCCACAGAGGAGCAAGCTCAGATTCTGATGATAGTCGACGCAAGCATCGCAAAAGAGTACGCTCATCTTCAAGTGATTCCTCGGACAACGAGGACAAAGAAACTGGACACTGGAAATCAAGAGGGAAATACCGCGACCAGGAAGACGAAGACATGTCTCTTCCCTGGCGTCGCCAAAAAGTTGATGCGTTTACTAGGCGCATCAGCGATTTTTCAGAGAATAAGAAAAGGCGCATGCCTGCTAACGTCAAAACATATGATGGGACAGGTGATCCTGATGATCACCTAAAAATTTTCGAATCAGCAGCCACTATCGAAAATTGGCCACAACCTGTGTGGTGCCATATGTTTAACTCTACATTAGTAGGGAATGCGCGCAACTGGTTTAGTAAGCTTCCACGCAGAAGCATCGGTGGGTTTGAAGAGTTGTGCAAGGCGTTTCGTTTAAACTTTACTCAAAGGAAGAAGTGCGCCAAAAACCCTGTCGAACTCGCTAGGGTTAAACAGCGACAAGGGGAATCCACAAGCGCTTTCATGGAACGCTTTAAGGACGAATGCATGCAAGTCAAGGCGTGCCCAGAGATACTTAAAATATCGGGTTTTATGAATGCAATCAATAACCCAGATTTGATTAAAAAGTTAAACGATAAGGTTCCCCTAACCTTTGACGAACTCATGAAGCGCACGAGGTCCTTCATCCAAGGAGAAGCAGCCGCTGCGGATAGCAAGAAAGGCTACTCGAGCCATAGGTCACAAGAAGAGTCAAGGAGACAATCCAATGACCAGAGTGGCAATCGTAACAAAAGTTATCGCACCCAAGGGGGCGGAAGGGGAAACGAAAAGTACACCCCATTAACAAAAACCCCAAAGGAGATATTCGCGACGGAAGGTGCGAATTTTCCAAGACCCCCACCTATGCGCACCCTGAAGATCGGCGCGTAGGGAACGGATACTGCGAGTATCACGCGCAGAAGGGCCATCTCACTAATGAGTGTGTCCAATTACGCCAACTAATCGAGAAACTAGTGAAAGAAGGCAGATTGGACCACCTCGTTAAAAATATTAAGGAGGGGAAAGACAAGCAGAGAACCGGAGGCAAGAAGGAAGCGCCTAAGGAAAAAGCTGATACTATCTTCATGATACAATCATGGCAGCGAAAGATTAGGCAAAAAGTGAGCCAGAAATTCTATCATGGAAGCGAAATCTCCTTCCCCACCTTGACTGCGGACAACGCAGTGGCAGAACCACTTACCATTGAAATAAATGCGGGGGGTCACGACATCCACCGCATGTATGTCGATGGGGGCGCATCAGCGGATATACTGTATGAACATTGCTTCAAGAGATTGCGTCCTGAGATACAAAGACAGTTAAGTCCAGCCACGACTCCACTTACTGGCTTTACAGGAGAGAAGATATGGCCTATGGGGCAACTGCGCTTACTAGTTGCTGTCGGTAACAAGGAACACTCCACGACAGCCTGGATGAACTTTATGGTGATCAAATCCCCTTCGCCATACAATGGCATCATTGGAAGGTCAGGAATCTCAGCGTTGCGCGCGGTACCATCCACAGCGCATGGGATGCTCAAATTCCCAGTAGAAGGTGGCATTGTCACCATTTACAACAACGCTGCGCCACCAGAAGAATGTAACACGATTACATGTGAGACGACGCACGTCCCAGAACAGAGCGCAGCTAAAGTTCCAAATTTAAAGGTCGCAATTCACCCTGATTACCCAGAGCAAGAAGTATCAATTGGAGGATCGCTGTCTGACAAAGGCAGAGCAGCTGTGTGCGCACTCTTACAGAGGAATCTGGATATCTTTGCCTGGGAACCAAAACACATGACTGGCGTACCACGATCAATAGCAGAACACAAGTTACAAATCCGACAAGGATATTCACCAGTAAGGCAGAAAAAGCGCGGCCAGGCTCCAGAGCGCGCAAAAGCCATACTAGAAGAAGTACACAAACTTATGGACGCTGGCATCATGCGGGAAGTCTATTACCACGATTGGCTCTCCAACCCAGTGATGGTCAAAAAGAGCGATGGCAGTTGGCGAATGTGTGTGGACTTCACTGACCTTAATAAAGCATGTCCACAGGACTGCTACCCACTACCAGAGATAGAGTGGAAAGTGGAATCGTTGTGTGGGTATCCCTTTAAGTGTTTCTTGGACGCATACAAAGGGTACCACCAAATCCAAATGGCCAAGGAAGACGAGGAAAAAACAGCTTTCCACACAAGCCAAGGGGTCTACTGTTACACAAAGATGCCTTTTGGCCTGAAGAATGCGGGCGCCACCTACCAGCGATTGGTAGATAATGCATTCGAAAAGCAAGTGGGCCGCAACTTAGAAGTTTATGTGGATGATCTTGTCATAAAAAGCCATACTGAGGACGAAGTGGTGCGCGATATAGAAGAAACATTTAGAACGCTACGGGCGATCAACATGAAGTTAAATCCCAAGAAGTGCACTTTCGGTGCTACAGAAGGAATGTTCTTGGGATATCTGATAGAACCAGATGGCATTAAGCCAAGCCCAGAAAAGACAGACGCTGTCCTCCAACTTCCTTCACCGAGCACGTTGAAAGAAGTTCAATCTCTAAATGGAAAGCTAGCCGGTTTGAACAGATTCCTGTCCAAATCAGCGGATAAGTCACTCCCTTTATTCAAAACACTCAAGAAGTGCACTAAAAAGGGAGACTTCCGGTGGACTGCGGAAGCGGAAGAAGCCTTCACCAAGCTTAAGCAACATATAGCAGCGCTCCCTAAGCTAGTCGCACCCCGACCAGGGGAGGAGTTAATCATCTACTTATCCGCCACCCAAGGAGCGATCAGCGCAGTGCTACTGACAGATAGGAATTCTGTGCAAACACCAGTGTATCTTGTAAGTAAAGCACTCAAAAAGACAGAGATCAACTACAGCTCAATGGAGAAGTTGGTTTTGGCGTTAGTATTTGCTGCCAAAAGACTGCGCAGATACTTTCAAGCGCACCCAATAGCAGTAATTACCGACCAACCTATCAAACAAGTTATCTCTAAACATGACGCATCGGGCCGATTACAAAAATGGAGTGTTCTATTAGGAGAGTATAACATCTCTTACAGGCCACGCACTGCGGTTAAAGGGCAAATACTAGCAGACTTCATCATCGAAAAACCAGATACCGATGACGCACCCCCACCGAGCAAGGTAGAATTACAAGAACCATGGGTCTTGTTCACAGATGGATCTTCATGCGTGGATGGATCGGGCGCTGGCCTTATCCTCACTAATCCAGAAGGAATGGAATTCACTTACGCACTGCGTTTTGAATTCACAGCCACGAACAACGAGGCAGAATATGAAGCCCTAATCGCTGGATTACGCATTGCAAACCGAATGGGTGTACGTAACCTAGAAGCAAACGTGGACTCCCGATTGGTAGCCAACCATGTGTTGGGCGAGTATGTGGCTAAAGAGGATAACATGGTCCAATACCTCGACAAAACAAAATCGCTAATACAAGGCTTCGACAGGTTTACAATTAAGCAAATTCCTAGAGGCGAGAATAAAAAAGCAGATGCGCTAAGTAAGATCGCATCCACCAGCTTCGCGCACCTGTCAAAACAAGTTTTAGTGGAGATCCTAAAGAATAAATCCATCTCGGAGATGGAGATATCCACGGTAATAGAGGAAGAGAATCCTACATGGATGACTCCTATTATCGACTTTATAAGCAAGGGTAACTTGCCCGCTGAGCAGAAGGACGCTAGACGGATACGGCGCGCAGCGCAGAGGTTCGAACTTAGAGATGGTATCCTATATCGACGCTCATTCCTACAACCATGGCTTCGATGCGTTGGACCTCTTCAGGCAGATTACGTACTCCGAGAGATCCACGCTGGTTCATGCAGTATGCATTCAGGACCACGATCCGTCGTAGCGCGAGCATTGCGCTCAGGATACTATTGGCCTACTATGCACCGTGATGCGCGCGATGTGATAAAGAAATGCAACGACTGCCAAGTTCATAGACCCATCCCGCGCAGACCACAACAAGAGCTAACACCTATCACTTCTCCATGGCCATTCTATAAGTGGGGCATTGACATCGCGGGTCCCTTCCCTGTCGCAGCAGGAGGACTGAAATTCCTTATTGTGGCAATAGATTACTTTACTAAGTGGATTGAGGCAAAGGCAGTTGCGACAATCACAGGAAACCAAGTAAAACGATTTGTTTGGGAAAATATTGTATGCCGCTTTAGATTACCTGGGGAAATCGTTTCGGACAATGGAAAACAATTCCGTGATAACCCGTTCAAAGACTGGTGCGCGGAGTTAAATATCACACAACACTTCGCATCAGTCAAACACCCACAAACCAATGGTTTAGTTGAGCGCGCAAATCGCAGTTTAGGCGAAGGAATTAAAGCGCGCCTGGACAAACACAAAGGAAGATGGGTGGATGAATTATCGCATGTCTTATGGGCGCATCGCACGACGATCAAAGTTAGCAATGGAGACACTCCTTTTTCCCTTGTCTACGGGACAGAAGCTGTCATACCAGCTGAAATTGGGATGCCAACTATCCGCACCGCGGAAGTTAATGTCGCGACCAATGACGACGAACGACGGATAGATTTGGACCTACTGGAGGAAAGGCGCGAGCGCGCAGCCATACGAGAGGCAAAAACCAAGTCAAAGATGAAGGGATACTACGATGCTAAAGTTCGAAGCACCTCATTCAGACCTGGCGACTTTGTGTACCGCGCTAATGATGCAAGCCACGCAGAAGACACAGGTAAACTTGGACCAAAGTGGGAAGGACCCTATGAGGTCATTGAAGCACTAGGACAAGGCGCGTACAAGCTGCGCGACATGGAAGGCCGTGAGCTACAACGCACATGGAATATCTGCAATCTCAAGAGATGCTATCTTTAGGAAAGGTTACGACCCAATGCATGGACACACACGCACTTTAGTAAGTGCCAAATAAATATCCGTATATTTACATTCTTTGTTTCATTTAGACAAATGTTTTTTTACTTTTTTTACAAAAACTTGCAAGTATTAATAAAATGTTGCGATTTCTAGCTAACTCCGTGACACACTTTACTTTATTGCTTACATATAATTTATGTCTCAATATTGTTCATTATATTATCTTTTGCCTACATGGCGTGCATGCACTAATTAAAAACCCACGATGGTAAAAGGATGAGTAAACCTAACAAATGACTCGTTGAGTAAGAGGGTTGCAAACCCATCAACACCGGATCACGCATCCTTGTTAAACACCTTATTCTCAAGACGTTGGAGTAAGTTCCATGCGTACCCCACGACGGATACACATCAATGCACACTGTGCGCGTTTAACAAATTAGGAGTTAAGACAACTAACCCCTTAGTATGGTCTTAGTAGCACGCTGCAATCCATACACTTGTGCACCCCACGATGGGTACACAGCAACTTGTAAATTTCATACACAATTATGTTATATACAACCATGTCATACACGACTATGTCATAAATTTCATACAAGATAAGTATAAAACGCTATAACCATAGCCAAATTTGATATAATATGCATACAATGGTATTATTCAAAATCAACGCTTCATTATAACAAGTTCATCAAAAGTACACATCCAACAAGCATATGTACAAGGAAAAAGTGGACATATAACAAAATACCACTACACATAGACTACCAAGACATGCTACGAGTACGCCTTAGCCCTGAGCTACCTGCCTGGTGCGCCACACGACCAGCATCTGTAAGCATCTGCAACAACTCAGCATCCTTGGGCGCTACTGTTGGTACGCTAACAGGCACCCCATCAGATCTAGGAATGTGGGCTGCGCCAAGACCACACAGGATAGCCTTCCCCTTCTGACCCCTCTTCTTGGCAAGTCGCATCTCATGAGCTTCCAAGGATGTCTTCAATGGAATTTCTTTCTCAAGAGCAAAAGGATTTAGGATGTCACGAGGGCGAGGAAAATGGGCACCTGTAGCTGCGACACATCCGGCTTCAAAAAATAATCAAGCTGCTCCTCAGCATCCTCGGATGAATGTCTAGCCAAGGTCAAACCCTCCATAATCACACTAATAGGGAAGTCCTGGTCACGCTCCAGCTGCGCTATATGAGGAAGCTCAAAAAGTTTTAACTTCTCCATAGCAGAAACAAGCTCGCCATAAGCATTCTCATTATAACCAGGCACTTCTGAGGGAGACATCGCCAAAACCTTGGACGCGCACAGTTCCTCTACCGCTTCCGCCCTACCACGCGCTAGGGCACATTGAACCACATTCCCGAAGGACTCCTTAACCTCTCGAGACTCCAGCGTGGTCATGGCGGCCAGACGCAAACCATGGCTGATAAGCCACCTGCGCTCAGCTATAGTCGACACCAAATGAGGATACAACTCCTCATCATACTCAATGCTGAGTTTGCGCAGTTTGCCCTCCTGATTCTCCAGCAAGCTCTCCACAGCCTTGCGGAACTCATCCAAATCAGACATGAGCTTCCCCTTATTCAGCTCCATATATCTCATAGCCCACAGGCAGGAGGCCTTGTACTCTTTCGCTCCAGTGCGCTCTTTAGCCAGATCAGACATGAGCAACATCTTCTCATCAGCAACCTTCTGGTCATACATAGCGGATGTTCTCAATTCAGCCTGCGCCTCAGCCAACTGCGCCCTTAGAAGCTCAATTTCCTTATCCCTTTGAGCAACCAGGCTGCTCTCACCAGCATACTCAGCCTGTAGCTGCGCCACCAATGAAGCCTGGTGCGCAGCAGACAACGCCAACTCCTCAAGAAGGCTACTCCTCGGCGCATCTCCAGCAGATTTTTCCTCATCCACTGGACTCTCAGGCCCAAAATCACCAACATCAGTCTTGGGGGGCGAACTCTCCACATGTGCATCATCATCAACAGCAGTCTCAGCCCTACACGCAAACAACAAAGTTACTCTATAATACTAATAGCGAAATAAGGGACTATCTAAAGACGCAAATGCTTACGTGGGGGGGCGGAGTTTTATGCGATGACGCATCCTCTTCGGCTGGTTGCTCGACAGAAAAAGCAGGGGGCTTACTTGATGTCCCTGCGCCATCATCACCCAACGACCTCTTGCGTTTCCGCAGCAAACCTTCCTCTCCAGACTCATCCATGGCACTCTTCGACGAGTCCACATGCAACAACTCAACAGGGATCTGTGACCCAGCAGACGGAAAGCTACGTAGAGGGGTGGCCATAGTGACACCTGCGGGGACCTCCCCCATTTCTTCTGTCTCCTCTGTCTCCTCCTGCGCAATTACCATTGTGCGCCCTGCAGTAGCCTGAAGCAATGGCTGCTCCCCATCTCTCAAGGGGCGCACCCCTACGGTCACCTTTGTGGGCTTCGCCAAGCGAACAACATCAAACAAGTCCATCTCTGCGCAACAAAGCAACAAACAAATAGCATTTGCGTTAGTAAATTTACAAAGGGAATAATGCTTACAACTACTAAGTGAAGAGGAAGGAAGAGTAAAGCACCCACCCCGGCTGTGTTCATCCAAGAATGTTGGCACCTCTTCCGGACTACCAAAGTAGTTGCGACTGATGCCCATGTGCACCAGAAAGTCTTTTGGATACGGTTCAATAGGTATGCGATTGGTGTTTATCGTCTCCGCATCCGCCACATTATACAATCCGGGGTCCGGGCGCTCATCTCTTGGCAACGATTCTTGAGTATAGAACTTAAATACCCAAGGAAAAAATGCACTATCAATCCAGAAAATTTTTTCCCTCCATACCCTTAGTGCGTCTAATTTCTTTGCATAACACTGCAGAGACCCCGCGCGCTTAGCAAAAGTGACCCACCCGTTCAACCACGACGTGTGGTAAAACGCGCGGAATAGATGCACAGTGGGTTCAATCGCCAACAGGCGACAATTTACCTCAAAATTGGTAACTTTCGCCGCACCTATACAGTGCAGTTGCGAGATGTGCAAGCGATAATGGTTTAAGATATCGCAAAAAAACAGGGAAATGGGGACACGCTGGTTCGCAAATTCGAAGAAGCGCGTATAAACCCCCACCTTCCCTTGCGGGAAATTCGCTATTGATGCATTTGCGGCCGGAACTACCGGATGCAATGCGAGAGGGATATAATAGTCTGAGGTGAACTGACGAAGTTCATCCTCAGATATATCGGAACTAATCTCAGATAATTGAAGAACCATGATACCTATTATCGGCGCACGCGCTACTATCTTCGCTTTTGTTGATTTGTTTCTTGAAGGTTTAACAATGGCGAAGAATGATGATTTTTTTTACTGTGGTAGCCACAGAGAAGTGACGGCTTCACTTTATATAGGGTACACATATTCGTGGATGTACGACATGTGTACCCCACTTGCTCTAATCGTACGGTTGGGAACTCAAAAGGTAAAGCACTTTTTCACCCACCACACACGATTTTCAAAGAAGATACTTGGACTAGGTTAACTCGCTACTTTTGGCGGGAAATACTTAAAGCTTCCCGCTACGCATTGAGGAATATATATTTTTTTAAAGTTGTTAGTCTAGTATCCGCAATCACGCATTGCGCACACTAGACTGGGGGGACATGATGACGTATAGTCCGTATTCGGGTCACGAACCCGGCCCATACTTAAGTCCATCACGAATGGACTCTAGCCCGTCACGATATGGGCTATTGCGATAACGGTTTGGGCTCACGATGGCCCAAACCCAACGCTATTTATGGCTGCGATAATATATCTTCTATTTATGGGATATATATTGCCTAACCGCCCTACGCGGGATGGACCGAAGATTGGGGAACACGAAACCAATAAGGATTTCGTGTCCATATATAGAGGGCATCTCAACCCTCACAAAGGTACGACTTACAAACCCTAACTCTTCTACAAACCCTAAAACCGATTACTTACTCTCACGTCGGAGGATAATCGTGGGAGACAATCCCACGATAAGCCTAACGGTGTTTTTCTGTTTTCTAAGTGCGCAGGTCTCAAGCATTAAGATCGAATTGATACGGAATCAAGGAACGCCCAACTTTTGTATCAACAAAATGAAATATAATAAAGTCATAAAAATTATAAAAATATATTTTGCATAAGTATTGGGAGTTTAAAACAAATATTGCTTCATAATCGATTAAGTTATCGTAATTATATATATTTAAAATATATATACTAAAAGAATTCGAAATACAGGGTATAATAATACTTGAATTTTTGTAACATTGTAATGAGTGTAAAAATATGTTAGAACTATTGTTGGGAGTGTTGTGTATATTGTTCATGCATAAAAGTCGTGTAAAAGCGTTTATTTATTTAATAAATTTTAATAAATAAATAAAAAATATAAACACAAGTAAGATCAAAAATGAAATGATATTACTGGCAATGTTTTAGAAATGTGTAGACTAACTCTAGTCCATATGTTGCGCACAAAATGTTGTTTATGGGTTACGCGATTTAACTTATAAAGTGTTAGGTAAATAAATTTTACGCAAAAATAGTGAATACTGAAAATTACGAGGATGCATAGTAAAATTTCGAGTTTAAATAATGACCTAATAATACGAGTTGTCACAGTCTCCACCCATTAAAAGAATTCAGTCCCTGAATTCAGCTCGTTCGTTCTACATACGTACGTTCTCGTGGTCAGATTTGATAGGGCCAACTTTCCCAATCTCGAGCGTAGCCTACAAAAGACCTTTAGGTGTTTGATTCTAATTTAATCTCATAAATCATCAAACAAGAACTGTCATTAGATTAAACTGAATCGATTTGGGTAACAACTTGACTCTTAGCTTGATTTTCGCATTCATCAAACAAGAACTGTCACTAGATCAAGCTAGGAAACAAGTTGTCAGAAAGAAAGGATTCAACATCCTGGAATGAGGTCTTTTGAAAGATTGGCTCAATTTTGTAGTTGCTTACACCAATCAAATCAACTAATAAAAATATAACTAAGGTCGATGACGTTAGGTCTCAGATTAATCAATGTCGTGAACTAGAGATCGTAACATGACAAGAAAAAAGATGTGCCTAGTCTAACGAGTCATAAGGTATCAAAGACAAAAGCATGCACACAAAAGCATATGTTAATACATATAAGCCGTAAAAACATTTATTTATATTTTACGGTCTTTCAATGTTTTGTCGATAACAAACGTAAAATCATTTTAACGAAACAAATAAAATACGTAAAGTTTTGAGTCAATAGTTTACTAACTCATTTCCCTAAACAAATAAATCATCAAACATGTTTAGTTAATTAGTTTGCCAAAACCATTTTTATGAAACACTTACAAGTAATATGTTACTTGCTTTTTTCATAAAATAAATAGTTTGAAAGCAACTAGTTAAATACAATGTACTTGTTAATAGAGTTGGACTATCTAAACCCAAAACCCATGTCCAAGACCCATAACCCATGGAGCACAACCCATAACCCATAAACCATGTGCTTGACATCATGCATGACATCATAAATGGGTAATATCCATGACCCATGACCCATGACCCAAAGTCCATAACCCATGACCCAAGGTCCATAACCCATGACCCAATATGTCTTTGACATCATACATGACATCACTTGACCCATGGACCTTGACCCATAACCCAAAACCCAAAATTGCAACCCAAAGTCCGGACTGGTAGTACCAGATACCCGGTTCCATCGGTTTATGTAGGATCAGTCCTAGATAGCTCTTTGAGCCTTATGGAATCGGTAGAATGCTTATGTAATCACAAACAAACTACAAGAGAATCTCTGACAATAAACTTATGTTTACGCGGAATATAAACACAATAGAAAACAAGAAGAATACAAACTACCTGTAGCCGTTTGCTCAGGACTAGCCAATTCTTTGGTTGTATATAACCTTGGTGAATTTATTACCAGTTATGGATTTCCACAGCCTTTACCACAATTCATACTCTTGTGGGCTAGCCAATTCTGTGGAACCCTAAAGGGTAACATCCATGGTGAATTGATGACCATCTCAACTCTCAGTAATGAAACATGGGTGAGTTGAATACCCAATAGTTTTGAGCAAACTATTACAGCTGTCAACGGATTTGATGATCACACCAGAGCCGTACCCTCTTGGTGAGTCAACTCTTTCTTGTGTGTTAGACATGGTGAGTTGATTACCATTTGTTGTGTGGTAAATAACCAACACTCAAACCCTGTAGACAGTGTACTCCAATAGCTAAACATACAAGTTTGTATTTTATTATTATTATTATTATTATTATTATTTTTAAATAAACACTATATAAAGAAAGAAAGAAAGAAAGAAAGGAAAAGAAATAACAAGATACAACAGAAGGTAAGATATACCATCAATCAGCAGTAGTCAAGTCATTTCCCACCACTGTCTTTCCAAGCTCCAACTTATGCCTGAGCATCCTTTCCATAAGCTGAACTGATAGAGGATATGGCACATCCACAAACATGTATAACACCTTTCCAGTCATGGTCTCCAACACATGAACATTGGAAAGGGTATACAACCTCCAACTTCGCACTTGCCAAGACTGTTGATTAGCCCAAACAGAATAACCATCTCCACCTTCAAGAGAGTCCACCAACACCTTCAAATCACCCCAAAGGATAAGACCAACCCCAGTAGCCGTATGAGATTCATAATGCTGAACCATCATACCATAGAGTTGGATCAAGTCTTGCCTATCCACCATATGCAAAATTTCCCTAAGAAAGGTAAAATACTTGGTGACACCATCAACTCGGTAGAGAGCATGAATTTCTCCCATAGGTGTAGAAACGACTTCCCATGCAGCAAGAGCAGCCCAAGGATGAGGAGAATCTTCTTCAGGTTTACTCTCTGAATCAAAGTTAATAAACTCCTGATCATCCAACTCTGTAATAGGCCTAGAAGCACGCTTCTTAGCCACACTCTTCTTCCTTGTGCCTGGAGTAGAGGAAGGTGAGGGGACCTCATGTATTTCCATAGATGGAACCGCAGTAGTGGGAGCAGAAACAGATGGTGTGACATGATCACCACCTTCAGCAGGAATGGAAGATGCCATAGGTAACTCAATGTGAGGCTCAGCAGGATGGGATTGTGTTGCTTCAGGAGGAATAGGTGGTATGACAGCACCAGGAACAGATGTATCCTTCGATGAGTGAAGGGAAGGCTCAGAAGCTGAAGCAATATCAGCAGAAAGAGGATCAACTGTAGGATTGGGTGTGGTATCAACAACAATATCAGCATCATTTATTGAACCAGCAGGATCGATAGACTTAAGCCTCTGAGAAAAAGGTTATTCTATAGCAGGTTTAGGTTGTGCCAAAATCTTTCTAAAAGGCTGGATCCCGTCTTTCTCAAGTGATCCCCTAATCCTTTCAAAGTGCTCCTTAAGCTGTTCATCTGAGAACCTCTTGACTTGTGCCATGGTCCACCCAGTTGTGTAGAGAGCAGTACTCTGGTGCTTGACAAAAGATCTCATAAACTCTCTTTGTTGTGCCTGTGTCATGGGCCTGTCTCTTTTCTCCTTTACTAGCCTTTCAGCATTAGCCTGCTTCCTCTTCCTCATTAAAGCAGCCATTCTTTCTGGAAAATCCTCCTCTGTCATATCAGCTCCTAATAATTCCTTGGAAAGTGAAGTATTTGAAGCAGCTTGAGTCATAATATGCAACCAATCAGCCTCAGTATAGAGCAAAGAGGCAGCATCCAAATCTCTTTGTCTCTGAGGAGGTAAACTTGTAGTAAATTGTGCATCTTGCTCAGCTTGTACTTTCCTTGCCAATTCAGCTCCAAGCCTTTCATCTTCTATATTTTTTAGGAGTCTTTCTTGTTCAGACCTTTCTTGTTCAGATACAAGGTCTTCCACCATTAGGGCTTTGCCTTTGTCAAGGTGTGCAGTGGAAACACAAGCAGGAGCAGGAGGATCAGACACAGCAGGAATATCATGAGTAGTAAGATGATCAGCAGAAACAGATGATGGAGGACTATCAGTAGAAACATCCTTGCAAACAGCAGCAACATCATCACGACCAGGGGGAACAACCTTACTACCAGAAGACATACTAACAGCAGGAATGCTTTCACTCGCAGCAGCAACACCAGAATTACCAGCAGAAACATGGGATTTGTACTTGTCAAAAGCTGGTACTTCTGAAAGCTTCCTTAAACGCCTCCTGTTCCTTCTCCTTCTGAAAGCTTGGGGCGTAGCATCATTAGTAGCCTCAGGCTTAGAAAAAGCATCCTCCTCTGTGTTGGCACTAGCTAATGAGGCATTGGTCAACACATGGAGTGCATCCATGTTGAAAGTCTCCTTCTGCCCAGCCTCATCTTCCTCTGAATCAGATAGTGCAACTCTCCTCCTCTTGTGCTGGAGTTTGGCTTCCAAATACTTTACCCTATCTATGAGGGAAAGAATTGCACCACCAAGAGTCTTCTTGGTATCCTTTAGGTCTGACTCCAAAGCATCAACTTTCTGCACATATTTGTCAAGAAGAGAAGACATAGAAGTGAGAGTATCAGGATCCGCAGCTCCACCAGCAGGATTACCTGAGGTGTTGGGAGCCTCAGAAGATCTGGGTGGAGAGTCATAAAAGCCTCCACCAATGTTGGTGTCAAAATCAAAAGACGGCCTAGAAGGACTAGGAGTTGATAGCCTTGTAACTATGGGTGTCTCAATATTAGGCTCAACTGAAGTGGTGGCTAGCTCAACACTTGGGTCAACAGGAGAATTAGCTGGCTCAACAGGGGTATTAGGCCTTGGGGATGGTGGTGGGTTAGTAACAGCAGCATCAGATTTACTGACACCAGCAGGATTAGATGATGGTGGTGGTGTAGCATCACCAGCAGCAACAGCTGAACCAACACCTTCAGCCTCACCAGGCAACATAGCAGCCAAAAGAGGCTGATGTTCCCCCTTAAACTTAGACTTCATGGTGGCAAATAATTTGGCAGTAAGCCTAACCATGTGCCTAGGTGTATGGTCAGAAGTCTGAACATCTAATATCATTTGTAAAAACCAAGAGTACATGAGAAATTTATGCTTAGCAGTCCCAAGGTTCCCAACCATCCCATCAAAAATAAACCTGGACTAGTTGTAAACCCTCCCATCTGATAGGCAAATGAGGCCAGAAGCAAGAGGGCTTGAGAATTGATCCCAACCTCCTGACTTGGGACTAAGACATTGTAGAAGGGTGTGTACTAGAAATCTCCATTGAGGAGAGAACCTATTCTTATAAAAAGTAAATGTACTATCAACTGGATAACCAATTGTAGCCATACCAGCCAGAATGTCTTGTTCTGAAAAATCATACAACCCATCCCCATCATTCAATTGAAGGTGAGTCCTAATGGAGGACTCAGTGATGACATACTCATTCCCATCAATGGTAGCCACAATCTCCTGGGGTCTACCCTCAAGAGTTCGTGTAGTGGCTGCAGCCCAAAATTGCTTGACTAATGACTCATAAACAACAGACGGGCAATGGGTCAAAGCATACCGAATGGAGGACCCACGTAAGAAGGTAAGTATTTGATCATACCCTACACTTCGTTTTGATGTGTCCAAATACGCCACCTTGTTATGATCTTCTTTGTATTGTAGTGCCGCCATAGTGAAGAATCAGTGAACGAGTTGGTAAAATGAGGAGTGATGAAATGGGTTTAAGAGAAAAATGGTTATTTTGGGCGTGGGATGTACAATTTAGGTCATTTATACGGTTACCCAACTTAGCAAATTAAATTGCAAGAATCTCGCGGAAGAATGTTTGACCAATTTGAATTTGATTCTATCCCAAAATAAATTCCCAATTACACCGATACCAGCAGCAACCACTAGTCAACCAGCAGGAACAAACGGTCAACCAGCAGTAACAAAATGCTTTTGACCAATATTCACAATTATGCATCGGATTTGGTCAACTCCTCAAAAGGCACCATAATTAAACCCATTCCTGCAAACAATTTATTCCAAATACCAACCCAACAGTCAATTGCCTTAATCCTCCGTTGGGTCTATAAAGGTTTCGAATATTCAACACTAACACATCACATACTTCAAACCATAAAACAACTATCCAAACACAATGAGTCCCTCCAAACCAAACGTTGTTGAGATTTCTTCTGATTCGTCTTCTGACTCATCAGGTGAAGGATGGAAAAAGTACTTTCCACCACAGAACACAAAGGAGAAGGCTGAAGGAACACCTTCTGAAGAGCTTCCAAACCCACCACCATATGTGGATGATTCATCAAGCTACCACTCGGATGATGATGAGCAAACGCAGCCAACTTCACTATCGGTCATACTAACAAGTGAAATTGAAAAGGCTGTGTCAGCAATGAGTAGGATCTTGGTGCCTGTGAAGAATCAATCACGTCCAAAGCCAGGAAAACAAGTGCTAGGACTCCCCAGTCCGAAGGTGTAGAATGCAATCAAGGACAAAGGAATCCATAAGACCATGCCTGACTTCAAGGGAAAGGGGAAAAGGAAGATGGAGTAGTGGTGTAGGTGTATGGCTTGTTGATGTTTTTAAGCTTGTGTGTTGTTTGATCCATGTGTGGTGTGTGTTGTCTTTGTAAGTTGCAGCTAAGAATGCAACCATCTTATGATGAATAAATGAAAGCCTCATGTTCTGTTGATACTATTGTGTCCTAATAACACTAGCAACAATAAGAAACTTACTACTGCAAAACAAAGTTAAACAAAATACACAAACTAAAACAAATAATGGTTAGTGTACACAAAATATACAACAATAAGCCTCCCCTCAATCATAGCAATCAGGGATTGATCATCCCAATATGGACCACCAAATAATTAAATCTTAGGCCATCAAAAGCTTTAGTTAACAAATCAGCCACATTTTCATTTGTGTGTATTTTAAGCACTTGAATGAGATGTTTTTCATTAGCATCTCTTATAAAATGGTGCCTAATTTCAACGTGCTTTGTTCTTTGGTGAAAAACTGAGTTTTTAACAATGCAAATTGTGCTTTGGTTATCAATAAAGATTTTGGTGTTCATAAAATTGAACCCATAGTCCACCATTTGATTTTGTATCCAAAGTACCTAACCACAACAACTAGTAGCATCAACATACTCTGCCTCAGTAGAAGATGTAGCCACAATGGTCTGCTTCTTGCATTGCCAAAAGATCAATCTCCTTCCCAGAAACTGACAACCCCCAGTAGTAGACTTCCTATCAAAGTTAGCACCAGCATAATCACTATCACTATAGGCTTCCAACAAAAAAGGAGAATCTCTTGGGTACCAAAGACCCAACTTAGGTTGTCCTTTTAGATACTTGAATATTTTCTTGACTGCATTCAAGTTGGAAGTCAATGGTGTAACTTGATGTCTTGAACAAGCACTAAATGCAAACATTATATCAGGTCTAGAAGCTGTCAAATACATAAGTGAACCTATCATTGATCTGTAGAGGTGAACATTAACAGCATCATCAGGTTCATTGTTGGATTTTGGCTTTGGAGCTTCATAAGGAGTTGTTGCAGTCCTCACACTTTCCAAATCATACTTCTTAAGTATGTCCTGCACATACTTTTCTTGGCTGATAAAAATACCATCTGGCTTTTGTTTGACTTTTAAGCCCATGAAGAATGTAAGCTCACCCATAGCACTCATCTCAAATTCACCCTTCATCAATTCTTCAAATTCCCTACACCAAGCCTCCTTTGTAGAACCAAAGATGATGTCATCCACATAGACCTGGACTAGGATAATATCTCTTGAGTTCTTCTTAGTGAAAAGTGTCTTGTCAATGGTACCTCTTCGGTATCCATGCTTCAACAGAAAAGTAGACAATCTTGCATACCAAGCCCTTGGTGCTTGATGAAGTCCATAGAGTGCTTTCACCACCTTGTAGACCCATTTTGGATTCTGAGGGTCCTCAAATCCTTTGGGTTGAGTCACATAAACCTCTTCTTCAATCTCTCCATAGAGAAAAGCACTTTTTACATCCATTTGGTAGACCATAAATCCCATATATGAGGCAAAGGCTAAAAATAGCCTAATGGCCTCAACTCTTGCCACTGGAGCAAACACCTCATCATAATCAATACCCTCCTCTTGCCTGTGACCTTGAGCTTTAGAATCCATTTTGTCCCAATTACATTCTTTCCATCAGGTAAAGGCACAAGCTTCCATACATTTTGATTAAAAAATTGTTGCATTTCTTCTTGCATAGCCTCCACCCAAGCTGGATCTTCAAGAGCTTGTGATACACTGCTTGGTTCAACTTGTGAAAGAAAGCAAGCAAAGAGACAATGTAGAAAGTCTGTGTGATTGTTCCTTTGCTGATTATGAACATAACTGACAAAGGCACTTTCACCGAACTTTGTTTGTTTCACCTTATTTCTTGTCTGAACAGCTGAGGTAGGATCACCAAGAATCAAAGACTGAGGATGAATAGTGTTTATCCTCTTAGTAGCAATATGATTGACATCAATGGTTGAGGCTTGATTAGTGATAGAAGGATTGAAGTCATCATCATATGAAGAGGAAGTGAAGATGCCTGTTCTTGATTGATGATGAAGACCTTCCAACTCAGAGCTTGAAGAGAGTGAGTTACCAAGATCAGATGGACATGGATATCTTTGGAGAGGTTCAGGAAAGCCCAATGAATGATCAGAAGGTGTGGACAAAGGAGTAGCAGGAGTGGAGACAATAGCAGGAACATTAGAGCCACCAGCAGAATTGATAGTACCAGCAGTAACAGGAACACTACAAGCAGAATCCATATTCCTGCGGGCTTCAACTACGGCTTGTCTTAAGAGCTCCTCTATTTCTTTTGTGAATTCAAAACCAAACTTTTCAGCTGCATCCTTGGCATCATGTTCTTGTCTTTGAAGCCTTGCAAGGTCTTCTGCAAAACTTGAATCACCCTCACCCATGCCAGGATTATCTTTAACTTCAAAACCTGCAAAGTGGTTAGAAGGAAAAGAAGTAACAACAATGGTTTGTTCATCACATTCAGAGTCTAAATCATCATCTGGGGAACCTGCATTGTTAGTAGGAGACTCATGTGTACTTGCAGATTGATTAGCTTTGAAACGAGTATATCCTAAAGTACCAGTTAGATAGACCAGGTCAAAATACCTGTTGATATAAATAATGCCTAAAAACGTTATTGACATCTTTCGATATCTCTACGTTTTGATAATCACAAAATGTAAAATCATTAAACGAAAGATTATGACGTAAACAAGTATTTAGTTGTAAATATCTATTTTAACAACTTAATCACTTAAGGTATGAATAAACAAATGCCTAATGCATTATATGATCAAAGGAACTTTTTCTTATTCAATAGATTTTTTATAAAATGACACAAACATTTTATATCTTTTACAAAATCATTTTGGGAAATTACAGGAAAATGTTTAATCCATAATAAATTTATGAATTCAAATTTTCAACCAAAAATGGAAAAAATGTTCCAGAAAAACCTTTCCCACAAAAAGACAAAGCTGGGCAATGGATATAAGGGGCGGCCCCCTTAATTATCTAGGCGGCCCCCTTAATTATTAAGGGGACCGACCCCTTATTTAAGGGGACCGCCCACGCTCCTCTAGCCCCCAGCTTTGCCTATAAATACTGGTTCATTCCTGGACTTTTTCCTCACCTTTTGCACCCCAAACCTTCTGTTCTAAATCTCTTCTTATTTCTTTCTAAATCCTTTGATCATATATTCTTAAGCATTGGTTTCTAAGTGATCCAAGCTTCTACCATCCAAGTGCAAAAGAAGAATACTCCTTCAACTATTAGAGAAGAAGTATTGTAGTTTCATTCATATTATTTTGTAGTTGTGTAAAATATTTGATAAGGTGTTGTGTAGTTGTAATAAGTAGATCAAGGTGTAAGTAAGTAGTGGTGTTGTAAAGAAGTAGTGTAGAAGTCGTGAAGCCGTTGTGAAGAAGTCGTGAAGTATCCGCGAAGAAGTTGTGAAGCCATTGTGAAGAAGTTGTGAATAATTAGTGAAGAAGTTGTGAATAAGTAGTGAAGAAGTTGTGTAGAAGTTATGAGATTGGTTCTAGCTACGATTAGGACTCGACATCTAGCTTTGTTTCGTAAAATTGGTGTAAGCTAAAGTTGTGTAAGGTTTTCTCCGCCATAAGGGAGCTTGTTGACATGGTGAAGAAAACTCTCGAGTTGGGTGCTCGAGGAGTGAAGTAGGGAAAGGAAGGTGTCCTTGTAGCCGAACCACTATAAATCCTTTGTCTCGCGGTTCGATCTTTCCATCTCTATCTTTCATTTCATTTCATTACTTTACTTTCATTGTTAATTTAGATTTACTTATATTTGTTCATATTGTTCAAGAGTTGAGTTCACATAAATTCAAATCTAAGTTTTTAAAGGTAAACAAAGTTTTTACAATAAATTAAAAAGAAGTAAAACTATTCAACCCCCCCTTCTAGTTTTCCACAATTGGTATCAAGAGCCACGTTAAACAAGATTTTTAAAATAAATTGTATTTTAAAACTTGAAACGATCTATGGAATCCGAAAAATATTTAGAAGGGCAATCTATGCATAGACCACCACTATTCGAGAGTGATAGTTTTCTTTATTGGAAAAATATATTCGAAACTTATGTTAAATCAAAAGATCTTGATCTTTGGCATGTTATTACCTATGGTGATTTTCCCCCTATTCAGAATAATCCTTTAACTAAAATAGATGAAATTGTACCTTTTAAAAAACAAAATGATGATTTGAAAAAGAAACTAGCAAAAAATAATGAGGCTAAAATGGTAATTTATAATGCATTACCACGCAAAGAATATGAACGAATTTTTATGTGTCAAACCGCAAAAGAAATTTGGGATTCTTTATTAATCACTCACCAAGGTAATAGTCAAGTCAAAGACAACAACATAGATCTTCTTGTTCAACAATATGAACAATTTACAATTCCTGAAGAGGAATCTATTGATAATGCATTTGCTAAATTTAACACTATTATCACAAGTTTAAAAGCACTTGATGAGACCTTTTCTAGCAAAAATTATGTAAGGAAATTTCTTAGGGCATTACATCCAAAATGGCGCGCGAAGGTCACGGCTATTGAAGAATCGAAGAACTTGATGACGTTACCGCTTGATGAACTTATCGGCAACTTGAAGGTTCATGAAGAAATTATAAAGAGAGACTCGGAAACGGTCAAGAGCAAGAAAGATCAAATCAAATCTCTTGCGCTAAAAGCCAAAAAGGAACTTAGTGATGATGACGATTCAAGTGACTATAGTGAAGACGAAGAATATGCAATGGCCGTAAGAGAGTTCAAGAATTTTTTCAAGAAACGAGGAAGATTCACAAGACAACCACGAGACGAAGGAAGATCGCTTCAAAGAAATAGGAATGATAACTACGGGAAAAGAAAGTGCTTTAGATGTGGAAGCCCAAACCATCTCATTGGCAAATGTCCAAAGCCACCGGGTTATGATTACCAAAGCGCCCTTGTTAGTGGAGCATGGAGTGATAGCGACAAAGACGAAGCGGACAAAGCAAACGACGAAAAATGTCTTGTAGCTCAAGCTACCGATGAAATATGTCTAGGAATAAATTTGGAGCCCGACGAATGGATTAAGGATAGTGGATGTTCGAAGCACATGACGGGGAATCGCAAGCTATTTTCCTCCTACAAAGCATAAAACGGAGGTAATGTTTTTCGGTAGTGACTTGCGTGGAAAAATCATTGGCAAAGGTACGATTTCTCAAGACTCCCTAACTATTGAAAATGTTGAGCATGTAGCTAATTTAACATACAACTTGCTTAGTATAGGACAAATATGCGATAATAAGTGTAGGGTTACCTTTACCGATAAAGATAGCGAAATAGTTAAGGACGGAAATGTCATAGGTAGAGGAATTAGGAAAGGTGGCGTACATGTCATGAAACTAGGAAATAAACCGAAAGATAAAATATGTCTAGCAACCTTAGATGAAAACTCTACATTGTGGCATAGGAGATTAGGTCACGCAAATATGCAACAAATACAATCCCTAGCCTCTAAGGAATTAGTTAGAAATTTGCCAAACCTAAGATATGATCAACATTTTTGCGACGCTTGTAAAATTGGAAAACAAGCACATGCTAGTCACAAAGCTAAGAATATAGTCTCCACTAATAGATGCCTAGAATTATTACACATGGACCTTTTTGGTCCATCCGCTGTGCAGAGTTACGGAGGTAACCGTTATACCTTAGTAATTGTAGACGACTATTCACGATACACGTGGACTAGATTTTTAAGTGATAAAATCGAAGCCTTTAATAAGTTTGAAATATTTAGTAAAATGATTCAAAACAAATTAGGATGTTCTATAGTATCTAATAGGACGGACCATGGTCGGGAATTTGATAACGAAGTGCAGTTCGGAAAATATTGTGATTTAAATGGAATATCTCACAATTTCTCCGCTCCCCGCACTCCACAATCAAATGGGGTAATAGAAAGAAAGAATCGTTCCTTACAAGAAATGAGTAGAACAATGCTAAATGAACAATGTATCCTACAAAAATTTTGGTGTCACGCCGTAGATACATCAACATATATAATAAATAGAGTCTCAATTAGGCGAATTTTAGGAAAAACCCCATATGAGTTATTAAGAGGTAGAAAACCTAATCTAAATTACTTTAGGGTATTCGGGAGCAAATGTTTTGTTCTCAATAGAAAGGATTACCTTACTAAGTTTGACCCTAAGTCGTACGAAGGAATTTTTCTAGGGTATTCGCAAAATAGTAAAGCTTATATAATACTTAATAAACACACTATGAAAGTAGAAGAATCATTGAATGTAACATTTGATGAAACTCCACCACACCTAAAACATTGCCTCTAGAAGATGATGACCTAGTTGAAGATGAAGCTATTGAGGTTAGTAAAACTAAACCCTTAGGTGATGATAATGAAAATATAACACTAGGAGAAAACGAAATAGTAAATGTTAAGGAATCTAAATCACACCCATTAGATAATATAATAGGAAACCTAAATCAAAGAACTCTTAGATCACAAGCTCAAGATAAAAATAACTTCTTTTGTTTCCTCTCAACAATAGAACCTAAAAATATAAATGAGGCTTTAAAAGATGAAAGTTGGGTTATTGCTATGCAAGAAGAACTAAATCAATTTAAGACAAATGACGTTTGGGAACTAGTCCCAAATCCCATGAACATGACCATCATAGGAACTAAATGGGTATATAGAAATAAGTTGGATGAAAATGGAATTGTTACTAGGAACAAAGCTAGGTTAGTTGCCCAAGGTTACAATCAACAAGAAGGAATTGATTATGACGAAACTTATGCCCCCGTAGCTAGATTAGAATCTATAAGAATACTCCTTGCTTATGCATGCGCCCTAGACTTTAAGTTATTTCAAATGGATGTGAAAAGTGCATTCCTTAACGGTTTTATCAATGAGGAGGTATACGTGGCACAACCTCCAGGATTCATTGACTTCGCAAAACCTGATTATGTTTATAAACTCAAGAAAGCTTTATATGGACTCAAACAAGCTCTTAAGGCTTGGTATGATCGATTAAAAGCTTTTCTTATTAAACATGATTATTCCATGGGAATGGTAGATAACACTCTTTTCACAAAAAGAAAAGCCCAAATCTCATCATTGTCCAAATATATGT
Organism: Artemisia tridentata subsp. tridentata; assembly: GCA_021014915.2. Taxonomy (NCBI): domain Eukaryota; kingdom Viridiplantae; phylum Streptophyta; class Magnoliopsida; order Asterales; family Asteraceae; genus Artemisia; species Artemisia tridentata. Next base: position 285,012,792 of record CP139506.1, read on the forward strand.
CGACGACATTATATTTGGATCAACTTGTCAGGATATGTGTGATGAATTCGCCAAAATCATGCATGATGAGTTTGAGATGAGTATGATGGGTGAACTAAATTTCTTTCTAGGATTACAGATAAAACAATTAGAAGATGGGAAATATTTTTTAATCAATCTAAGTATATTAAGGAGATGCTTAAGAAATTTGGATTAGAAGACTCTAAGCCTATGAAAACACCATGTCTACGGAAGTAAAACTCACAAGAGATGAAGAAGGTGAGTCCGTAGAAAACACTAAGTATAGAGGGATGATAGGTAGTTTACTATACCTAACGGCAAGTAGACCGGATATCATGTTTAGTGTCTGCCTTTGTGCTCGCTTTCAAGAGGATCCCAAAACCTCTCACCTAGAAGCGGTTAAGCGTATCTTCCGAACATTTAAAGGCACTATACACTTAGGATTATGGTATCCTAAGGGATCCGGCATAGAGACCATCGTCTATGCGGATTCGGATCATGCGGGAGACTACGTGGATAGAAAGAGCACTAGCGTTATTTGCACGTTCATGGGATGTTGCCTAACATCTTGGTTTTCGAAGAAGCAAACCGCTCTTGCTATTTCTACTACAAAAGCCGAATACGTAATGCTGGAAAGGCATGTCAACAGGCACTATGGATGAAACAAGCTCTCGTAGATTATGGCATTAGGTTAGATAATGTCCCAATTATGTGTGATAACAAAGGTGCTATAGATTTAAGTAAGAATCCCGTTCAACACTCTAGGACTAAACATATAGAAATACGTCACCACTTCCTTCGCGATAACGTTCAAAAAGGAAACATATCTATAGAAAAGGTTGCATCGAAAGATAACATAGCGGACATATTCACTAAACCCCTTAAGCGCGAACTCTTCAACCACTTACGTTTAGGCTTAGGAATGATGGAACAAATTGACTGAATTTTCTGCATTTATGGAACATCAGATGGGCGGCCCCCTTAATTATTAAGGGGACCGGCCTCTCATTAAGGGGACCGGCCATCTGTCTGACATACTTTTCTTTTCTTCCCTCCTCTCATCTGTGTCTAGGAATCTGTTTTGCACAAAATTAAAGATTGGGAAACATTTTTCTTTTGCATGAAAATATTTATATACAAAACCCAATCTATTTTATTCAAATCATTCTCACATCTCGGAAAACACATGAAAACCATTTTCCTTGCATTGTTGAATAATGCTAAAAACATTTTTCTTTCATGCATAAAATCTCACATGAATTGTCAAAATATATAACCTAATATATATCTTTGATATTCATAAATTGAGCAAAATCAAATCAAGGAAACTTTGGATTGTTTCTTAGGAAATTTTTGCATTTAGGATTCGAAACAATCACATCTCCACATTTGTTGCATATAGGCACACACTAGAACAAAATTGCTAATCACATCTCCACATTTATTCATCACAATTCCTTGTTATTTCAGTGCCTTTGTTCTATTATCCTTGCCTTATATGATTTCTAGTTTTAATATTCTTGATTGCTAGATATAATTTGTTGCTTGCTTATTTGTTTAATTAATATGTCTTGCATGCAAAATTATTAATATATTACATACTTTCTTGTCTCAAAGAGTGGGACTTGCCTAAAATCAAAAACCCAAAATATAGCCCTCCTTACCTATTCCGCAGAAAAACTCATTTCTGGAACTCTGAATACCATCAGATGGGCGCCCCCCTTAATTAATAAGGCGGCCCCCTTAATTATTAAGGGGACCGGCCCTAATTAAGGGGACCGGCCAATCAGAAGGGATAGTTCACATAATCTTTTTCTGCTTTTTAGCCCATTTCATCCTACTCTTCCCTAAATTCACAAACATATTCTGTCCTAATCATCCCAACAATTTTATCCATCCTTAAATCACAATCAATCATCCACTATAAATAACCCCATTTCTCACCATCCTCACTCATCTCATCATGTCTTCTCCCATCAACCCAAAACCAAAAACCTCAAGGCTAGCAAGGATGACCATAAAACCCGGGTGGAAAAGAAAAACTCACCCTCACAACAAGTCCATCTCAACAAATGGTGTGACTAGACAACCAACACCTCCATCCTCATTTATTCCCAACTACTCTCCAAGATCTCAAGCTCATTCCATTGAACCATTTCACAAACCCTATCATGTTGGCCAAACATCCACATTCATTCCAAACTACACTTCTAAACCTCAAACCAACTTCAATGAAACCTTCGAAAATCCTCATCATTTTGGTCAAACATCAAACTTTATCTCAAGCCACACACCCCAATTTCATCCATTCCTACCAAATGACCAAATCCACATTCCCACGGAAAGGCAAAAGTTTCATGAAGATATTAACCAAATCCACGACCTTAGTGATCTCCTTGCTATGCACCTTGCACAACGCAACAAGGGACAACCTCCATCCTCACCCTACTCAAATTGCTTACCCCACTCTCTCAACTTGGATCAAGTTAAAAACCACACCCACTATTGCCCTTGTTGCATCTTCCTTCAAAAACAAATTCTCCACTTGAGTGAAGATATTTCTTGGATCGAATATCTCCTCACTCGTCCACATCCTATTCCTCCCCTAAACTGATATAACATTGTTAGATCCACTCCATCCGTTCCATTTCCCTCACCATCAAATAACTAAGTCCCATTCACATGCTTTCCACCCCAAAATAAAATCCCTCACCCTTTTGTGTCGCACGCAAGTCCAATCGCTCTTTTTGGAAATATTAGGACCATTAGTATCTTTTACTTATATTGTAATCCTTATGTTTTAAGCATATTGTGTGATGTAATGATGATTCATATGTTATATATGATCATCTTGAATGCATAAATAAATTAGTTGTTTGTTCTAAATATTTTTGCTATGCATATATATGTCTTGTGTTCTTAACTTGTTTTTGCAGCCAAGATTTCCATAGCTCGTCTCCTTGGTGCCCTCGAACAAGGGGGAGCACACATCAAGGGGGAGTTCTCGTTCCGACAAATTTCGTATCTAAAACTTGTCGGCATAACCTTTTTTATTCTACAAAAAGGGGGAGAAGTAGATATAAACTCACTAAATACTTTTCTAAAAATCAAATTTTAATTTAATGAGTTTAGATTTTGTAATCATCAAAAAGGGGGAGATTGTTGATATAAATAATGCCTAAAAACGTTATTGACATCTTTCGATATCTCTACGTTTTGATAATCACAAAATGTAAAATCATTAAACGAAAGATTATAACGTAAACAAGTATTTAGTTGTAAATATCTATTTTAACAACTTAATCAATTAAGGTATGAATAAACAAATGCCTAATGCATTATATGATCAAAGGAACTTTTTCTTAATCACTAGATTTTTTATAAAATGACACAAACATTTTATATCTTTTACAAAATCATTTTTGGAAATTAAAGGAAAACGTTTAATCCATAATCAATTTATGAATTCAAATTTTCAACCAAAAATGGCAAAAATGTTCCAGAAAAACCTTCCCCACAAAAAGACAAAGCTGGGCAATGGATATAAGGGGCGGCCCCCTTAATTATCTAGGCGGCCCCCTTAATTATTAAGGGGACCGGCCCGCTATTTAAGGGGAACGCCCACGCTCCTCTAGCCCCCAATTTTGCCTATAAATACTGGTTCATTCCTGGACTTTTTCCTCACCTTTTGCACCCCAAACCTTCTGTTCTAAATCTCTTCTTATTTCTTTCTAAATTCTTTGATCATATATTCTTAAGCATTGGTTTCTAAGTGATCCAAGCTTCTACCATCCAAGTGCAAAAGAAGAATACTCCTTTAACTATTAGAGAAGAAGTATTGTAGTTTCATTCATATTATTTTGTAGTTGTGTAAAATATTTGATAAGGTGTTGTGTAGTTGTAATAAGTAGATCAAGGTGTAAGTAAGTAGTGGTGTTGTAAAGAAATAGTGTAGAAGTCGTGAAGCCGTTGTGAAGAAGTCGTGAAGTATCCGCGAAGAAGTTGTGAAGCCATTGTGAAGAAGTTGTGAATAAGTAGTGAAGAAGTTGTGAATAAGTAGTGAAGAAGTTGTGTAGAAGTTGTGAGATTGGTTCTAGCTATGATTAGGACTCGACATCTAGCTTTGTGTCATAAAATTGGTGTAAGCTAAAGTTGTGTAAGGTTTTCTCCGCCGTAAGGGAGCTTGTTGACATAGTGAAGAAAACTCTCGAGTTGGGTGCTCAAGGAGTGGAGTAGGGCAAGGAAGGTGTCCTTGTAGCCGAACCACTATAAATCCTTTGTCTCGCGGTTCGATCTTTCCATCTCTATCTTTCATTTCATTTCATTACTTTACTTGCATTGTTAATTTAGATTTACTTATATTTGTTCATATTGTTCAAGAGTTGAGTACACATAAATCCGAATCTAAGTTTTTAAAAGGAAACAAAGTTTTTACAATAAATTAAAAAGAAGTAAAACTATTCAACCCCCCTCCCCTTCTAGTTTTCCACAATACCACTCATGACCTACACCCTGATTGTTAGGTTTATCCTCAAGATATCTCAGGTTTAGAGTCTCTTCTAACTTTTTGGCAGATAAGTTATAAACTCTATAAGCCTTGCTATGTGCAAAGTACCCAACTATAAATCCCTCATCAGCTTTCTCTTCAAATTTACCTAAATGGTCACTGGTGTTTAAAATTGTCACATGACATCCAAAAGGTTTAAAGTGACTGATGTTGTGAACTTTCCCACACAAAAGTTCATAAGGTGTTTTTCTGTGAGGACTAGTAATCAATACCCTATTCAAAACAGAACAAGCAGTGCTAACTGCTTCAGTCCAAAACATGGTAGGTAGCTTAGAGTCAGCAAGCATAGATCTTACAGCTTCTATAAGGGTTCTATTCTTTCTTTCAGCAACCCCATTTTGTTGTGGGGTTCTGGCATTACTATAGTCCCTTTTAATCCCCTTTTTCCCACAGAGTTCAATTAAGTTAGAATTTTTAAACTCTGTCCCATTGTCACACCTTATAGTCTTAACCTTTTTATTTAGCTGGTTTTCAATTAAGGCAAGAAAGTCCCTAATCACATGAAAGGTTTCATCCTTAGTACCTAAGAAGAAAGTCCAACAAAACCTGCTAAAGTCATCTGTAATCACTAGGCAATAGTACATATGGTCAATACTTCTGATGGAAGTAGGACCAAAAAGGTCCATATGAAGTAACTGGAGAGGCTCAGTGATGGTGCTCACAGCTGTGATGGCCTTGTAAGAAGCTTTGTGTTGCTTTCCTTTGTTGCAGGCAACACAATTATGTTCATTTGTGAAGGTCTTGAGAGGAAGCCCTTTTACCAATCCATTCTTTGCCAACTTGTTGATGGTTTTGAAGTTAACATGAGCCATCCTTCTATGCCATTTTGTAGATTCATCCAAGGATGCCTTTGCCACCAAACAAGCTAGATCACCTTCAGGTTGGAGTTCATTTAAGTTGAAACTGTATAGATTGTGTCTTCTTGGAACTTTAAGTACAACTTGACTTTCATCAGGCAACTTGAAGTCTTTAGAAAGCACAAGACATTCAGTCTCAGTGAAGAGAACACTGTTTTTCTTGTCACAAATTTGTGAAACAGAGAATAGATTAAAATTCTGCAACTCTTCCACATAATAGACATTTTCAAAATCCAACTTTGAAGTTCTGATGGTTCCTTTGCCTGTTATTTTACCATCTCCACCTCCAAAAGTTACAGTGCCTCCTCTTATAGTCACAAAGTCCACCAACCTGTCTTTATTTCCGGTCATACTTCTAGAACACCCACTATCAACAATACCTAAGTCTTTACTTCTATGAGGATTTTCCTACAACAAAAGAAAATACAACAACATTAGATACAATGGGAGACCCAAGTCATGACTGACTTGGGCCTGCCTTGTGGATCAGAAAGATTTAAACCATGTAGATTGATGAGATCCACCATTGTTCTTGGATCCCTTCTTCAAATATGGTCTGTATTGTTTCCAAGAACAACCTGCTGAGGACTTAACAGCAGTTTCCCATCTTTCCCCCCCTTTTTGCATTGGGTCATAATAAACAGGCCTATAATCATTCTGAAAGTAAGAGCTTGTAGGTCTGATGAATGGTCTAGCAGCATTTCTTTTCAAACCAGTAGAAACTGGTTTACCAGCAGGAAATGTAGCTCTGCCAGAGCTTATTTGTGCTGCTTGAGGAACAAATGGGGGTATGTTTTCAACATTATTCCACAATGGTCTCGATTGTTGTTGCCCAGCACACACACCCATTCTATTCTCATAAAAATCACAATCTTTAATAAGATGAGAATAACTACCACAAACAAAGCATGATTTATTTCTAAAAGATTTGTTCTTAACATGACTTCTCTTATTACACACAAACTTATCACAACCAAAACTAGAAATAGAATTGTTTTTAACAAAATGAAAAGAAATGTCTTCAAAAGAAGCTGTCTTTGAATTGGATTCATTATCAGCTACTCTTGAGGAGAAGTCATCAGAATTGGGTGTGGGAGACTTGTCACTTGAATCACATGAGGCAAAGTCATTGGTCTTGGGTTCTGAGGACTTGTCACTGTTAGAACAAGAGACAAAGTCATTAGATTGACAATCAAGTTCAGGCAAGTCATTGGACTTTTTGCCATAAGTCATATGTGATTCATCAAAGTCTGTGTGGGCAGAGGTAGGCTTAAATACTCCTGTTATAGGTGGAGAAACAACATTCATTCCTCCTTCTTTAACATATTTAACAGGAATTTGATAATTCTCAGGTTCAGGGGTAGGGTCAAAAATACTTGGCTCATTAGGGTCATACACTTCATCTGGCCCAATATAATCTCCATACCCCAACCCTCTCTTAGACCTTACAGACTGAGAGCTATTATTCAACTTAGCTAGGTGTTTAGATGATTCTTGCCATGCATTACACCTGGCCACTTCACTATCTAACTTAGCCTGCAAGTCCTGTTTCTCTAAATTCACCTTAGCATTTTCACTTTCAGAATATTTTAACAAATTAGTAGTGTTTTCCAAATCTCTTTCTAAAACCCTAATCTTTTCTTCATATGCCAACTGATTAGTTTGGTACCAAGCCTTTTGTTTTTCTAAAGTTTTAAGTGTACTTTTATATGCTTGAACTTGTACAAACAATTCTTTATATTGAGACTCTAAATCATCAAAATCTTTCTAAAGTTCAGCATAATTATCATGACAACCAAAAGGACAAGTTTGTACCTGAGATGAGATACCCATCAAAGCAAATTCCTCAGCCACATCTGTCTCATCTTCTGTCTCACATCCAACAAGCATTCCATAAACTTGAGCAGCACCTCTTTCCTCATCATCTAGCTCATGTTGTGACCAATCCACCATGGAATCAATAGATAGCAAGGCTTTAGGCTCTTCTGAGTCTAATTCTTTGAGCTTGAATGCAGAGTATCTGGTCTTATCATCTGCCTTCTTTTCTTTGCATTCTCTTGCAAAGTGACCCAGTTGTGAGCATTTGTAACATCTAACCTTCCTTTTATCAAACCTTGCTCCATCCTTCCTATTGAATTGGATCTTCCTGCCAGCCTTCTTTTCAAATCTGTTCACCTTCACTGAAAGCATAGCCATCTGCCACTTGATATCCAATTCTTCCAAGTCCATCTTATCAATCTGGTCAAAGTCTTCATACGCAAGCTGTTGTTGTGGTTCACTTTCAGCAACAAAAGAATGAAGCACATCTTCAATCACATTGCCAGAATTTGAATGTGTTCTTGGTGTAGCAGGGGTATATGAGGTTGATGAAGATGATGAGGTTGGGCTATCAGCATATGACATCTTGTTATTAGTACTGGTAGTACTAACAAATGCTGAGTGAGTTGGAGTATGTGAATAGCTTGAACCTCCTTAAATATCAATCTCAAGAGTCTTGAGTTTGTTATAGAGGTCATCAAAACTCAAGTAATCAAGCCCACCTCTTGCTTTGAGATTTATGGATACCTGTGACCAGGAAGGAGGCAATCCTCTCAAGAGCTTGGTATTGCAATCTTCATTATCTGGCCTTGCCTGCAGCTGATTGAGTTGGCTCAAAATCTTCTGGAACCTATCATAGCCTTTATGCAATCCTTCTGCTTCATAGATCTTGAATTCTTGAAACTCCTGCTTCAGCATGGACTTCCTCATCTTCTTAGATTCATCATTACCTCCAAATCTGGCTTTAACAGCTACCCAGATGTCCCTTGCATCATCTAGGTGTTGAAAATCACCCATGTGGTCTTCTGGGAGAGACTGAAGTAGCAAAGTTCTTGCTTTTGTCTCCCTTTGAACAACAATATGTTCTTCTGCAGATACAGGGGGAAGAATAATGATGTTCCCTTTTGGATCTCTTCCTGTTTTCTTCTTACTGTTTCCATTCAGGTTGATGTTCCAGAGGTTATGATCACTATTTGAAATCCAGTACTCCATCTTCATGGCCCATATCTCATATTCATCCTTCTTGAGGTAAGGAAATTTTGCATCGCTGTTTGAGACAGTGGTTGTGAGAATTTGTTGTTGGACATTCTGTGTTTCAGGTTTTTCATTGTTGACAGCAGAATCATCTGTTTCGGATGAAGTCATTGTATGAGGGTTTAAGGAACTTTTTATGGGGTTTAAGAGATTTTTTGAAAAGGTTTCTTTTTTGACAGAGACTCTCACCAGGCTCTGATACCACTTGTAGGATCAGTCCTAGATAGATCTTTGAGCCTTATGGAACCGGTAGAATGCTTATGTAAACACAAACAAACTACAAGAGAATCTCTGACAATAAACTTATGTTTACGCGGAATATAAACACAAGTGTTAGTGCAAATATTACGATATTTAAACTAAACGGTTTCTTCGGTTTTAATAATGACAAACATGTAACTTGTAATACATAACGTAAAATGTGCAAGTTACCTGTAAACACAAAACATCAATGCATACTTACATCTACACCTCCCGACGTCTCAAGTATGCTTCAACGAAGTTGTAGATTTCCATCCCGACATAAATCACTCAAGGTATGGGCAAACAAATCTACTACTTGACAAATGATCAAAGGATTTTATTTTTCTAAAACTTCACATTTTTTAATGTGACAAAACATTTTTTCAAAAATATATTTCACAAATTATTTTTGAATTAAAAAGAAATGTTTTATTTTGAAAAATATGTTTGAAAATCCCAACAGTCAAATTTCCCCCCAAAACAGCTCCTAACTCCCCCAAATAAACCTTCCCCACTAAAGACAAACGAAGGAGCATCTACGACACCATTAAATAGGTACGGCTCCACTAAATTTAGTGGAGCCGTCGGGTATTTAGTGGAGCCGTGGGTCTGTAACGGTCAGATTTTCCCTTGCCTATAAATAGTGGACCATTCCACACTTCCAACTTGATTTTTCCAGTCCTTTTTCTCTGGTCTTATCCCTCTTCACTTAGATAACTTTCTTTGATCATTTGGAGAGTCTTAGGTTGTTTAAGAATGATCCAATCATCCACTCAAGTGATCCTCTTCATTCCTCTTGATTAGCAAGAGAAGAACACAAAGTATCCTAGATACAAAGTGTTGTCATCCCTCTTGATTAGCAAGAGAAGAACACAAAGTATCCAAGTAGATACAAAGTGTTGTCATCCCTCTTGATTAGCAAGAGAAGAACACAAAGTATCCAAGTAGATACAAAGTGTTGGAGTTGTTAGGTCTTGTAACATTTGTTACACTCTTGATTGTATCATAGAATACATCAAGATTACTTTTCTTTTGTGAGAGAGTGAGTCAAGATCATTGTGATCTTAAGAGATAGTGAAGATCTCTTGAAGCCATTGGGCTTGTGTGATTGATCATGTGGATCAAGTGTAGATCGGGTAGATCGTGGTAGATTGGTGCTAGCTAAGATTAGCACTCGACATCTAGCTTAGTGTCGGAAATAGGATAACCGACGTGTATGGTGTAGATCGGGTAGATCGTGGTAGATTGGTGCTAGCTAAGATTAGCACTCGACATCTAGCTTAGTGTCGAAAAACAAGTTAAGCGACGTGTACGGTTTTCTCCGCCTAAAGGGAGTTTGTTGATTAGTGAAGTAACTCTCGAGTTGGGTACTCGGGGAGTGGAGTAGGGTGAAGAGGAGCTTCGTGTCCGAACCACTATAAATCACCGTGTCCGGTTTGTGCCTTCTAACTTATCTCTTTACTTTCATTTCATTAGTTATTGCTTTATATTTATATTTGCATTGCATATGTGTTTGTGTGGCTTGTTGCTCATGTAGTGATTGATCATGTATGTTCCATGGTTTGATTGTGCATATGTTGTAGTTTACTATAGTCATCTCTAGATGCTATATACTCATTGTTGACACTCTTCATATTACGTCACACTTGATCGGGTGTTTGATACAAAAGTTTTAAGTTTTTAAATGGAAACGTATTCACACCCCCCCCCCCCTCTACGGTTTCCACAATTGGTATCAGAGCCAGGTTGCTCAAATTTTTAAAACAAATGGTTTTCAAAATTGAGTACGATCCATGTATCAAATTACCCATGAAGGTGATAAAAATATGAAAAGTATTTAGTTGCTTAATACTTACAAGTTTTGTTGTTAAGTATACTTTGTCATACTAGCTTGAAGGTTTTCTTAAACCACTAAAAGAACAGTGTCTTTAAGTGTCCGGTCATGTTTTCAGAACGAGTCATTAAGTCATGCAGTTCTGAATCAGAAAACAGATCACGGTACCACTAAACATTGTACGGTACCGTTATATTTAATGGTACCGTGGGTCATTTAACGGTGCCGTGCATCTCATTGTCTGTTTTTCATTTTTGGTTCATTTTCAAAAATCCATATAAAATCAACCATGAGTCTGTACGAGTCGTGTCGCCCATCATTTTGAACGATGTTGAGTCTACTTTCATTTGAGAAACATTTTTATGAATTAGTTCTAAATAAAAGTATGTTAAAGTCCTTGATTTTCAACTAAAGGTCTTCTGGTCATGCAGTTTGCGTAAATTTTTGGTCAAACTGAAAAAGGGCGATTCAACTTTTAAACCTTGACATGTTTTCAAAGTGCTCAGCAAAAATATTTGAAATGGGGAGGAAACCAATTCATTGTCAAATAAAATCAAGCTTAGTATACATTGTTATACCTAATACACAAAATGACGATAAGTATTTTTGTGTGTTAAATTGCTATTTGCTTATTATAGTTTTTCGGTTTATGCATTTATAAGGCTCATGCTAAATCACTTGCATTATATTAAGTAATTAGTTTGCATTGCATATAGGCATCAACCATTTGTCTTGCATTTGTTGCAAGTTCTTAAAATGGTTTAGTAACTTTCTTAGGAATAGAAACTAAGTTGGTAGATCATGAGGCGAAAAGTGTACCGCTTTTAGGGGGTCATTTAAGCCCTAAATCGTAATTATTTGATCAAATATTGCCCTAAATCGTTCATTTTGTCATTTTAGGTACTTTGGAGAAGAAATCTGGAAAAGGAAGCATTTTGGACGTTTTTGGAGCATAAAAGTGAAGAAAACGGCAAAGTCTCAAAATTGTGCTGGAAAGTACCTTTAACGGCGTCAGGATTTGTTCTTGACGGCGTCATGGCTTGGCAAAAGTGGTGGATATGAAAATTACTCATGATAAGCCAGAGAAATTTGCATGGGAATTCTGACGGCGTCACCCTTTGAAGTGATCAAGGTCGTCACGGCTTAATTTAAAGCGGGACGGCGTCACGCCTAATTCTGACGGCGTCAAGCCTTGATAAGCCAGAACGGATTTTGGAGAGCTAAAGAGGGACGGCGTCAAGAAGGCCATCCGGGAACCCTAAAAGCGGCGAGGTGACGGCGTCACACTCCATAACGTGACGCCGTCAGATCTGAAAGTCTATATATAGTTTTGCAATTTTTTGTCATTAGTGTGGAACTTTGTGTGTGAAAAACCCTAAGACGATTTTAGCAGCTTTTTCAAGGCTTTTTGCCTTGAGATCTTCCATGTTACATTGAAGATAAGTTATCAATTAATCATTCAATATGTCTATGTGTTGTTTGATTCTATCTTGTTCTTGTCTTTTGTTTAACATGCTAGGCTAGGTTTTCTTTGTGTTTGCTTAGATCTAATGAAACCTAGCTATTGATTATTGGTTATTAGTGTGTTATTAGTTGTATTGGATGATTGTTCATCTATGTTAGGCTTAAGAAAACTGGCTAACTTCCTATTCGGTAACTTGCTTGAACGTCTTAAGAAACATGAACCAATGCGTACTAAAGGTTTTTATGGTTGTATTTAATGCATGAGCGAATTCTAGTGATCCCATGTTAGGAGCTTCTTAGCCGGCTCGACATAGGAGTGAAGTAGGAGTTCATAGAAATGGGGAAGTACGTACGCCACCCCACGATTGGTATTAAGGAATACACCCGTCATCCACGCAATTAATGCACACTAATCAACCGGTAAAAGATAGTTAGGGAGTAAGGAAATCTAAGTAAACACATTTCTCTCCACATAAGTTTTACCACCTTTTCATTTTCTGTTATTTTATTTTATTTGCATTCGTAGTTATTTGGGTTAGTTGACTAGCAACTAATTCCGCCCACTCTTTCAAACCCGAGATTTTACTTGCTTTCATAAAAAAATATAAAAACATAAAAAGAATCTTCTCTCACCCTTAGACCTATTAGAGTAGTTTTTCATACCTAACGAACACTATTCCCTGTGGAGAACGATCAATCCCCCGTACTTACCACTACACTATACTACATCGGTCAGGTACACTGCCTGGTGGGGTTGTAAGCCTCTTGAGATCCCTCGAGAGGTAAAACCTGTTGTAAGGTTGCAAAACCACGCATCAAGTTTTTGGCGCCGCTGCCGGGGAATAGTTATTGTGTAGGTTGAATTTTTATTTTATAGGTCTACTCACTAGATTCCTTTCTAGTGAGATTTTTATTTTATTTTTTCTAGGTTTTCTTTAGTCTATCTTTTTCTTCGTTTCTTTGTTCGTAACCATTACCATCCGACATCATGGAAGGTGGTAATATCCTCGATCCCAACAACCCACCACAACAACCACCACCTCCTAGAGCCCGTACTTTAGGAGAGTACTCCCGTCCTAGCCACCATGGCTATCGAAACACCATTGAGCTCACTCAAGGAGCCAATGTCACTCCCTTGCGATCCGACACCATCCGGTTGGTGCAAAGCGGATGCGCATTCCATGGACTTCGTTCCGAAGATCCTAATCAACATCTCAAGGACTTTCTCAAAATCGTTGATTCCATAAACCTTGATGTTGCCACTCGAGAGACGACCCGACTGCGTCTCTTTCAATTCTCTTTGCGGGACCAAGCTAGTCATTGGCTAGAACGTCAACCCGCAGGTTCCATCACCTCTTGGGATGATCTCACTACTCGTTTCCTTGCTCAGTTTTTCCCACCGGGAAGAACTACCAAGCTAAGGAATGATATCTTGATGTTCCAACAACGTCAAGGCGAAACCCTCTACGAGGCATGGACTCGATTCAAGGACTTACTCCAAAAAGTCCCTCACCATGGCATAGAACTTTGGCTCCAAGTCCAAATCTTCTATGACCATATCAATCTCTACACGAGGCAAACCATTGACCAATCGGCCAGTGGCAAGCTACGTGATCTAAGTGCGGAACAATCATGGGCTCTCCTAGAAGATCTTGCTCTTTATGACAACGAAAGTTGGAGTGATCCCCGTGATTTGAATAAAACGGTCAAGGCAATATCTTTGCCTTCGAACAATTCAAGCACTTCCGACCGTAGGATCATAGAACTTGAAGACCAAGTCAAGTTTCTCATGAAATCCTACGAGGCTCCTAAACCCTCAAGCCAAGTGAACAAAATCACTTCTTCATGTGAATTATGTAGTGGTCCCCACGACACTCGTGATTGCATGGAACTCCCCGAACAAGCTTTTGCGGACTACGCATCCTCGCGTACCGACGGAGCGGGAGACAAGTGGTACACTTTCAAACCCGAGCCAAACCCCTACGGTGATACATACAACCCCTCATGGAAAAATCACCCAAACCTTAGGTGGAAGCAAAACCAAAACGCACAACAAACCAATTTTTCCAATCCACCTAATCGTTTCCAATCAAGCGGTTCCAACTCGAACCGTACTTTCAACGACAATCCTTCCGGCAATGGTAGTACCAATAACTTTGAAGGATTGATGTCTCAATTTATGGCATCTCAGGAAGCTCGTTTAGCCAAGTTTGAAGCCGATTTCAAACAAAAACAAAGCGAGATGACCAATAAGATTGACACCTTATTGAAAGCCCTCAATAACCAAGTGCTATCACCTCCACATAAGGACGCTAGGAACACAAATAGCGGACCCCAAGTAAAAGATCCCTCTTCATCCAAACACGTCCACTTCGTCAACATTGTCACTATCAAACCAATTGATAGGAATGAGGATAATAGTGAACCTGAGGATGAGGTTAAGAAAGTCGAGGTTGATAAGGAAGTTAGGACAAGTGAGATTGAAGAAGTAGATGATGATGAGGACTACTTCAATAGGCTACCCACTAAGGAAGAGCGCGCATATCATACAAACTTATTCGATAACCCTGAGACACCATACTTCCTAGGTAGACCAATCATAGAAATTGGCGACCCTTCTAATCTCAACATACCATGCAACATCGGACATTTGCATGTGTGGAAAGCATACATCGACCTTAGATCACCCATAAACATCATGACTAGAGCCCACTACAACTTGATAATGAAAAATCAACTTGGGTATAGGATGTTCCCTGACAAGGGGTGGATGAGTAACTTCACGGGAAGAGTCAAGGGATTACCGGTTTATGTAGGAAACTTCACCTATGTCACCGACTTTGTAATTGTAGAAGATATCCGCCCAATAGTCGATGCATCCTTAACTCAAGTGGTTTTTGGAAAACCATTTGTTGAGGTCTCTAGAATGACTTATGAACCTTCCTTAGGGATAGTTAGATTTAAGGATGAGACCGATGAGGTAAACTACCAAATGCCATATAAGATAGAACAATTCCAACACTTGTCAAATGTTGAGAAGGAGCTTAAGCAAGCGGTCTACTATAGGAATAATGAGGATAGAAATAAAGGAGTAGACTATGTTATGGAAAGGATATCCGGGTTCTACAAGGATTGTTTGAAATTAGGACCGGAATATAAAACCGGAAATGAGAATGGCCTAGGAACCGTGACCGATGAAGGAATCACGTAATGTACGTGACTTTGAGTCTAGCTACAAGACTCGTTAATAAAGAAAAGCGCTTCTTGGGAGGCAACCCAAGTTTTATTTGCTTTGTGTGTTTATTTGTTTGTTTGTTTTTATTTGTTTCCGTATGTATGTTTAAATTTTATTATTATTGATTCATGTTCAAAACTAATTTGTGAAAATGCTTTATCTTGTTTTTAACTTCGTCTTAACTACATATAAAGGTATTTTGCAAAAGTTAAGTGTAAGGGAAATCTAAATCGGTTTATTAGAACACAAATGAACATGAATCGTAATAATAATAAATTAACATACATATTAGTGTTTGTTTGAGTCAAATGCTTGTATCGAGTCATAATGAGGTTTTGCAGGATTTCCAGGAAGTAAGGTATAGGTTTTTCCAAAAATTTTCCGGAAACTTAACATGAGAATTCTGTCAGATCATTTCTGACGGCGTCAGGATTTACAACCTGACGGCGTCAGGTTTAATTTTCTGAAAATTTTTGAAAGTTTTGTTTTCATAAAAAGTTTTTATTAAATCTATAACTTATAATCTCCAGGAATTTGCAAAATTATCATTCCACAAGCATTATATCCTTATGTATAGAGTTTATCCCGCCGATGTTATGCAGGTTTTCGTGTTTGTTTTCTCAGGTTTAACAGGTTATTTTGGACAAGGAAATGTTTGTTGAATCAAGCTTTTGGCGATGCATTAGTCATGGAGCTTCAACATTACTTTGGAAGAAGATCTAACCGTGTTACCACATTATCCACCGAACGAATCAGGGGAGTATTTGATTTCATTCTTTTACTTTATGCTTTTACATCTTGTTATTTGAACATTGGGGACAATGTTCATCCTAAGTGTAAGGGGGGGGTAAAAGTACGATTAGAGAATGCTATTACGCTTGATTTTTGTTTGTTTAATAGTAGATGTGTAATAAAACTAAGATAAATACCTGTTAGGGCAATTTTAGTGCCAAATTTAAAATTTTTTACAACACTTAGGAGTGAAACTTTGATCTTAATGAGCGTCTCACGGATAGGAGTTATATGACTAGCACAAAAACCGTACCACTAAAAAAATTTTCCACCCCCAAATATGTGAGGTTTGCCCCTAGAATTGGTAGGAAAAGCATTTATGCTATGATGTGTGTACCGGTAGCACTTAGATTCTAGAACTTGCATTAGGACCATTCCGAGGCCACAAGTAAGACTACATTCGTGTAGTTAGATTTACTACATGATAAGAGGCATTAGGATTAACCCATTGTTTTACACCTGTGTTTTTGTTATAATTACTTTGGCTACATTGGTCAAGTAATTCTCCCACACCCTTTGCGTTGTACTCATTTTTAGTACACGATACCCCTAGTACACCCCTCAGAGCCTATCTTTTCGTTTCGACCTTTAAGCATTTTACTTAAAGGAAGAATTTGTTACACCCCACTTAAATGTACACCCAAATCGCCTTAGCCTACCTTGTATGCACTCATTTTTAGTGCATTATTGTGACAACATTTGTTTAAACCCAAGTTAATTATCTAGTTGATTACATGGTTGCTAAGTCGAGTCATATCCTTGTACATATTGTTTTGGGACGATTGGGACTCATGGGTAAAGTACTAGTGTAATGGAGTAATGGGGAAGAATATCATTTATTACCCCCATATGTGCTAAATATTTTAAAAGTACTCCAAGTGTTTTGATTATCTTAATTCGAGTCATTAGAATAATTATTTGTAAAGTTATGTAAAAGTTCAAGTGTAAGGGGAATGCAATGCCCCTATGATGTATTATTTTGGATGGTAGGGCAAAAGTGTATGCAAAAAAAAAAAAAAAGAAAAAAAAATTTAAGAAAAATACAAAAAAATGAGAAAAAGAAAAATAGAAAAAACATACGGACTACCATCCCGTTTCATTTTATGTTTTTGTTATTTTGTTTTTAGCTTAAGATTGAGTCGAGTCTTGGCTTAGCAACATTGTATAGTACATGTAATTGATCAAGATCTTTAACTCGCCACCAGTAAAATATCATTTATCCAACAAAACCGTGTTTTCCTTTTCCCTACACCTAACGTTATAACCCATGTAAAAGCCCTCTTTGATAGTTTATCTTAGGTGCTTACGCCTAGTGGAGGAGGTTTTCGATCCTTTCCCAAGCTTATGGTAATCTATTTGCTATGACAGGTAGTGAGAGATATTATCCGTTTTCATTTATGAGATTTATTTTGATGACACTTGAGAGATGTGAGTATCTAAACACTACTTGTGAGGTGCTAGTTTGTAATCTCCGTGCTTATTATGATTAAAGTGGAACGAATATTTGTTGTAATTACTTTTATGTTAGCATTAAATGACCCCTAACTTGTATTTTGATTAGAATAAAAGCGCATTTGCTTGAGGACAAGCAAATCTCAAGTGTAAGGGTATTTGATGAAGCGAAAAGTGTACCGCTTTTAGGGGGTCATTTAAGCCCTAAATCGTATTTATTTGATCAAATATTTCCCTAAATCGTTCCTTTTGTCATTTTAGGTACTTTGGAGAAGAAATCTGGAAAAGGAAGCATTTTGGACTTTTTTGGAGCATAAAAGTGAAGAAAACGGCAAAGTCTCAAAATTGTGCTGGAAAGTACCTTTGACGGCGTCAGGATTTGTTCTTGACGGCGTCATGGCTTGGCAAAAGTGGTGGATATGAAAATTACTCATGATAAGCCAGAGAAATTTGCATGGGAATTCTGACGGCGTCACCCTTTGAAGTGATCAAGGTCGTCACGGCTTAATTTAAAGCGGGACGGCGTCACGCCTAATTCTGACGGCGTCAAGCCTTGATAAGCCAGAACGGATTTTGGAGAGCTAAAGAGGGACGGCGTCAAGAAGGCCATCCGGGAACCCTAAAAGCGGCGAGGTGACGGCGTCACACTCCATAACGTGACGCCGTCAGATCTGAAAGTCTATATATAGTTTTGCAATTTTTTGTCATTAGTGTGGAACTTTGTGTGTGAAAAACCCTAAGACGATTTTAGCAGCTTTTTCAAGGCTTTTTGCCTTGAGATCTTCCATGTTACATTGAAGATAAGTTATCAATTAATCATTCAATATGTCTATGTGTTGTTTGATTCTATCTTGTTCTTGTCTTTTGTTTAACATGCTAGGCTAGGTTTTCTTTGTGTTTGCTTAGATCTAATGAAACCTAGCTATTGATTGTTGGTTATTAGTGTGTTATTAGTTGTATTGGATGATTGTTCATCTATGTTAGGCTTAAGAAAACTGGCTAACTTCCTATTCGGTAACTTGCTTGAACGTCTTAAGAAACATGAACCAATGCGTACTAAAGGTTTTTATGGTTGTATTTAATGCATGAGCGAATTCTAGTGATCCCATGTTAGGAGCTTCTTAGCCGGCTCGACATAGGAGTGAAGTAGGAGTTCATAGAGTTGGGGAAGTACGTACGCCACCCCACGATTGGTATTAAGGAATACACCCGTCATCCACGCAATTAATGCACACTAATCAACCGGTAAAAGATAGTTAGGGAGTAAGGAAATCTAAGTAAACACATTTCTCTCCACATAAGTTTTACCACCTTTTCATTTTCTGTTATTTTATTTTATTTGCATTCGTAGTTATTTGGGTTAGTTGACTAGCAACTAATTCCGCCCCACTCTTTCAAACCCGAGATTTTACTTGCTTTCATAAAAAAATATAAAAACATAAAAAGAATCTTCTCTCACCCTTAGACCTATTAGAGTAGTTTTTCATACCTAACGAACACTATTCCCTGTGGAGAACGATCAATCCCCCGTACTTACCACTACACTATACTACATCGGTCAGGTACACTGCCTGGTGGGGTTGTAAGCCTCTTGAGATCCCTCGAGAGGTAAAACCTGTTGTAAGGTTGCAAAACCACGCATCAGTAGATCGTGGTGGGTAAAACACATGTGAAGAATTAGAGACCAATGTTGAGAGAAGTTAAGGTACATGGTAATTATCTAAAATAACCAATTTAATTCAGTATTGATCAAATACTTATGGGATTTAGTTACCTTAAAATGATCATATAAAACTTGAATCACTGAATTAAAAGTCCCCTATCGTTTAATATTAACTAAGATTTTTTTTATATACAATTTTGATAATTTACATTTAGGACCCTAAAAACTTTATTGATTGGACATAATTAACCCTAAACTATTATATTGGTCATTTTAACCCTTAAATATTATTTAATTGTCAATTACTATACCGGGAAACTTATTAATTATGGGAAGTTACTAATTAAGGAAAGTTACTAAAAAAGGGAAAGCCGACTAAAATAAGTAATCTGATTTGAATGGATATTAATAATAAGAAGATCATGTATTCGTGTAGATTCGCTGAAGATGGAGTTTACGTCCGACGTCTATATTTTCTGTTGTGTTTGTCACTTGCGGTATAAGGTACATATATTCTGACCTTTCTTGTAAGGTTTCTCATGATCTCTTTCAATTTCTGATCTGTCAGTTCCAGTATTTATGAAATTTCTATGATCCCCTTTGTTATAATCTTCTGATATTGAACCCTCTGATATGAACTTCTGATAATGGACCTTCTGATATTGAACCCTCTGATATGAACTTCTGATAATGGACCTTCTGATATTGAACCCTCTGATATGAACTTCTGATGTGGACCTTTTGATATTGAAACTGAAATGGGAAAACCTTTCTTAATTATATCTGAAAATGTTTTGAGAAAAACTATCTTAAAACGAGGTTATACCTCTTCTAAATGAAATTGTACTAATGGTTTTATGAAAATTCCTTTTTAAAGACTATCTGTATAAAAAGGTTTTACCAAACATCATTTCATGAAAGTCAATGAAAGATTATTTTAAATACAAGTTTAATATGAAACCTTTGAATTAAAATCTTTTCTGTAAACCTATAAACCTTTTTGATTATGAACCTTTGATATGACCTATTGAACCTTGATTTGAACCTTACTCTAAACCCGGTTATAAACTCTTGTTTTGAAACTTAATTTGAACTTTGATATAAGCATTAATCTGATATACTATTTCTGAACCTGGACTTGAACATTTTTATAAACTCGGATATAAACCTATCTGAATTTCTGAACCTCTGATATACACTTCTGTAACATCTGACATAGACCTTATAATCTGAACCTTTTGATATACACTTTGATTATGACTTGATACTTGATACTGGACCTTTGACCCACGGTTTGATACCTGAGCCACCTCACTAGGCATGAGGGTTTCATGTCCATGTCATTGATGCACCGATGGCATGACTCTAGGGCAGGAGAGTGATGACCTGTCCCGTCCCTGACTTTATCTGATTTGGTGTATATTGGTAGACTCTGGCCACCTGGGGCGTATGGATGCATCCTAGATTTGTTCTGTCTCTGTTATCTGTTATTATTTACTGTTTACATGTATACCTCTGGTGACTGATGGTGTGTGCGATACACGTCTTTCACAACCTCTGGGAGCTAGCTACTCCATTTGATACATGAGGACACCCCTCATATTATCTGGTTACTGAGAGGACACCCCTCTGATTGATGATGATGGCATGGTTATATATATTATATCTCTGTTTCTGGGCTCGTGGTGGATTACTGTTTACCTTTACCATATACATTACTTACCTTTGACCATTATTATACCTTGCACTATTTCCTTTTACCTTTACCTACTTATTATTCCCTATCCTTTATCCTTACTCCTTTATTTATCCTTTGATTCTGATTATATCTGCATGACATATATTTCTGACACTCTGTACTATTCTTTATTACTGCTTTGTTACCGTTATATCTGTTCACTGAGCTCTCGTAGCTCAGCCGCATTTCTTTTCCTGCGGCAGGTTTTAGTAGGAAGCTGGGTATGAGTGGAGAGTACCATTGGACTTAGAAGACTACACTGGGATAGTTATTTTGTTATAGAGATGACTAGAAGAATTTTTATTTTCAGACTTAGTTTTATTTCTTTGTAATTTTGTATTTCCTTGTAACCTTTGTATTCCTTTGTATTATTGAAGATGTATGCTTGTGTATGTTTCTGATATGTCACCATTATTGTGACATCTCTACCCTTGTCGGGTCGGGGTGTTACAATTTATGGTATCAGAGAGACAGGCTGCGACTCGTAATACATTTACCCTTGACCTGTGAGTTCTGGACCATTAGGCTTCCACTGTAAGAACATAGGAGAACACCCTGAGAACTTGCTTTAGGATTTCTTGATATGAACTTAATTTTGACCAGTGAGGAATGGGTAGACTATAAGGCGTTTGTTTAAGTATTTTGCTTCCGCATCACTCTGATTCGTGCCCTGCTTTTGATTTAAGTCTGTTAAGACCACTTTTGGAAAATTGCAAGCTTATGCTTTGCACTACCTAAGTTTTGAACCTAAATAAATCTGGAAGGCATTGAGAACTGCATAATATTGCCTGAAACTAATTGATCCTTGTCTGCAGAGTCCGACTCTGACTTCTGATCCTTCTGTTAATCATTTTGAGGCCTCTTCGGGCATTCCGAAAATCTCCTTGGCAATAACGTATCGGAATACATTCTGTGACTTGCCTCTTGTTTTGATAAGCATCTATGAATTTTCTGACACTATTTGATTTCGTCTTACCCATCTCTGTCCCTATGAGAAGTCTTGTGGTGTTTAACCACGAGTATAAGAATGTTCCCTCTCACTTTTGAACGATAAGATTTGCTTTATTGATCTGTCTTTCCTTGGATAATTAACTCCGATTTTATTCTGAATAAAGGATTGATTAATTGAACATCCAAAATATTGAGAACTATCCTCCTATGTCTCACCTTTGGCGTTTGAAACAATTTGAACTCCCTACCACGATTACCGATTGTTAAACTTTCTGCTATCGCTATCACTCTGGAGACTCGTGTGTTACTTTCGCGGTTATGAAGTTTTCCTTAAATCTATTTCGTACACCAATGAATGAACCTTATCTTGAGAAATATTTGGCACCCTGAGTTTTCTGAACACGATTTCTGATTGAACCACCAAGTTTCCTACCGGAGTGTGAAGTAAGTTGCTTAAGCGTATCCTCTTGGCGTATTTCAGTCTCGTTCGCGATAAAGAAGGATGATGACAAGAGATATGTATTGATTTCTGGATGCTGAACCGTGTTGCCATTTGGAACCCTTATTTTCTCCACCCCAAAACGACTTTATATCTATTCAATTTCAGAGCGCGAAGTTTCCTTCTGATGGAAATATGAATTAAGGTTATTCTTGAGATCGCCTTCCGTATTTGTAACGACTGATATGACGGTTTGTAACGCTAATAGTATTAGCTAAAGCTCTGACTATTCTGTAAATTTGATAAATGAATGTTTTCTCGTGAGTACTTGGGCAAATGGTCATTGTATGACTTAATAGTACATTCGGAGACGAAGAAGAACCTGAGAATCATTCTTGCACTTGTAAGAAAATTGATGATCACTTGTGCATTCTGGGAGATTGATATCTGTTGAGACAACGGTTTTTCTTGCTTGAGAATATCTCTTTAAATCCCGCAAATTTTGAAACTATCACCGAATGGTCAAGACCGATAACAAAATGGTAAACTGAAATCTTTTGAACCTTACATCAGAATTCTGAAGACGTTTACAACTTGTGTTACCCTTGATAAATTTCGTGACCAGAGAGAAACAGCTTAGTCTGATTGAGAACGGAGTTTTGGATAGCTGAAATAGAAATTTGTTTCCATACCTTCAGACGGAACAGATTTTGAGACATTTCAGAAAGAGACTCGGTTATGCCCCCTTGCAACATAGAAGGTTTTGCGTATGCATCAAGACAACTAGAAACGCAGCAGAAGAATTACTTCGCTACCTGACCTGGAGTTGACAACAGCGGTGACTACCCTGAAGAGTGAAGACATTCCTTACAAGGCAGAAGTGTTGGCGATACAGAAGGAAGATGGCGACCCTGGAGCTGACGAAGACGTACAGTCTCACTTCCCTATTCATCTTGGTTGTACTAAGATGAATTGAGAGCGGAAGCAGACTGGATGATGAAGGAACTTAAAGATCATGCCAGAAATTCACATTACTCCATCACATTCCAAGAAGAACTGCAGGAGGCTTGATGAACCAGACACAAGATCACGATTTTGTTGCACCTCCAGATTGGTGGACAAACGAAGACAGATTAACCGGACTTGAAGAGATTTGATGTTTTGAATGAACGGATTTCTGAAACAGACCTTTATGTTTGGAAGAATTGATTCTGTGAAGACCGAAGTTATTGACGATTAATTCCCATTTCCGTTGACTCTCTTGAGCTTCGTTATCTAGCAATAAGATCCTCTAATGAATTAAATTCCCTAGAAGCATTTCAGTTCCGTGTTTATTTTTCGTATGTTCGATGATGGCCTTGTTCTGAGGAAATTTGGCGAATTGTGGAAAATCTGATGCTTGTGACGGCGTACCTTACTCTTGCTAGGCAAATCTGGAATTCCGATACTCTTGCGAACAGTTGCTTTCTCTCTTGACTATGACATTTGATTTTGTTGACCTCTGAGACTGTAGAAGTACTAGGTGGATTAAGATAGATTGTTATACTCACGACTCGAGATAAAATATGATCATCATGAAGGCATAATTATGTGGTGCTAGTATTATGACGCCTGATCAACGTGATAATACTTACACCATATAACGTGCACTCGTTGTGGCCATAGGATATCTTGGGGGAGTACCTAAGAAGTTTAGAATCTGATCTCCGTTGGATTGTCCGTGATTAGTGAGACTTTAGGTTCATTCTACCTACGCGTATACTCTGTTTCCGTTCATTAAATATCTGGATGAGTTTGAACTCTCGTACTGCATTCTGTTGACCTCAGTTATACATCTTGAACTCCTTGTAGAACTCTCTACTGATGGTACAGTTAATCTGATTTGAAGTTCTGTTCGTATTCCATATAATCTCTTCAGAAGATTCACCTATCATTCATTTTATGTTGTATGTTCCTTTTGATCTGAAATCAAACTAATTTGTCTCCTTCTGAGGAATCTGAAGCCATCTTGTTTTGATCGAGTCATGAGAAACCATTGTTGTGAAAATCCTTTTTGGAAGAACCCCCGAGGGCGTGCGGATGTTCGTGACGATCTCTTGCGTTTTGCTACGACTCTGTTTAATCTTGCGACTTCAATTTTCGAGGACGAAAATTTTCTTTTAGAGGGGAAGAGTTGTAAAACCCAGAAATTTTAAACATGTGAAATACCTAAAATGCCCCTCAAATTTGAAACTTCTGAAAAGACATTTAATCTTTAAGACATTTAATCCCGAATATAACCTAAGCATTAAACCGTTAATAATTGAACCATAATTTTTGCACCATTTTAAAATTATCCTAAGTTTGAAATATGAATAATATAGCATTGTGATAAGATACCATGCTCCCTCTTTCTCTTCTTAGTCACACGACATGCCTTTTTTTTCTCCATAAATCACGCCTCTAATCAGCATCACACAATAAATTACAAATTCTTATTTCCTTCTATAGAGGTTCACGCTCCTCTTTCATCTTTCTATATCAAATGGTTTCTTTTGTCTTCCATGCGACAAAAAAAAAAAAAAAAAAAAAAAAAAAAAAAAAACTAAACACACAAAGATCAGACGGCGGCTTTTTTTTCTGTGGTGAACGACTTCTGGTGTACAAGCTTTGGTGGTGATCATGGGTGTGTCGTTCGAAGAAGGGTTTTGGATCTGGTTCGAAAAGGGTCTCGGTTCTTCGATCCTTGTGTCTTGGATCCGTTCCATATTTTTACCTAGAGGTAACTTCACAATCGTACTTGCGACTTCGTTCGAGTCTTTAATATACGAACATGTGTATATATGAAAACCTATTTCTGTTTTGAAACTCATTCAACAACTGATATTCAGTAGAAACTAAAAAGCATATAATGTGAACTATATAATCATTGTTGGCTACGTCGAAAACGGAATACAAATAACTTATATATATATATATATATATATATATATATATATACGATACAGGAATATATGAAAACTATGCATGTCGGTTTTGTTTCTGTTTTGCTTTTCGAGTGAGTATCATGCGCGACTATATATAGTCAATTAAGATCTAATGCAATCTCATTAATACACGACTAGAATCTAAGAGATGAAACCAAATAATTAACATGAGGCGTGCATGTTCATCGATGTGAATAATGGCTGGGTTTTGATGTAAAGGTTTGTTTATGTTGGCGCGTTAAATCCAAGTTTTTGTGGCTGGGATTTATGTGTCGCGTGTGTGTTATGTGCATCAACTCAGTTTTGTTTTTGAGTCGATAGTTTGGAGTCGGGTATGACCTGTTTGCATCGTATCTCGCGAGCCGCTTTGAGGTCATGTTTAACAGGCTTGGGTCGAAGTAATGTCATCTTTATACAAACCCTAAGTAATCAACTAACCTGGTGAATACATACTTGGTTTGGCCTCATTTTTGGCTCGTTGAAAAATTTTAGTGTGGGTTGTCTCATGTGAACATGAAATCTATTTTAAACCATTGCAATTCATGGTCTTGTGGCTGTCGTTATTCGCTCTAGCGTCGACCATAATGACAACTTAACGCACCTTAATAATCCATTGAATCGATCGACCTAATGTACTATATGATTTAATGTGATACGTTAATATGGAAAATGTAACAAGTATTACGAGGGTCGAGTGCGGGCAATCAGAATTTAAAGTTTTTGGATTGAGTCTGTTCGTCCATCAGTAAACAAATTTGAAAGATATGCATGTGCATGATAAGTTGTGTGTGTAGGTCGTGGTGGGTAAAACACATGGGAAGAGTTAGAAACCAATGTTGAGAGAAGTTAAGGTACATGGTAATTATCTAAAATAACCAATTTAATTCAGTATTGGTCAAATACTTATGGAATTCAGGTACCTTAAAATGATCATACAAAACTTGAATCACTGAATTAAAAGTCCCCTTTCGTTTAATATTAACTAAGATTTTTTTTATACAATTTTGATAATTTACATTTAAGACCCTAAAAACTTTGTTGATTTGACATAATTAACCCTAAACTATTATATTGGTCATTTTAACCCTTATATATTATTTAATTGTCAATTACTATACCGGGAAACTTATTAATTATGGGAAGTTACTAATTA
The DNA here is from genome assembly GCA_021014915.2 of Artemisia tridentata subsp. tridentata. NCBI lineage: Eukaryota > Viridiplantae > Streptophyta > Magnoliopsida > Asterales > Asteraceae > Artemisia > Artemisia tridentata. The sequence continues at coordinate 285,039,218 of CP139506.1, forward strand.
AGGAAAGTTACTAAAAATGGAAAGCAGACTAAAATAAGTAATCTGATTTGAATGGATATTAATAATAAGAAGATCATGTATTCGTGTAGATTCGCTGAAGATGGAGTTTACGTCCGACGTCTATATTTTCTGTTGTGTTTGTCACTTGCGGTATAAGGTACAGATATTCTGACCTTTCTTGTAAGGTTTCTCATGATCTCTTTCAATTTCTGATCTGTCAGTTCCAGTATTTATGAAATTTCTATGATCCCCTTTGTTATAATCTTCTGATATTGAACCCTCTGATATGAACTTCTGATAATGGACCTTCTGATATTGAACCCTCTGATATGAACTTCTGATAATGGACCTTCTGATATTGAACCCTCTAATATGAACTTCTGATGTGGACCTTTTGATATTGAAACTGAAATGGGAAAACCTTTCTTAATTATATCTGAAAATGTTTTGAGAAAAACTATCTTAAAACGAGGTTATACCTCTTCTAAATGAAATTGTACTAATGGTTTTATGAAAATTCCTTTTTAAAGACTATCTGTATAAAAAGGTTTTACCAAACATCATTTCATGAAAGTCAATGAAAGATTATTTTAAATACAAGTTTAATATGAAACCTTTGAATTAAAATCTTTTCTGTAAACCTATAAACCTTTTTGATTATGAACCTTTGATATGACCTATTGAACCTTGATTTGAACCTTACTCTAAACCCGGTTATAAACTCTTGTTTTGAAACTTAATTTGAACTTTGATATAAGCATTAATCTGATATACTATTTCTGAACCTGGACTTGAACATTTTTATAAACTCGGATATAAACCTATCTGAATTTCTGAACCTCTGATATACACTTCTGTAACATCTGACATAGACCTTATAATCTGAACCTTTTGATATACACTTTGATTATGACTTGATACTTGATACTGGACCTTTGACCCACGGTTTGATACCCGAGCCACCTCACTAGGCATGAGGGTTTCATGTCCATGTCATTGATGCACCGATGGCATGACTCTAGGGCAGGAGAGTGATGACCTGTCCCGTCCCTGACTTTATCTGATTTGGTGTATATTGGTAGACTCTGGCCACCTGGGGCGTATGGATGCATCCTAGATTTGTTCTGTCTCTGTTATCTGTTATTATTTACTGTTTACATGTATACCTCTGGTGACTGATGGTGTGTGCGATACACGTCTTTCACAACCTTTGGGAGCTAGCTACTCCATTTGATACATGAGGACACCCCTCATATTATCTGGTTACTGAGAGGACACCCCTCTGATTGATGATGATGACATGGTTATATATATATTATATCTCTGTTTCTGGGCTCGTGGTGGATTACTGTTTACCTTTACCATATACATTACTTACCTTTGACCATTATTATACCTTGCACTATTTCCTTTTACCTTTACCTACTTATTATTCCCTATCCTTTATCCTTACTCCTTTATTTAACCTTTGATTCTGATTATATCTGCATGACATATATTTCTGACACTCTGTACTATTCTTTATTACTGCTTTGTTACCGCTATATCTGTTCACTGAGCTCTCGTAGCTCAGCCGCATTTCTTTACCTGCGGGAGGTTTTAGTAGGAAGCTGGGTATGAGCGGAGAGTACCATTGGACTTAGAAGACTACACTTGGATAGTTATTTTGTTATAGAGATGACTAGAAGAAGTTTTATTTCAGACTTAGTTTTTATTTCTTTGTAATTTTGTATTTCCTTGTAATTTATTGTAACCTTTGTATTCCTTTGTATTATTGAAGATGTATGCTTGTGTATGTTTCTGATATGTCACCATTATTGTGACATCTCTACCCTTGTCGGGTCGGGGTGTTACATTAACCTCACACATACAACTAGTGTTAGAATAAATGGAACACACTCCTTAATTTTTTTTTCTTTTTTTTTAAAAAAAAAGGAGTGATTGTGAGGGTCAAGAAAGATCTCGAGTACATATCAATTCATTATTCAAATTATGATTGATATCATCATCGAATCTAATTGACAAGTTTTCGAGTGTGGACATGAAATTGGAGTCATTATTTGTTTAGCTTCAAGATAACATCAAAACATGATGAAACATATTATCTTGAATCTACATACTCAATCACACTCGATTGTTATGAAAATAATGACGTCCTCTCAAGACTAAAATAATATGCATCGGATCATAACTCACACTTGTGTTGAAGATGCCATGTTAAGTCTTCTTGTCCAAAGGTTGTGTTCCAAACTTTAAACTAACATGTTTAAAAGATACATAAAATACACAACCAAGTAGGATTGACAACTTAAATATTTCATCTGAAGTATTTAAAGTTTATTTAATTTGCGAAATGCAATTAAATGTCATTTCTCGTTCTCGACAAACGTTCATCGAATCCCGGTGGATTCATTCATAAAGGAATTTATTCGGTATAAATTCTTTTAATCTAAGGTCTAGAAAAATCACAACATATGTGAAATTTCTTTGTCAGAAATCTAATTCTGGGTCAAAACTGACCTCAGCAGGTCACGGTACTCTTTAATAGGGGACAGTATCGTTATTTTTAACGGTACCGTCGGACCGTTATTTGCTGAGATAATTTATTCTCACTGTTTCAAAACCACTATCGAAACACACTCGATGTAGTCTTGAACCAGAACCGTATCCTATCAGAACAGATTGTATTTATCTTCTGATTCCTAAGCCTTCTTCCCTTTCACTTCTGCATGGTACTAAACACTACCAATGTTTCCGCATCCCACTCATCTCACACACACTTCAAACGAAGACATTAGGATACGTTGAGATAACCCTCCTTCATTAACATAGATAACCCTATAACCTTATCACCTACCTCACAATCCTGAAGATTTTATCTTCTTAACCCTTAGGATATCTCCAAGTAATCACATGTCTCATCATATAAATATTCTATGAATATTCACAATGATTGAGAAGAGCTACGTGACTTCAAAGGTAAAGTTTATCGTATGCTATCCACTACTTGTCATGACGTTACTAAGCTCATCGCTTCAGTCAACGTTTGTTTTCCTCTTTATCTTTTACATCTTGTCCGGTTGGTCATAGATTAAGGGAAAGCGAAAACATACTCATATAGTCTTTCACTAAACACTCTCAAGAACACACAAATGTGATTCTTATTCCCTAGGAAACTTCCCTTTAGCTGCCCAGAACTAGGCTGTATAGGAAAATTCGTGACTTCCAGGTCACGGTACCGTTAAATAGGCCACGGTACCGTTAAATTTAATGGTACCGTGTGGTATTTAGTGGTACCGTGCCTATGTTTGATGAATTTTCACTGTTTCCTTTAGATCCCTGCATTCCTAACCTCAAACCTGCAAAATCTTGCAAACTCACATACACCCTAGGATTCCCTCACTACACCATAGGACTCTAACACCAACTTTAGTTCGAATCCCACAACTCTTGCCTATATAAGGCCTCACCATTGCAAGCTTATCTTGCATCTCACCTTCAAACCTCACATTAACATCATCATCACACTCAAACCTTTTAGCTACACTTCACTCTTGACAGTGACAGTTAGTCTAAGAACCTTCAACCCATAGATCATCACACTCAAACCTTATAACCTTCAACTCATCACACTCAAACCTTACAACTACTCCTCACTTTGGATAAGTGATAGTTAGTTCAACAACCTTCAATCCTCACAAACACACGAAACCCTTCATGCACCAAATTATCCCTAACACACAACTAGGATCATCCAACCTAGAAACCTAGAACTTCATTACCTTAACCCCGTTAGAGATATCCACCAACAATCCTGTTAGGATCACATGCACCTTTTCTTTTTCCCTTTTGAAATATATCATGCATCTCATTGTCAGTGCAAACGATATATTATCCTAAACCATCCTTTCCCACCTTTCCTCAAAGGGCAAAACCAACATCTCCAACCACATCATCATCCTCCTCCACCTTTAGGATTCCTACACCCTTACCTCCACCAAGTCCACCACAACCTTTAGCTATCACACTAACCCTATCACCATCAAACCTCTTTGGACTTGGCACCAACACATCATCCTTATCACCATCACCATCACCACAACCTTTAGCTCTCACACTAACCTTGTCACCTACATCTCCTTTTGAACTTGGCACTAACACATCATCCTTATCACTATCACCATCACCACAACCACTAATGGGTCATCCCATTATTTATCCCCTACAACCACATAACCCAAGTTGTCCTTGTTGTCACCACAACCAACACTCTCCCACCTTATGGAATCATTTAGGTATAACCTCTATCGAGTCTACTTTATGGCATGACTTGTCATAATAGTAATCATTTAGAGTATGTCTTATCAACAAACTATCCTTAACATCAATCATCTTAGGTAGATGATTATGTTGTTCAAAAGGTTTGTTAGAACTTTCCTTCCCAATGACAACTTGGAATAAGTCATTTAGTGCGTCAGTCAATGAACGAATCTCGTTCTTGATTAGTGTGATTGAGTGAACAATTACACCTTAGGTTTTCGGTCGGGTTGTGTCACTTACGTGTTAACATAGTTTAACCCATGCATGTCTTGCTATGTGTATTCTATCCCTATAATGTTGCTCCTATACTGTTATATATTATGCTGCACGAAGCTAACCCTTGATGTAGGAAAAGCCTTTGTAAGAATTTGATCCATGGAACCGCTAGATACTAAGGTAAATAAACAAGGGGATTAAGTCACCATAGGGGAGCATTGAGCTAGGGGGAGCTCGGGAGTATTTGAATACATAGCATGGAGTCATCTTCACAAGTGTTGATAGAAGACTTCACTGGGATGATGCAAGCTCGCCTTTCGGGGGAGAAAGGATAGTAGTGCAATAAGGGGGAGTAGGAAGTAAATCCAAAGAAGCGCTCGAGGCAACTACCTTTTTGATTCGACAAAAGGGGGAGAAGGAAGTGTAAACATGTAACTTTTACATTTTACTATGTATTATGGTTTACATATTTGTCATCATCAAAAAGGGGAGAGATTGTTAGTGCAAATATTACGATATTTAAACTAAACGGTTTCTTCGGTTTTAATAATGACAAACATGTAACTTGTAATACATAACGTAAAATGTGCAAGTTACTTGTAAACACAAAACATCAATGCATACTTACATCTACACCTCCCGACGTCTCAAGTATGCTTCAACGAAGTTGTAGATTTCCATCCCGACATAAATCACTCAAGGTATGGACAAACAAATCTACTACTTGACAAATGATCAAAGGATTTTATTTTTCTAAAACTTCACATTTTTAATGTGACAAAACATTTTTTCAAAAATATATTTCACAAATTATTTTTGAATTAAAAAGAAATGTTTTATTTTGAAAAATATGTTTGAAAATCCCAACAGTCAAATTTCCCCCCAAAACAGCTCCTAACTCCCCCAAATAAACCTTCCCCACTAAAGACAAACGAAGGAGCATCTACGACACCATTAAATAGGTACGGCTCCACTAAATTTAGTGGAGACGTCGGGTATTTAGTGGAGCCGTGGGTCTGTAACGGTCAGATTTACCCTTGCCTATAAATAGTGGACCATTCCACACATCCAACTTGATTTTTCCAGTCCTTTTTCTCTGGTCTTATCCCTCTTCACTTAGATAACTTTCTTTGATCATTTGGAGAGTCTTAGGTTGTTTAAGAGTGATCCAATCATCCACTCAAGTGATCCTCTTCATTCCTCTTGATTAGCAAGAGAAGAACACAAAGTATCCTAGATACAAAGTGTTGTCATCCCTCTTGATTAGCAAGAGAAGAACACAAAGTATCCTAGATACAAAGTGTTGTCATCCTTCTTGATTAGCAAGAGAAGAACACAAAGTATCCAAGTAGATACAAAGTGTTGTCATCCCTCTTGATTAGCAAGAGAAGAACACAAAGTATCCAAGTAGATACAAAGTGTTGGAGTTGTTAGGTCTTGTAACATTTGTTACACTCTTGATTGTATCATAGAATACATCAAGATTACTTTTCTTTTGTGAGAGAGTGAGTCAAGATCATTGTGATCTTAAGAGATAGTGAAGATCTCTTGAAGCCATTGGGCTTGTGTGATTGATCATGTGGATCAAGTGTAGATCGGGTAGATCATGGTAGATTGGTGCTAGCTAAGATTAGCACTCGACATCTAGCTTAGTGTCGGAAATAGGATAAGCGACGTGTATGGTGTAGATCGGGTAGATCGTGGTAGATTGGTGCTAGCTAAGATTAGCGCTCGACATCTAGCTTAGTGTCGAAAAACAAGTTAAGCGACGTGTACGGTTTTCTCCGCCTAAAGGGAGTTTGTTGATTAGTGAAGTAACTCTCGAGTTGGGTACTCGGTGAGTGGAGTAGGGTGAAGAGGAGCTTCGTGACCGAACCACTATAAATCACCGTGTCCGGTTTGCGCCTTCTAACTTATCTCTTTACTTTCATTTCATTAGTTATCGCTTTATATTTTATATTTGCATTGCATATGTGTTTGTGTGGCTTGTTGCTCATGTAGTGATTGATCATGTATGTTCCATGGTTTGATTGTGCATATGTTGTAGTTTACTATAGTCATCTCTAGATGCTATATACTCATTGTTGACACTCTTCATATTACGTCACACTTGATCGGGTGTTTGATACAAAAGTTTTAAGTTTTTAAATGGAAACGTATTCACCCTCCCTCTACGGTTTCCACAACAAGAGTTAAAGAAGAAATTACTAATAAACACTTGATCCTCTATGGATCTATATTAACTATTAAAATTATTTTTCCCGGTCGTACAATGTTCATGGCCGTGAGTTTCTTTTATACTATAAGAAACCCTAATTCAGCATAATACAAGAAAACGTGTAGAGGAGATATGCGTTATCTCTTCCTAATATAACTCATGCATATCCCTTTCTCTTAACAAACTTCTAAATATACGGGTTGACTATTTCTACTACTCGCATAAACGTAACTACCAACAGGAACCACTATAGGCTACCAACAGAAACACTAAAAGTACTATACCAGCAGGAACTATATACCTACCAGCAGAAACCAATACTACACTAACAGCAGAAATGAAACTAAATACAATTTTAATAATTCCTAACAGTTTTCACTGGCCGGATCCCTCTGGGAAGGGATCCGCCAGAACCGAGTGAACAGTGGCTTTTATTGCCTATAAATAGCGAGCCATTTCCTCTTTCTTTCTTGCACCTTCTCACATATTTCTCTCTCTATGTTTCTCTCTTACTAACCTTAGATCCTAGATCTTTCTTGTATTATTTTGTGTGGTGATTCTATAGGTTCCTTCTAAAGGCGAATCACTACGTTTAGAGTCGAAGTCGTGCAATCTCCAAGCCATGGAATGCTAGACTTCATCATTATCTCAAGATCACAGAAGTGACTCTTGTAGGTGATCCATCTCAAGTAGATTCAAGACACGGTGTGTACATTGGTGTAGTTGAAGCTTGGATTGCCAAGTCAAGTCGTGAAGGTCTTTGTTATTGAAGAGTGGTTCTTCAAGTTGTGCAGATCAAGAATGTGAAGATGAGTTTTGGTGGCTCATGAAGATCTTGGCGTAGATTGTCGAAGTCGAGGTTTGATACCTCAAGGTTTCTTGGTGCAAGACATTGTTGTCGAGGTTTGGTGCCTCAAGTCTTGTTGTATACATTGGTGTTGTCGAGAATGGAGATCACCCGTATGTTGTGTCTTGTAGATTGGTGATATTGGAGAATGGATCTCCAAGTTGTGTTGTGTTAATTAGTGGTTCCTCCTTTGTAATGGAACCTGGTATCTAGCCTTGTACCGGATAAAGTGTAGGCGACGTTGTGATAGGTTTGGCTCTACCTCGTGGAAGAGCTCGGTATTTAGCTTTGTACCGGATAAAGTGTAAGTGACGTTGTGAAGGCTTCTCCGCCGGTGAAAGGAGTTTGTCTTGTGTAGTGTTTAGGGAACTCTCAAGTTGGGCACTCGAGGAGTGGAGTAGGGCAGGGAAAAAGAGTCCCTGTAGCTGAACCACTATAAACACTCGTGTTATGGTTGTGTCTTTCTATCTCTAACTCTTTAGATATTTTCCTTTTATAACTATCAATATCCAACACGTAAACTAGATTGACATAAGTCGGTCTATAAGTTTTAAAATGAAGTTTTAATTGGTAAAACTATTCAACCCCCTTCTAGTTTTTCTATAATTGGCATCAGAGCTTCGTTACTAGGTTTCTTAAAGTATATTGTACTTTAAAAGCTTGAAACGATCGATGTATGTTTGAAAACTACAAAGAAGGATAAATCTTTTGCAAATATTGACATATAACTCATTTTTACAAAAGTGATAAAACTTTCTATGTTTGGATATTGATAAGTTTATTATTATCTATTATATTCTAACAAATGTTGTTTAAGAAATATTCGGAAACTTCATCATAGTAAAGGATAAATGAAGTTAACACCCAAGAAGAACCTTAAAGAGCTGTCAACCTGCCTTACTAATAAGCTTGCAGGACCTTTAAAAGCTCATAAAGTAGTTAGCGTCTATGGTTTCAAAAACCATATAAGAAAATGTAGCAAAGGTATGTTTTCTAATTTATAATTAATGTTTTAAAATGTGCAAATTGCGTATGGTTAAAAGATTGATCTATATGTTTATTTATTTCTAAAAGATGTGTTAACATGTACATGATCTCTTTTCTAAATATTTTAGTTGGTCATAAGGTATCATTTTTACATGAATTTTGTGTCAAATCAAATCACAAGTTCAAAAGCCTCTTTTCACTAATTTCCATATTCGTCAAACCAAGGAATAGTATTCCATCAAACCTTTCTCTCTTAAACAAAACTCATCCATTGTTTAATGAAAAGTTTAAGTCGACACAAGAAAATGTTTTTCACGTCTTAATCATCATATTCATCTATCCCTTTCTCAAACTTCTTCACAACAATTAAACCACTTCCATGTTTCTTTAATCATCCATTTTCTTTTATTGCCCTGTGCATTAAAGAAAATAGAATATGTTGATGCAAATAATGTTCTAAAAATGTTATTTATATCTTTCAATAACTTCACGTTTTGATGATAACAAAATGTGAAAACACTTTACATTAAAATTAACGTAAACAAGTTTTTACTCGAAACATCCTGTTTCTACGTAAACCACTCTAGGTATGAACAAACAAATTTACAACTTGACTAATGGTCAAAGAAGTGAATTTGTGTTTCTAACTTCACATTTTTAATGTGACAAAACATTTTTTCAAACATATACCTTACAAGTTATTTTTGAATTATAAAGAAATGTTTTATTGGAAAAATAAGTTTAAAAATCATAACAGCTATTTTTCCTCCCAAAATCAGCTCCAAACTTCCCCAAATAAACTTTCACCACTAAACACAAAAATTGGAGCGTCCTTGTCTGGCACGGTACCACTAAATTTATGTGTACTGTGTGGTATTTAGTGGTACCATGTCTTTATAACCGGAAAATCTCTTCTGCCTATAAATACAAGCCCTCCTCACAGTTTTTGGGCATCCTTTTTCACACACAACTTTCTGAGTTTAAAACTCTTATCACTTCTTCTCTCCTTTGATCATTTAGTTTAGTTTTCTTTTGTTTAAAGAGTGATCCAATCATCCAACCAAGTGATCACCATCATTCCTCTACTAGTGCAAGAGAAGAACACAAGGTATCAAAGAAGATACAAAGTGTTGTAGTTATAGTTAGTGCACTTGTAACACTTGTTACATACTTGTTGTATCCTAGCATACACCAAGTTGATTTTCTTTTGTATAGTTTGTGAGAGTAGATCATTGTGATCTTGTTGAGATCTTGGAGATCTCTTGTAGCTTATGGGCTTGTGTGTTGATCAAGTGGATCAAGGGTAGATCGGGTAGATCGAGTCAAGTGTGTTGATTGTGTGAATTAGTAAGGATCATGTGGATCATGGTAGATTGGTACTAGCTAAGATTAGTACTCGACATTTAGCTTATTGTCAAAAATCAGGATAAGCGACGTTGTACGGTTTTCTTCGCCTGAAGGGAGCTTTGTTGACATAGTGCTTAGAACTCTCGAGTTTGTGAAAGTAGGAAAGTTCCATTTTCCAGCTGACTTTGTGGTTGTTGATTTCGATGCTGATCAAAAGGTTCCTCTCATTCTTGGAAGAGGATTCCTAAAAACGGGCCATGCTCTTATTGATGTATTTAAGCATGAGATCACATTGCGTGTGGGTACTGAAGCTGTTACCTTTAACCATGATCAAACTTCAAAGTACTCCTCAAATTATAATTCTGCATCGGTTAACCGAATCGATGTCATTGATATTACTTCAAAGGAGTACTCTCAAGAAAGTGTTGGTTATTTTCATAATTCTGTGAGTGGGGATCCCACCACATCTTCTCAACCTATCATAGCCGACTCTTCCCCTTCTCTCACTTCGTCTGAGGGAAGTGACTTCTTTCTGGAAGAGGTCGAGGCTTTTCTTGCTCTAGATAGTTCACTTCCGCTTGAAGTTGATGATAACTATCTTGATCCTGAGGGGGATATTCTTTTTCTAGAAAATTTGTTAAACGAAGATTCATCTTCCCCTCTTCCACCAAAACAACTTCATAAAGAGGAAATCAAGTCAGTTGAGGAAACTGATAAATTTCCTGAGATCAAGTTTAAGGACTTGCCTCCTCCACTTGAATATGAAATTCTTGAGGAGGAAGTTCTTATCTTAAGTGCTATTATGATCTCTCTTCTTCCCTTCACCTACCCGGTGATTTCCCCTATCTTTCACTCATTCGGGAGTGAGGATATTACCTTTGACCCCGGCATTTTCCATCTAACATTGGTTTAAATGCCGGATTTATCTCATCGGTGTGGAACTTTCTTATGTTCAATTGGTTATCCAAACAATTTGAATGAAAGTCCGATGAAGATGGTTTCTTCCACTTGCTTCCCCATGAACAATTCAATGCGGGGTCGAGTCGAGCTAAGTGACTCGGTGAACAAAAATATTAGCCCACCATATGGGTTTTCACCCATATTTCTGACTTCTTTCTCTTTTCTAACACCCTAGTGTGGGGGAGATGCCCCACATGTTGTATATATGTAAATTTCAAAAAAAAAAAAAAAAAAAAGTGTATATAAAATAAAATAAATGGCTATTAATATTTCCTTTTTACGTTCTAAGTGTTGGTTTAACAACCGGTACTTTGAATATTGAGGGCAATATTCAGTTCTAAGTGTGGGGGGGAATTCTAGCGAATTTTGATCATATGAATCACCTAATTCCCCCATTTTGGCCAAAATTTTAAAAATTTTTTCTCACTTAGAACTCAATAAATGGTTATCAGTCCGCCATGTCTAACCCACATAAGGATTGGCTAATCCGGGAGCAAACGGCTCTTGGTAAAGATATATCAAATCCGTTTATGGCTTGCAATTTGCCAAAAATTGTATGGTATTCGACTCACCATATCTTTATAAGTGAAGAGTTGGCTAGCCCGCAAGGTTATGGCTTGTGGTAAAGGCTTTGGAATTCCATAATTGGTAATCAGCTCACCAAAGATAATATTGATAATTTATCTAAGAGTTGGCTAGTCCAGAAGCAAACGGCTTTTGGTAAAGACAAATCAAATCCGTTGGCAGCTGGTGATTTGCTCAAAATCATTTGGTTATCGATGTACCAAAGTATCACATACTGAAACATTGGCTACTCCAGAAATGATGGATATCTGGTAAAGAGAAAAATCCATTAAATCTTCATAAATAATTGCTAGGGACTAGCAATAGTTTAGTGTGGGGGATTGATGAGTGTCTAAATACTCATCATTTCTTTCACATTTTGACTGCAAAAACATTTAAAAACATGCAGTTATGTTTCAAAACTCAGAAAATATCATTGTATTGTGTTTTTATATGTTTCAGATGCAAAATGATTAAAAACAGATAAAAAATGAATAAAGTTTGCAAAAATGGCAAGTCTAGTCCCTCGAGTTAAAAAATGGCAAAAATAGTCCTTGGAAGTTTAAAAATGGAAAATAATCAATTTTGGTCCTTGTACTATTGGAACTTGTCAAGAATGGTCTTTGGGATAATTTTCAGAATTTTGCATATTTGATCCCTCAACTTTCAGGGAATTACACTTATGGTCCCTAAACTATTAACCAAATCTACCCTAATCCTAAAAATAAATAAAACCCATTATCCCCTAAACCCATAAACCTTTATCCTAATCCTATCTAAACCCGGCCACAAACCAAGCCCAACAAATACCAAAGCCCACCCTTTTTTTTTACCCCGTTTATTTCACTAAACCACCCAAAGTCAAAACCGGTCAAACCCACCATCATCCTCACTAACCCGCCTAAACCAAAACAGGAATACCACCAATCACCACCAACTCCTGACAAACCAGCCCTCCCCATCCCTTTTCACTTACAACACGCTTCCAATCCCCCCTCCTCTTAGCTAATCCCACCAACCTTCACGTGATCAGATAAAGTCAAAAACACCACTTGGTAGCTTTTTCCCGCCAAAATCAAGATGGACGGATGAGATGGAATGAAGATAATCCAACGTCTGGGATTTATTCAGGGGAGCTAAGAGAAGACTTTGGGATGTATAAAAAGAAAAGAAGACCACAGAAGAAGCAGTCACCAGTTTTAGACCATATCGAGTGTAATTTCATTTTATTATTGTCGAATTATGTATTTCTAATTTTCAGTGTAACATTTAGCTTTCAAGTGTTGTATTAAGTGATAACAGTGTATTTTAAACCTTTCTCAATCCTTAATTTCAGTGTTAAGATCAATTTTCAGTTTATGCTATTTATGTTTGAAAATCTCAATATCATTGAAAGTTGTTAAAAATTATTGTTCAATGGTAGTTTAAGCTTATTTCTGCTCACTTACAAGTTTCTCAAAGTTTATTAAGCATAGAATTCAGTTTAGGATTAAAAACTCATAAATTCTCAAAAATCAAGATAAATAGTTAGAAAATCAAAAATCAAGAAAGAAAGAAGAAGAAAGCTGGAGCACAGTTGATTAAGGATGGCTGTGGGTTAGTGAACCTGTGGGGGTTCTATAGGATAAGTTTTTGGTTCTTGGTTCATTGTTCTGTGCTCAGGATCCATTTGTAAGCCTCAATCTCAATTTTTTCTTTTTACTGTGCAAGTTCTTATTTAACTGCTTCTCTTGTTGTTTCATGCTTCTTGGGTTTAGTTTAGTGAGATTACTGCTTAATATTGTCTGTTTGTGCATTGAATTCCTTAGTTGCTCTTTTTCACATTTCCATTGTCAAAAATGCATATTTATGATTCATGAATATTTGTGGTTATCAGTTGAGTTTTTGTGCTTAAATAAGTTCATGATGTCATATTATACACTTTGGAATCAGTGTCATGGCCTAAAACATCCTAATGCTTTGAAAATCTCAAATCAGTTTTTATAAAGGGGTGTTTGGTTCAGGTTGCTTCTCTGCATTAAAGCTTGTTTCAGTAGTGGCTTTTGGTCTAAACATGTTACATTAGGTCATTTTAGCATAGGTCAATCATAAAAACCAGTGGTCCCTTGTTCAAAAGTCAAAATCATGCGTTAATTCCTCATTTTAACTCACTGTTGGTAATTCAAGTTCCATTATTGTCCATATTAGCTCATAAGTTGTTAGAATAGCTTAATTTCATCATTTAGTAGCTTAATATCACATATTCAGTCATTGTAGATCAATCAAAATCCAAAAAAGTCAAAATAGTGCATAATCCATAAAAGTCAGACTGCACTTTGCAGTTTTTGTGGTTTTTAGAGATTTTGTAGGATTTTTCATTTCATCATCATAAGCCCTCACAAGCTGATTTTCTGGAATAATAAGCTCACCCAGCTCATCTACAAGCTTGTATTTTTGGTTTGATTTTTAGCACTCATATAAGCTCTCAAATCAAGGCCTCAAAAGGGCATTTTCTGCCCTGTGCCTGCTGCACATCAGCAGACTCAATAAGCTTGGGCTTATTGTGAGCTTTTCTAGCTTATAGGCCTAGCTTTTCTTGGTTCCTTTAGCTTATTTGCAATTGTCTCAGTCCATTCCATCTTTGTCCAATAGCTTTTAGCTTATTTACAAGCTTTTAGCTTGTTTTGAAGAATTCACAAGCCCATAAGCTTGGCTGCTAAGCTCAAAAGCTTCTCAACAGCTTATTTTTGAGTTCCAATAATCTTGTCTTTATTAAAGTTTGTTTTTGTCAGTATTGTAATAGATTTGTAAAAGAAAAATCAAGAAAATCAAAACATAAAAATAAGTGATAGCTTCTATTTAAGCCATTTGGCTTATTTTCAGCTTTTTCCAAAAGCACTTTCTGTTTTTGTATTTTTCATAGCTTTCTGTCATCCTAGGATAATTATAGAAAAAGTTTCATAATTTTCTTAGTTTGTTTAGTATTTATTAGAATTTAAATTAGTTAAAAAGCATTTAAAATAATAGATAATTAATAATAAATATAGAAAAAGCATAAAAAATATCTTTTCAGTTTTAAAATTAGTTCTATAATATTTCAGATTTTTCCAAGTTATAATTTCATTTTTCTAGGTTAATTTTATAATTTCTTGTATTTTAGGGTATTTTTAAATAGTTATAAATAGTTTTTAATTAATAAAAAAAATAAATAAAAAGTCTAAAAAATAATTTTCTTTTTCCAATAATTTTCTTTTATCTTTAGGTTTGTAAAAAAGTTATTTTCATATTTTTAGGATTAATATTTCTTCATTTTCATTTTTTATTTTGTACGTCTACGTTTATTTAAACTAAACGTACGTTTTTTAATTCCTTTTACATTTTTAGGTTTTCTAAATTCTAGTTTTTGTTCATATAGCTTATTTAAGCTATTTTATTTTATTTCCTTAGTCCAATAATTCCAAACCCCTTTTTCGTTCAATAACACCCGATCACAAGTCGTTTTCAACACAATTTCACACCTCGTTGGGATATAACGACCCAGGAAAACACTATACTCCAGGGAGATCGTGCTAGATTGATTGACTCTTGTTGATCATTCACTTGGTCAATATTAGTTGACTGTTTAGCACGTATCAAATTTTGGCGCCGCTGCCGGGGAGGTGTGTTGCGTGTTTTTAAACGTTTGCAGTATCGTGTTTTTGAAACCCAATCTGTGTATATCTTCTATCCCTTGTATATTCATCATATATAAAGCAAAACACTCGTGAAGTTAATTCGTTTAACGGATCAAGTACCAAAAATATCTTCTTTCAATCTTCCATAAACATATAAAAAATAATAATAATAATAATAATAATAATTTCTTTGTTTAATAATAACAACAATAAAAATTTACCGTCGAGAACCAAGACAGAGTACTACCTAACTGGGGGTACGACCATAATAAGTTCCCAAACTAAAGATTAAAACTTGCCTTTGTATCCTTGTGAGTGGTGTACCTTTTTCAAAGAAGCCATTCATCTTGTGATTATTGGTTTAAGTTCACTGTCGTTTTGCCTCGATCTTGTTTTAAATTGGATTTGTTTTCATCTTAGTTTTTTAAAAAAAAAAAAAAAAAAAAAAAAAAAAAAAAAAAAAAAAAAAAAAAAACGTACAAATAAACAAATAAAATCCAAAAAGAATCTTCTCACCTATTCTAAGTATCCATCACTCTAATGGATTCTTAGATTCGTATTAGTGCATGCGCACTCGTTCTTCTAGGTCATCAAGCCCTTATCGTGAGCTTGGAAACATACCTCGAAGACGTCGTAGACGTTCTGCTTCATCAGTCGTACCCGAGATACGAACTGATCCCCAAACCCCTGTCATCATGGCAGAAGACCGTCCTATGAATGAGCTTCTCCAAGCTCCCACCGTTGGGTACGGAGATGCTATTGTGGTTCCAGCCATCGTGGCTGAGAATTTTGAGCTTAAGACTGGGTTGATAAACCTGATAACCCAGCGTCAATTCTATGGTTTTGAAAGGGACGATCCTCAAGATCACATTCGATGGTTTAACAAAATCACTTGCACCATCAAATGCAAAAATGTCCCTGAGGAATCAATCAAACTTCTTCTTTTCCCATTTTCCATCGATGGGGCAGCCCGGATTTGGCTTGACAAACAACCCCCTCGATCGATAACAACATGGGAAGATTTGGTTCAAAAGTTCGTGAATGAATTCTTTCCTCCTTCCAAAACCACGTATCTCAAGAATGAAATCATGAAATTCTCTCAAAGGTTTGATGAACCATTTGGAGAGGCATGGGATCGTTTCAAAGAATTGCTCCGCAAATGTCCTCATCACGGTTTCACCGATTTGATGCAAATGGACACGTTCTACAATGGGTTAAACCCATCTGACCAAGATTCTCTCAATGCCTCGGCTGGAGGTAATTTTTTGAGCAAATCCACTAAGGAAGCCATTGCACTCATTGAAAATAAGTCAAAGGTCCGCACTGCACGAGCCAGACCATATAATTCTCAGGCTAGTGCTGGTCCTTCTACTTCATCTCCTGTGAGTACTTCTAGCACCGATGCTAAGATTGACAAACTCACGGACATTGTTCAAGCTTTGGTTTTCTCCACACAAAAGAAAGAGTCCGCTCCGCAAACTTCTCGCACTGCTGAAATAAAAAAGGTAGAAGTTTGTGTTACTTGTGGTGGTCCTCACGCTTACTACAATTGTACTGCCACCGATGGCAATGCATTTGAAGTCAATGCTATAGCCGGAACTTCCAATCAAGGAGGGAATCAATACCGTCCTCAAGTGGAAACAAACTACCGTGTTAGCAATCAACGCGGACCACCCGGATTTCCTCCTCCCAACAATCAAAATAGGATTAATCCTAACCAGCAAAGAGGGCAAAACACGCAGAATCAATATCATGCCCCGAACAATCAATACCCACCCCAAAGGGGTAATCAAGGGTATTCAGCTCCTAATCACCAAAGACCTCAACCAAATGAACTTGATAACTACATCAAGGTGAATGAGACCAACATGATGGCAATGCAAAATCAAATCTCTAATTTGAAGAATGAATTCCAATCTTCAATACACAAGCAAGGAATTGAGTTAAAAAATGAGATTTCAAACAAAATTGATCAAACTCAAAGTGAAGTTAAGAATATGTTTGCCAGTCTCATGTGCCATCTCAATCCACCTTCTACCTCGGGAGGTCTCCCTGGTAATACCATTCCAAACCCAAAAGGGGAACTCAAAGCTGTCACTACACATAGTGGTAAAGCTCATGTTGGACCATCAATTCCTATTTTCTCTCTGGTGAGGGAATTGGAACAAGAAATCAAGGTGACAAAGGACCCGGTGCTTCCCTCTAACAATGGAAGTGCTAAATACGTCCAACCTAAGGTCGTCCAAAATCCTACATCCACAATTGCTCCTAAACCGTCAAGAATGGATCCTAATCTTTCGCGATTTACGGTTAAAAGTTTGTCAAGCAAACTTAGTGAGCAAAGAACAGCCAGAGCTTATTCCAATATGCTCAATGCTACTCCCGTCAGTGTGCTTGATGACAGTGATGATGATGAAGATACCACTTTCGTCAAAGCTATCACCACTCGGAGTGGTGCTGCTTATGAGGGACCCTCTGGTCCTATTCCTCCCCCGTTGTTTGAAATGGAAAAAGAAACGGAGGATACAACGGACAAAGTGCAAATTCCAAGCCCACAAAGTACAGCACAAGTCCATCCTCCGGTTGTCCAGAAAAAGAAATCCAAACCAGGAGTTGTCTTTGAATCTGTTGAGACTCCTGAAGTTGCTGCCCCTAAATCCAAACCTTACATTCCATACCCATCGCGCTTAAATGAGCAAAAGCAACGTGAAAAGCATAGTCAACAAATGGACAAATTCTTTCAAATCTTTAAAGAATTACATTTTGACATAAGTTTTGCGGATGCTCTCATTATGATGCCCAAGTTTGCATCAACAATCAAACACTTGTTAAGCAACAAGGAAAAACTGATTGAAATGGCTAAAACTCCATTAAATGAGAACTGCTCAGCAGTTATCTTGAAAAAGCTTCCCGAGAAGCTTGGAGATCCTGGAAAGTTTCTTCTACCTTGTGTATTTCCAGGAATGGTTGAATGTTATGCCTTGGCCGATCTTGGCGCAAGCATCAACCTGATGCCTCATTCAGTATGGAAGAAACTGTCTCTTCCGGCTCTTACTCCTACCTGCATGACTCTTGAGCTTGCAGATCGATCCATATCTCATCCATGCGGCATTGCTGAGGATGTGTTTGTGAAAGTAGGAAAGTTCCATTTTCCAGCTGACTTTGTGGTTGTTGATTTCGATGCTGATCAAAAGGTTCCTCTCATTCTTGGAAGAGGATTCCTAAAAACGGGCCATACTCTTATTGATGTATTTAAGCATGAGATCACATTGCGTGTGGGTACTGAAGCTGTTACCTTTAACCATGATCAAACTTCAAAGTACTCCTCAAATTATAATTCTGCATCGGTTAACCGAATCGATGTCATTGATATTACTTCAAAGGAGTACTCTCAAGAAAGTGTTGGTTATTTTCATAATTCTGTGAGTGGGGATCCCACCACATCTTCTCAACCTATCATAGCCGACTCTTCCCCTTCTCTCACTTCGTCTGAGGGAAGTGACTTCTTTCTGGAAGAGGTCGAGGCTTTTCTTGCTCTAGATAGTTCACTTCCGCTTGAAGTTGATGATAACTATCTTGATCCTGAGGGGGATATTCTTTTTCTAGAAAATTTGTTAAACGAAGATTCATCTTCCCCTCTTCCACCAAAACAACTTCATAATGAGGAAATCAAGTCAGTTGAGGAAACTGATAAATTTCCTGAGATCAAGTTTAAGGACTTGCCTCCTCCACTTGAATATGAAATTCTTGAGGAGGAAGTTCTTATCTTAAGTGCTACTATGATCTCTCTTCTTCCCTTCACCTACCCGGTGATTTCCCCTATCTTTCACTCATTCGGGAGTGAGGATATTACCTTTGACCCTGGCATTTTCCATTTAACATTGGTTTAAATGCCGGATTTATCTCATCGGTGTGGAACTTTCTTATGTTCAATTGGTTATCCAAACAATTTGAATGAAAGTCCGATGAAGATGGTTTCTTCCACTTGCTTCCCCATGAACAATTGAATGCGGGGTCGAGTCGAGCTAAGTGACTCGGTGAACAAAAATATTAGCCCTCCATATGGGTTTTCACCCATATTTCTGACTTCTTTCTCTTTTCTAACACCCTAGTGTGGGGGAGATGCCCCACATGTTGTATATATGTAAATTTCAAAAAAAAAAAAAAAAAAGTGTATATAAAATAAAATAAATGGCTATTAATATTTCCTTTTTACGTTCTAAGTGTTGGTTTAACAACCGGTACTTTGAATATTGAGGGCAATATTCAGTTCTAAGTGTGGGGGGGAATTCTAGCGAATTTTGATCATATGAATCACCTAATTCCCCCATTTTGGCCAAAATTTTAAAATTTTTTTCTCACTTAGAACTCAATAAATGGTTATCAGTCCGCCATGTCTAACCCACATAAGGATTGGCTAATCCGGGAGCAAACGGCTCTTGGTAAAGATATATCAAATCCGTTTATGGCTTGCAATTTGCCAAAAATTGTATGGTATTCGACTCACCATATCTTTATAAGTGAAGAGTTGGCTAGCCCGCAAGGTTATGGCTTGTGGTAAAGGCTTTGGAATTCCATAATTGGTAATCAGCTCACCAAAGATAATATTGATAATTTATCTAAGAGTTGGCTAGTCCAGAAGCAAACGGCTTTTGGTAAAGACAAATCAAATCCGTTGGCAGCTGGTGATTTGCTCAAAATCATTTGGTTATCGATGTACCAAAGTATCACATACTGAAACATTGGCTACTCCAGAAATGATGGATATCTGGTAAAGAGAAAAATCCATTAAATCTTCATAAATAATTGCTAGGGACTAGCAATAGTTTAGTGTGGGGGATTGATGAGTGTCTAAATACTCATCATTTCTTTCACATTTTGACTGCAAAAACATTTAAAAACATGCAGTTATGTTTCAAAACTCAGAAAATATCATTGTATTGTGTTTTTATATGTTTCAGATGCAAAATGATTAAAAACAGATAAAAAATGAATAAAGTTTGCAAAAATGGCAAGTCTAGTCCCTCGAGTTAAAAAATGGCAAAAATAGTCCTTGGAAGTTTAAAAATGGAAAATAATCAATTTTGGTCCTTGTACTATTGGAACTTGTCAAGAATGGTCTTTGGGATAATTTTCAGAATTTTGCATATTTGATCCCTCAACTTTCAGGGAATTACACTTATGGTCCCTAAACTATTAACCAAATCTACCCTAATCCTAAAAATAAATAAAACCCATTATCCCCTAAACCCATAAACCTTTATCCTAATCCTATCTAAACCCGGCCACAAACCAAGCCCAACAAATACCAAAGCCCACCCTTTTTTTTTTACCCCGTTTATTTCACTAAACCACCCAAAGTCAAAACCGGTCAAACCCACCATCATCCTCACTAACCCGCCTAAACCAAAACAGGAATACCACCAATCACCACCAACTCCTGACAAACCAGCCCTCCCCATCCCTTTTCACTTACAACACGCTTCCAATCCCCCCTCCTCTTAGCTAATCCCACCAACCTTCACGTGATCAGATAAAGTCAAAAACACCACTTGGTAGCTTTTTCCCGCCAAAATCAAGATGGACGGATGAGATGGAATGAAGATAATCCAACGTCTGGGATTTATTCAGGGGAGCTAAGAGAAGACTTTGGGATGTATAAAAAGAAAAGACGACCACAGAAGAAGCAGTCACCAGTTTTAGACCATATCGAGTGTAATTTCATTTTATTATTGTCGAATTATGTATTTCTAATTTTCAGTGTAACATTTAGCTTTCAAGTGTTGTATTAAGTGATAACAGTGTATTTTAAACCTTTCTCAATCCTTAATTTCAGTGTTAAGATCAATTTTCAGTTTATGCTATTTATGTTTGAAAATCTCAATATCATTGAAAGTTGTTAAAAATTATTGTTCAATGGTAGTTTAAGCTTATTTCTGCTCACTTACAAGTTTCTCAAAGTTTATTAAGCATAGAATTCAGTTTAGGATTAAAAACTCATAAATTCTCAAAAATCAAGATAAATAGTTAGAAAATCAAAAATCAAGAAAGAAAGAAGAAGAAAGCTGGAGCACAGTTGATTAAGGATGGCTGTGGGTTAGTGAACCTGTGGGGGTTCTATAGGATAAGTTTTTGGTTCTTGGTTCATTGTTCTGTGCTCAGGATCCATTTGTAAGCCTCAATCTCAATTTTTTCTTTTTACTGTGCAAGTTCTTATTTAACTGCTTCTCTTGTTGTTTCATGCTTCTTGGGTTTAGTTTAGTGAGATTACTGCTTAATATTGTCTGTTTGTGCAATGAATTCCTTAGTTGCTCTTTTTCACATTTCCATTGTCAAAAATGCATATTTATGATTCATGAATATTTGTGGTTATCTGTTGAGTTTTTGTGCTTAAATAAGTTCATGATGTCATATTATACACTTTGGAATCAGTGTCATGGCCTAAAACATCCTAATGCTTTGAAAATCTCAAATCAGTTTTTATAAAGGGGTGTTTGGTTCAGGTTGCTTCTCTGCATTAAAGCTTGTTTCAGTAGTGGCTTTTGGTCTAAACATGTTACATTAGGTCATTTTAGCATAGGTCAATCATAAAAACCAGTGGTCCCTTGTTCAAAAGTCAAAATCATGCTTTAATTCCTCATTTTAACTCACTGTTGGTAATTCAAGTTCCATTATTGTCCATATTAGCTCATAAGTTGTTAGAATAGCTTAATTTCATCATTTAGTAGCTTAATATCACATATTCAGTCATTGTAGATCAATCAAAATCCAAAAAAGTCAAAATAGTGCATAATCCATAAAAGTCAGACTGCACTTTGCAGTTTTTGTGGTTTTTAGAGATTTTGTAGGATTTTTCATTTCATCATCATAAGCCCTCACAAGCTGATTTTCTGGAATAATAAGCTCACCCAGCTCATCTACAAGCTTGTATTTTTGGTTTGATTTTTAGCACTCATATAAGCTCTCAAATCAAGGCCTCAAAAGGGCATTTTCTGCCCTGTGCCTGCTGCACATCAGCAGACTCAATAAGCTTGGGCTTATTGTGAGCTTTTCTAGCTTATAGGCCTAGCTTTTCTTGGTTCCTTTAGCTTATTTGCAATTGTCTCAGTCCATTCCATCTTTGTCCAATAGCTTTTAGCTTATTTACAAGCTTTTAGCTTGTTTTGAAGAATTCACAAGCCCATAAGCTTGGCTGCTAAGCTCAAAAGCTTCTCAACAGCTTATTTTTGAGTTCCAATAATCTTGTCTTTATTAAAGTTTGTTTTTGTCAGTATTGTAATAGATTTGTAAAAGAAAAATCAAGAAAATCAAAACATAAAAATAAGTGATAGCTTCTATTTAAGCCATTTGGCTTATTTTCAGCTTTTTCCAAAAGCACTTTCTGTTTTTGTATTTTTCATAGCTTTCTGTCATCCTAGGATAATTATAGAAAAAGTTTCATAATTTTCTTAGTTTGTTTAGTATTTATTAGAATTTAAATTAGTTAAAAAGCATTTAAAATAATAGATAATTAATAATAAATATAGAAAAAGCATAAAAAATATCTTTTCAGTTTTAAAATTAGTTTTATAATATTTCAGATTTTTCCAAGTTATAATTTCATTTTTCTAGGTTAATTTTATAATTTCTTGTATTTTAGGGTATTTTTAAATAGTTATAAATAGTTTTTAATTAATAAAAAAAATAAATAAAAAGTCTAAAAAATAATTTTCTTTTTCCAATAATTTTCTTTTATCTTTAGGTTTGTAAAAAAGTTATTTTCATATTTTTAGGATTAATATTTCTTCATTTTCATTTTTTATTTTGTACGTCTACGTTTATTTAAACTAAACGTACGTTTTTTAATTCCTTTTACATTTTTAGGTTTTCTAAATTCTAGTTTTTGTTCATATAGCTTATTTAAGCTATTTTATTTTATTTCCTTATTCCAATAATTCCAAACCCCTTTTTCGTTCAATAACACCCGATCACAAGTCGTTTTCAACACAATTTCACACCTCGTTGGGATATAACGACCCAGGAAAACACTATACTCCAGGGAGATCGTGCTAGATTGATTGACTCTTGTTGACCATTCACTTGGTCAATATTAGTTGACTGTTTAGCACGTATCAGTACCAGAGCCACATCAGGCAAGATTTTAAAATAAATTGTATTTTAAAACTTGAATCGATCAATGGATTTCGACAAATATCAAGAATGGCAATCTATGCAAAGACCACCACTTTTTGAAACCGATTGTTTTATATATTGGAAAACAAGATTTGAAACGTATGTGAAATCAAAAGACATTGATCTTTGGCATATTATTATCGAGGGTGACTTTCAACCGATTGAAAAGAATCCGGAAACAAAAAGGGATGAAATAGTTCCTTATAGTAAACAAAGTGATAACCTTAAAAGAAAACTAGCCAAAAATGATGAGGCTAAAATGATGATTTATAATGCTTTGCCGAAAAAGGAATTTGAAAGAATTTTTATGTGTAATACGGCAAAAGAAATTTGGAAAACTTTGTTAGTCACTCATCAAGGTAATAATCAAGTCAAAGAGAACAAGATAGATCTTCTTGTACAACAATATGAACAATTTTCCATTCCGGAAGATAAATCTATTGATAATGCCTTTGCTAGATTTAATACTATCATTACTAGTCTTAAAGCTCTTGATGAAGGTTATTCTAGCAAGAACTATGTTAGGAAGTTTATTAGGGCTCTACATCCCAAATGGAGAGCAAAGGTCACCGCCATTGAAGAGTCAAAGAACTTGGCAACATTATCACTTGATGAACTAATAGGAAACTTGAAGGTTCATGAAATGATAATCAAGAAAGACTCCGACATAGTCAAAGGCAAAAGCGAGAGAGTTAGATCTCTAACATTGAAAGCCAAAAAGGAGTCTAGTGATGAGGAAAGTTCGGATTCCGATAGTGAAGACGAAGAATATGCTTTAGCCGTTAGAGACTTTAATAAGTTCTTTAGGAGAAGAGGTAGGTTCATTAGACAACCTCATGATGAAAAGAAGTCGTCACAAAAGAACCGAGATGAGAAGAAAGGAAAGAGTGATAGGAAAATGACGAAACATGTCTAATGGCTCAAGCTTCAAATGAGGTACATTCCGACTCTTCTTATTATAGTGATGATAATTCGTCAATAGATGATACTATACTATATGATGAATATAATAAACTATGTGAAGTAAGTTCTAAAATCATAAGTAGAAACAAAACACTAAAAGCAACATTGCATGAACTCGAAGTGAAAATTTTAGAACTAAAAGATCAAGTAAAAAGACTTGAGAAAAATAAAGAAATAGATATTGGATGTAGGTCATGCATATGTCTTCAAGTAGAGAATGAAAAACTCAAAGAAAACGCGTTAAGGATCATTAAGTTTGAAAAAAGAACAAAAACACTTAATGACATGCTTGAAAACATTAGGTATAGTGAACATGCCGGAGCGGGCTTAGGATTTGACCCAAATAAAGCTTCTACAAGTGAAACTAAACAAGTAAAATTTGTAAAATCTGGAGAATCTGAAAAAGCAGAGGACGGTACCATTAATGGTACAGACGGCACCACAAAAATTAGTGTTACCGTGGTACCGTCTGGTGCTAAAGTCAGAACAGGGTCAATTTTGAAAAATAACTTAAGTCATAAACCGAGTCACATAGTAGTTAATAATGTCGAAGTACCTATTGCTAGTAAAAAGGAAGTCAAAAGTTTTTACAAACCTTTGTCAACCCCCGATACTAGATCAAAGACTCCTCCACCTAGAAAAACAAATGTTCCTAAACCTTGGTCAAGAACTCCTCTGCCAAGAGGTAATTTTAGAAGACAAAGTTATACAAGTAACTATCCCGTAACTTGGAATAACCGTCAACTACAGAGTTACTTACCATGGGAGATTTTTCCTCCATTCCAACATCCAAGCCAATTGCATGAAATGCATGGGATGTTTAACACTAACAACTATGGACCCATGAGATATTGGGGACCAAATGTTTGAGCTTCTGTCTTGCTAGATAGATAAGATTGAGAATCGACTTGGAGTCCGATGAATGGAGTATGATTAGTGATTGCACTAATCTCATGACGGAAAATCAAGTCCTGTCTCATCTTACTTAGCATACAACAAAGGTTGAGTCACGTTTTCGAGTTTATAAGCAACATCTCAGGCTAAGGTACGCTTTCTCAAAACCTCCTTATTATTAGATATATTAAGCCTCTAGAGTTCTTAGAATCTAACTTAGTGTGTACTGACATAATGGACGTGAAAAGTGAATCCCTAAATGGTTTTATCAACAAGGATGTATATGTAATATAACCTTCGGGATTTATTGATCCATAAAAACCATATCATGTTTATAAACTCAAGAAAGCACTCTATGATCTTAAACAAGCCTCCAATGCTTGATAAGACATATTAAAGGCTCTCTTACTTAAACATGAATATACCGTGGTTGACAACACACTTTTCACGAAGAAACAAAACTCACATCCCATCGCCCAAATATTTGTCGACGACAATTATATTAGGCTCAACTTGTCCAGAAATATACAATGATTGTTCAAAGATCATGCGTGACAAGTTTGAGATGAGCATGATGAGCGAATTAAGTTTTTGCGGAAACCGTAGAGGGGAGGTGAATACGTTTCCATTTAAAAACTTAAAAACTTTTTGTATCAAACACCCGATCAAGTGTGACGTAATATGAAAAGTGTCAACAATGATCATACAACATCTAGAGATGGTATAAAGTAAACTACCACACAAAAACAATCAAACCATGATACAAACATAATCAACATAATATAAGCAACAAACCACACAAGCATAAACGTAATGCAAATATAAATATAAAGCGATAAAGACTAAAATAAAAGTAAAGAGATAAGTAAAGAAAGCGCAAACCGGATACGGTGATTTATAGTGGTTCGGTCATGAAGCTTCTCTTCGCCCTACTCCACTCCCTGAGTACCCAACTCAAGAGTTACTTCACTAATCAACAAGCTCCCTTCAGGCAGAGAAAACCGTACAACGTCACTTATCCTTATTTCTGATACTAAGCTAAATGTAGAGTACTAATCTTAGCTAGTACCAATCTAGCACGATCCACCCGATCTACTCACGATCTAGCCGATCTACCCTTGATCCACTTGATCAACACACAAGCCCACAAGCTACAAGAGATCTCCAAGATCTCAACAAGATCACAATGATCTACTCCTATTTGACTCGATCTACCCGATCTACCCTTGATCCACTTGATCAATACACAAGCCCACAAGCTTCAAGAGATCTCCATGATCTCAACAAGATCACAATGATCTACTCCCACTTGACTCGATCTACCCGATCTACCCTTGATCCATTTGATCAATACACAATCCCATAAGCTTCAATAGATCCCCAAGATCTCAACAAGATCACAATGATCTACTCCCACTTGATTCGATCTACCCGATCTACCCTTGATCCACTTGATCAATACACAAGCCCACAAGCTACAAGAGATCTCCAAGATCTCAACAAGATCATAATGATCCACTCTCACAAACTCTCAAAAGAAAAATGAATTTGATGTACGCAAGGATACAACAAGTATGTAACAAGTGCATTAACTATAACTACAACACTTTGTATCTTTGTGATACTATATGTTCTTCTCTTGCACTAGTAGATGAATGAAGGTAATCTCTTGGTTGGATGAAAGGATCACTCTTAAACAAATTAAGACTCTCTAAATGATCAAAGAAAGTGATCTAAATAAGAAGGGATTAGACCAGAGAAAACTAACTAGAAAAATCATGTTGGAAGTGTAAAATGGTCCACTATTTAGACAAAGAAAAACTAGCCGTTACGTACGGATGATACCACTAAATACCCGACGGTACCACTAAATTTATTGGTACCGTGGTACCGTCCCAGACAGGGATGCTCCAAATTTTGTTTTTAGTGGTGAAAGTTTATTTGGGGAAGTTTGGAGCTGATTTGGGGGGGGGGGGGAAAATAGCTGTTGGGACTTTTAAACTTATTTTTCAAAATAAAACATTTCTTTTTAATTCAAAAATAACTTTGTTGAAGCATACTTGAGTGATTTACGTCGGGTTAAGAATCTGCGACTCTGTTGAAGCATACTTGAGATGTCGAGAGATGTTGATGTAAGTATGCATTGATGATTTGTGTTTACAAGTAACTTGCACATTTTACGTTATGTATTACAAGTTACATGTTTGTCTTTATTAAAACCGAAGAAACCGTTTAGTTTAAATATCGTAATATTTCCACTAACAATCTCCCCCTTTTTGATGATGACAAATATGTAAACCGTAACACACAGTAAAATATAAAAGTTGCCTGTTTACACTCCCTTCCCCCCCTTTTGTCGAAGCAAAAAGGTAGTTGCCTCGAGCTCTCCCTTGAATTCACTTCCTACTCCCCCTTATTACACTACTATCCTTTCTTCCCAAAAAGGCGAGCTTGCATCATCCCAGTGAAGTCTTCTATCACCACTATTAGAAAGACTCCATGCTATGTATTCAAATATTTCCGAGCTCCCCCTAGCTCAATGCTCCCTTATGGTGATTGAATCCCCTTGTTTATTTACCTTAGTATCTAGCGGATCCATGGATCTAATTCTTACAAAGGCTTTTCCTACATCAAGGGTTAGCTTCGTGCAATATAATATATATAAAATAATAGGAGCAACATTATAGGGATAGAATACTCATAGCAAGACATGCAAAGGTTAAACTACGCTAAAGTGTAGCTACCAAAAAAATGAGTTTGATGAGGTATGTGAGCATATCAAAGTATGCTAGAGGTTAGACACGTGATGAAAGTGTGCCAAAGGGATAAAAACGAAGAAGAAAGCCCAAGACAGTTGAGCGACACAAAAATGTGAATGCGTAATGCAATTCAAAGACACTAGAGAGTCACAACTTGACCAAAAACCTAAGGTGTAATTGTTCAACCAATCACACTAACAAGAACGAGATTCGTTCATTGACTGACACATAAAATGACTTCTTCCAAGTTTTCATTGGGAAGGCAAGTTCTAACAAACCTTTTGAACAACATAATCATCTACCTAAGATGATTGGTGTTAATGATAGTTTGTTGATAAGACATACTCTAAATTATTACTATTATGACAAGTCATGCCATAAAGTAGACTCGATAGAAGATATACAAAAAAAATAAAAATGAGAACGATATGCACCTAGATGCAAATGGAAATGATTCCACAAGATGGGAAGTGTTGGATTTGACCTTTGAGAAAAGGTGGGAAAAGACGGTTTAGATTAATATATCGTTTGCACTGACAATGAGATGCATGATATATTTCAAAGGAGTAAAAGAAAATGTGCATGTGATCCTAACAGGATTGTGGGTGGATATCTCTAACAGGGTTGAGGTAACGAAGTTCTAGATTTCTAGTTTGGATGATCCTAGTTGTGTGTTAGAGATAATTTGGTACATGGAGGGTTTCGTGTGATTGTGAGGATTGAAGGTTGTTGAACTAACTATCACTTATCTAAAGTGAGGAATAGTTGTAAGGTTTGAGTGTAATGATCGATGGGCTGAAGGTTCTTAGACTAACTATCACTGTCAAGAGTGAAGTGTAGCTAAAAGATTTGAGTGGGATTGATATAAGGGTTGAAGGTTTTGAAACTAAATATCACTGTCAAGAGTGAAGTTTAGTTATAAGGGTTGAGTGTGATGATGAATGATATTAATGTGAGGTTTGAAGATGAGATGCAAGATAAGCTTGCAATGGTGAGGCCTTATATAGGCAAGAGTTGTGGGATTCGAATTAAAGTTAGTGGTAGTGTCCTATGGTGTAGTGAGGGAATCTTAAGGTGTATGTGAGTTTGCAAAATTTTGCAGTTTGAGGTTAGGGATGCAGGGATCTAGAGGAAACAGTGAAAATTCATCAAATGAGGGCACGGTACCACTAAATATCGCACGGTACCGTTAAATTTACCGGTACCGTGGCCTATTTAACGGTACCGTGACCTGGAAGTCACAAATTTTCCTGTGCAGCCTAGTTCTGGGCACCTAAAGGGAAGTTTTCTAGGGAATAAGAACCACATTTGTGTGTTATTGAGAGTGTTTGTTGAAAGACTATATGAGTGTGTTTTTGCTCCCCCTTAATCGATTACCATCCGGACAAGATGTGTAAAAAAAATAAAGAGGAAAACAAACGTTAATGGAAGCGATGAGCTTAGTAACGTCATGACAAGTGGTGGATAGCATACAATAAACTTCACCTTTGAAGTCACGTAGCTCTTCTCAATCATTGTGAATATTCATAGAACATTCATATGATGAGGTATGTGATTACGTGGAAATATGCTAAGGGTTAAGAAGATAAAATCTTCAAGATTGTGGGGTTAGTGATAAGGTTCTAGTGGGGTTATTTATGTTGATGAAGAAAGGTTATCTCAACTTATCCTAGCGGTTCTTCGCTTAAAGTGTGTGTAAGATGAGTGGGATGCGGAAGCATTGGTAGTGTAGAACGAAGGTTGAGAATTGTAGATAAGTTGAGAAGATAATGAATACGGAAGTAACTAAACATATGATGTGTTTAGTACCATGTGGAAGTCAAAAGAGAAAAAGTTAAGGAATCAGAAGATAGGCAGAATCAACTCTGATGGGAGACGGTTCTGGTTTAAGACTACAGCGAGTGGGTTTTGATAGTGCTTTTGAAATAGTGAGAATTGAAGACAAAATAAACTATCTCAGAAGACAACGATCCGACAGTACCATTAAATTTAGTGGTACCGTCCCCTATTTAAGGGAACCGTGACCTGCTGAGGTCAATTTTGACCCAGAATTAGATTTTTGACAAAGAAATTTCACATATGTTGTGATTTTTCTGGAACTTAGATTAAAGGAATTTATACCAAATAAATCCTTTTATGAATGAATCCAACGGGATTCGATGAACGTTGATCGAGAAAGAGAGATGACATTTAATTTCATTTCACAAATTAAATATACTTTAAATATTTTGGATGAAATATTTAAGTTGTCATTGGAATTTAAGATGATTTTACGAATAAATCTCGCTGATTTAGTGAGACTTTTCGACACGAGGAGAGAATTTATACCTAATAATTTTTTTTACGAGATGAACGGTACTAGACAAGAAGAGATGACTTTTATATTTCTGAGGAAATACATAGGTAGTCGTTAGAGCGATGTGAAGGATGACTTAATATTTCCAGTGAAATATTTAAAAAGCCATGAGACGAGACACAAGATATGACTTCAATATTTCCAATGAAATATTCAAGTAGTCATAAGAGGGATGTGAAGGATGACTTAATATTTCCAGTGAAATATTTAAAAAGTCATGAGACGAGACGTAAGAGATGACTTCAACATTTCCAGTGAAATATTCAAATAGTCACAAGAGGGATGTGAGGGATGACTTAATATTTCCAGTGAAATATTTAAAAAGTCACGAGACGAGACGTAAGGGATGAATTCAATATTTCCAGTGAAATATTTAAGTTGTCATGAGAGGGATTTAAAGGACACATTTGAACACATGGGAATTGTGAAATTCACGGAATGTGTTCCATCATTCCTAGACCTAGACGAAGATGGTTAGAGGATTCTTGTTTGAGAGGTTTGGCTGATTTATGGATTTCGATGTGCTTCGCACGCGAGTGTTTCATGGGGTTTTGAAAGGCGTAAAGCAAGGCCCATGGTGCTGATTCGCAGTAGGGTTTGGGATCTTAAGAAGTGTATATTCACACGAGGATGAAAGGAACTACTAATCACTTATATAGTAACTCGTGAGTCCTTCGTCACCCGAAGGTTGATGTTAGCTTTTAGCTTTTGGATGAGCGTTTTAACATATGTTGTTAAAAGGCTTGAATATGATGTTTCGGATATGACATTTAACAATTGCGATCGCAAGTTAAACTTACTTGAATATTTCGGATGAAATATTTAAGTTTTGAAACCTACTCTGAGTTCTACTGGGTTTGTATCTAACCTCCCCATGACAAAGGGTGTATTACTTGGAAGAAACCGAAATGATGACCGAGGAATTAGGACAATTTCGCGACTACTTTAACTTATAGGCTTTGACACTAGTGTATGACTATAAGACGTCTAAGAGTTCATAGTGATAGGCATACCTAATTCATTATGTGTTAAAAGGACATAGTGTGGGTGCAAAATTTACAATCAAATCATGTAAAATGCACATAAGGAATAAATGCAAACATCATGCAAAACATGATAATCATTTAGCATTTAAGATCATGAATACATTTAATCATATCTTACGAGAACATGTTATCATTTTGAAACACATATGTGGGATGCAAGTAATCTAGGTTCGCTAAGGAGGATCCTAATTACTACTTGTTCAAAATGAAATCCTAACGGGAGATAAAGTTCACCAATGTAAACTATCTTTAGTCAAATGTAGGAATGAAAAATTTTCAAGTTAGAGAATGAGTATGAGACTATCACTAGTGGTGCTCAATTCAGGCTAAACACGACCATTTTTACAGGTTATACCACGAACCCAACTTCTCTCCTGGAAGCAATTCAACCGTTAGGTCAAATTGAATTTCTAGTGCGATAGGTTCTTCAGTAGTCATTCTCATGTTAGAAAAATTCAAATTCCTATATTTACCTATCGAAGTATAGCAAAGATGATATTAGCTTATTTCGCTAATAAATGGCCTAATATGACTCAACTAACCGTATTTTGAAAGTCGGTTAAGAAGATGACATGTCTTACACAACTCCTAACAAAGGCAAGCAAAATGTTTTAATATCGTGTTTGAGATTTAAAGGTTATTTGGTGGAGATGGTGCATTTTATGATCTCTTGGATAACACCTTTTTTTTTTAGTTGTTGCATGTTATTTTAACATGATTTGGTTTCCTATAACCAAGAGATGCTCCAATGTGATACAATATAGAATCTACTACATCGAGAGTGTTCCAAGAATGCTCCTTTGCATATCTTGAGAAAAGAGTCTGGTAAAGGTTATTTACCTCAATAGATCTTGTGAGTATTATATTTGAAATGAGACATATTGTATATTTCAACAAATATGCTTTTCTAAGAGGAAACTTATCACTCTTACGAATGCTTAGTAAAACAAGTATTTTAGTGTATGACCAATTTTACTTGTTTATGCCATGACACATGTTGTATTGGGTTATTATTCAACTCTAATATCCTATATTTGTTAAAAAGATGCAATGTATTCTCTTATAACATAATCATTCATGTTACAAAGAAAATAAGATGCATAAGATATACGTTATCTTTTGTCAATCTTTTGATAAGAGAAATACACGTGATATTCTCGAAGATTGATGACGTACATAATAGTTAATAACATATTATGTGTGACACTTTTACTAGACATGTGATTTTGAGTGTTGAGTCGTTCATGAGCAAAGTTTAAATATGTTGTTTGTTTGCTCGTGTTTGGTTTTTCGAAAATGACACATTTACTAATTGCATTGCAATGTAAATTACTTGTATATTTCGGATGAAACATCCAAGTTGTCAATCCTACTTAGTTGTGTATTTTATGCATCTTTTAAACATATTAGTTTAATGCTTGGAACATAACCATTGGACAAGAATACTCAATATGGCATCTTCAACACAAGTGTGAGTTATGATCCGATGCATATTATTTTCGTCTTGAGAGGAATTCAATATTTTCATAACAACCGAGTGTGATTGAGTATGCAGATTCAAGATAATATATTTTGATGTTATCTTGAAGCTAGACAATTAATGACTCCAATTTCATGTCCATACTCGAAAACTTTTCAATTAGATTCGATGATGATATCAATCATAGTTTGAATAATGAATTGATATGCACTCGTAATCTTTCTTGACACTCACGATCACTCCTTTTAAAAAAAATAAAAATTTAAGGAATGTGTTTCGTTTATTCTAATACTTTTTGTATGTGTGAGGTTAATGTCATATTAACTTACTACTTTGATATTGTCACTTATTTTTATTTTCGAAAAACTATTTATATTATTAATTATAATATTCTTAGTTTTTTGACATCTCATTAGTATAAAAATAATTATGTTAACTATTTTTATGCAACATACGTAAAATACTATATGTTTAAAATATTTTGTATGTGTGATAGATCAATGCAAGTTTAATACATTTTTTTTACTTAAATACTAATATGTTAATATGATCTTTTATCTTGTTTAGACAACCCACGGTCAAGCAAGACAAAATGATGTAATGTTTTAGAGTTCATGTTACAGATTTTATGAAAGTGTTAATTATTTTGAGGTGATATATTTTTTTGCACTTAAACCTTTGGAAAAATAATTGTGTAATACAATATCTTTCGACACACATGATCAATCAACTTAGTTTCTATTCCTAAGAAGGTTACTAAAACATTTTAAAACTTGCAAGATGTCGAAAACACATATGCAAGAAAAGTGGTCTATGCCTATATGCAATGCAAAATCAATTAAGCAACTTAGTGCAAGAAGTCTAGTTTAAGTCCTATTAACGCATAAACTAAAAAACTAAAAATTAACACATAGCAACAAGGCATGTAAAACGCTTGTGATTATAGATATAATTAGCTCAACTAAAGATAACAATAAGCAAACAAAATATTAACTAACAATACTAAGACACAAAGAAAAACAAATAGTCATTTAGCATAACACACAAAAATACTTATCGTCATTTTGTGTATTAAGTATAACAATGTATACTAAGCTTGATTTTGTTTGAAAACGAATTGGTTTCCTCCCCATTTCAAAGATTTTTACCAAGTCACTTTGAAAACACATCAAGGTTCAAAAGTTGAAACGCCCTTTTTCAGTTTAACCAAAAATTTACGCAAATGGCATGACCAAAAAGACCTTTAGTTGAAAATCAAGGACTCTAATATACTTTCATTCAGAACTAATTAAAAAAAAATATTTTTCAATTGAAAGTATACTCAACTTCGTTTAAAATGATGGGTGACATGACTCCTACAAACTTATGGTTGATTTTATATGAATTTCTAAAAATGACCCAATACTGAAAACAGACAGACAGATGCACGGTACCCTTAAATACCCCACGGTACCGTTAAATATAACGGTACCGTCCTATATTTAGTGGTACCGTGACCTGTTTCCTGATTCAGTTTATTATTTTTGTGCGGCGACTCGACTGAAAGATGTAAAATTTAACAAACTAGATACCAAACATATAAAACATATATTAAGCATCATTTCCACGTTTGGGACTAAGAAAGACATTTACAATAATACTTTTACTACAAAATAATGGTTTGTCCCAAACACTCCATTCAAAACCGCATGACTTTACGACTCGTTCTAAAGACATGACCGGACACTTACAAACTCTATTCTTTTATAGGTTTAAGAAAACCTTCAAGCCAGTATGACAAAGTATACTTAACAACAAAACTTGTAAATATTAAGCAACTAAATACTTTTCATATTTTATCACCTTCATGTGTAATTTGATACATGGATCGTACTCAATTTTGAAAACCATTTGTTTTAAAAATTTGAGCGACATGGCCCTGGTACCAATTATGGAAACAGTAGAGGGGGAGGGGGGTGAATACGTTTCCATTTAAAAACTTAAAAACTTTTTGTATCAAACACTCGATCAAGTGTGACGTAATATGAAAAGTGTCAAAAATGATCATACAACATCTAGAGATGGTATAAAGTAAACTACCACATAAACACAATCAAACCATGACACAACCATAATCAACATAATATAAGCAACAAACCACACAAGCGTAAACGCAATGCAAATATAAATATAAAGCGACAGAGACTAAAATAAAAGTAAAGAGA
The DNA here is from genome assembly GCA_021014915.2 of Artemisia tridentata subsp. tridentata. NCBI lineage: Eukaryota > Viridiplantae > Streptophyta > Magnoliopsida > Asterales > Asteraceae > Artemisia > Artemisia tridentata. The sequence goes on from CP139506.1 coordinate 285,074,204, forward strand.
TAAGTAAAGAAGGCGCAAACCGAACACGATGATTTATAGTGGTTCGGTCACGAAGCTCCTCTTCGCCCTACTCCACTCCCCGAGTACCCAACTCAAGAGTTACTTCACTAATTAACAAGCTCCCATCAGGCGGAGAAAACCGTACAACGTCAATTATCCTTATTTTCGACACTAAGCTAAATGTAGAGTATTAATCTTAGCTTGTACCAATCTACCACGATCCACATGATCTACTCACGATCTACCCGATCTACCCTTGATCCACTTGATCAACACACAAGCCCACAAGCTACAAGAGATCTCCAAGATCTCAACAAGATCACAATGATCTACTCCCATTTGACTCGATCTACCCGATCTACCCTTGATCCACTTGATCAATACACAAGCCCACAAGCTTCAAGAGATCTCCATGATCTCAACAAGATCACAATGATCTACTCCCACTTGACTTGATCTACCCGATCTACCCTTAATCCACTTGATCAATACACAAGCCAACAAGCTTCAAGAGACCTCCAAGATCTCAACAAGATCACAATGATCTACTCCCACTTGACTCGATCTACCCTTGATTCACTTGATCAATACACAAGCCCACAAACTAAAAGAGATCTCCAAGATCTCAACAAGATCACAATTATCTGCTCTCACAAACTCTCAAAAGAAAAATGAACTTGATATATGCAAGGATACAACAAGTATGTAACAAGTGTTACAAGTACACTAACTATAACTACAACACTTTGTATTTTTGTGATACTATGTGTTCTTCTCCTTCACTAGTAGAGGAATGAAGGTGATCTCTTGGTTGGATGAAAGGATCACTCTTAAACAAACTAAGACTCTCTAAATGATCAAAGAAAGTGATCTACATAAGAAGGGATTAGACCAGAGAAAACTGACTGGAAAAATCAAGCTGGAAGTGTAAAATGGTCCACTATATATAGACAAAGAAAAACTAGCCGTTACGTACGGACGGTACCACTAAATACCCGCCGGTACCACTAAATTTAGTGGTACCGTGGTACCTTCCCAGATAGGGCCGCTCCAAATTTTGTTTTTAGTGGTGAAAGTTTATTTGGGGAAGTTTGGAGCTGATTTGGGGGAAAAATAGCTGTTGGGACTTTTAAACTTATTTTTCAAAATAAAACATTTCTTTTTAATTAAAAAAGAATTTTTAAAATGTAGTTTTGAAAAAATGTTTTGTCACATTCAAAATGTGAAGTTTAGAACAAAGAGGAAACATTTCTATCGAAAAGTTTCCCTCAAAGGACAACATCGTTGATGTCCCAACCAACCCTCTCTAACGAGAATCCTCCAACTATCTTCGTCTAGGTCTAGGAATGATGGAACACATTCCGTGAATCTCACAATTCCCATGTGTTCAAATACGTCCTTTAAATCCCTATTATGACTACTTAAATATTTCACTGGAAATATTGAAGTCATCTCTTATGTCTCGGCTCATTACTTCTAAATATTTCATTGGAAATATTAAGTCATTCTTCACATCCCTCCAAATGACTATTTACGTATTTCCTTGGAAATATCAAAGTCATCCTTTCACGTCTAGCTTCAACGTTCGAATCCCAATGGACTCATCTCGTAAAAGAGTTTATGACTATCTATTTCATTGGAAATATCTAAATTCATACCTCATATCGCTCTAATGACTACCTATATATTTCCTCGGAAATATTAAAGTCATCTCTTGTCGTTTAGCCTAGTCGTTTCTGTTAAAAGAGTTTATTAGGTATAAACTCTCCCCTCACGTCAAAAAGTCTTACTAATTAAGTAGGATTAATTCGTCAAAAATCAAAATGGGGGCAAAAATTAGTTTCAGCAATGCACGGCTCCACTAAAGTGGCATGGCACCACTAAACATTAGTGGTACCGTGCATCTGATAACCCCGTTTATCTTCCTTTTTCCCTCTGCATATTCATTCAAAACAAAACACCAACTTCCCTTTTGCTGTCAAAACCGAATATCACACCCAAATCCAATTATACTCTTGTCAATCAAGATCGAGGCATTGCATTTAAAGAATATCAATCACTACATCATACCCAACATCAATTGTAAGTAAATTAACTTTAATTTCTTTCAAATTTGAGTCTAGGGGTTGTTCTTATTCATAAAATCGAATTGGGGCTTTTCAATTTTGATTAAATTTTTATGCAATTAGGACTAGCATTAGACAATGTATAACTTACATGATTCCCTAATCATAGGATTTGCATAAACCTACTTGCATTATATACCTTAGTCCGAATTTCACTATTTAAATCGGAATAAGATTAAATATCTTTAGTGGAATCATGTCTAGGATACTTAAAATTGGATTAGGAGTCATTAACATTCAAGCTTTTCAACTTTAAGATTTTTGGCGCCAAATTGTCGCATTTGCCAAACACCCCAATTCCATTGTTTTCAAAAAATTTCACACAACTAGGAACATAAAACATTTTTCATGCATTGTTGGTACAAACTAAAAACATTTTCGCATGCATACATGATCTCACAAATATTGATCGAATTACATAACTAATATGTATCCTTTGACATATTTGTTTGAGCAAAAGTGAAGTTAGGAGCGTTTGGGTAATCTCATTATTTTTGTTTTAGAGTCGAGATTACCGCACCTCCACATTGTTTGCATATAAGCACACACACTAGAAATGTGATCATCAAAATACAATATTTAACATATACATACTTATATATTTTTGTAGGTAACAATGCCTCGTACCGATTACCAAGATACCAAATCCTACATCCCTTCACTAACCGATGATCCAAACATTCCTGATGAGCAAAAAGCTTATCTTCTTAAAGTCCAACATCGATATATACACGAAGGTCGTGTAGTCGATGCTTATTTTGCTCCTTTGAATGGCATAAATGTATGCTTTCCTACGATCCACTTTGATTGTTTATATAAAATAAATGATCAAATTTGTCCTCGTTTCATCCTTGAATTCTATAGTCGTGTTCGTACCTTCAATGATCTTGAGGGTAATGTCTTCCTAGATTTTTGGATTCAACAATCAAAATATTATTTTGTCCATCACCAAGCTTGGTGACATTCTAGGTGTTCCTTCCTATGGTCAATGTGCCTACACAGAAGACCATTCCTTAGAGTCCCTTCACTATGATCTTGAAAGTGAAGGTCCATATCTAACCGAAATTCCCGATCTTCAAAGCATAAAGCAACATGTTTAAATCCCTCGTGTTGCCAACACGTACCAAAAACGTGATGGTTCTATAGTCCACCTCGACCCAAACCGTATATATCTCAAATAAATTCTTCCCGATCTCAAAAATTGGGAGCTTCTTCTTTGTGAGAATGTCTTGTGTCTTGTGGGTAACCGGGATCATGTTCCGGCAAGTCTAGCCCGTATGCTCTATTGCTTTAGTAACGAGGAGCCATACAACCTCGCATACTATATGGCAAAAAGAATGGCAAACATTCATAGTCGGTCAGATAAGCTCATGCCATACTGTATGTTGTTTACTTGTCTCTTCCGTTGGGTTATGGCTAATTACCCACATCTAAATAATGGCGACTACTTCCTTGTTGATCCCATTATGAAACCCCTTGGTGGACCACAACATCGCATAAAGCAACGTAGTGACAAAGAGTCTAAACGTGGTCGTAAATCCACTTCCGATGCTACTTTATCTTCTTCCTCCTTCCGTCATGGATCGTCATCTCACCCTATGGATGAGGATGATGATGAAGTGAATGAAGAAGGAACTTCTCATGCTCATACTCCTTCACCCGACACTTTCTTTCGCAATCTTGACACGTCAACCTTCACACCAACAACCTACCTTCCGTACAACAACACCAACTTTGTTAGGAATATAAATATTCAGTTGAAGACTCGGTCACCCCGAGTACTTAGTAGCACATCATAGCTCGTAGGATCATTAGTAATATTATTAGTAGTTTAGTTATTATTAATATTGTGGAGTGGGTCGGGTCTTTACCCACTGTCAGCTTGCTCCACAGCCCACTAGGGGCATATTATTTAGTCAAGTCATGTACTATATAAACCCCTCTCCACACATGGAGAGGGTTGGACCTCATTTGAGTATTAATCTAATTCACATACATTTCTCTCACTAGGTTCCACTTTCTCTCTCTAACATCTTCTTCTCCTTCTATTCGATCCATTCTAGTGCTCCAAACGTGTGTTTCTTTGTTAGTGAATACCCTACAATTGGTATCAAGAGCCATGGTTAGGTCCATGTGTGTTGGTATTCACGGATTTGATTAGATTTGGGGTAGTTTTGGTTCGAAATAGATAGGCTCTAAATATTCCATTTTACGCCTTGTTTAGTGGTTATATCTTGTTTGATCTTGTACTTTCTAGCTTAGGAATAGTATAGAAGTATTACTTGGTGTTTGGAATCTGTGTTTCAAGCTTTGTGTGGTGAGTTTTGGCTGATTCGTGAGGTTTTGGAAAGGTGTTCGTAGGTGCGGTTTGTCCGTCTGGTGAAGTTTCTTGGGTGCGGTTTGTGTTACCTCGAAGGTGCGGTTTGTCTTATTACCGGTTTTGGCAAAAGGAAAAAACGCATTGAAAGCGACGTGTTTGGCAGTTTGTGTCTACGCGGTTTGTCTCTGAGGCATGTATGCGGTTTGTGTCTACGCGGTTTGTCTCTGCGGTGTGTATGCGGTTTGTCTAGACTGTTTGTCTGTGCTGTTTGTCCACGCGGTTTGTCTCTGAGGCGTGTATGCGGTTTGTGTCTACGCGGTTTGTCTCTGCGGTGTGTACGCGGTTTGTCTAGACTGTTTGTCTGTGCTGTTTGTCCACGCGGTTTGTCTCTGAGGCGTGTATGCGGTTTGTGTCTACGCGGTTTGTCTCTGCGGCGTGTATGCGGTTTGTCTAGACTGTTTGTCTGTGCTGTTTGTCCACGCGGTTTGTCTCTGCGGCGTGTATGCGGTTTGTCTAGGCGGTTTGTATCCACAGAGGTGCTATTTGTCCGTGGCGGTTTGACCAAAGTTGACTTTTTACGTCAAAACTTCAAACGGCCATAACTTTTGAACCGTAATTCCGTTTTCAGCGAAGCCTGAAATCGCTCCAGAATGAAGTTATTGAGGTTCTAAGTTTTCAGACCAAAATTTCGCTGTAACAACTTGCATCAACCAAACCAAATCACAACTTAACAATAGTGCAACAATCCAACAGTCATCATAACACATATCAAGCATCATTTCACGGTTTATTCTTGATTTTGTAAAACCCCGTGAAAGAATCTATTTCTCGGTTTAAATCATAGAATTGTAAAATCCCGTGCACGTTAATATCATGTCAAATACTTCAGATTCTGCTATATCAGAGATACTCAGATTGTACAACATGATTGACAAACAAAAGATTCCCAAAGATGTTCGACAGATAAACGTGTTTGACTATGTTGGTGCCAATAGAGACTTTGTGTGCCCGAATTCTCAAGAAAACAAGCTTCATCAGCCACAGACAAACGTTGTTGAGTCAGATACTGCTAGGAACAACGTGCAACATGAGAAACACAACGAAGCATTGGCTGAACCTAATGGGGTATCTTCTGTCATTAATAATGATAATGTGTTGCATGAACAAAAGATTCCCGTCAAAGTACAACAGACAAACGTTGTTGAGTCAGATATTGCTAATATGGGAAATAGCGATGTTATCCCATATGAACAATATGTGAATCACAACGAAGCGTCTGTTGTACCTAGTTGTGCATCTTTTGTTCTAAATGATGATTATGTGCTGCATGAGAACTCTGTGTTTGTCCCTGATGATAACTTGATCACTAGACTAAACATTTATAAAGAACAAGTGGCTATGTATGAACGGCGTGCTAAGTTTGAGCTTAATGAACGTGAGCAGAAATTAGAAGGTCAAATGAGTACACTTATTAAAGAGTCTAGAGTAAGAGAAGAAACATTAAAACAAGAGTTGAATTCTTTGAAAAATCAGCTAGAACAGTCTGTCAAACAGAAACAGGAGGTACAAAAGTGTATGACTACACTTAAGCTAGAATTCAAAGAAAAGGAAAAGGAACTCTTAAATGATTTTTCTAGACTCAAAACCTTAAAGAATAAGCTTGAGGATAAGTTGTACACACAAGACCAAACCAGACAGACTGCCCAAATGATGTATAAGCACAGAAAGTTAAGTGACAAGCATAGTGAAAGCAATGTAGGTAAATCTAAATTAGCTATTCATGAGATTGCTAAGATAGCGCAACCTGCATTAAATGATTCTAATGTGATGTTTATGCCTAATCATGACCCGCCTGAGCATATCTACACCGAAGAGGAGGATGAGATAAGTGAGAGAACAAGGGAAAGAATGAATGAGAAAATGAGGGATCCCGAGTGCATAGCCAGACGAATAATAATCAAACCCCATGACTATAGTGAGGAAAATCGTTTGACTGTGTTTGCTCCTCAAAAGAAGTTAACACCTGAACAGATATTCTGGAAACAAGATAATGAAAAACTTAAGGAAGAAAAACTTAAGGCCAACACCCCCCTCATTAGAAAAGTTGCGTCCATAACGGTGTATCCTCACAATACACCTAGGAATGTGGTGCCTTTGTCTCTTCCCACTGAATGCAAAACCTTTATTAGCTTATATGTGCTTTGGCAACTGTTTGCTGATTTCGATAAAACATGTAAGAAGAGAATCACACCCACCGGCATTACTGAGGGGGAAAGGTGTTTTGAACATGAAAAAAGGTGTTACTTAACTGAGGTCATGACATTCTTTAAACTACTCAAAGAACATTTTGAAGGGTTGCAAACTGCCCTTAAAACCGAAATAAATGAAATGAAAGTAGTGTTTAAAGATATGGAAAATGAGGTAACTCAAAATGTGATAGAACTTAAGACTCGTGAGATTGAAAGAAAGAACATTCTCATCACAAATGAGAATTTGATTGCTAGATGTATTGCACAAGATGTATTTTATACTGCTACTGATTCTGCATTATCTGCTTGTCAATTTCACGAGTATTCTATTGCTCTAGATGTTACCCAGAATCGTGTTGTTGAGCTTGAGGGGGAGAATTTGAAATTGCTTGAAAAAATTCAAAATGATGACCATGATAACATGGTTAAACGTTTTTCTAAACTAGAAGTTGATTATCTGAATTTGCAACTCAAACATCAACACTTAGAAGAAAAATGCAAAATATCAAATGTCAAGACATCCTCGGATGCTCCTGAGTTTGATACATATTTTGAATTAAGCAAACGTGATGAAAAAATTCAAGCTCACACAAATACGATTCGACTGTTGAGGGCCCAAATTGCCCAATTGAAATCCAACAAGTGTGATGTGTATGGCACCAATAAACCTTCGCCTTCAGATTCTCAGAATTTTCAATATCAAGACACCATCAATAAGTTACATTATGAAAATGAGTGTTTTCGAGAAGAAAATTCTAAGATTAAACAGCATTACAAAGAGTTATATGACTCAATTAAAGTTACAAGAAATAGTCATAATGAAAAGATAACTTCTTTGTTAAATGAAATTGAGAATCTTAAGACTCAGGTGAAAGGAAAAATGCCAAGTACCACTTGTAATTGTGTTGCATCATAGGTCTCTGCTTGTAAAATGTATGATGTTGATGTGGGGCCTATTCCATTTCCCATGAGAAACAACAGAAATGTCCATCAAATGTATCTATGTCACCTTAGGGATGGACTTGTCACACTTCGTGAGGTTGTGGAAGAGGACAGAATAGGAAAACCACTTGATAAGGCAGTAGGTTATGCCTGCGTCCTCACAAAAAGGATCCAGGAACAGTTAGAATATGCCATTGGCACGGGTCCCAAGTCTAGCAACCAAAGAGATAGATTAGGTGCATCATCATCCACAAGTAAGAACAAGCATGTAACCTTTGAGGCACACTTGGAAACTTCAGATCCTAGCACATCAAAACATGTTCAGCAACCAGAAGTGAAAAAGACTAAGAATCCCATCAGTCCTTCTACAGGAGTTAATAGTGACACTAAAGCTATCAAGTCAAAATATAGGAGAAACACAAAGAATTCTAGGAGTTCATTAGCTAAAAGTGTTCCTAAAAAGAAAGTAGAAGACCACATGAGAAACAACAAGTCAGATTTGAACAAAAGTAATCATAATTCGAATCCAGATTCACTTTGCAAAACATGTAATGAATGCATAATTTCGTGTAATCATGATAAATGTGTTCAGAAATTTCTGAAGTCGTCCAACAAACCCCCAGTTAAGAAAGTTTGGAGAGCTAGACAAATTAAGCAATCTTGGAAACCTACAGGGAAAATGTTTACCAATGTGGGCTTTCAGTGGAAGCCCACGGGCCGAACATTCACACTAGGGGAACATTGCCCTTTAACAAGGATTACAATTCCTAGAGTAGTGCCTGTTAAGGAATGGAAGCCTACTGGTAGAGTTATCCCTTTAGATACACAATGTCCCTTAACTAGGTCCATTGCATCTACTAGTGTTGCCCCTATTGTTAAAACCAAGGTACCTATGGTTTCAGCAGCCCCAAAGATTGTTTGCACTAACCAACTGGAACCCAACCTAAATTGGGGATCCGGTTCTCCAAATTCTCTTCTTTCGTCTGTTTTCAAATGCAGGTCGTACGGATCGTCCTTTGACATTTGGACACAGGCTGCTCACAACATATGAGGGGAAACTATTATGACGTCTGTACACATCAGTGCAGGCCTCGCTCTTCATCATAATGACGTCTGTACAAGTCAGTACAGGCCTCGCTCTTCAATATTATGACGTCTGTACACATCAGTGCAGGCCTCGTTCTTCAAAGAAAAGAAAAGTGTATGCTTGAGTGCACTTTATCTTCAAAAGAAGAGGAATCTTCTTATTTATGACCATTCTCATCTAGCTTCATGGTCTTCAAATGCTCATTCAGTCATCAAGGGGATAAACGTATATTGAAGTATATTCTTATTCACCCGGTCTATCAAAAATGGCAGTTGGTCGTCACGTGCAATTTTTGAGGGGGAGAAGGGTGAATAAACTGCATGGTGATTGAGATTTGAGTAATGGTCAGACGAATACTCTTGTTTCTGACTACTCTCATCAAAAGGCTTCATACTTGCTCCATGCTCATTCAGATATCAAGTGGATCTACTTCCATTCGATTGGACGTTTAGTCACTCAATCAAAAATGGCATCCTCGTATGCTATCTTTGAGGGGGAGAAGTGTGAACAGTGGATCAACCTCATATGCACTTGTTCAATCAAAGATGGCATCCTCGTATGCAATCTTTGAGGGGGAGAAGTGTGAACAAGTGATTCGTTGTACATTTGGTTGTTGGTTCACTCACTTGAGCTGGGCATCTAATTGTGACCATGGAGTTGATCAGGTATCACTTATTCGAGTTTGAAGTTGACTTCCTCAAAGGCGTGATCTTATCCTATCTTGAAGTCGGGGTTGGTTGGATGCATGACTTTCTATGATAACTTGCTCGTGCTTAAGATTTAAGTTGAAGACTTAGGTTATCTAGTTACCAGCAGTCGGGGTAACTATCACTTAAAGGAGTTACGATGTAGTACTCAGTGTCACACGCCGTTGACGTTGTGGATAATCATAAGAGGTGTTAATGTCTCATACCTTGGTTGGGTATTGAGTACTTAGAGATTTGCGTGGAGCACTAATTCTCTACACCGTTCTTCCAACATTAGTGCAAGTTCAAGTCACGAGAATGGGGAATTCTACTTCAGTTTCAAGTTTGGTATATCGGGTTTGCTTCATCAGTTATCAATTCAGATGGCCTACTTAAGGGTTGGTAAAGATAGTCAGAAAGTGCTTCGGTAGCGGTTGATTCTCACTTGATACATTTGAGCTAATTTGTTCTTCTCACAAGATTTCAAGAATATGTTCTTAAAATGTGTTGCTGATTCTGAGGTATCATAACCAGCAAGGGGGAAGGAGATATACATCTGAATGCACAACGAGTACACGTGATAAACTTTATACTTCTTCTTAGTTGAAGTTATTCCGGGAAGACAAATGTCATATCCGCAGAGAAAATCAGTGTTTTAACTCGTGAATCTTGATGTAATATTCCAACTACGTGGGGGAAGATATGTATGAAACAGTTTCTGATAATTAAAGAGGTGCACACGGGATAAATTGCTAACACTCAGGACTTAGTTGACTTTGGTGTAACAATTCTCATATGCAATTTCCTGAAGGGAGAAAAGGGGATTTCTAGGTCTTAATTGATCTTGATGTTACGTTTTCGACTTCATTAATGGGATTGAGTATGTACTTCGGGTTTTCGGGCTTCATACAATGAGACTGTTTGAATCTCTTCAACTACTTGGGGGGAAGTGGTCTCTGGATACTTTTGGTAGGCATTTCTTCAGTCTTCAGCGGGAAGAAATGTGAGAAGAATTATTCAAATGTGAGATGATTCGTTGCTAATCTATTTGAGGATCCCCGAACGGAGAATCACGATGATTATTCTTAAAAAGGAGCAGCAATACTTGATGTGGTTTGCTACGGTTTCTGCTGTACTCTTACCTTATGTAAGCTTGAAAGAGAGCTTAGAATCTGCTCAGTAAGAAGATTGTCGGTTTGGGGGGAAGCTATCAAAGCTGTACATTGGGAAGGCTCAAGTTCCGTCGATTTTTCAGAAGCCTCGAAAGCTTTGGTGGTGAAAGTTTAAGAGATGATTGACCACAGATTTCTACAACATACTGAACGTATCCTCATTTCGGTATTCATTTCATCATCATCTTAAACTGAATAATATAGTTTGTACATATCTTAAAACATACTGTAAATAGAAAATTATAGAACCAGAAAATTGTATATAGAAAAATATTAAAACCAAGAAAAACCATAAAAATTAAAAAAAAATAGAAAATACCAAAAATAGTTTCACCTAGGCATGTCTTCTGTTTATCGATAACATTTACGGACTTAGAAATGTCATTCAATAATGGCACGGGTCTTTAAATGAAGCTCGAGCAGAAGTTAAAATGGATTGTTAAAACATGTCTAAATGGCTTGCAGTTACTTCATACTGCAACCCGCGCTGTACAATGGGGAAAGCATGTCGCCAAAAAGACAGATGTTCCTCCAACCGGGTGATGTTCACCTGGGCATGGATTACTTTATATCCATGTTTCCCCGATTTGATGTACGGTTCAGTGCATCATTTCGCGTATAAGAAGAGAAGTCTTCTTTGCACCATGAACTCTTTCAGTTCTATGATTCTTCAAGAGAGTTTTGGTGTTTCACAAGGTGGTAACTGGACTTAAATTTCACAAATACTTATCACTCAATTGAATGACTACAACTCTTTAAATAGAAAACGGGTCATTAATTAAGGGGGGGTTTATTTGTTCAATCTTTGACACCTTTTTAAACATTGTGCAACATCAGCAGTGACACTCTCTCTTGGTTTGAGGGGGAGCATTGTATGCTTCGTAATCAGAATATATTAAACCTGACCACATTTTCTCCCAAATTTTCTAAACATATTTAAATCAATTGGGATCACAAATCTCAAATGGTTTGAAATTTTTTATCGGGGGAGAGAATGTGATTTAAATATGAAATTCTGATAAAAATGTGATCTTTTGGAACTCAAGTGTAGGCTCTCCCATATGTGCTAAACCTTTTCGTATATCGATGCACATATTGAGGGGGAGTGAATGATTTATGATGGCAACTGTGGAAGAATACCAAAGACCGACCAATCTTATTTTAATGCATTGGAGTTATAAGGATGGTGAGGTTAGGTATTTGTTCCCATGATCCAGCCAGAACCGGAGGGATCTTCCCAGGGACAATCCTCTAGTTAGAATAGAAGTCCTTAGGAATGATTAAAAAGGAGAAAAGTGAATAAGGGAAGAGTGCCGACTGAGATGGAGCTAGTACTGGAACAAACCCAACAAGGTGCTAGTAATGAAGTCTCGGTAAGCGCTGAAGGGGTTGAAGAATGAAAAAGAAATGTAAAGATAAAGGGTGAAAAGAAAGAAGCCCTCCTTACATCTTAGGCAGAAACCGGGTCAATACATATGCTGTCAGAATCACTTAGTTGATTGCTGACATTGAAGACACAGTGATACGCTGCACAACCCTCCCTAGCCACTCAAGGTCCCTCAAAGGACTCTTGTTTCACTTGTCACGGAGATCAATACATTTCTATCGTCTCTCTCACTCCGAGTTAGATGATATTGAAAAGGTGGCAGTCCTCTCCAGCCTCCGATCACTAAATCAAAATGCACTATTGAGTCTAGAGCCAAGAGATCATCAATAAATCTCATTAGGACACATTTCCAATATGCTTGCTGTTTCATACACCGTGAAAAGCAAGAAAATATATATGAAGAGTCCTACGCATTATCCTTGTGGTATTGCCAGAACATCCGAGTGATACTTAAAGTAATCACAATGAAGATGGAAATCCTTCTAGAGCCAACATCAAACGAGCTCTTGGTGGGTGACATGTGAGATCCTTCATGGATCAAACCTGTGACAACTGGAATGAAACAATGGGGCGATTCACATTTGAATCAAACTTGTTCCAGGAAATGGATTGACGGATGCTTTTGGAAAACCCTTCAATGTGCTCATCAAATGAATTTCGAGCGCATTGATTGTGAAAATTTTCAAACAAAAGTATTTATGACAGAAATGTGATTTAATGTGTAAAACCCTCGTCGTGTTACATAAAAATTATTTATCTAGTAACACACGAGTGATTTTTCTAATCAATTTCTCATCAATCAGTGGGTATTCAATTCACTGATTCACTCAACCGTGTTGTCTGCTTTGAGACGTTCCGGTATGAGAACATGCTTGTAAGACGAGTCCAATGTTAGTTCATTGAATGAGTCTTTACAACAAGCTGGAAATTCCTGTCAAGGAGAATTCTCTTTAAAGGGAATTCTACCTGATCACAGGTCGGTCCTCACGGATCCGAAGGTTAATCCAACCACACCGAACGAATGACAAAGCCATATTCGTTCTCCAACTTTATTGCTAACTGTTTTATTTCAGGTACATATAAAGATGGTGATGGTGGTTCCTGATTCCAGTATGAGACATGTCAATCCACACTCCATGCTCACACTTCCAACTCATTATTAAAGACATCATGATAGCTAAAAGACCTTCAACACAGCTTCCGCAACTCTGATGATAGCTATCATGATCCAGAAAAGTGTGAGCATGCGGGCCCAACGGTTACAACAAATCACATGGAGGCATTACTACAATGGATGAGCTCAGAGATTTTCGGTGGCTGATGATCTCAAAGAAGGCTCCAAGATCACAACTTCTCATGATGACGAAGCCACAAGATGACTTGAAGACGCATGTTGGATGATAACTTCAAACAATACTCAAAGATCATCCAAAACAAAGAACAGTCATCGCAAGTTCACTGCTAAAGGCACAAAAATTCTAGACGTTGAAGAATCAAGGTCTACGAGCTATGAAGTCAAGATTCAAGGATGAAGTGCTAGAATTCAGAACATTACTTCCGGGGTGACCTCCCTAAGGGGGAGATTGTTAGGAATATAAATATTCAGTTGAAGACTCGGTCACCCCGAGTACTTAGTAGCACATCATAGCTCGTAGGATCATTAGTAATGTTATTAGTAGTTTAGTTATTATTAATATTGTGGAGTGGGTCGGGTCTTTACCCACTGTCAGCTTGCTCCACAACCCACTAGGGGCATATTATTTAGTCAAGTCGTGTACTATATAAACCCCTCTCCTCACATGGAGAGGGTTGGACCTCATTTGAGTATTAATCTAATACACATACATTTCTCTCACTAGGTTCCACTTTCTCTCTCTAACATCTTCTTCTCCTTCTATTCGATCCATTCTAGTGCTCCAAACGTGTGTTTCTTTGCTAGTGAATACCCTACAAACTTCAATGCGGTAATGAGAAGGCAAACGACGATGTACAATCGGCAAGTGTCCATGCACGAGCAAACCATCGGGGGGTTCAAGTCAATTGGAAAGGCACTCAAGGGTATCGGGAACAAGATCAAGAAGTTAGGGAAATTGAGAGACTAAATTACTAACTTAATTAGTATTATTAACTCAAGTATTATTAAACTATTACTCATGGGGTCTTGGCTACGGCCATTTGACATTAACAAGTTTGGCTTAACTTAGAATTTCTAACTTGGCATGGGTTACTTTGGATAGTTAATGAAGCTTAATGCTTGATTATATTTAGCTCATGAGCTTTATTTAGTTCATATCTTTTATTTTACATTTTTCTTGCATGCTCTAGATGATCATATTACTTGATAAATTGCATGCTTAATAGTAGCCTAAATTTAGATAATCACATGTTCTTGTTTGTTTCTAGTTGTGGCTAGTGTTATGAAAACTATGTGATTATTCTTTAGTGAATTGAGGCAATAGGATTTGCTGCAAATAGTACCCCTAGAATTACCCATTTAGGCAGCCTAAATCCTGCAAAACTGGTAAAAATGTCAACTGCAGGTCACGGCACCACTAAATAGGGCACAACACCACTAAATTTAGTGGTACCGTTGATGATTTAGTGGTACCGTCCCCTGGGAAGACGTTTTTAACTGTTTACTTTCATTTTTTTAATTTTCTTTCCCTTAGATTCTGCAAACATGTGCTGATTCCAACACTCCCAATTCCCTAAACTCACCCTCCTACCAATCCATGCATGTCTTTGATTTGGCTATTTAAGCTCTTATCATGCATTCATCTTCCTCACCATCCCACATTCATCATAAACTCACCATGTCTTCCACTATTGCTACCACCTTACATAAATCAAAGAAACCAAGACTCAACGTAAAACCACCCAAGGAAATACTTCTCATTGATCTTACACTAGACGACGATGAAGACATTCATACACCATTACCATCAATCAATTCAACCTCATCAATTTCTACACCTTTGGCTCCTTCCAAAGCCATTTCAACTAAGCCAACCTCATCATCATCTTCCACAATTAGGACTACCACACCTTTACTTCCACCTAGTCCTTCTCAACCGTTGGCACTAACATTCACTCTTTCACCAACAACTCCTTTTGAGCTTGGGTCCAACACATCGTCATCTTACGCCTCTCCATCACCACAACCACTAATGGGTCACCCCATTCTCTACTCTCTAGAGCCACATAGCCTAAGTTGTGCATGTTGTCATCACAACCGAAACCTCATCTCCAACCTTAGGGAATAATTGAACTTCATGTTCTCCTACCTTGAACACCTCCTAACACCATCACAAGGGCCCATCATACCACCTCCTCCACCAACCAATAGCCCAAACAACTAAACATTTTCATGTTTAGTTTCCAAAAATAAAAGTCTAGGATCCCTTTTGTCATTGAAGCAAATCTTAGGGCCTCATGTCAATAAAGATTTCTATGTGATTCTTGTAGTTTACTTTTATGTTTATGTTGTAATCATACTTCGTGTATGAAATTTCTCTCTATGAATTAATGGGCTTATTATGTGGTTGTTATGGTTTTTGGCTTCTTAGCCCTTTTTCCTTAGTTTATGGTTGGATATTTGTCTTGGTTGCTACATGTTAGATATTGTATGTGTGTCATCTAACTTTGTTTTGTAGCAAGAACCATTGCTAGACTCCTTGGTGTCCTCCAAACGAGGGGGAGTATACATCAAGGGGGGGCCTTAGCAACCTTTTTGCTTCGACAAAAAGGGGAAGAAACGGGATATAAACTCATGCTAAAAACTTGTTAAAATTAATCTTTAACTTAAAATGAGTTTACGTTTTGTCATCATCAAAAAGGGGGAGATTGTTGATGCAAATAATATTCTAAAAATGTTATTTATAACTTTCGATAACTACGTTTTGATGATAACAAAATGTGAAAACACTTTACGTTAAAATTAATGTAAACAAGTTTTTAGTCGAAAGATCCCGTTTCTACGTAAATCACTCTAGGTATGAACAAATAAATTTACAACTTGACTAAGGATCAAAGAAGTGAATTTGTGTTTCTAATTTCACATTTTTAATCTTACATAACATTTTTTCAAAAATATACCTTAAAAGTTATTTTTGAATTATAAAGAAATGTTTTACTAGAAAAATTAGTTTAAAAATCATAACAACTATTTCCCCCCCCCCCCCCCAAAATCAGCTCCAAACTTCCCCAAATAAATTTTCACCACTAAAAATAAAAATTTGAGCATCCTTGTCTGGTACGGTAAAATTTAGTGGTACCGTTTCTTTATAACGGCCAAATCTTTTCTGCCTATAAATACTAGCCCTCCTCATAGTTTTTGGGCATCCTTTTTCACACACAACTTTATGAGTTTAAAACTCTTATCACTTCTTCTCTCCTTTGATCATTTAGTTTAGTTTTCTTTTGTTTAAAGAGTGATCCAATCATCCAACCAAGTGATCACCATCATTCCTCTACTAGTGCAAGAGAAGAACACAAGGTATCAAAGAAGATACAAAGTGTTGTAGTTATAGTTAGTGCACTTGTAACACATGTTACATACTTGTTGTATCCTAGCATACACCAAGTTGATTTTCTTTTGTATAGTTTGTGAGAGTAGATCATTGTGATCTTTTTGAGATCTTGGAGATCTCTTGTAGCTTGTGGGCTTGTGTGTTGATCAAGTGGATTAAGGGTAGATCGGGTAGATCGAGTCAAGTGTGTTGAGTGTGTGAATTAGTAAGGATCGTGTGGATCGTGGTAGATTGGTACTAGCTAAGATTAGTATTCGACATTTAGCTTTGTGTCGGAAATCAGGATAAGCGACATTGTACGGTTTTCTCCGCCTGAATGGAGCTTTGTTGACATAGTGCTTAGAACTCTCGAGTTTGGTACTCGGGGAGTGGAGTAGGGCGAAGAAGAGCTTCGTGACCGAATACATGTAAAGTTTTATAAAGTTTTAAAAACCGGTAAAAATTTATAAAGTTTTTCACAAGTAAAGTTTTTCACAAGTAAAGTGTTCATATTGGTGTTGATTGATTTCACCAAAGAATTGAATTAAAGTTTTTCACAAGTAAAGTTTTATAAAGTTTTAAAACCCGGTAAAATTATTCAACCCCCCCTTCTTGTTTTCCACATAATACATGTATTCTCTCATCTAAATTTCTCAAAACCTCGGTCTAGTTACTTAGGATCAAGAACCAGATATTCTTAAGTAATATTAAACATATTAGTAACAACCAAATGATCAAAACCTTCTGTATCAACAGACTTCCCCAGATCCCTTCGTTATAACGGGCCGGATCCATTTTAGAATGGATCCGGAACACCGGTATGACAGAAATCAGCTTAACACCTCATCTCATTTTCCTTCTCTTCCCAAATGACCAAAAACGCATATCTCTTCATTTTAGGTTCTCACCTTCTCAATCATAGACTTCCAACCAGCTTTGTAAATAACTACATCTTCCTAAAACCTCTCTCTTTTCAGCAAGGTTAATTAAAACATTCCTACCAACTTAAGTATGTAAACTTAAATTGTCTCTCATCTCATACGGATGATCTTTGATATAATAGATTAGCATTGTTAATACAAGTAAAAACATAATACTTAAGTAATCAATCAACTTTTGTTAATCTTCTTAGAAACCTCATGAAGCACCTTCAACCAAAACAAGTCTTTATCCTAATACATAAAATATTCTTTTGATCCAGTTGTATTGGTCTCGATATGTGTCATGAGTATGTTGTACTATCCCATCTTCTTCTCCATGATCGCATTCCAAGCTTCATAGTAGGATTGACAACTTGATTATTTCATCCAAGATACTCAAGTAAATTATTTTGCAACGCAAATATAATTGGTCATATCCGAAAATCCAAACTCAAGCTTTCCAACAACATATGTTGAAATTGCTCATCCAACCATATTTGTTCTCTATATGTGTTCTCCATATTTGTTCTCCATACTTGTTCTCCATATTTGTTCTCCATACTTGTTCACCATATTAGTCAATCAAAACAACTCACCTCATCAAGCGATTATCTCGCATTGATAGAGAAGAGCTACATAACTTCTGGGATAAAGTTCATTGTATGCTAATTACCATCCACAATGACTATACTTAGTTCATTGCTTCCGAAAAAACCCTCTAAACTATTTACTTTCTTGTCTTCTTTATGTTGGATGTCCTCCAATTATGGGGGAGGGAAATTCATTCACATAATTATCTTTTAAGAACGCATATAAATGTGTCTCTTACTCTTCTAAACACATAGGTAAACATTTCTTAGCTTAAACCAACTCACAAAACCGCACTTGCTTCAAGCCTTTCTAAATCCAACACTTACTCTTCTTCAAAGGAAGAACATATCATGAGTTTGACAACTCCTTCACCTCCTACCTCACTAAATACTCTCTTCAATAATCTTGAAAATTTACCTCCTCTACCATCCATCATCTCATTAGAACACCTAGCCAAACAACCTCCACCAATTTCCGACATCATGGATGTTGATCACTTTCTACAAAACTTTCCACCAAACCTTCCGTAACCAACCTGGATGGATGAATCTCTACCACCTCTTCCTAACCATATCTTTTGCGAGCATTGCCAAAGCTCTAGGGATCTAACCATAGAAATTAGGGGACAAAACTCGATTCATTCTAAACCACCTTAGAAGAACTACTTAGGACAGCAAAAAACAACTCCTCCGTGGATCTTAATGAAATCCACGATTCTCCTAAACTAGGACCTCAGAACTCTAGAACACCATCATATGTTCTCTTCTTTCTCGACACATACCTTACACACCACTGTTAGTACAAACAATTTAATAATCTAGATCATCAACACGTGCTAATATGCAAATTTGTTTTGAGCCTTTAAATGATGTTAGTTAAATTTTGCTTACCCTATGTGTCCTTACCTCATTTGATCACCCATTTGTGTGCTTTACTTGCTATACTTGACTTGTATCTATGTATGTTCATTGTTGGAAACAATAGGTGTGAAATTCGATAAGCGAACAATCTTCTTCGAGCCCACTGCGAAGAAACTAGTCTCAGAAGCCGGATCCCTTAGGTATAACTGGTCAGATCCCTTTTAGAAAGGATCCGGAGGATTCGGGCATTCAGAGTGAAATTTAGACCACCTCTTATCACCCTTAACCTTTCTAACCTTAGTACACTATTTATCCTTCTTCTTATACTCACATTTGAGCTGATCTTGTGATTAGTTGCTTTTTTGATCTCTTAGAATTAACTTAAGTTTCTTCCGAGATGCTTTTGATTTATCATTTCCAAAATAACAACCATTTCTCAGTTCCGCTTCTTAAAACACCTCTCTCTGATCATCATACACTTACCTACTTTTTCAACAAATTCTAACAAATTTATTTCTACCATCTCTACGTCAATATGTTCTAAAAACCAATCTTTTTAATTCATATGATTTTAAATAATTTTTAAAATTTTCATATCACCTTTCCCTGAATCCTACAGACATTTAACACTTAGTGGTATGATTATCTTCACCCATATTCACTTAATGGCCTACATTAGACTTCTTTCTCACTTCTAAAGATCATTAATGGCAACCCCTCATCATTAGTCTTAAAACACTCTGAATTTCCTTCACTAAGACACTCTTATACACTCATTACACCAGGAAACATAGGGCTATAATAGCTAGATCATCATCATTTATCACATTGATCTGATCTGTTAGCCGGATCCCTCAGCTAAAGCTAGCCGGATCCATGTTGTGAAGGATCCGCTGGATCTGGGCAAACAGACACATGTTTGATAACTTATGGTCTTCCAAAACTCAACTTTATCCATTCAAACACTCAACATTTCTTCTATAATCTTCATAGAAGATTGCATTCAAGTAGTTGACCTTAGTGCATGCAAATGATTGCAATTTAAAGGATTTTAGTGGTTTAGACTTAAATCTCCTTACTTGATTCTTTCATATATAAACCACTTCTCAAAAATACCTCCTTCTTAGGTAGTAAACCTTTTTTTCTTAACCTTTCTTTCACCATGACTAAAGCACCAAGTGCTCGATCTTCTACTAGAAACCCTCATAGAAAAACCGCACGCATTGTGCATAAACCGAAACCTCACCTATCAAAACACCTTATATTAGGAAACCTCTCTCTAAATACATCCAAACTCCTACTTAATCAACTCCACCACAATTCCTTTCTACTAAACCACCGCAACATGCTTCCATTTTACACCTCTCTTTCATCTATTTTTCTATAAAAATTGCATTCGGGTTAGTTTCTTTTCGACGCTCTTTTTGTTTCGACAAAACGGGGGAGAAGAGAGTAAAAAACTCAAATTCAAAAAGTTACGAATTCTATTTTTTACTTAAAATAATTTTATGTTTTGTCATCAACAAAAATGGGGAGATTGTTAATACAAATAAGCCGTAAAAATGTTTATTTATATTTTACGATCTTTCAATGTTTTGTCGAAAACAAACGTAAAATCATTTTAACGAAACAAATAACATACGTAAATTTTTGATTCAATAGTTTACTAACTCATTTCACTAAACAAATAAATCATCAAACATGTTTAGTTAATTAGTTTGCCGAAACCATTTTTATGAAACACTTACAAGTAATATGTTGCGTGCATTTTGCATAAAATACATACTTTGAAAACAACTAGTTAAATACAATGTACTAGTTAATAGAGTTGGACTATCCAAACCCAAAACCCATGTCTAAGACCCATAACCCATGGAGCACAACCCATAACCCATAACCCATGTGCTTGACAT
Organism: Artemisia tridentata subsp. tridentata; assembly: GCA_021014915.2. NCBI lineage: Eukaryota > Viridiplantae > Streptophyta > Magnoliopsida > Asterales > Asteraceae > Artemisia > Artemisia tridentata. The sequence continues at coordinate 285,094,965 of CP139506.1, forward strand.
CATGCATGACATCACAAATGGGTAATATCCATGACCCATGACCCAAAGTCCATAACCCATGACCCAAGGTCCATAACCCATGACCCAATATGTCTTTGACATCATCCATGACATTACTTGACCCATGGACCTTGACCCATAACCCAAAACCCGAAATTGCAACCCAAAGTCCGGACTGGTACTACCAGATACCCGGTTCCATCAGTTTGCACTGGCCGGATCCCTCTGGGAAGGGATCCGCTGGAACCGGGTGAACAGTGGCTTTTATTGCCTATAAATAGTGAGCCATTTCCTCTTTCTTTCTTGCACCTTCTCACATATTTCTCTCTCTATGTTTCTCTCTTACTAACCTCATATCCTAGATCTTTCTTGTAGTCTTTTGTGTGGTGATTCTATAGGATCCTTCTAAAGGCAAATCACTACGTTTAGAGTCGAAGTCATGAAATCTCCAAGCCATGGAATGCTAGACTTCATCATCATCTCAAGATCATAGAAGTGACTCTTGTAGGTGATCCATCTCAAGTAGATTCAAGACACGGTTTGTACTTTGGTGTAGTCGAATCTTGGATTGCCAAGTCAAGTCGTGAAGGTCTTTGTCATTGAAGATTGGTTCTTTAAGTTTTGTAGATCAAGATTGTGAAGATGAGTTTTAGTGGCTCATGAAGATCTTAGTGTAGATTGTCGAAGTCGAGGTTTGATACCTCAAGGTTGTCTTGGTGCAAGACATTGTTGTCGAGGTTTGGTGCCTCAAGTCTTGTTGTATACATTGGTGTAGTCGGGGGTGATCTCCCGTATGTTGTGTCTTGTAGATTGGTGATATTGGAGAGTGGATCTCCAAGGTGTGTTGTGTTGGGTAGTGGTTCCTCCTTTGTAATGGAACCCGGTATCTAGCCTTGTGCCGGATAAAGTGTAGGCGACATTGTGATAGGTTTGGCTCTACCTCATGGAAGAGCTCGGTATTTACCTTTGTACCGGATAAAGTGTAAGCGATGTTGTGAAGGCTTCTCCGCTGGTGAAAGGAGTTTATCTTGTGTAGTGTTTACGAAACTCTCGAGTTGGGTACTCGGGGAGTGGAGTAGGGCAGGGAAAAAGAGTCCCTGTAGCCGAACCACTATAAACGCTCGTTATATGGTTGTGTCTTTCTATCTCTAACTCTTTAGTTATTTTCCTTTTATAACTATCAATATCCAACACATAAACTAGATTGACATAAGTCGATCTATAAATTTTAAAACGAAGTTTTAATTAGTAAAACTATTCAACCCACCTTCTAGTTTTCTACAGCATCTATAAGGTACGGTAATACAAACGCGAATATACAAACATGCTATGCATACCCACCCGACCATTGCAATTTCAGGTGACCAGACTCTTAAGACTCAACTAAACATGGTCCAAGACTACTACTCTTATCATTGCATGATTCTTCCTGAATTAGACATATGTGATCAGGCCATGTATAATTTAGGATTAACGATGCAACGCTAGGACTAGTCGACTCGTATGATGTTCGATGTTTAATAACACTTTATTCTAGTTATAGTTACGATTTTTATTTTTGAAAAATCGGCATTCTCTATAACCTTAACCTCTGATACCAATCTGCTACACCCCGCCGAAGGCGGAAACGCGAGGTGCGACGAAATCAATATACATCGCAAAAGAGATATAGTGCAATACCATTATTAATATTCAACAAAATAGTACATTATTACAACTTTGTTTTTATAGCCAACAACGACAATAAAACATAAGACTTAGTTTTCCAAAAGATAAAATCTTGTAATATGATCACAACAGTGATGACATGTGAAGACTTCTGATGACCTTTAGGAAAACACTTATTGACGATCACCTGAAATGCATGAGAGAAAACGGGTCAACTATGAAAATAGTTGGTGAGTACACACGTTTTATATAATATGAAAACTTTTAAGAGAGAGTCTAAGTTTTTGGTCTTTGAGAATAGTCCACAAGGCAAAGGCGTTGTCAATCCATTTAGTTGCAAGTCCCGCCCATACAAGACTTGTAACCTATGTGTTCACAACCCATTGCATAAAAGTCGTATGTCTGGTAGTCAAGTAAACGTGGTCAATATAGTTCACAATAAGGGCACATAGTATATAATAAAGTATGTGGCAAAGCTCCTAAAATAAATAATATGCATTCCGTAGATAGGGGAACGAGAGGTTGGCCAACCTCTAATAGCGCTATCCATACTACCTACTGCTCCACACAAGGAAACCGTATGAACGGTACGTATAAACTGGTGTGCGAACGGCAAACCAGTTGGAGACTAAAAATTGCGGATGTACGAACAGTACATCATTCACAAACTATTATATATTATTAAGTCAAAACTACTTCGTAGACAGGGAAGATTTTATATTACTGCTCCGTAGACAGGGGAGACTTTAGGTCAAGAATGCTCCGAACAAGGGAGACTTTAGGTCATAATACGTACAGTACATTAAGTTCAAAAGTTTAAGTCGAGTTCAAAAGTTCAAGTCAAGTTCAAGAGTTCAAGTAATAATTCATGCATCCACCCTAAAGCGATTAAAATAATTAGAAAAAAAGGGTTCATGAATACTCACCTCAAGCAATAAGTAATGTGTTACAAGTGTGCACGGAAAATGATGCGCAATGCTCTAACCGCAACCTAAAGTGATAATGTGTTTTAGGTAGTGCAATAATGTCGTGTATGTAATTTATAAAATGTTATATCACCCATACATGTTTGTTTGTAAGTTTAGTGATAAAAATAACGTTACTTTGGAAGTCCTTAAAAATAGTCAAAATAATACCTTTTTGGATTTTTAGCAAGTATGTATCGTAACTACGATACGGAAGTTTCACTAATATATATGTTGAAAATTCTGTGGCTCGACTAAAGTATGTTACCAAAACACTACAACTTCAATTTAAATCAATTTGTCCAAAACCTCACTTAATATGTCCAAATTCCATTTCTAAGAATAAAAACTGGGTACTATTCCCTATATGAAAAAGCTGTCAAAATATATTTCTCGTCGATATCTTCGTTAAGTCATAACTTGGTCCTTTTAACTCCGTTTTCAAATTTCTACCTATCCCCGCGAAGGTATTTAAGTATACTAATATATTTTGAGGTCTCGGGGACTTGGTTTATCTTTTAAAACATGGTTTTACTAACTTGAAATTCAATTCAGCAACTATTATATTTTTCTGAAAATAGTTATCGATATTATATATTAGAAAACTCGTATCTTATTCGTTACAAATCCGTTTTAATCCATTTAAACGACCACATTTTCGTTATAAAATCTATTTTCCATTTATTTGACTAAATCCTTGTAAAAATATCTTGATTTTCTAAAAGTTAGAAATTAGGGCAGCGCTTCCGCGCCTATTTTTAAATAATCCATTTTTCTAAACTAAAATCCCTTCAAATCAACTCCAAATCTAGCCTATACTCTTCCACCAATTTCTTCCATAATTTTTATAGTTCTAATATGACCATATTAACATGATAAAAATATATATCTAGCATAAATGACCAAAAATTTAGTAAAACAATTATAGACTTTTATTTAACATATATTTAGCAATAAACTTTAATAATCACACAAAAATGATTCAAGGCTTGGTAATATATATTTTTCTCATCCAATAATTTTGTTAAGCTTATACATACTTGAATTCACCATGAAAATTCACAAACATGCTTATAGGTGATATATGTAAATAAATGAGTTTAAATGTAATTTAAACTTAAGAAATGCATAATCAAGCATAATAAATACATAAAACACAAAATGAAAGGTATAAAATTTATTTTAAACTTACTTGATAATGAAGAGTTTTTAGAAAGATTTAGAACAATAGATCCCCAACGGTTACTCCAAAACGTTTTGTAGTTAATATAAACCCGTAAATGATTGAAATACGCTTGAAACTAACAAAATCGGATCTCTTCTTCTTGTTTTCTATTTTGGCCGAGCATATGAGAGCTAGAGAGAGATTTTGGTGTTTTTGTAAAGTGTAAAAAATGAATGAAAGAGTTAGTTTGTATTTATAGGAAGATATTTAGGTTTTTAAATATAGAAAATGATTAAATAAATGCATTAATTTTATGTTGGTCAAAAAGTCAAAAAGGGGGGGGGAAGTCTCGGCTGAATTCAATGGGTAGGAGAGGGGACATGTAGCTTAAAACATGGGGAGGAAAAAGAGGAAGAAAATTGAGGTTGGATGAAAACTTTGTTAAACTAAATATCTAGATATTTGTATTTTTGGTACTGAGTTAGCTAGAAATAAATTTTAGCGGAATAAAATGAAATATAATAAAGTCATAAAAATTATAAAAATATATTTTGCATAAGTATTGGGAGTTTAAAACAAGTATTGCTACATAATCGATTAAGTTATCGTAATTATATATATTTAAAATATATATACTAAAAGAATTCGAAATACAGGGTAAAATAATACTTGAATTTTTGTAACATTGTATTGAGTGTAAAAATATGTTAGAACCATTGTTGGGAGTGTTGTGTATATTGTTCATGCATAAAAGTCGTGTAAAAGCGTTTATTTATTTAATAAATTTTAATAAATAAATAAAAAAATATAAACACAAGTAAGACCAAAAACGAAATGATATTACTGGCAATGTACTAGAAATGTGTAGACTAACTCTAGACCATATATTGCGCACAAAATGTTGTTTATGGGTTATGCGATTTAACATATAAAGTTGTAACACCCCCATCCGAAAATAGGTCAAATGTCACATTTATGGCGTCAAACAGAACATACGCAAGCGGAAGACTTTAATAATACAATCTTTACAAATGTATTCTAAGGAAAAGATAAAGTACTAAATCTGAACATTACAACTTCCATACTAAAATACAAACTAGGTCCAAAAGAAAAGCTCTAAATGCATCTCTAATCCATGGGAAGCTATCAAGGTGTTCCACTAAGAGCTCCTAAGCACTCATCACTGGAAACCCATGTTGGGAATTAAACCAACAGTTAGTACTGCCAGGTATAAAGTTACAACAGCTGGAGATTAACACTAGCAGTACTAATCTAGTTAGCAAGGTTGCAAAAATCGCGAATCGGTAGTCGGGCGGTCGACCACCTTGTAGCTTGTAATCGGTCTAGGCGGGATTAATCGGATTGGCATTACTTACAAATTTTAGTTATTTCCGGCAAGTTTTGTGTATTTCCGGTGAGTTTTAGGTATTTCCGGCAAGGTATTTTCTAAAAAACAACTTGTAATAGACTTAAACAGTTACTATAAGTGATCAAAATAAGTTTACAGTGAGTTTTGGGTACTTCCGGCAAGATTTATAGGTTTTCAAAAAGTTTGACCACCATTGACCGCCGTTGACCACGGTTGACCATATTTGTTTGACCCAGTTACATAAATCAGCAAGGTCGGTGGCCTTGTAGCACCTAATCGGCGATTAATCAGCCTTGTAGACCTTTTTTTGCAACACTAGCAGGACTAATCTAGTTAGTACTGTTAGCACAAGATAGTTTGTACTGATTATGAGATGAAGAGAAAGATGAAGACGCGTGAAGATATATATAGAAAAGATTTGATGTATATCTTATTAAGTTAGAATTATACGAATATTAGTTTACTTGTACAGGACTCCTTGTGCTATAAAAGGATGTCCTAGGTTAGGTTTTTAATATAGTTGTTCATAGAAGTCATTCGTATCTTTGTGAAAGCTTCAAGGTTGTTAAACCCTAGTGATAGTCTAAGATCATTCGTATTATAATCAATAATATTGAAGCATTTGGTTTATTACTGTGTTCGTACTTCATTGTTTCCCAATAGATGAATGTTTGTACCTCCAGGAATTGACTTAGCTCATACAGGCTTAGAGGAGTTTAAGGATATTGAATTTCCTGGATATGGTCCTAAAACCAATGAGAGTCCTACTAGATTTGTCAAGGCTGAGGATTCTCTTGAAAGTGCAAGTGATACCTCTTTAGTTGAAGAAGTTGTGTCTAAGGTTAAGACCAATGAAGTTGTGTCTGAGAATAAGTCTGAGGATAAGTTAGAAGTAAAAAATGTTCCTAAAGTGCACAAAAATGAAAATATAAAACCAGTTAGGAATATTGTTAGATATGCTGAGATGTATACGTCCACAAACAGATCTTCAGTTCATAGGGGCAATCAGAGGAACTGGAATAATTTAAAATCTCAACAGCTTGGTGATGAGTTTGTTATGCAGAATAAAGTATGTTTTGTGTGTGGTAATTTTGATCATCTGGCTGCATACTGTGACTCAAATCCATGGAAAAAGAAGGTTTTTGGGAATTCAAGGGTGTATGGGAATACAAATGCTAGAGTAAATCAAAATAGTCCTACTATATTGACTCACCCTAATGTAAATCTTAAGATGACACCCAGAGCAGTCATGTTGAAGTCTGGCATCAAATCACTTTCTACTGCTAGACTAAACAAGTGTTTTAATTACAAACAAACTGTTTCAAGTGCAAAACCATATTCAAATCATTACAATCATGCACAAACAGTTAACAGGCCCTTTTTCAAGAAAACAGCTTTGTATAATAAAAAATGGATGCCTAATGTCAAACCTACTAAGCCAGCAGTTTCTACTGCTAGGCATATGAATGCTGTTAAGAGTCAATGGGGAAATGCTGTGAAGCCCTCAGCACGTTGGGTATGGAAACCTACCAAACCCAATAGTGCATCAATGACATTCAATAAATATAATTATATTGATGCACGAGGAAGATCTAAGTCAGTGATGGCTTGGGTCCCCAAAAGGAACTAATTCCTTTATTTTAGGGGCAGGAACATCCTACAAAAGATGGAGAAGATAGAGGGTACTCAGATAGTAGATGTTCAAGGCACATGACTGGTAACATGTCATACCTTTCAGATTTTACAGCTCTGGATGGAGGACCTGTTATCTTTGGAGGAGGTGTTAGTGGTAGGATTACTGGTAAAGGTATTATTAAAACTGGTAATCTTGACTTTGAAAATGTGTATTTTGTTCCAGAGCTTAAGTACAACCTTTTTAGTGTGTCACAAATCTGTGACAAAAAGAACAAGGTGCTTTTTACTGACACTGACTGTCTTATTCTTTCTCCTGATTTTAAGCTACCTGATGAAAGTCAAGTATTGCTTAAAATCCCCAGAAAGGGTAACACATACAGTGTTGAGATGAATAAGCTTGTTCCTAAAGAAGGTCTTACTTGCCTTGTTGCAAAAGCCACATTGGATGAGTCAATGTTGTGGCATAGAAGACTTGGTCATGTAAATTTCAAAACCATTAATAAGATTGCTAAGTATGGTTTGGTAAGAGGTTTACCTAATAAGATTTTTCAAAATGATCAAACTTGTGTTTCTTGCCTTAAGGGTAAACAACACAGAGCTTCTTGTAAGCCCAAGGTTCATAACTCTAATTCTCAAGATTTATACATGCTGCATATGAACTTGTTTGGTCCTACTTCTGTTAATAGCTTGAATCATAAAAGATACTGCCTTGTGATTACTGATGATCATAGCAGGTTTACATGGGTTTTCTTTTTGAGAACTAAGGATGAAACTAGTGAGATCCTTAAGTCCTTTATAACTGAGGTAGAAAACCTATCAGATAAAAGGGTAAAGATAATCAGATGTGATAATGGAACAGAGTTTAAAAACATAGTTATGGATGAGTTTTGCAAAGAAAATGGTATTAAAAGAGAATTTAGTGTAGCTAGAACCCCACAGCAAAATAGAGTAGCTGAAAGAAAGAATAGGACACTAATAGAGGCTGCTAGAACTATGTTAGCTGACTCTAAGTTACCTATCTCATTTTGGGCTGAAGCAGTTAGTACTGCTTGTTATGTTCAGAACAGGGTTTTAGTGGTACAACCTCATAATAAGACTGCTTATAAACTTTTCAGAGGTAGAACCCCTACCTTAACTTTTATGAGACCTTTTGGTTGTCATGTCACTATTCTCAATACCAAAGACCAATTAGGAAAGTTTGATGGGAAATCAGATGAGGGTTTCTTTGTTGGTTATTCTTTGCATAGTAAAACTTTTAGGGTGTATAATAAGAGCACCAGACATGTAGAGGAAAATCTGCACATTGGGTTTCAAGAGAATATACCAAATGTTGTAGCTAGTGGTCCAGATTGGATTTTTGATATTGATAGGCTTTCAGAATCTATGAATTACAGGTACAAATACTAATGATAATGCAGGTTCAGAAGATTCTGATGAAGATCATATCTTGATGCCAATTTTGGAAGACAGTCCATTGTGTGATTCTTCTTCAAAGAATGATGATGCTCCATCATCAAGTGATGCTGGTAGAGAGAAGAATGCTGGTGAAAACAGTGGGCAAGATGGTAAAGATACAGAAGTTCCCAAAAGCAGTACAAATGGAGTTAGTACTGCTGAACCAAAAGATTCTACTACTGAGCCAATAGATCCTACTGCTGGACCAAGTCATCCTATTATTGATCCAACAGTTACTTCTGCTCCACAGATTGATTCTTTTGATATATTTGGAGCTGGTTTGCACAACATGCCCATAAACTATGAAGTTCCTTCTACTCCTCAAACTACAGTTCACAAGAATCATCCACTTGCTAATGTGATTGGAGATGTACAATCTGGTGTGAAGACTAGAAGGCAGACACAAGATCCAGATCATCATGGTTTTCTCAGTGTTGTATATGAAGAAAAAGACCATGAAGATAAGAATGAATGTCTGTTTATGTGTTTCCTATCATAAATAGAACCAAAGAATGTGCTCAAGGCATTAGAAGACTCAAGCTGGGTTGAAGCAATGCAAGAAGAACTGCTTCAATTCAAGATTAAGAAGGTATGGGTTTTAGTTGATTTGCCAAGGGGCATGAGGGTTATTGGTACCAAGTGGGTATTCAGAAACAAGAAAGATGACAGAGGTATAGTGATAAGGAACAAAGCAAGGCTTGTGGCTCAAGGCTATACTCAAGAAGAGGGAATTGATTATGAAGAAGTTTTTGCACCTGTTGCAAGGATTGAGGCAATAAGGCTTTTTCTAGCTTATGCTTCATTCATAGGTTTCATGGTCTACCAGATGGATGTGAAGAGTGCCTTCCTATATGGTACTATTGATGAGGAGGTATATGTTTCTCAACCTCCAGATTTCATTGACCCTGATCATCCTTACAAAGTATACAAGGTGGTGAAAGCTCTCTATGGCTTGCATCAAGCTCCAAGAGCTTGGTATGGAACATTGGCTGCTTATCTATTGAAGAATGGGTTCCATAGGGGCAAGATTGATTAGACTCTTTTTATCAAAAAGAACAAGGGTGATATCTTATTGGTTCAAGTATATGTGGATGATATCATCTTTGGTTCTACCAAGAAGGAGATGTGCAAAGAGTTTGAAAAATTGATGAAAGATCAGTTCCAGATGAGCTCTATGGGTGAGCTTACTTTCTTTTTGGGACTACAAGTACAACAAAAACCAGAAGGAATATTTATCAGCCAAGATAAATATGTAGCTGAAATATTGAGGAAGTTTCAGTTTATAGATGCTAAAGTTGCTAGTACACCTGCTGATAAGGAGACACATTTGCTTTTGAAAGATCAAAGTGGTGAAGCTGTGGATGTACACACATACAGGTCTATGATTGGGTCTTTGATGTATCTCACATCATCCAGACCTAATATTATGTTTGTAGTATGTGCTTATGCAAGATTTCAAGTCACTCCCAAGGTGTCTCATTTGACAGCAGTGAAGAGAATATTTAGGTTTCTTAAAGGTCAACCAAACTTAGGTCTGTGGTATCCTAAAGACACTCCATTTGATTTGGTGGCATATTCAGACAGTGATTATGCTGGCGCTAGTATGGATAGGAAGTCTACAACTGGTGGTTGTCAGTTTCTAGGATACAGACTTATATCATGGCAGTGCAAAAAGCAAACTATGGTGGCCACTTCTACAACTGAAGCTGAATATGTGGATGCTGCAAGTTGTTGTGCTCAAGTTCTTTGGATTCAGAATCAATTACTTGATTATGGGTATAATTTCTTGAACACAATAATTTTCATAGACAATAGCAGTACAATGTGTATAATTAAAAAATCTAGTTCAACATTCTAAAACTAAACACATTGAAATTAGAAATCACTTTATAAAAGACTGTAATGAAAAGAAGTTAGTTCAAGTTGTCAAAATTCATACAGATGACAACTTTGCTGACTTATTAACTAAAGGTTTTGATGTGGGGAGGTTTCAGTACTTGGTTACAGGTATTGGAATGCTTAACCCTTAAAAGTTAAATGAGTGTTTTTGCTATAAAAAGGATTTTGTACTGCTAGTTGTGTCTGATAAAACTGCTATGTATAGTTTGTACTATTTGTACAATTTTGGTACTGCTTATATACACATGTTAGTCAATTTTGATAACTGTCAAATAGAAAATACTTTGTCTTGTGTTTTCTTTGGTTTTGGACTAACATTTACAGGTTGAGAAAGCACTTTGAGGTGGATTGTGCTTTAACTGTGTTATGCTTTGGATATTATGGTGATTTGGTGCTTGAAGTTTGTTATCTTTGCACACAACAAATGGTAATTGGTTCACCATGTCTAACCCACATCAAGAACCAACTAGTCCAGAGCAAACGGTTTCTGGTAAAGACATCTCAAATCCGTTTATGGTTGATAGTTTACCAAAAACTATATGGTTTTCAACTCACCATACTTTACAGCAAAGAGTTGGCTAGTCCAAAGCAAACGGCTCTTTTTAAAGACACATCAAATTCGTTGATAGCTGTTAGTTTGCTAAAAACTATAAGTGGGCAGTAATGTTTTCAAATTCAAATTGAGTTTATACAGCTCTTTGAAAATTTTGGATAAAAAGGTTTATACTGCTCTTTGAAAATTTTTGATAAACAGTTTGTACTGCTAGTTCAAACTTGGTTTGACACTGAGTCTATGCTCAATGATTCACCTCTCCCAGGAGGTAACACACCTGGAAGTGATGAGGGCAGTTTGAAACTAAATGAATTGATGGAAACTTGTACCAAATTGTTTGCAAGGGTAATCACATTGCTTGGATCAAGTTCATCCCAGTGTTCAAATTCAAGTGATGGTGAGGAATCTTCTAAACAGGGGAGGTAGATTGCTTAGATCAAGTGATGATGTTCAGTTGGTTCAAGATGAGTATGAGACTCAGGGGAGGATAACATAGCAGATTCACAGTTAGCTTGTAACTTTGAAGAAGAGGAAAAGGCCAGGATTCATACAGAGCAGATTCAAAGAATGATTGATGCTGATAAAGCTAAGTGCTGGAGTGCTTGCTGTTATGATAAAGGAGGTCCTAGATAAGGTTTTTAATATAGTTGTTCATAGAAGTCATACGTATCTTTGTGAAAGTTTCAAGGTTGTTAAACCCTAGTGATAGTCTAAGATCACTCGTATTATAATCAATAATATTGAAGCATTTGGTTTATATCTGTGTTCGTACTTCATTGTTTCACCATACACTATATTCATACAACACAAACACATATAATCTTCTAAGTATTAGCTAGTAGATTCCGCATACTAGTTGATATTAACTCAGAGTATCTTCAACACAAGGTGTGTGTTTAGATCTTCTCATCCCAGCCTCCCTCCTAGAACCTACCGCAGGAAAAGAAAATGCGGCTGAGCTTTAAAAGCCCAGTGAACAGATATAACAAATGGATAACTAAAGCAAAAAAAATAACAGAAATGAAATCATAAGGATCTGCTACTAGGTAAAATGGTATAAGTCACAATAAGTAGTAAAATGAACGGATAATTGAAACAGAACCACGAGAACCTGCTAAACAAGATATCAATGAAATATGGGATATATGATAATGGAATCAAAGCATGACAAGGAATATGAAACGGATAACAATCATAACAAGGAATGCCCAAGTAACAAACATATATCATATCATAGCAAATTGTACATAGGAGCTGCAGACTCCAATAGTACTAGTGTGAAATGGGGTGTATGGCACACACACAATCCGTTCACTAAATAACTAAACTAAACAAAGTACCTAGGATGCATCCATACAATCCCTGCAAAACAGATATACATATACAAGTTCGAGACTATACATACGTACGTTAACGTAATAATAATAAATATGGCGGCCATAGTTGCTATATAGCATAAGTGGGAACGCTGTGGATTAAAACCCACCTCCACAGATAGTGTCAATACCATTGGTGCATCAATGGCACGGCCATGGACTCCCCATGACTGGCTACAAATATGGGCAACATAATAGGCATAGTACACGCAATATAATGATAAGGGATAATTATAAATTATCCAACTCAGATAATAGCTATATGAATATAATATAGCATGAAACAAATAATCAAACAAATAACTAAACAAATACGGATCAAAGCGTAACAAATATTAGGAAATAATGAGTCATGAGAAATCTTTAAGGATAGAGTACAACCAGATTATGTAATTATGAAAATCATTTAAATGTTGTGTTCATGAAAGTATTCTTTTAAAAGCCGTTTTTATGAGAGTCATTAAACCTTTATATAAAAAGTGGTGTTACCTCGTATTCATAGAAATCATTTTAAAATAGTATTTCCCAAAACCATCATCAAGATATATATTCAAAAAGGTTTTTCATACAAGTCATTATATCTAATGCATTATAAAGTATCAAAGGATTCAAATGCGAATATTGAAGTCACAGAAGATAACGAACGAATCATATCACAGAAAACAACCAAACGAATATAAAATGGATCATATTCAGAATATTAAACATCAATGAATTAAGTCATGAGATACCCATACTGAGAAATGGCGGAATATCTGTACCTTAACGCGAATGAAAGGAAATGAGATGAAATGAACGCAGGGATGGAAATCACTCCTTCTTCAGAGAATCTACATGAATTATGGATCAATTATTATTTAGGAGTCCTTTTTAAATGTCATTAATTGTCATAACTGACTCTTAAATACTTATAGTTATTCATTATTTGTGATTTGGGTTTCATTATAGGAATTAGGTTAACGTATGTTTAAGAGTATCCATATTAATGTTACAAATGTAATTTAGGTCAAAACACACTAAATGGGGTTAGGTTAAACTAAAACCCTAACTTATAACATAGTTCAGATTTTATCATATTCTGGTCCCTATATTTATGAATTTTATACCATAATTAATTGTTTACTGAGGAGCTCAAATATTTATCATTAATACTAATACATGTTAGGCACTTACAATAATTTTTCCAGATTTTATTTCAAAGTGATAGTACCATTTCAAAAATCATTTTCCCAACCCTTTCCAGAAAGTGCACTGCAAGTATACCCCAAAAGTTTGTATTTGCTTAACCCATTATAACCTTCCAGAAAAATCTACAAAAATTCCAGTAAGTCCTATATATCCTAAATATTCTCCCTGTCAAATGAGACCTCCTAATTCCTCACTTTTTGGAAACTAAAATTCAAAAATACCAGCTGAATATTTAGACTCCTAAACTCAGGATTGATATCTAATGCTCTAAAAATCAGAAAGTCACCTACCCGACCTCCAAAAATTATGAAATTTTATATCCAGATAGCACACAACCTAAAATTTGTTTTAGACTCAAAAATCTTGCAAAAACACGTTGGCATCATCAAATTATACCCTTTTAAACCTGACCTAAATTCTGGACAGCATGAAGTTGAGATAGAAAACAATTCCCTAATCCTTATTCGTTTTAAATGATTTTGGCAACATGTTATCACCACGTTTAGACCCTTAATTCGACACATGAACATACACAAAAAAACCTCAAGATTTACGAGTCACAAGCCAAACCAACTACACATAAAATCATTACCAAATCAGGCCCCTCGTTAAACATCTATTACGCCTAGGGTTTCTAGTCTTAGAGCCTCATTAATTGGTGACATTAAAGCCTGGTCTAGGGCTTGTTTTAGTTTAGTATTTGGTTGACATAGATCAGATTCGACACCAAATTAACCGTACACACACGACACAAGTCTTATTCAAAAGTGGCGTATACCTTTATTATTCATATGTGATTTTATGTGACATATTTTAACGTTAGGTAATCTTTAAACGAATCATGACATGGACTAATTAACACATATATGTCGAAAGAATGATGGTTAGAATGGACTAGAATCAAGTTACCTTAGGCGAATCAAAGGCGGATCAAAAGAAGAAAAGAACACAAACATCACCACGCACACACTAAATCTGTAACGACATGATCACACCCATGGTTGCTACTTCATTCCTTTGCTTCTTGGAATAGATAGTAAACTGATTTGGTGATCTTGGTGTGTGTTTTCTTGCTTCGGTGTAGAGAGGAGGATGGAGGGAATGTTATACAGTTATATCAAAATGTGTGGAGGTGAGGAGGGAAAAAGAATGCCGTGTTATATTTTAGGGCAAGAATAAATGGATCGTATCTTCTAAAAGGTTAAGGAGATTTGGGCTTCTTTTTTTCTTGTCTCATCTCAATGTATGGGCTAATTTAGGGAAAGGGAAACTGGTTCTTATCTCTTCAAAACTAACGAGTTAAAGGAGGGATTAAGTAAAAATCAGATTTTTTCACAATTAATTTAAACGTGTAAGACTCCTTAAAGTAAGGAAGGTGTGTGGTTTATTATGTATATATATAGTATAGGATTAGATTAGGAAAGTTTATATTACATAGTTAAATTACTATAGGTTAAAAATTAATAATGTACAAGTATGATATAACATATAGTTTAAATGTATTTATTAAACTCATTTAAACTTAGTTTATAATTCAAAATGGTAATTAAAATGTAGGTCCAAATTTTAGGATTTTACATGTTAGGTAAATAATACTCGAAAAAATTTAATTTATGCAAAAATAGTGAATAGTAACTTTTTCGAGGATGAATAGTAAATGTTCGAGTTTAAATAATGACTTAAAAATACGAGTTGTCATAGCTAAGGCCTCAAGGCTCCCAAAGCCGAGACCGTTAACCAAGGCCTTAGCCTTGGCAAACCAAAGCGTATACAAAACAAATTTACAAAAGGACCTTTTTCCCGACTCCAATAGCTCATGAAGCTTTGCCACATTCATCATATAAACATAAGTATCACTTTTGTCAAATAAAACCACTTACCTTACTTTCGGAATAGTATTTTTCACATGTGAAAACTTGTTTTTCGCAAGTGAAATAATAAATCCTAACTTATAAAGTTTTCACATGAGAAACTATACCGATAACTTGTAATAACAATTATGATTTCCTAATCATAAACAAACAACCTTATAACTTGTGTTTGCAAACCATATAATCATTTTGACACTTATATATCTTGGAATCAAAACAAGCAAAACATATGTTTTTCCATATCGGGTACTACGAAACAAGGGAACTTCATGTGAGGGGCTTCATTTGGGTAAAACGGATCGACGAGTTGCTGGATTGACGATTTAAAGTGTCCTAGCTCCTCGAACGTTTACTACATGACCTATGAATAATGAGGGCCCGAACGGTAGTACGAGATATATAAAATAAAAATGTTTCATAAACCGTTCCTATAAAACGACATACACAACCTACCAAGTACTACATCATGATCAATTTAATGACATATATAGGCTCGTTTATGTTTTCTTAGACATTATTCCAAACCTAAGTCGCAACGTTCTATTTTAGGTTGCACTTAGAGGTTTCCCGGCTTATCCCTCAATTTGTTAAGCACTAAACATTATCCAACTCACGGTGAGTTCATAGCCTCACTTTCTATAACTTAATTGTTTTACAAACCCTTGGGGGAAATACATTCTATTTTTAACCGAACACAATGCTTTGAAACTGTATGCTTATCTGATTGTTTTATTGTCACTAAGTACCATCATTGCCAAACATAAGGCCCCATATCATAAACCAGTTAATCACTGTGAGTATTGGGCGTGAATATTGCGAATATGCCTATTGGGAATCCGTTTGTGTTGACCAAGTACGTTCAAACAGACGCACTACATTTGAGAACCTAGGTATAACGGCAAATTACCTACAGGGGCGACAAACAAGCCAATTGAAATTGGTACACGTTAACGCTTTGGTTGCATGAGCTTAGTGAAATAATAACTGTTTTGTTTTCAAACCATGAGTATGATTCTAATTAACTCACACTACAAACATATTGTGTTCAACCATTTAATAAACTCAATGAATTTCACTCAACCTTTGTGTTGACAGTTTTAAGCATGTATTTCAGGTCCATGATGATGGAGGCTGGCATTGAGGGGCACGGAATTAATCAAGGAGGCTATCGTTGGGAATTAAATGTTCTAAAGTTTAGTACTGCTGAGAAGAATACACTAACAGTACTAACTGCTAGTATATATTTGAAGTATGTTCAAGTTATAACTAACAGTACTAACTGATAAGTTAGTACTGCTAGTACAAACAAAGGTACGGTTGGTTGAATACTGCTGTTGGAGAGACTCATACTACTGCTGAGTGGATAACTGTTGACGTATACTACTGCTGATTAGATAAGTATGAAAAAGATATTTTGTATAAAAGTCAAGTATATACGGTAGATAATATCTTTGATAAGTGATGAGTCTACAAGTTGTATACACAGAACAAGTTGTATCTTTGCTACTGACACACTCAACAAACAAGTAGTTGACAAGACTTAACAATATTGTAAAGATCTCTTTTGTTGTATAAAAGGGAGATCTTAGCTTAAATAGAAAGTGTGTCTAGTCTAGAAAAGTGCATGTACTTAGAAAACATATACATCGAGTTGAACATAACAGAAATAGGTTTTCTTTGTAATAGAGATTCAAGGTTTGTAACCTTAGTGATAGTGAAGATCACTCGTATTATTCTCAATAATATTGAATCATTTGGTGTTATACTTTCTGTGTTCATTCTTCAATAACAAACATCACTGTTCCATTTCCATAACCAATATCCTTCTAAGTGTGGTTAAGTAGATTCCGCATACTTAATCATATTCACTCAAAATATCATATACACATTATAAAGGAGTAACATCCTAAGTGTATTTTTAATCAATCCTCACAAGTGGTAAAGGGCTGATTGATCCTCTCAGCTATAACTATTTTATCATTCGATAAACATCAAATACTTATTTTTGATGTATTTTGTAAACATGGAACCAACTGGGACCTATCTTTGTAAACTCTGATATATTTTATAATTCGAATGATAAGCCTTTTACTTTAAACGACTTGATTAGATATCGTTTTCTGTTATTATAACTGTTATACGAGGAAGTAACACCCAGTTTAAATTCCGCTGCATAGCCAAAATTGGGGGTGTTACAGATCGGTATCAGAGCCAGGTTATTGGGAACGGGTCTAATTGAGAACTAAACTATAACCACTTTTCACAAAAACATTTTCATAGCCTTTCGCTCTCCGTGCCTTCCATCCTCCAGACGATTATGGATTTTGTAGACATTTTATACTACGCAAACATATTAGCATATTGATATACGTACACTTAGAATACTTTGAGCATTTCTCCATAAGCATTAAATCTATTTTGACATCATAATTCTTCTTGTAGACGTCGTGTCTTCATTCACAAACCCCATCATCATTCCGTCAGACTCACATATTGAGGACACTTTTTCATCCACCAATACACATGTACCACTAATCTTACCAACCTATACCCCAACTTCCCTGAACTACTCTTCATCATCAGACGATAATTTCTATTTAATTGAAGCGTTAACCTCGTCTCAGGAGATTACTCCTACTTTTCCATCACCGCCACCATAATTTCCATTTTCCGTCCCTACATGTGATGAGTTGGATCACTCATTATGGATGGTACCACGACCACCATTGATCCAACAGGAGATTCAGCATGGACACTATAGCATCTCATATATAATCGACGCATTCCTCCATGACACACTAAACCAACAAAATGCCGATCAGCCAGAGCCGCAAGGACCTTCTGACCCACAATAGACTAGTGTGATAATATTAGTTATCTTTTGTACTACTAAATTGAGAGTCTCAGTTAGTAAACTCTGTAAAAATCCATGTAATAGCTAGTAGTAGTAAAACGTTGTAATTACTAAACTTAAAGTATCAGTATGTAAATTTTGAAGAAGCTTGTAATAGGTTTCAATTTTGTAATCAATCAACGTTATATGAATAAAACTCTTGCTTTATATGTTAAACCTTCAACATTATTATTCTATCATTTCCCGTCAAAAATCGTGCTTATTTTACGACTCTCTACTTACGACATATCTTTTATATAATAATTAATAGAATCATGGCGCCAAAGAAGAAAACACCATCAACAATGACTCAAGCTGCCATTCGTAAACTAGTTAAAGACAGTGTAACTGCAACGAGCAGTCGTAGCTACAAAAACAGCAGCAGTCGCTGAAGCCGCCACAGTTGCTGAAGCTACTGCAGCCACTGAAGCCGCTGAAACTGCTAGAGCTGCTGAAGCTGCCCGAATTGCCACAGCTGCCATCAATACTGGAGGACCAAACCTAGGTGGCCCTCCAGTGATAAATATTGATCCGGTAACTAAAGGCTGCACGTTCAAGGATTATTTGAACTGCCAACGCACTAATGTAACAAACGTGATTTTAGCAGGTTAGTTTGACTAATAGTCTCAACCCATTTAATTTTTATTTGGTGTGTATTATGTGTTAACGTGTGATATATGTTTGATATACGTGTGATATATGTGTGATATATGTGTGATATATGCGTGGTATATGTGTGATAAGTACGTGTGTTGGCACTAAATCCCTTGGTGTGAGATTTTCATCATGATTGAGTAGGGTTGAATTTTGGGATGAGTTCATTTTGATCGCCATGGTGGTGTAGAAATGACTTGTGTAGTTTTGGTGTTTTGTGATTTTGCGTAACAAGTCTCCGTTCAAGTATTTGAGCGTTAGTAAGTTACGTGGAGGTTGTTTTTATGAGTTATATGTTCAGAGAGTGTGAAATTCTATTTTTTGAAACTTTGTTTTGAAAATGATAATTTTTTCGGGTTGTCGTAAAAACGAAAGTTTATTGCGTAAGGTGTTAAGTTCGGTATAGGGTTTTTATAAAATATCAAGAGTACAAGGTTTTAAGTGTAATAATTAAATTTAAAAAAAAAATAAAAATATATATATATTTAATAGGGGCGGCCGAATATAGGGGATAGGGGAAAAAAAGGAAACCAAATTTGATCCCAAATACACTTACCAAATATTAAGGAGGTCTAGAATAATCCATGGGTCATTATAAATACAAAACCAAAACCCTCTCATTCACCCTTTGAGATTTTCGGCCAAGAACAAGGAGAAGAGAAGAAGAAAATTTTAGGGTTTTATTTTTGAAGGCTAAAGATCAAGATCAAGGTATAGTTTTCAATACTTATGCTTAATTAATTATTAAAATTCATGTAACAATAATATGATGGATTAGGGTTTATGTTAACTTCTGTAAATTAATGTTATAAAACATGTTGGGGTCATTAATTAGTAATAATATGATGATTGGTGAAGAAGTTAGGGTTTAAAACTTGTTAATTAATGAGTTAAGTTTCTGATTGAATTATAAGGATGTAGAGATTCGACGATATTTAATAGATGGGGATGAGTTAGATCACTAATTTTAAGTCTAAATTGTAGTTCAGAGAAAGACCTTTCCAAAAAGTCCGGCCACGAGTGATTTCGAGGTGCAGAGGTCAGTCAAACGATTTTTACAAGTAAAGTTGTCAAAACAGTTAAACCGGGACAGATTTAGGTTAAAAGTATTGAGGTCAAAAGTGGTTTTAAAAGTGTTATTAGGGTTAGCTCTTCTGTGGGAGTTGAGTTCTATATTCCCTTGGACTTCCACGCGAAAATTGGACGATAATAAGTTGTGCAAGTATGTCTACTAGGTCAAAACATTTTGGTGTGCGTTCAGATCCGAATCTGGATAGTTGTCATGTTTGATTTTTCATTGGGTACTTGTGTGTGTTTTTAGTACATGTCCTTCTGGGAGAAGCTTTTATGCTCATGAAGGATCATGGTGAATTTTTGGTGTGAGTTGTGGAGAGTTTTTGGTCGTGATTTTATGTGGGTGAAAGTACCCTAAAATTCTGCGTTTTCTGAAAAAGTTTATTCAAGGGATTTAGTGAGTATAAGTGTTTGGTGTTGGTTAGTATGGAGTCTAGGTAATCCGTGGTGGGTTATATGAACCTTAGACATCCATCATATGTGTGTTACATGGACTATAGCTTTTGGCTTGGTCGCGTGTAACGTGGTTTTATTTTGTTAATATAGATTGTGAGTTTATCATTTGGAAGCTGCAAGGTTGAGGTGAGTTTCATAGTCCCATTTTTACTTTGTTTTAAACTTGGGATGGGAATGATGCTTGTGTTTAAATGTTTTTGAGTTACTGTGATTATGTGGTTGTAAAATGATTGGACTAGTAAGTGTTATTATACGTGTTTTGCATGTTATGAGATTATTATGTGGTGATTCTGTGTGGTCCATTTGGAGGGTAGCTATGCTCCCATTATCCATATGGAGAGTAGTAAGTTCTAGTAGCTCTACTCACTATTATTTCTGTGTGGTCCGATCGGAGGGTAATAATTTACCCATTATTATTAACTTGGATCGGTGGGCGCGTTCCGTCCCAATTAATGTGTACTTGGATCGTGGGCACGTTCCGTCCCGTTGAATGTTGGTTGGTTGGATATGAACGCATGCTATCTAGTATAATGACTATGCTTATTGTCCTGCTATGTTTTATAATCACAGTGAACTGGTTGCCTTAAGTGATATTGCGTGTCTTAAACCTATGAATCTCACCAACATTATGTTGACGTTTTTAAGCATCATTTTCAGGTGAGCATTCTAAGGCTAAGGTAGAAGGAAGCGACTAGACGAGACTTAGTTGCATTTGAGGATGATTTATCTTTAAGTTTTAATTTGAATAAGTTGGATTTTGATTGTGATACTTGAATGTCTTTCATTAGTACTTTATGTTTTAATGAATATACCTATGGAGTTTGGTTCTTTTGGTTATTTTGTTTTGGGTTATTGTTACGACACTTTGTGTCTGTACTTTGCTCTACTTATTTGCATGTAGTAATTCTCTATTTAGACACCATGTGTTGTGATGATATCCATGATGTTGCACTCGCGTTTCCGCCTTGGCGAGGTGTGACAGATTGGTATCAGAGCCTTGGTTATAGAGAAGTAGGTGGTTGAACCTAGACTATAACCTAGGAGTCCCTTATATAGTTGCATCTAGGGCCTATGTGTGAGTATGGTATTTTATATGTCTATTTTTCTTGAGTTTATGAGTAGTTTCGTCGAGTTTCGGACGTCGATTTGGACCCTCATACTTAGTATCATATGTGTCACTTTTAGCATGGCACCTCTCGCGCGTAGCAAGTTTCGTTGGGCAATTGTTGTCGCAACTGGTTGCAAGAGGATCGGTAGCTTGAGACGGGCTAACATGAGGATTTTAGTTCCTGCTAGCATGTGGCCATGTCTGATCAAGGAAAAGATGACCTTAGTGAACGTGGGTGGAACGGAGATAGAAATGTACGAGACGGAGGTAACCAATAAAGACAGCTACACGATTAGGTGCCCTGGAAAGTGCCCCAAATTCCTAGAAGATGGAAGAGCAGTTTTGGCTGAGCCTCGTGAACTGTATGGGTTTGTGGACCATATAGAGGAGGAAGAAAGGAATCCCGAGAGTGGCTTTGCTAGTCGTCCATTACCACAGCCCGAGGGAAACCGAAATGGATGGCTAAGTGAGGAAGACGAAGTGGATTCAGATTTGGAATCCACCGCAAGTAACACAATTTAAGCATAGGGGTAAAGCTCAAGCCACGTGCGACATTGTTGTTTAGCGTTATGTTTTGGATGTCTTTTGTGGTCTTTTGATGTTGGCAATGTGTTGGAATATGGATTCCGTTGGATTTTGGGATTTTTCCCAAGTAATTTATAATAAGGCTTGAGCGAGTTTGAATATTTTATGTGTATGATGCGTGATTGGTTCTAAGTTTTTGTATGTGTTATTGTAAGGTGTTATTATTGATAGGTGTAGTATTGGAAGTGAGTACACATGTGAAAGGATACATCTATAATTATGGGTGGCCAACATAATTATACATGTATCACGACACCTGTGGACTTATGGCCAATGCTACGTTGACCAATGATGACATGCTTACGTATAGTAGGATGAGGTTTAACTGTGATATTTGTGTTAATTTTCCCATTCAATGGGGAGTACTAGTGTTAAGTATTATTGTGTATTCGCGAATGTCGTGAACGGCGCCTAACGGTTTTAACAATCTGTGTGTCCAGGAAATGGCACCAAAAAGACCAAGACGCCTATTTACTAAGTCACCAATGAGTGGAGCCTACCGGACGCCGAAAAAGCGGACGCCAAAGAGGCGAAAGCCGGAGCCCACTGCTGGAGAGAGTAACCCCATCTTTCAGCAATTGATCAATCAACAACTGGAAGCCCTATTGCCAGAGATTGTTAACCATGTGAGCGCACAGATGGGTGATGGTGCTCAATCTAATGGTGCTGGAAGTAGTGGGGGTGGCAACAACGGATGCTCCTACAAAGAGTTTATGGCTTGTAAGCCCAAGGAGTACGATGGTAAGGGTGGTGCGATAGTGCTCACTCGATGGATAGAGAAAATAGAAGCAGTGATGGATATATAGTGCTGTGCTGAAGCTCAGAAAGTCAAGTATGCAACGAGTTCTCTGATCAATAAGGCCTTGACTTGGTGGAACACGCAAGTTCAAGCTAGGGGTAGAGTTGCTACAATGGGAATGACTTGGGAAGATTTTAAAGCCTTAATGATGGAGGAGTTTTGCCCAAGTAATGAGATGCAGAAATTGGAGGAAGAATTTTGGAATCATGCAATAGTTGGAGCTAATCACGCGGGGTATACTGACAAGTTTCACGAGTTAGCTAAGTTGGTCCCTCACTTGGTAACTCCTGAATCGAAGCGTATTGATAAATACATTTGTGGGTTGGTTCCACAAATTCGTAGCATGGTTAGGGGTACGGAACCCACGACACTTCAGAGTGCTATTCAGAAGGCTGGAGCACTAACTGATGAAGCAGTTAGGAGTGGGGTACTCGCGAAGACGAGTGAGAAAAGGAAGGAAGAGACTGAAGCGGGTAAGCAGGCTAGTGGTGGTACTAACAATAAGAGAGCAAGGAATGGGAGAGGGTTCGTAGCGGTGAATCCTGTGGTGGTAGGGAGTCCTGGAATGGCAGCTACTCCGGCGGGGACAGGAAACGCCGACAGAAGGGGGTACACTAATATTGCTCCTAAATGTGCTAAATGCAATGGTTATCATCATGAGCAGGTTGCGTGTCGTACGTGTTTCAGGTGTAACAAACATGGACACTTTGCTAGGGAATGTCGTGCGGTGATTACTCAGGCGACCCCAATCAGCTCGGTTGGTGCAGGGTATGGTCGTAAGGCGTGTTATGAGTGTGGAAGTACGGATCATCTCCGAAATGTGTGTCCCAAGCTGAACAGGGCACCTGGTCAGACAGGAAACAGGTTGGACATTGAAGGAGGGCAAGGGCAAGGGTACAACAGGAATGCAGCTAAGGGAAAGGCGTTCACCATGAATGCAAATGAGGCGCGTCAAGACCCGCACGTCGTTACTGGTACATTTTCTCTTAATGGTCATTATGCTACTACTTTATTTGATACGGGTGCGGATTACTGCTTTGTGTCCACTGAATTTGCTAAATTATTGAATGTTGAACCTAGTGAGCTTAGGTCTAGTATTGTGATTGAGATAGCTAGTGGTAGGGAAGTAGAGGTTGACAAGGTTATTCGAGGGTGTACTATAGTGTTAGAAGGTATCCCGTTCATGATTGATTTGATACCTTTTGGGCATGGGAGTTTCGATGTGGTGATAGGGATGAGTTGGTTGTCTAAGCATAAGGCCGAGGTTATATGCCACGAAAAGGTAGTACGTATTCCTTTAGAGAGTGGTGTTATACTTCGGATCCGAGGTTAAGAACGCAAAGGCCAAAGAGCGTAGCATGAAAGAGATTCCTGTGGTGTGTGAATTTCCTGGCGTTTTTCCTGAAGACTTGTCTGGGTTGCCTCCAATCCGTCAAGTTGAATTCCGTATTGAGTTGATTCCTGGAGCGGCACCTGTGGCGAAATCCCCATATCGTTTAGCACCCTCTGAGATGCAGGAGTTGTCCGCGCAGTTGCAAGAACTTCAGGATAAGGGGTTTATCCGACCTAGTCACTCTCCGTGGGGAGCACCTGTGTTATTTGTTAAGAAGAAGGATGGTTCGTTCCGGATGTGTATTGACTATCGGGAATTGAACAAGTTAACTGTTAAGAATCGGTATCCTCTTCCGAGAATCGATGATCTCTTTGACCAACTACAAGGTTCTCGATTTTTCTCAAAGATAGATCTGCGTTCTGGGTACCATCAGCTGAGAGTGCATGAGGAGGATATTCCGAAGACTGCTTTTAGGACTCGTTATGGACACTTTGAGTTCACGATTATGCCATTTGGGTTGACAAATGCACCTGCGGTATTCATGGATTTGATGAATCGCGTTTGCAAGCCTTACTTAGATAAATTCGTGATTGTGTTCATAGATGACATTCTAATCTACTCTAAGACGAAGGAGGAGCATGGAGAACATCTGAAGTTGATCCTTGGATTACTGGAGAATGAGAAGTTGTACGCCAAGTTCTCAAAATGTGAGTTTTGGCTTGAGGAGGTACATTTTCTTGGACATGTGGTAAATAGTGAAGGAATACATGTAGACCCTAGTAAGATAGAAGCGATCAAGAACTGGAAGGCTCCTACGATGCCGTCTGAACTACGCTCATTCTTAGGATTCGCAGGGTATTACCGAAGATTTATAGCAAATTTTTCGAAAATTGCTAAACCCCTCACTTTATTGACTCAGAAGAATAAAAAGTATGTTTGGGGAGAAGAGCAGGAGGTGGCTTTTTAGTCACTAAAGGATAGTTTGTGCAATGCACCTATTCTGACGTTACCTGATGGGCCAGATGATTTTGTTGTGTATTGTGATGCGTCGAATCAAGGATTTGGGTGTGTACTAATGAAGAGGGGTATGGTGATAGCTTATGCATCCCGACAACTCAAGATTCATGAGAAGAATTATACCACTCATGATTTAGAGCTTGGTGCGGTAGTATTTGCTCTCAAGAATTGGAGACATTATCTGTATGGCACAAAGAGTGTTGTTTATACAGATCATAAGAGTCTTCAGCATATCTTCAGTCAGAAGGAGCTGAATATGCGACAAAGAAGATGGATTGAATTGTTCAGTGATTATGATTGTGAGATTCGCTATCATCCTGGAAAGGCGAATGTGGTAGCTGATGCTTTGAGTAGGAAGGAAAGGATTAAGCCTAAGCGGGTGCGAGCAATGTGCATGACGTTGCAGTCGGGAATTAAGAGTAAGATATTGGCAGCACAAGAGGAAGCTCTTAAGGATGAGAATGCGACCGCTGAGATGCTGCGTGGATTAGATCAGCAAATGGAGAAAAAGGATGATGGTGGACTGTATTTCTTAGATAGAATATGGGTTCCATTGGTAGGAGATGTAAGGAAGTTGATCATGGATGAGGCTCATAAGACAAGATACTCGATTCATCCATGATCGGACAAGATGTATTATGATCTTAGAGATGCTTACTGGTGGCCAGGAATGAAGAGGGAAATAGCTAAATATGTTAGTAAATGTCTAACTTGTTTGAAAGTTAAGGCTGAACATCAGAAACCCTCTGGGTTGTTACAACAGCCACCGATTCCTGAATGGAAGTGGGAGAATATAACGATGGATTTCATTACTAAGTTTCCTCGAACAAGTAATGGACATGACACGATATGGGTCATAGTGGACAGGCTGACTAAGTCTGCACATTTTCTGGCCATTCGTGAGGATTATAAGATGGAGAAGCTGGCGAGAATTTATATTAATGAGATTGTGGCGAGACATGGTGTGCCTGTGTCGATTATCTCTGATCGTGATAGTAGGTTTACCTCGCAGTTCTGGCAATCGTTGCAAAAGGCGTTGGATACACGATTGGATATGAGCACTGCTTATCATCCACAGACTGATGGGCAAAGTGAGCAAACGATTCAAACATTGGAAGATTTACTTAGAGCATGTGCTATTGACTTTGGAGGAAGCTGGGACACTCATTTTCCTTTAGCAGAGTTTTCCTATAATAACAGTTACCATTCCAGTATTAGGCGTGCATCATTTGAAATGTTATATGGGAGGAAGTGTAGATCGCCTGTTCTATGGGCAGAGGTTGGGACAAGCCAACTAATTGGCCCTGAACTAGTGCAAGAGACTACGGATAAGGTATTTCAGATTAAGGAAAGACTTAAGGCAGCGAGAGATCGCCAGAAGAGTTATGCGGATAATCGCCGTAAGCCCTTGGAGTTTAGTGTTGGTGATCTTGTGATGTTGAAAGTGTCTCCTTGGAAGGGTGTTGTGCGTTTCGGTAAGAAAGGCAAATTAGCACCAAGATATGTAGGACCGTTTGAGATTACGGAAAGGATTGGACTTGTGGCATATCGGTTGAGATTGCCTGAAGAGTTAAGTAGTATGCATGATACGTTTCACGTATCTAATTTGAAGAAATGTTTGGCGGATGCTAGTTGTCATGTTTGATTTTTCATTGGGTTCTTGTGTGTGTTTTTAGTATATGGCCTTCTGGGAGAAGCTTTCATGCTCATGAAGGATCATGGTGAATTTTTGGTGTGAGTTGTGGAGAGTTTTTGATCGTGATTTTATATGGGTGAATGTACCCTAAAATTCTGCGTTTTCTGAAAAAGTTTATTCAAGGGATTTAGTGAGTATAAGTGTTTGGTGTTGGTTAGTATGGAGTCTAGGTAATCCGTGGTGGGTTATATGAACCTTAGAAATCTATCATATGTGTGTTACATGGACTATAGCTT
Organism: Artemisia tridentata subsp. tridentata; assembly: GCA_021014915.2. Lineage (NCBI taxonomy): Eukaryota > Viridiplantae > Streptophyta > Magnoliopsida > Asterales > Asteraceae > Artemisia > Artemisia tridentata. The sequence continues at coordinate 285,121,960 of CP139506.1, forward strand.
TTGGCTTGGTCGCGTGTAACGTGGTTTTATTTTGTTAATATAGATTGTGAGTTTATCATTTGGAAGCTGCAAGGTTGAGGTGAGTTTCATAGTCCCATTTTTACTTTGTTTTAAACTTGGGATGGGAATGATGCTTGTGTTTAAATGTTTTTGAGTTACTGTGATTATGTGGTTGTAAAATGCATGGACTTGTAAGTGTTATTATACGTGTATTGCATGTTATGAGATTATTGTGTGGTGATTCTGTGTGGTCCATTTGGAGGGTAGCTATGCTCCCATTATCCATTTGGAGAGTAGTAAGTTCTAGTAGCTCTACTCACTATTATTTCTGTGTGGTCCGATCGGAGGGTAATGATTTACCCATTATTATTAACTTGGATCGGTGGGCGCGTTCCGTCCCAATTAATGTGTACTTGGATCGTGGGCACGTTCCGTCCCGTTGAATGTTGGTTGGTTGGATATGAACATTATGTTGACGTTTTTAAGCATCATTTTCAGGTGAGCATTCTAAGGCTAATGTAGAAGGAAGCGACTAGACGAGACTTAGTTGCATTTGAGGATGATTTATCTTTAAGTTTTAATTTGAATAAGTTGGATTTTGATTGTGATACTTGAATGTCTTTCATTAGTACTTTATGTTTTAATGAATATACCTATGGAGTTTGGTTCTTTTGGTTTTTTTGTTTTGGGTTATTGTTACGACACTTTGTGTCTGTACTTTGCTCTACTTATTTGCATGTAGTAATTCTCTATTTAGACACCATGTGTTGTGATGATATCCATGATGGTGCACTCGCGTTTCCGCCTTGGCAAGGTGTGACAACTAATTTCAAGGGTACTGAAGGAGCCGTGGGTTTGTCCCGCTTGTTTGAAAAAGCAGAGTCAGTATTTTTGATCAGCAAATGTACCGAGAGTGATAAAGTTCAATATGCCACTAGTACACTGCTGAATGAGGCATTATCATGGTGGAATTCAGTATATCAACCAACAGGCATCGAAAATGCTTATAATATTTCTTGGGATAATTTGAAGAAATTGATGATCAAACAGTACTGCCCCCGCAGTGAAATGCAGCAGTTAGAAGTTGAATTCTGGAACCATATTGTGAAAGGAAATGACATCATGACTTACAACTGTCGATTCCATGAATTAAGGATAATATGTCCAGCAATGGTTTCGACAAATGAGAAACTGTTGGAAAGATATATCTGGGGACTTCCACAAATCATACAAAGGAACGTAACTTCATTCGACCCCAAGGCACTTGATGAGGCTATGCAGATGTCTTGCAACCTCATGGATCAAGTGGTGCAAACAGGAGCTATCCAAAGACAAAACTTCAACAACAACACCACTACCAACACCAACTACCATAACAACAACTACAAACACAACAACAATCAAAACAATAAGAGGAAGTGGGATGGTAACCGTGGAGGTTACAACAACAACAACAACAACCAAACTCGAAACAACAATCATCATAACCAGCAAAACAAAAGACAAGAAGCCGCAACGGCTTATGTTGCTGCACCAACCAGAGGTATGTTGGGACCTACCCACAGTGCAATCAATGCAACTATCATCATTCGGGTCCCTGCCCCGCCAAGTGCAACAAGTGTAAAAAACTGGGACATCTTGCCAAAGACTGTAGAGGCAAGGTCGTGGCTACTGGAGCTAACACTCAGCCAATAGCTACTTGTTACGGATGTGGGGAGCAAGGACACTACAAAAGCGATTACCTTCAAAACCGTATTCAACAAACCGGTGGTACTCTAGGTAGAGCATATATAATGGGAAATGGTGAACCACAGCAAGACCCGAATGTGGTTACTGGTACGTTCTTAGTCAACAATCATCATGTTAACGTCTTATTCGATTCTGGTGTTGATATGAGCTTTATATCTACTAAAATTATACCTTTACTTGGTATCGCACCAATCACTCTAGACACAAACTATAGTATAGAGCTAGCTAACGGCAACTTAGTGAACACAAATACTGTAATCCCAAATTGTACCCTTAACCTTTTAGATCAACCATTCAACATCAACCTTATGCCAATTGAACTCGGAAGTTTCGATGTTGTCATCGGCATGGATTGGTTGTCTAAACATCAAGCTAACATCATCTGTGGTGAAAGGGTTGTTCACATCCCTTGTGACAATGAAACCTTGGTCATCGGTGATGATCGAAGTGGAACCCGAATAAACATCATCTCATGTATCGAAACCATGAATTACATTGAGAAAGGATGTTATGCCTTTCTAGCACACATAACCGAAAAGAAATCCGAAGAAAGACATCTTGAAGATGTTCCCATCGCACGTGAATTTCCTGAAGTCTTTCCCGAAGACTTACCCGGTCTCCCACCAACTCGTCAAGTAGAGTTCCGAATTGATTTAATTCCAGGAGCGGCGCCAGTGGCCCGCGCACCTTATAGGCTAGCACAGTCAGAGATGCAAGGTTCAACCTATTACTCAAAAATTGACCTACGATCAGGTTATCATCAAGTTAAGGTTCATGAGGAAGATATTCCAAAAACAGCCTTTAGAACCCGATATATTCACCACGAGTTCCAAGTAATGCCATTTGGCTTGACTAATGCACCGGCAGTATTCATGGACCTCATGTATCGGGTGTGTAAGCCATACCTAGACAAATTCGTAATTGTATTCATCGATGATATCCTCATCTACTCTAAAAACGAGAAAGAACACAAAGAACACCTGAGAAAAATTTTAGGATTACTCAAGGAAGAGAAATTGTATGCGAAATTTTCAAAATGTGAATTTTGGATTCATTCGGTACAATTCCTTGGGCATGTGATTGACAACACTGGTTTACATGTCGATCCCGCTAAGATTCAAGCTATCAAAGATTGGCTAACACCTACCACACCTACCAAAATTCGTCAATTTCTTGGTCTGACCGGGTATTACCGAAGATTTATGGAAGGATTTCCCTCAATAGCCAAACCTTTGACCAACCTAACTTAGAAAAACAAGAAGTACGTTTGGAACGAAGATGAAGAAGAAGCCTTCCAAACCCTCAAACTAAAACTTTGTAGTGCCCCTATCCGAGCATTGCCAGATGGGATCGAAGATTTTGTAGTCTACTGTGATGCATCGCACCAAGGTTTGGGTGCTATGTTGATGCAACGTGAGAAAGTCATGGCTTATGCTTCGCGACAACCCAAGGTTCATGAAGAAAACTAAACCACTCATGACCTAGAGTTAGGAGCTGTAGTCTTTGCACTAAAAATCTGGAGACACTATCTATATGGTACTAGATGTACTGTGTTCACCGATCACAAAAGTCTTCAACACATCTTGAACAAAAAAGAACTAAACATGAGGCAACATCGATGGTTGGAATTGCTAAGTGATTACGACTGCGACCTTCGTTATCACCCAGGAAAGGCAAACGTAGTAGCCGACGCCCTGAGCCGAAAGGAACGGGTTAAACCATTACGAGTCCGAGCACTAGTCTTGAAAATAAATTCGAACTTTCCCGCTCAAATTCTCCACGCTCAAGCTGTAGCGGTAAAACAAGAAGACATCAAAAAGGAAAAATTGGACGGCATGATACAAAAGAAATTTGAAACCCGTTCAGACAGAACTTTATGTTTCAAGGGTCGAAGTTGGTTACCACTATATGGTGGCCAACGAGACTTAATTAAGCACGAATCCCACAAATCCAAATATTCCGTACATCCAGGATCTGATAGAATGTATCAAGACCTTAAACTACTCTATTGGTGGCCGAACATGAAAGCCGACATTGCTACATACGTTGGCAAATGTCTTACGTGCTCCAAAGTAAAAGACGAACACCAAAAACCATCTGGTCCAATGCAACGACCAGAGGTTCCTATGTGGAAATGGGAACGAATTACAATGGTCTTCATTACCAAGCTCCCAAAGATATCAAGCGGATATGACTCCATCTCGGTCATAGTTGATCGTCTCACCAAATCGGCACACTTTATACCAATCAAAGAGACTTACAAGATGGATCAATTAACCCGACTCTACATCAAAAAAATAGTCTCAAGACACGGTGCGCCAATCTCTATCATATCTGACCGAGACGGCAGATTTATCTCAAACTTCTGGCAATCACTCCAAACCGCCTTCGAAACAAATCTAGACATGAGTACAACGTATCACCCTCAGACCGATGGTCAGAGTGAACGAACCATTCAAACGATGGAATACATGCTTCGAGCTTGTATAATCGATTTTGGAAATGGTTGGGATAATTGTGACAACCCGTAATTTTTCCACATTTATTTTCAAACTCCAATTTATGACTTTGAAATTTTACTATAGATCTCAGGAATTTACTATTCACGGATTACTATTTATCATTTTACTATTCATCATTTTTGAAGTCAGTTTTCGACTTTGAAACGTTATCAAAAAATTACTATTCACAAAATACTATTCATTCCCGGAGGAAATCACTATTCATGGTTATTATTTATCATTTCGTAAACTACATTTACGAGTATCAAATTCACGTAACAGTCAGGGTTAAGCTGTGTATTCATGGAACATCATTGAGGACACATCATATAGACTAGAGTTAGTCTACATATCATCAGTAACATCATCTTCATATTAGGTCATTCACGGGTTTGCATAATTTCAATTCACGTATAATTATTAATTAAACAAACGCTATTCGTAATTTAAATATTAACACCCGATATACCAAATTCTTCCAACGATTATTCCTAACGTATTTTTATGCTTCCAAAAAGATTACCAATGTTCCAAAAAGTATTTCCTTACGCCCAAGGTAAATTCTTTATAACTTATGTTTAATTACGTATAACTCTCGTCAATCACCGAAACAACAACCAATACACATTTTTAACACCCAATACCCACAATATATACACTTTTGAATCAAAACTACTCATCTAATCCCATTTTATGTATTATGCCGCCCCCTCCTTGCCTTACAATTTATTTGCTAGACAAAAAAAAACACCCAACATTAATTAGCTTACAAACACCCTCAAAACATGGAGTGTAAAACTTTAAAGGGTGGCTTGACTTCAAGAATTGTCCCCCCAAGCCCATTTTTGGCTAAACCTTCCCCCTCCTAGGCCAAATGATATATTTAACTGCTATGCCAAGTTTAAAAGTCTTCCTAGTATAAATAGGAGTTCAAGTATTAGTCTTACATTAGTTCAAGTAAAAAAAAAAAAAAAAAAAAAAAAAAAAAAATCACCTCCTATTTCATACATATAATTGGACACACTTGGAGCAAGGGAGGAAAAGAGAGCTTGTTGAGTTAAAAATCAAGTGTCATTAGAGTACTCTAGTAAGGGTTTGGAACACAAATTCTTGGGTTAATCAAGTGTCTTACATTCGCATCTTATTAATCTCCTTTTGTAAGTGATCTTTTCATTGTTAAACTTCATGCTTTTCATGTCATAATGCAAGTTCAAGTATACATACTTAGTTATCACTTGGTACATGTTGACAAGGTTTTGTATTCGCAATGATCCTTTGACAAAGAATATGTTCTTAACAAGTTTTGATTACAAGGAAACTAGTTAGAAAAACTCTTCATAAAAAGGTGATAATAAACCTTATAAACATGTATATTAGTAAACTTGTATATCTTTGAGCATTCTTGATGATTATTACATGAGCTTTGAATATTGTTAAGTTTATGTTTAGATCACTATTCTTATGTTGAGGAGATCATGGGTGAATTAGGACAAGATTTGAAGTGGTTTAGAATGGGATAGAAACTAGAAAACACCCTATTGAGACATCTATATAAGCTGCTGTCCCATTTTGTAAAAACTGTAGAAATCAGTAGGTTGTGGGTAATTTTAGGCTAGAAATATAGAAAATGGACTTAATAACGAAAACGTGGTCTCTTGAATGAGTTAAACGGGCTTGTAACGAAAAAAATACGCTATTTTCAATTTAGACGACGAAAACAATTATTTTCAGAAAATTTATGAATCTGTCCAGAATTTGGAAAGACCAAAACTGATGATAAATGGTATCTAGACTAGCCGAGACCTTGAAAAGCCGATAGTATACTTAAATACCTTCGCGGGGATAGGTCAAACTTAAGAAACGAAGCTACGACGCAAAAGTTATGGCTTAATAAAGATTTGCGGCAACATATAGTTTTGACAGCATGTATTTTTGCTATTAGAAAAGCTGTTAGGAATTAATTGAAATAGATTTTGGACCTTTTAGTGCACGTTTTGGCTAAAATGAGGTAAACGGAAATGGTAGAGCATTACACATACTTATTAGACGCGTTAGAGACTTTTGAGATAACCGTTAACATGACGACTGAAATTTGGTCGCGAGATTTAAAAGTTACGTTTTCTAAAAAGGGTGATTTTCTGAAAAAAAAATCAAATTGACGCAACTATATTTTTGACGATAAACATTACAACAAACATGTACAAGTGATAATGTAGAGTATGAACTTGCATGCACGACATCATTTTGTGCCTTAAATCATATCATTCATATTAGGTTGCGAGTAGTTCCCAAGTCCGTTGTGCTTTTATATCTTGGAATTATCGTGCCATATGTCTTGAGACCGTTGTGTTTTGCTTCTCTATGCCAGTCGTGTCTGTTGTGATCCTTGCATTGTTGTGGCTAAGGTAAGTTCGTGGCCCCTACTTTTACTAGTTTTATGACTATTTTGGGGGAGAATACATGCTCGTTGTTTTTCACTAAACTCAATGCTTTACCAGCGTTTTTATGCTGTAAACTAATGTGTTACATGATTTTGGACATATATGTGTGATGAGGTGATTATAAGTTGTGACATGCTTGTTTGTGAGTACATGACTGTGCCACTGTTAACTCTCTGTTGAGAGCCCACAGGTTATAGGTTTAGTTGGTGTAACTGTTAACTCTCTGTTGAGAGCCTACATGTTATAGGTTCAGTTGGTGTAACTGTTAACTCTTTGTTGAGAGCCTACGTGTTATAGGTTCGATTGGTGTAACTGTTAACTCTCGGTTGAGAGCCTACGTGTTGATAGATCTATCGGGGTAACTCCCCACGTGATATTGGTTATGGGTATGATGAACATCTTAGGCTCAGTTGGCGCGACACTATATGAGCATGGTATCTGTATGATTGATTTTGTTTCTAAATGCTTTGAATTATGATATGGTTTAAAGATTGGTTTTGGAAGTGTGATTCAGGCAGTGTGAGCCTATGTTGAACTTGACTTGTTGTGAATGATGTTTGAACTCAAAAATCTTTTGGTTCAACCATATTGTTTTAAACTTAAACCTATGACCTCACCAGCCTCGTGTTGACCCGTTTTAGCATGTATTTTCAGGTTCTTGAAGAGTTAGCTTATATTTGGCGGCAGTTGGCATGGCATGGCATGGTTATAGGATAAAGATACTTTAATATTCATTGGGGACCGTTTTAATTATTTAATGGGCCTACTTTCGCACTACTTTTGAATAATGTAATTCAACATCTTTTGTAAATGAATTTTATATTAAGTGATTGAGATAAAAATCTTTCTTTTTACTTGTGTTATGATACCAATTGAGTAGCACCCCAGGGACATGTATGCGTCCACTGGACCCGATTTTCGGGGTGTGAAAGATTGGTATCAGAGCCTTGGTTATAGAGAACTGGGTATTTTTAAAACCTAGACTATAACTACTTTTACAAAAACTTAACCCTATGACCGCCACGTGCCTGCCTGCCAAGCTGATGCCTCACTTGTGATTTGTTTGCTGACATATTTGATGAGATTTGTGTCTTATTATCGGGTCAATTATACTCACTTGTCTTCGATGATTACTATAAGTGTCTTCCATATAAGTATGCTTACTTATCGTATACGTTACAGCGTTACGCTTTTCCTTACGTAATCTCATCATCCGACCTCGAGTTTGGTCACTTGTCTTAGTCTTTCGAAACGACTTTTAAATATGAAGGACATACTACTAGTATAACTAGGCTGAGTATTTCAAAATTCATTGAAACTCGGGTGAATATAGACAGATCACCTATATTCAACCAGGGATAGTGGGACATAGCCTGATCACCTATGTCCGACTCAGAGGTGAATTTTGCAATACTTGGAGTAGTTATAATGGAATTATGTCCGGGTTGGTTTTTGATTTTGGGGATGGTAAAGTTTTGCGTGTGTACACGGACATTGAATATTACTTCCACACACACAACACACTGGCATCACAACACCGTATGAACCATAATGCTCCTGGCACAACTATACTCCTCCATTATATGAAATTCCTATTTGCCGCCATCTGGCCGAAGTTTGCATCGGGTCGGGTTAGACCCAATTGGCACCATATGAATTCGAGTACTTATTTGTAACCCCTTAAGAGCGTAATAAGCCCGTCTGAGTTTATTGGAGTGTTTGGATTGATTTTTGGTACGTTTTGATTCGATTTTTGGCAATGTTCGGATTTGATTCTGGCTACGTTTGGATTTGATATTGGCTAGGTCGGATTTGGTTTTGATTCCGATTTAAAACTGGATTGTTTGATTTTGTGATCTTGGATGTCATCCTATATTTAGATTTGATGGTCAGCCTTGCTTCGCTAGTGATCTTGTTACAGTCGCCTCTACCCAGAGCCTTGTGCTCAATTGACGTTGTTCAACCGAAGTGGTTCAATCAATGTTGTACCTTCCGCTTTAAGCACTATGTACATTACTGATTTAACCAACTGAATGGCTAGTAGCACTCAACATACTCCCTCAGAGTTGTGCTCTGAACTTGCTAAACACCTCATTTGACAGAGATTTCACGCCCAACCAAAACTTTAAGACACTAAGGAGTAACCTGAACTACGTTCCTTGGGACAGTCACCTAATTCTCCTTTCGTCCCTCGGGAATATAGTTATCTTTGTTAACCCCTTATAGGATAATAAACAGCGATGTCGTTGATTTACAAACTGCCTTTGATTTTTCTACCGACCATTTGCGGTCATCCTACAAAATGTTTTACTACTATTTCACGAAAATCAAAATTTTGATCTTACTACCATTTTATAAATGACGAACTGTTTCCCTGTTACAATGTTATGAATCAAACTAAAAATCAAAATTTTGACCTTGCTACAATTTTATAAACGATGAAATTGTTTTTGTATTATCCTATAAGTTGCTTCACAAATCATTTGATAAATCATTTTGTAAGACGATTTACTGTTTTGCCACTATATCAGAAGCTAGACCTCCGGAGCGAATCCTGCATCTCTACCTGAGTAATCGAGTGTGGCAATGGCTGGGATAGACACCTCCAGTTGGCCAAATTCTTTTATGATAATATCTACGACTCTAGTATTTCAAACGGCACCGTGTGAAGTGTTTTGTGGTCGATCGCCGAGTTGTTAAGTAGAAGTTGGAGATACCCAACTTACTAACCCTGAACTTGTTCATGAGACTACCGAGAAGATCGTTCAAAACATAATCGAGTTGCAATTGTCAGAAGAGTTATGCTGAGAAATGACGTAAACCCTTGAATAGAAATCGCGAGATCGCGATTCCGTTATGGAGGTGAGACTGTGACAACTCGTAATTTTTTCACATTTATTTTCAAACTCCAATTTATGACTTCGAAATTTTACTATTCATCTTAGGAATTTACTATTCATGGATTACTATTCATCATTTTTGAAGTCAGTTTTCGACTTTGAAACGTTATCAAAAAATTACTATTCATGAAACACTATTCATTCCAGGGGAAATCACTATTCATGGTTATTATTCATCTTTTCGTAAACTAGGTTTACGAGTATCAAATTCACGTAACCGTAAGGGTTAGCTGCGTATTCATGGAACATCATTGAGGACACATCATATAGACTAGAGTTAGTCTACATATCATCAGTAACATCATCTTCATATTAGGTCATTCACGGGTTTGCATAATTTCAACTCACGTATAATTATTTATTAAACAAACGCTATTCGTAATTTAAATTTTAACACCCGATATACCCAATTCTTCCAACGATTATTCCTAACGTATTTTTATGCTTCCAAAAAGATTACCAATGTTCCAAAAAGTATTTCCTTACGCCCAAGGTAAATTCTTTATAACTTACGTTTAATTACGTATAACTTTCGTCAATCACCGAAACAACAACCAATACATATTTTTAACACCCAATACCTACAATATATACACTTTTGTATCAAAACTACTCATCTAATCCCATTTTATGTATTATGTCGCCCCCTCCTTGCCTTACAATTTATTTGCTAGACAAAAAAAAAACACCCAACATTAATTAGCTTACAAACACCCTCAAAACATGGAGTGTAAAACTTTAAAGGGTGGCTTGACTTCAAGAATTGTCCCCCCTAGCCCATTTTCGGCCAAACCTTCCCCCTCCTAGGCCAAATGATATCTTTGACTACTATGCCAAGTTTGAAAGTCTTCCTAGTATAAATAGGAGTTCAAGTATTAGTCTTACATTAGTTCAAGTAAAAAATAAAAAATAAAAAAAATAATAATAAAAAAATAATAATAATAAAAAATCACCTCCCATTTCATACATATAATTCGACACACTTGGAGCAAGGGAGGAAAAGAGAGCTTGTTGAGTTAAAAATCAAGTGTCATTAGAGTACTCTAGCAAGGGTTTGGAACACAAATTCTTGGGTTAATCAAGTGTCTTACATTCTCATCTTATTAATCTCCTTTTGTAAGTGATCTTTTCATTATAAAACTTCATGCTTTTCATGTCATAATGCAAATTCAAGTATATATACTTAGTTATCACTTGGTACATGTTGACAAGGTTTTGTAGTCGCAATGATCCTTTAACAAAGAATATGTTCTTAACAAGTTTTGATTACAAGGAAACTAGTTAGAAAAACTCTTCATAAAAAGGTGATAATAAACCATATAAACATGTATATTAGTAAACTTGTATATATTTGAGCATTCTTGATGATTATTACATGAGCTTTGAATATTGTTAAGTTTATGTTTAGATCACTATTCTTATGTTGAGGAGATCATGGGTGAATTTGGACAAGATTTGAAGTGGCTTAGTGATGAAGCGAAAAGTGTACCGCTTTTAAGGGGTCATTTAAGCCCTAAATCGTATTTATTTGATCAAATATTGCCCTAAATCGTTCCTTTTGTCATTTTAGGTACTTTTGAGGAGAAATCTGGAAAAGGAGGCATTTTGGACGTTTTTGGAGCAAAAAGTGAAGAAAACGGCAAAGTCTCAAGAATCGGCTAAAAGTTACTCTTGACGGCGTCATAATTTACTCTTGACGGCGTCATGCCTTGGCAAGAAAAGTTGGACGTGAAATTTACTCATGACGGGCCAGTGAAAATAGCATGTGAATTCTGACGGCGTCACGCTTTAACTTGATCAAGGGCGTCACGGCTTAAATCATAAGGGGACGGCGTCACGTTCATGGTTCGACGGCGTCAAGCCTTGATAAGCCAGAATGGATTTTTGAAGAGCTAAAGAGGGACGGCGTCAAGAAGGTCATCCGGGAACCCTAAAAGCGGCGAGGTGACGGCGTCACAATCCATAAGGTGACGCCGTCAGATCCAAAAATCTATATATAGTTTTCTAATTTTTTTGTCATTAGAGAGAGCTTAGTGTGTGGAATTTTGGGAGAAAACCCTAAGACGAATTCAGCTTCTTTTTCAAGGCTTTTTGCCTTGAGATCTTCCATGTTTCATTGAAAGATAAGTTATCAATTAATCATTCAATATGTCTATGTGTTGTTTGATTCTATCTTATTCTTGTCTTTTGTTTAACATGTTAGGCTAAATTTATCTTGTGTTTGCTTAGATCTAATGAAACCTAGCTATTGATTATTGGTTGTTAGTGTGTTATTAGTTGTATTGGATGATTGTTTATCTATGTTAGACTTAAGAAAACTGGCTAACTTCCTATTCGGTAACTTGCTTGAACGTCTTAAGAAACATGAACCAAATGCGTACTAAAGGTTTTTATGGTTGTATTTAATGCACAAGCGAATTCTAGTGATCCCATGTTAGGAGCTTCCTAGCCGGCTCGACATAGGAGTGAAGTAGGAGCTTGTAGAGTTGGGGAAGTAAGTACGCCACCCACGAATGGTATTAAGGAATACACCCGTCATCCACGCGACTAATACACATTAATCAACCGGTAAAAGATAGTTAGGGAGTAAGGAAATCTAAGTAAACACATTTCTCTACACATAAGTTTCTCACCACATTTTCATTTTTGTTATTTTATTTTATTTGCATTCGTAGTAAACTGGGTTAGTTGACTAGCAACTAATTCCGCCCACTCTTTCAAAACCGAGATTTTACTTGCTTTCATAAAAAAATATAAAAACATAAAAAGAATCTTCCTCAACCCTTAGACCTAATTAGAGTAGCCTTTCACACCTAACGAACACTATTCCCTGTGGAGAACGATCAATCCCCGTACTTACCACTACACTATACTACATCGGTCAGGTACACTGCCTGGTGGGGTTGTAAGCCTCTTGAGATCCCTCGAGAGGTAAAACCTGTTGTAAGGTTACAAAACCACGCATCAAGTTTTTGGCGCCGCTGCCGGGGAATAGTTATTGTTTAGGTTGAATTTTTATTTCTATTAGGTCTACTCACTAGATTCCTTTCTAGTGAGATTTTTATTTTATTTTTCTAGGTTTTCTTTAGTCTATCTATTTTCTTCGTGTCTTTGTTCGTAACCATACCATCCGACATCATGGAAGATGGTAATATCCTTAACCCCCACAACCCACCACCACAACAACCACCACCACCTCCTAGAGCCCGTACTTTAGGAGAGTATTCCCGTCCTAGCCACCATGGCTATCGAAACACCATTGAGCTCACTCAAGGAGCCAATATCACACCCTTGCGATCCGACACCATCCGGTTGGTGCAAAGCGGATGCGCATTCCATGGACTTCGTTCTGAAGATCCTAATCAACATCTCAAGGACTTTCTTAAAATCGTTGATTCTATAGACCTTGATGTTGCCACTCGAGAGACGACCCGATTGCGTCTCTTCCAATTCTCTTTGCGGGACCAAGCTAGTCAGTGGCTAGAACGTCAACCCGCAGGATCCATCACCTCTTGGGATGATCTCACTACTCGTTTCCTTGCTCAGTTTTTCCCACCGGGAAGAACTACCAAGCTAAGGAATGATATCTTGATGTTCCAACAACGTCAAGGCGAAACTCTCTACGAGGCATGGACTCGATTCAAGGACTTACTCCAAAAGGTCCCTCACCATGGCATAGAACTTTGGCTCCAAGTCCAAATCTTCTATGACCATATCAATCTCTCCACGAGGCAAACCATTGACCAATCGGCCGGTGGCAAGCTACGTGATCTAAGTGTGGAACAATCATGGGCTCTCCTAGAGGATCTTGCTCTTTATGACAACGAAAGTTGGAGTGATCCCCGTGATTTGAATAAAACGGTCAAGGCAATATCTTTGCCTTCTAACAATTCAAGCACTTCTGACCGTAGGATCATAGAACTTGAAGACCAAGTCAAGTTTCTCATGAAATCCTACGAGGCTCCTAAACCTTCAAGCCAAGTGAACAAAATCACTTCTTCATGTGAATTATGTAGTGGTCCCCACGACACTCGTGATTGCATGGAACTCCCCGAACAAGCTTTTGTGGATTACGCATCATCGCGTACCGACGGAGCGGGAGACAAGTGGTACACTTTCAAACCCGAGCCAAACCATTACGGTGATTCATACAACCCCTCATGGAAAAATCACCCGAACCTTAGGTGGAAACAAAACCAAAACTCACAACAAACCAATTCTTCCAACCCACCTAATCGTTTCCAATCAAGCGGTTCCAACTCGAACCGTACTTTCAACAACAATCCTTCCGGCAATGGTAGTACCAATAACTTTGAAGGATTGATGTCCCAATTTATGGCATCTCAAGAAGCTCGTTTGGCTAAGTTTGAATCCGAATTCAATCAACAACAAATGGAGATGACCAATAAAATTGACAACTTGTTGAAAGCCCTCAATAACCAAGTGCTATCACCTCCACATAAGGACGCTAGGAACACAAATAGCGGACCCCAAGTCAAAGACCCTTCTTCATCCAAACATGTCCACTTCGTCAACGTTGTCACTATTAAACCAATCGATAGGAGCATGGAAGAAAGTGACAAGAATGAGGGTAGGATAGAAATGGAACCTAAGGATGAGGTTAAGAAAGTCGAGGTTGATAAGGAAGTTAAGAAAAATGAAGTAGAGGAAGTTGATAATGATGAGGACTACTTCAATAGGCTACCCACTAAGGAAGAGCGCGCATATCATACAAACCTATTCGACGATCCCGAGACACCATACTTCCTAGGTAGACCAATCATTGAAATAGGCGACCCTTCTAATCTCAACATACCATGCAACATCGGACATTTGCATGTGTGGAAAGCCTACATCGACCTTAGATCGCCCATAAACATCATGACTAGAGCCCACTACAACTTGATAATGAAAAATCAACTTGGGTATAGGATGTTCCCTGACAAGGGTTGGATGAGTAACTTCACGGGAAGAGTTAAGGGATTACCGGTTTATGTAGGAAACTTCACCTATGTCACCGACTTTGTAATTGTAGAAGATATCCGCCCAATAGTCGATGCATCCTTAACTCAAGTGGTTTTTGGAAAACCATTTGTTGAGGTCTCTAGAATGACTTATGAACCTTCCTTAGGGATAGTTAGATTTAAGGATGAGACCGATGAAGTAAGCTACCAAATGCCATATAAGATAGAACAATTCCAACACTTGTCAAATGTTGAGAAGGAGCTTAAGCAAGCGGTCTACTATAGGAATGATGAGGATAGAAGTAAAGGAGTAGACTATGTTATGAAAAGGATATTCAGTTTCTACAAGGATTGTTTGAAATTAGGACCGGAATACAAAACCGGGAAGGAGAATGGCCTAGGAACCGTGACTGATGATGGAGTCACGTAATGTACGTGACTTTGAGTCTAGCTACAAGACTCGTTAATAAAGAAAAGCGCTTCTTGGGAGGCAACCCAAGCTTTATTTGCTTTATTTGCTTTGTGTGTTTATTTGTTTGTTTGTTTGTTTTTATTTATTGCCGTATGTGTGTTTAATTTTTATTAGTATTGATTCATGTTAAAAAGAAATTTGTGAAAATGCTTTATTTTGTTTTTAACTTCGTCTTAACTACATATAAAGGTATTTTGCAAAAGATAAGTGTAAGGGAAATCTAAATTGGTTTATTAGAACACATATGAACATGAATCGTAATAATAATAATTTAACATACATATCCGTGTTTGTTTGAGTCAAATGCTTGTATCGAGTCATAATGATGTTTTGCAGGATTTCCAGGAAGTAAGGTAAAGGTTTTTCCAGAAATTTTCCGGAAACTTAAAATGAGAATTTTTGTCAGGTCATTTCTGACGGCGTCAGGGGTTATAACCTGACGGCGTCAGATTTAATTTTCAGAAATTTTTGAAAGTTTTGTTTTTAAAAAGTTTTTATTAAAATCTCCAACTTATAATCTCCAGGAATCTGCAAAGTTATCATTCCACAAGCATTATATCCTTATATATAGATTTTATCCCGCCGATGTTATGCAGGTTTTCGTGTTTGTTTTCTCAGGTTTAACAGGTTATTTTGGACAAGGAGATGTTTATGGAATCAAGCTTATGGCGATGCATTAGTCATGGGGCTTCAACATTCTCTTTGGAGGAAGATTTAACCGTGTAATTTCATTATCCACCGAGCGAATCAGGGGAGTATTTGATTTCATTCTTTTACTTTATGCTTTTACATCTTGTTATTTGAACATTGGGGACAATGTTCATCTTAAGTGTAAGGGGGGGTAAAAGTACGATTTTAGAGAATACAATTGCGCTTGATTTTTGTTTGTTTGATAGTAGATGTGTAATAAAACTAAGATAAATACTTGTTAAGGTAATTTTAGTGCCAAATTTAAAATTTTTTACAACATATAGGAGTGAAACTTTGATCTTAATGAGCGTCCCACGGATAGGAGTTATATGACTAGCACAGAAACCGTACCACTAAAAAATTTTCCACCCCCAAATATGTGAGGTTTGCCCCTAGAATTGGTAGGAAAAGCATTTATGCTATGATGTGTGTACCGGTAGCACTTAGATTCTAGAACTTGTGTTAGGACCATTCCGAGGCCACAAGTGAGACTACATTCGTGTAGTTAGATTTACTACATGATAAGAGGCATTAGGATTAACCCATTGTTTTACACCTGTGTTTTTGTTATAATTACTTTGGCTACATTGGTCAAGTAATTCTCCCACACCCTTTGCGTTGTACTCATTTTTAGTACACGATACCCCTAGTACACCCCTCAGAGCCTATCTTTTCGTTTCGACCTTTAAGCATTTTACTTAAAGGAAGAATTTGTTTACACCCCACTTAAATGTACACCCAAATCGCCTTAGCCTACCTTGTATGCACTCATTTTTAGTGCATTATTGTTACAACATTTGTTTAAACCCAAGTTAATTATCTAATTGATTACATGGTTGCTAAGTCGAGTCAAATCCTTGTACATATTGTTTTGGGACGATTGGGACTCATGGGTAAAGTACTAGTGTAATGGAGTAATGGGGAAGAACATCATTTATTACCCCCATATGTGCTAAATATTTTAAAAGTACTCCAAGTTTTTCAATTATCTTAATTCGAGTCATTAGATTAGTTATTTGTAAAGTTATGTAAAAGTTCAAGTGTAAGGGGAATGCAACGCCCCTATGATGTATTATTTTGGATGGTAGGGCAAAAGTGTATGCAAAAAAAAAAAAAAAAAAAAAAATCAAGAAAAACACAAAAAAATGAGAAAATGAAAAATAGAAAAAACATACGGACTACCATCCCGTTTTATTTTATGTTTATTTTATGTTTTTGTTATTTTGTTATTTTGTTTCTAGCTTAAGATCGAGTCTAGTCTTGGCTTAGCAACATTGTATAGTACATGTAATTGATCAAGATCTTTAACTAGCCACCAGTAAAATATCCCTTATCCAACAAAACCGTGTTTTCCTTTTCCCTACACCTAACGTTATAACCCATTTAAAAGCCCTCTTTGATAGTTTATCTTAGGTGCTTACGCCTAGTGGAGGAGGTTTTCGATCCTTTCCCAAGCCTATGGTAATCTATTTGCTATGACAGGTAGTGAGAGATATTATCCGTTTTCATTTTTTGAGATTTATTTTGATGACACTTGAGAGATGTGAGTATCTAAACACTACTTGTGAGGTGCTAGTTTGTAATCTCCGTGCTTATTATGATTGAAGTGGAACGATTATTTGTTGTAATTACTTTTATGTTTGCATTAAATGACCCCTAACTTGTATTTTGATTAGAATAAAAGCGCATTTGCTTGAGGACAAGCAAATCTCAAGTGTAAGGGTATTTGATGAAGCGAAAAGTGTACCGCTTTTAAGGGGTCATTTAAGCCCTAAATCGTATTTATTTGATCAAATATTGCCCTAAATCGTTCCTTTTGTCATTTTAGGTACTTTTGAGGAGAAATCTGGAAAAGGAGGCATTTTGGACGTTTTTGGAGCAAAAAGTGAAGAAAACGGCAAAGTCTCAAGAATCGGCTAAAAGTTACTCTTGACGGCGTCATAATTTACTCTTGACGGCGTCATGCCTTGGCAAGAAAAGTTGGACGTGAAATTTACTCATGACGGGCCAGTGAAAATAGCATGTGAATTCTGACGGCGTCACGCTTTAACTTGATCAAGGGCGTCACGGCTTAAATCATAAGGGGACGGCGTCACGTTCATGGTTCGACGGCGTCAAGCCTTGATAAGCCAGAATGGATTTTTGTAGAGCTAAAGAGGGACGGCGTCAAGAAGGTCATCCGGGAACCCTAAAAGCGGCGAGGTGACGGCGTCACAATCCATAAGGTGACGCCGTCAGATCCAAAAATCTATATATAGTTTTCTAATTTTTTGTCATTAGAGAGAGCTTAGTGTGTGGAATTTTGGGAGAAAACCCTAAGACGAATTCAGCTTCTTTTTCAAGGCTTTTTGCCTTGAGATCTTCCATGTTTCATTGAAAGATAAGTTATCAATTAATCATTCAATATGTCTATGTGTTGTTTGATTCTATCTTATTCTTGTCTTTTGTTTAACATGTTAGGCTAAATTTATCTTGTGTTTGCTTAGATCTAATGAAACCTAGCTATTGATTATTGGTTGTTAGTGTGTTATTAGTTGTATTGGATGATTGTTTATCTATGTTAGACTTAAGAAAACTGGCTAACTTCCTATTCGGTAACTTGCTTGAACGTCTTAAGAAACATGAACCAAATGCGTACTAAAGGTTTTTATGGTTGTATTTAATGCACAAGCGAATTCTAGTGATCCCATGTTAGGAGCTTCCTAGCCGGCTCGACATAGGAGTGAAGTAGGAGCTTGTAGAGTTGGGGAAGTAAGTACGCCACCCCACGAATGGTATTAAGGAATACACCCGTCATCCACGCGACTAATACACATTAATCAACCGGTAAAAGATAGTTAGGGAGTAAGGAAATCTAAGTAAACACATTTCTCTACACATAAGTTTCTCACCACATTTTCATTTTTGTTATTTTATTTTATTTGCATTCGTAGTAAACTGGGTTAGTTGACTAGCAACTAATTCCGCCCACTCTTTCAAAACCGAGATTTTACTTGCTTTCATAAAAAAATATAAAAACATAAAAAGAATCTTCCTCAACCCTTAGACCTAATTAGAGTAGCCTTTCACACCTAACGAACACTATTCCCTGTGGAGAACGATCAATCCCCCGTACTTACCACTACACTATACTACATCGGTCAGGTACACTGCCTGGTGGGGTTGTAAGCCTCTTGAGATCCCTCGAGAGGTAAAACCTGTTGTAAGGTTACAAAACCACGCATCAAAGGGCTTAGAATGGGATAGAAACTAGAAAACACCCTATTGAGACATCTATATAAGCTGCTGTCCCATTTTGTAAAAACTGTTGAAATCAGTAGGTTGTGGGTAATTTTCGGCTAGAAATATATAAAATGGACTTAATAACGAAAATGTGGTCGCTTGAATGAGTTAAAACGGGCTTGTAACGAAAAAGATACGCTATTTTCAATTTAGACGACGAAAACAATTATTTTCAGAAAATTTATGAATCTGTCCAGAATTTGGAAAGACCAAAACTGATGATAAATGGTATCTAGACTAGCCGAGACCTTGAAAAGCCGATAGTATACTTAAATACCTTCGCGGGGATAGGTCAAACTTAAGAAACGAAGCTACGACGCAAAAGTTATGGCTTAATAAAGATTTGCGGCAACATATAGTTTTGACAGCATGTATTTTTGCTATTAGAAAAGCTGTTAGGAATTAATTGAAATAGATTTTGGACCTTTTAGTGCACGTTTTGGCTAAAATGAGGTAAACGGAAATGGTAGAGCATTACACATACTTATTAGACGCGTTAGAGACTTTTGAGATAACTGTTAACATGACGACTAAAATTTGGTCGCGAGATTTACAAGTTACGTTTTCTAAAAAGGATGATTTTCTGAATAAACGATCAAATTGACGCAACTATATTTTTGACGATAAACATTACAACAAACATGTACAAGTGATAAAGTAGAGTATGAACTTGCATGCACGACATCATTCCGTGACTTAAATCATATCATTCATATTAGGTTACGAGTAGTTCCCGAGTCCGTTGTGCTTTTATATCTTGGAATTGTCGTGTCACATGTCTTGAGACCGTTGTGTTTTGCTTCTCGATGCCAGTCGTGTCTGTTGTGATCCTTGCATTGCTGTGGCTAAGGTGAGTTCATGGCCCCTACTTTTACTTGTTTTATGACTGTTTTGGGGGAGAATACATGCTCGTTGTTTTTCACTAAACTCAATGCTTTACCAACGTTTTTATGCTGTAAACTACTGTGTTACATGATTTTGGACATATATGTGTGATGAGGTGATTATAAGTTGTGACATGCTTGTTTGTGAGTACATGACTGTGCCACTATTAACTCTCTATTGAGAGCCCACAGGTTATAGGTTCAGTTGGTGTAACTGTTAACTCTCTGTTGAGAGCCTACGTGTTATAGGTTCAATTGGTGTAACTGTTAACTCTCTGTTGAGAGCCTACGTGTTTTAAGTTCAGTTGGTGTAACTGTTAACTCTCGGTTGAGAGCCTACGTGTTGATAGATCTATCGGGGTAACTCCCCACGTGATATTGGTTATGGGTATGATGAACATCTTAGGCTCAGTTGGCGCGACACTATATGAGCATGGTATCTGTATGGTTGATTTTGGTTCTAAATGTTTTGAATTATGATATGGTTTACAGATTGGTTTTGGAACTCTGATTCAGGCAGTGTGAGCCTATGTTGAACTTGACTTGTTGTGAATGATGTTTGAACTCGGAAATCTTTTGGTTCAATCATATTGTTTTAAACTTAAACCTATGAACTCACCAACCTCGTGTTGACCCGTTTTAGCATGTATTTTCAGGTACTTGATGTGTTAGCTCAGATTTAGCGGCAGTTGGCATGGCATGGCATGGTTATAGGATCAAGATACTCTGATATTCATTGGGGTCCGTTTTAATTATTTAATGGGCCTACTTCCGCACAACTTTTGAATAATGTAATTCAACATCTTTTGTAAATGAATTTTATTTTAAGTGATTGAGATAAAAACCGTTCTTTTTACTTGTGTTATGATACCAATTGAGTAGCACCCCAAGGACATGTATGCGTCTGTTGCACCCGATTTTCGGGGTATGACCATAATCATTTACCATTAGTCGAATTCTCCTATAAAAACAGTTATCACGCAAGTATCAAGGCAGCACCATTCGAGGCACTTTACGGACGAAAGTGTCGGTCGCCTGCCTGTTGGGCCGATGTGGGAGATGTTCTACTCACTGGTCCAGAACTCATTCGTGAAACAACGGAGAAAAATGTATAGATTAGAAATCGACTCCAAGCTGAAGGAGATCGACAGAAAAGTTATGCCGACACACGACGCAAACCCTTAGAATTCCAAGTCGGAGATAGGGTCATGTTAAAAGTCTCGCCTTGGAAAGGCTTAATACGATTCGGTAAACGAGGAAAACTAAACCAAGATGCATCGGTCCATTCAAAATTTTAGAAAGGGTTGGTCCAGTGGCGTAAAGACTTCAGCTTTCGTCAGAACTTAGTAGTGTACATCCCACTTTTCAGGTATCTAACCTAAAGAAATGTTTGTCCGATGAATCGCTTGTAATTCCACTCGATGAAGTTCAACTCAACGATGATCTACAATTCGTTAAAGAACTGGTAGAAATCATGGACCGAGAGGTCAAACAACTAAAACAGAGTCGGATCCCAATTGTCAAAGTTCGTTGGAACTCATGACGTGGTCTAGAATGCACATGGGAACGAGAAGACCAGATACATCAGAAATACCCCCAAGTTTTTACCAACAATGCTTCCACATCTAACACGAATTGAATCCCGGGACGGGATTTTCTTTAAGTGGTAAGAAATGTAACCTTTATCAAAATACGACGTCTTTATCCAAGTTATTACCTCATTTAAATATTTCATTTTGTAAATATTTTACGAGTTACATTTTTTTTTCTATGGAAAACATTGTACGATCAATAATTCACGTAATCCCGAACCTACGATTTTAGGTTTAACAACGTGTTAGTGCAAATATTATGATATTTAAACTAAACGGTTTCTTCGTTTTTAATAATGACAAACATGTAACTTGTAATGCATAACGTAAAATGCGCAAGTTACTTGTAAACATAAATCATCAATGCATACTTACATCAACAACTCTCCCTCAAGTATGCTTCAACAAAGTCGTAGTTTTTCATCCTGACGTAAATCACTCAAGGTATGAACAAACAAATCTACAACTTGACTAATGATCAAAGGATTATATTTGTCTTTAAGCTTCACATTTTTAATGTGACAAAACATTTATTCAAAAATACATTTTACAAATTATTTTTGAATTAAAAAGAAATGTTTTAATGTGAACAATAAGTTTTAAATCACCAACAGCTATTTTTCCCCCCAAATCAGCTCCAAACTTCCCCAAATAAAATTTCACCACTAAAAATAAAAATTTGGAGCGTCCTTATCTGGGACGGTACCACGGTACCACTAAACTTAGTGGTGCCGTCGGGTATTTAGTGGTGTCGTCCCACTGTAACGGTCAGATTTCTTTTGCCTATAAATACCAATCCACTTCACAGTTTTTGGGCATCCTTTCTCACACACAATTTTCTGAGTTCAAATCTTCTATCACATATACTCTCCTTTGATCATGTAGTTAGTTTATCTTTGTTTAAGAGTGATCCAATCATCCATTCAAGTGATCACCTTCATTCCTCTACTAGTGCAAGAGAAGAACACTTCGTATCAAGAAGATACAAAGTGTTGTAGTGTTAGTGTAGTGCACTCGTAACATTTGTTACGTACTTGTTGTATCTTGATATACATCAAGTAGTCTATCACCTTGTTTAGTTAGTTTGTGTGGATCATTGTGATCTTGTGGAGATCGGGGAGATCTTGTGTAGCTTGTGTTGATAGTGAGTAGATCGGGTAGATCGTGTGAAGATAAGGTAGATCGGGTAGATCGTGAGTAGATCGGGTAGATCGTGAGTAGATCGGGTAGATCGAGTGTAGATCATGTGGATCTTGTAGCTTGTATGATTTGTGAGGATCGGGTAGATCGTGAGTGAGATTGGTACTAGCTAGATTAGTACTCGACATTTAGCTTAATGTCGGAAAATAATGTAAGCGACGCGGTTTATATGTTCAGGCCTCAAAACACAAGGTTTGTAATGTTGGGCCATAAAACATTATGGGTTTGGTTGTACCCGAAGAAGAACTCGACATCTAGCTTAGTGTCGGAAAATATTGTAAGCGACGTTGTATGGTTTTCTCTGCTAAGAAGGGAGCTTGTTGATTAGTGAAATAACTCTCGAGTTGGATACTCGAGGAGTGAAGTAGGGCGAAGAGGAGCTTCGTGACCGAACCACTATAAATCATCTTGCCCGGTTTGCGCTTACCTTACTTATCTCTTTACTTTTTATCTTTGCATTTACTATTTTATATTTGCATTGCTTTTATGTTTGTGTGGCTTATTGCTTATATTGTGTGGTAGTTATGTTGTGTCTATGTTTTTGTTATAGTAATATGATTCACTTATAGAATTCCACTATCACTAGTTGTCACAAGACTTTTTGTTGACACTTTTCATATTATGTCACACTTGATCGGGTGTTTGATACAAAAGTTTTTAAGTTTTTAAACGGAAACATATTCACCCCCCCATGAAGGTGATAAAATATGAAAAGTATTTAGTTGCTTAATACTTACAAGTTTTGTTGTCAAGTATACTTTGTCATACTAGCTTGAATGTTTTGTTAAACAAATAAAAGAATATAGTTTGTAAGTTTCCAGTAATGTCTTTAAAACAAGTCGTAAAGTAACATGATTTTGAAATGAGCATTTGGGAAAATTATTTATTTTGTAGTAAAAGTATTCTCATAAATATCTTCTTGGTCCTAAACGTGAAAATGATGCTTAACATATTCTACATGTTCGGTATCTAGTTTACTAAATTTTTACGTTTCTTTGTTTCGTCGACTTAGAAAATTAATCTGGGACAGAACTGTAATAACAGTGGACGGTACCACTAAATGTTGGACGGTACCATTATATTTAATGGTACCATAGGGTATTTAACGGTACCGTGTACCTATCTGTCTGTTTTTCAGAACTGAGTCATTTTCAGAAATTCATATAAAATCAACCGTAAGTCCATAGGAGTCGATGTGGAAAACAGGGCAGGGATTCTCTACAATGACACTGTAGACCAATTGAAAGGGATGTAGTGCAGCTTGGTAGCGCCTTTGTTTTGGGTCAAAAATCTCACGGGTTCCAATCCTGTCATCCCTACCTATTCTTCTCCTCTGGGCAGTCACGAGGGATCCATTGAGATCGATTCGGAGTCGCACCACCTATCGCTTTAAACGTAATTGAGTCTAATTTCATTTAAACATACTTTTAGGAATTGACTGTAAAGTGAAATCTATCAAAGTTTTTGATTTGTAATAGAAAGTCTAGTCCGGTCATGCTGATTGTGCAAATTTTTGGTCAAATTTCAAAGAGAACATCGCACGTTCATGTATTTATATTTTTAAAGTGTTGAACTTGATCAAATTTTGAAATGGGGTGGAAACTAATTAATTTTCAAATAAAATCAAGCTAAGTTTACATTGTTATACTTAATACACAAAATGACGATAAGTATTTTTGTGTGTTATGCTAAATGGTTATTTGTCGTTCTTTGTGTCCTAGTATTGTTAGTTAATATTTTTGAGCGCTTATAGTTATCTTTGGTTGAACTAGTTATATCTATAATCACAAGCGTTTTACATGCCTTGTTGCTATGTGTTGATTATTAGTTTTTCGGTTTATGCGTCAATAGGACTTAGACTAGACTTCTTTCACTAAGTTGCGTAATTGGTTTTGCATTGCATATAGGCATAGACCACTTTTCTTGCATATGTGTTTTCGACATCTTACAACTTTTAAAATGCTTTAGTAACCTTCTTAGGAATGGAAACTAAGTTGGTTGATCATGTGTGTCGAAAGATATTGCCTTACACAATTATTTTTCCAAAGGTTTAAGTGTAAAAAATATATCACCTCAAAATATTTAACACTTTCATTAAATCCGTAACATGATCTCTAAAACATGACATCCTTTTGTATTGCTTGACCATGGGTTATCTAAACAAGATAAAAGATCATATTAATACATTAGTATTTAAGTAAAAGAAAATGTATTGAACTTGCATTGATCTAACACACACAAAATGTTTTAAACATTTAGTATATTACGTATGTTGTATAAAAATAGTTAAGATAACTATTTTTATACTCATGATATGTCGAAAACTAAGAATATTATATTTAATAATAAATAGTTTTTCGCACATAAAAATAAATGAAAATATCGAAGTAGTAAGTTAATATGTCATTAACCTCACACATACAACTAGTATTAAAATAAATAGAACACACTCCTTAAATTTTTATTTTCTTTTTAAAAGGAGTGATCGTGAGGGTCAAGAAAGATTTCGAGTACATATCAATTCATTATTCAAATTATGATTGATATCATCATCGAATCTAATTGACAAGTTTTCGAGTATGGACATGAAATTGGAGTCATTATTTGTCTAGCTTCAAGATAACATCAAATTTTAACAAAATATATTATCTTGAATCTACATACTCAATCACACACGGTTGTTATGAAAATAATGACGTCCTCTCAAGACGAAAATAATATGCATAAGATCATAACTCACACTTGT
This sequence comes from Artemisia tridentata subsp. tridentata, assembly GCA_021014915.2. Lineage (NCBI taxonomy): Eukaryota > Viridiplantae > Streptophyta > Magnoliopsida > Asterales > Asteraceae > Artemisia > Artemisia tridentata. Next base: position 285,147,381 of record CP139506.1, read on the forward strand.
GTTGAAGATGCCATATTGAGTCTTCTTGTCTGTAACACACTCTAAATTTCAACTTAACAGCGGAAGACTAATAGGGGTATTACTTCGAGGATCACAGCCATAATCATAGAAAAAGACTCAAAAGAGGCGTTTTGAAAGTTATTATCATTCATTTAATAATTCGAGTACAAAAGGGATTTCATAGTTTAGTATCTCACAAAAGATATAATAGTTTAGAATGAATGATAGAGTTTATTTGAAACCAAAACCAACAGTTTATTGCCCACTCCGTGCCTCAAAAGCTCCATCAGTTACCTGAGATAAACATGCTAAAAGTCAACAAAATTGTTGAGTGAATCCATAGCGTTTATATTTAATAATTAGTTGAACACAAGTCTCAATTTGTATAATTGTATAGAAATACAATCACAAAAGAAACAGTAATATTGCAGTATAGTATATTGCCCTAAGTCTCATGACACTAAAATGTTAACATGTGTGATACCATAGAAATGATATAAATAAAATACACCATAAATTGGTATAAGTATGAGGCCCTCGTGTAGGAGATTGCCATCTTCCTATTGTTTACTCAAATAAAGTGTATTTGGTCACCATTCTGGCTAACTCAAATAGGGCGTCAACTGCCAATAGATCTATTCACTATATTCGCGTTCACTCACAAGTGATTAATGGTTCATGATATGAGGGACTTTTGGCAATAGTGGTAACTTAGGCAATATCAATCAGGTATAGCATACAGAAAATACTTGTGTTCTGTTTTGTAGCATGTATCTCCTCACGAGTTTAAAATACATATAAAAGTGGGACTATGAGCTCACCTCAGCTTTAGTAGACAAAGTAATGTGACGTCAAATGTAATATGGGAAAGGCTCCAACACAAGACCTGAATAATATGGATGTCTGAGATTTCGATAGTTTAAGCTTGACTTAACGCGAATAATGATTATAGAAATGGTATTGGATAACGAATTTGTTTGTGGCAAAGATGGCTTGAATGCTTAAAATGCTTAAAGTTCAAAAATAAAATAATCTTACATGTAATATTATATTGTTTTTATTTATATTGTATCCGTAGATATCATCCCCTCAAAAGTTGGTGGATGATAAGTTATGTTATTAGTTAAAAAGCTTCGTTATGTATATTTATATACTTAACGTCATTTAAATAATTCTTACGCAATATCTAAATGTTTTCGTAGGATATAAATTTAAAAAAAATTAGTGTGAATATATAAAAATAAAGTTACTGAATAAACCTTCAATTTATATGGAATTTACACTTTTAACCCTAACGGTGAAACTTTTACATTTTTAGTCCAACGTTAAATAACCAAAATGACAGTTTTGACACTAACTCATGGTTTCCAAATATTCAGTTTCCACCCTTAAATAACCAAAATGACAGTTTTGACACTAACTCATAGGAAAGTTACACTTTTAACCCATTTTGCATAACTTTTGCATTTATAGTCCAAAAATCACAATTTTTAGAGTTTATCATTTCCGTTTACTAAATAAGTTTCTAACGGCTTATTAAAGTTTATAAGACAACTTATTTCCTGAAAATAGCTTATTGTCGAGTTATTGGGCCTGAAGGTCCATTAACAACCCGTTAGCATTTTTAAAAGGTCCATTAGTTCGAAATTGATTAGGCTTGAATGTGGGCTTCAAATGGATCATATTGAACTTAACAAAACTGCTTTTAAACTGCTTATTCGTAAAATTGCTTATTGAGCTTATTGGGCTTTTAAGGCCCACTCGATAAAATTTAAGGTTTAAGAAACTGTTTCGAGTGCACTTAGCTTATAGGTTTGAAAAGGTAATACGTAAGCTTATCTAGGTAGCTTATTAGTACAACTTATTTGTTTAGCTTATGGAGAAGTGGGCTGGGTCGTTAGCCCGATATGGTACTTGTCCAAAAATAATTTTATGGCCTGTTTTCTAAGCGACCTCATCAAGTGGTCCAATTTAGATATTATGGTATAATTTTGGTTCGATGGTAACATGGTTATAAAACAAGTCTCGAAAACTTAGTAAATGTTGATATAAGTTAATAATGGTTATACTACTCCATGCAAGGCCACACAAGGAATTGAGGACGCCATTTTGAAAATAAAAATGATTAACGAAAGTACAAAATAAATGGTGAAAGCTAGGAAGGTAACAATGGAAGCTTAAACGTGCGAGTAATATAAGTAGATATGTGTACGTATGGAAAAACATGGGTGAGTGACTTACTACACCAACAAAGGGTGGTGAGGACACCAAATATGGACTAGGGATCAAGAGGGTAATAACGTGGCTCGTCTAAGCACCCAAAAACGTATCGAGACCAATGGCTAGCGACTTGGAAGATGGAATAAACCCTTGGAATTTTGGTCTTTGCGTCTTGTATGCACCTCAGTAGAGAGAATACTTGGAATATATTTGGATAGTGAAAGTGTTGTGAGTATACGTATGAAACATGCATAGGACTAGTTATAAGCTTTCTTTAAACACAACTTGGGTTGATGGGATGTCGAAAGGATTAGGATAAGGAGATTGGGAAATCAAGCTAGGCCTAGAGTACTTAAGTGAATTTGAAACTAGCTTAAGAGAGTTGCAAGTGTTTGTGATTCGGTTTTAGTGAAACAAAGAGATCAAGTGGATGGGTTTTAGTGTATTCGACTTTCTATAAGTCCAACTGACTTATATATGTGACCAAATCATTTAGGAAACATGTGTCGAGACCTATAGAACCCTCTTGGCTAGGTAACGAGCCAAGGACTTAGGAAATATAGGTTTTAGAAAGTTCGGTTAACATATAAAGGCGTTTGCACAATGGTCAAACCTAGCTCAGCTTTGGGGTTCATTTTCCAATTAAACGATCGAACCAAAATATATGTTTTGTCATTCCTGAATCCTTGTTGTATGCTGAATCGAGTCATGTATTTTGTGGCACGACTTGTGTATAAAAAACTCAAATAATCGAGGCCAAGTGATGGCATATGAACCGGATAGAAATCAAACGAATAAAGGTTAATGGGCTTAACAATAGTGGGCTTGGTTTTAGCCTGTTGGGCTTAAAAATAAATAACAAGGATCCGGTTTGGTTTTGTTCGCGATTTGGAATCTCGTGGTACGTGTGTGAGCTCGTTCCAAAGTAATTTGAATCACGTGACAACGTTTTGATTCATTGTAGTATAATAGAAAAGAAAAAAAAATGCTTGTAAAAATGGTTAGGTAAACTGTAATGATAGATTACTTCTTGATTAACATTTACAAATGACTGAGAAATTTTACGGGATGCTACAGTACCTACCCGTCAAACAGAATTTCGTCCCGGAATTTAAGTCTAAGGTAGTTGACAGGGTTGTCTAGGGAAATAAGTGTGAGTACTTGTCGCGAATTTGGTCCTCACGCTCCCAAGTATATTCTGGTCCTCGTTTGGAGTTCCATCGAACCTTGACAATGGGGATACGGTTTTGCTTCAATTGTTTTACCTCTCTGTCCATAATTTCCACTGGTTCGTCTGTAAAGATGAGTTTGTCGTCGAGTTGGATCTCTTTCAGTGGGATGACAAGAGACTCCTCTGATAGGCATTTCTTTAAGTTTGATACGTGAAATGTATTGTGCACTCTGCTGAGTTCCTCTGGGAGCTCAAGTTTATATGCCACTGGACCAATCCTTTCCAGGATTTTGAATGGTCCAATGTACCTAGGGTTTAACTTTCCATGCTTTCCGAAGCGTACCATTCCTTTCCAGGGGGATACTTTTAACATAACTCTATCTCCAACCTAGAATTCCATCGGTTTTTGCCTCACATCGGCATAACTCTTTTGTCTGTCTCTTGCAGCTTGCAGTCGTTGTCTAATTTTGAATATCTTTTCAGTTGTTTCGTGAAGAAGTTCAAGTTATGTGAGTCGTACATCTCCCACTTCAGTCCAACAAACAGGTGATCTGCACTTTCGGCCATAAAGTGCTTCAAACGGCGCTGTTGGATCGACCTACTTGATAGATCTTTGAGCCGGTAGAATGCTTATGTAATCACAAACACTCTAAGAGAATCTCTAACTATGAAACTTATGTTTATGCGGAAACTAAACACAAGAGTTGAAGAAGAATATAACTAATAAACTTTGATCATCTATGGATCTTTTATTCACTAATAAAGTTGTTATCAAAAGCATACAATGTTCATAGCCGTCTTGTTTCTTTTATACTAAGAGAAACCCTAATTCGGCATTCACTAAAAACGTGTAAAAGATATGCAATATCTATTCCTAATATATCTCATGCATATCCATACCTTCTAATAATACGGGTTGACTATTACTATTACCCGCAGGAATAAAACTAATAGCAGAAACAAACCAATACTACCAGCAGGAACTACATACCTACCAGCAGGAACCATACTACTACTAGCAGTAATGAACTAAATATTATTTTAATAATTCCTAACAGGCGCTGCCTTGATACTGGCGTGATAGCTGTTGTTGTAGGAGAACTCTGCCAACGGCAAGTGTTTGTCCCAACCTTTTCCGAAGTCAATTACACATGCCCGAAGCATGTCTTCTAGGTTTTGAATTGTCCTCTCGCTTTGCCCATCAGTCTGAGGGTGATATGCAGTGCTCATATCTAAGCGGGTACCAAGGGCTTTCTACAGAGTCTGCCAAAACCTAGATGTGAATCGGCTATCTCTATCTGAGATAATGGAGATTGGCACTCCATGTCGATACACTATTTCCTTCAAATAGAACTGTGCGAGAGTACTCATCTCGTCAGTTTCCCTGATCGGTAGGAAAAGAGCGGACTTGGTGAGACGATCAATGATGACCCAGATGGTGTCCAATCTGGTTGATGTCCTTGGTAATTTGGTGATAAAGTCCATTGTAATCCGTTCCCATTTCCATACTGGAAGTTCGGGTTGTACTAGCAATCCTGACGGCTTTTGACATTCCGCCTTTCTCTTTGAGCAGGTCAAACATTTCCCGACATACTCGGTGATGTTGGCCTTCATGTTTGGCCACCAATAGAGTTTCTTGAGATCCTGATACATCTTGTCAGAACCCGGGTGAATGAAGTATTTGGATTTATGGGATTCATGCATTATGAGGTCACGTATACCTCCGCAGAGTGGGACCCAACTTCTTTCCTTGAAACAAAGCATTCCGTCTGATCTTTTCACAAAACCATTCGCATTTTCTGGCATACCGTAGATTCTTTCACTGGGTCTGTTCTCCTCCCTGAGAGCTTCAGATTGAGCTTTGAGGATCTGCGATGGAAGGGGTGAACAAATGGTCATTCCCAGAGATCGGACTCGGAGAGGTTTAATTCGCTCCTTTCTACTCAAGGCATATGCCACAACATTTTCCTACCCTGGGTGATAGCGAATTTCACAATCATAGTCATTGAGCAACTCTAACCATCGACGTTGTCTCATGTTCAACTCCGTTTGATCCAGGATGTGTTGAAGACTTTTGTGATCGGTGAATACCGTGCACTTGGTGCCGTACAGCTAATGTCTCCATATCTTAAGAGCAAAGGCTACTGCTCCTAATTCTAGATCATGAGTTGTATAGTTCTCTTCGTTCTTTTTGAGTTGTCGAGAAACATAGGCTATTACTTTGCTCCTTTGCATCAGTATTGCGCCTAAGCCGTGGTGTGATGCATCACAATACACTACGAAGTCTTCACTTCCTTCGGGTAGTGCTAAGATTGGTGCTTCACAAGGTTTTTGTTTCAAGAGTTGGAAAGCTGACTCTTGTTTTTCTTCCCAGTTATATTTCTTGTTCTTCTGGGTCAGTTCTGTCAAAGGCTTGGCGATTTTTGAGAAATCTTCTATGAATCTTCTGTAGTAACCGGCAAGACCTAAAAATTGGCGTATCTCTGTTGAGTTTGTAGGAGATGCCCAATCTTTAACTGCCTCGATCTTGGCAGGGTCTACGTGGATACCTTGACTGTTGATAACATGCCCAAGAAATTGTACAGTTTGAATCCAAAAGTCACATTTGGAGAACTTAGCATACAATTTTTCCTTTTTGAGTAACTCTAAGATAGTTTTCAAATGTTCAGCATGTTCTTCATTGCTGCCGGAGTAGATTAGAATATCGTCTATGAACACGATCACTAATTTGTCCAAGTATGGTTTGCATACTCGGTTCATTAAGTACATTAATACTACAGGTGCATTGGTTAGACCAAATGGCATCACCTGAAATTCATAATGTTCGTACCGCGTTCTGAAAGCTATTTTGGGAATGTCTTTTTCTCGGACTCTCAGCTGATGATATCCTAACCTTAGATCAATTTTCGAGTAGACACTCGATCCTTGTAACTGATCAAACAAACCATCGATCCTGGGTAATGGATATCAATTTTGCACGTTGAGTTTGTTCAACTCTTTATAATCATTACACATTCGGAACGATCTGTCATTCTTTTTGACGAATAAGACCGGAGCTCCCCAAGGTGATGAACTCGGTCAGATGAATCCCTTATCTGATAGCTCTTTTAATTGCTCAAATAACTCTTTCATTTCAGACGGTGCCAACCTATAGGGTGCTCTCGCAACTGGTGCCGCCCCAGGCACTAAATCGATCTGAAATTCTGCTTGACGGACGGGTGGAATACCGGGCAAATCTTCAGGGAACACTTCAGAAAAATCTTTGACGACTGGCACATCTTCAAATTGCTTCTCTTTCAATTCATTTTCCGTCACTTGAACCAAAAACACGTGGCATCCCTTGTTCATATACTTCACCGTCTTGATATACGAGATAATGCTAAGTCGAGTTTTACTTTTATCGCCACGGACAATAAGAGTTTCACCATCGAGTGGAATGTGGACGACTTTCTCGTCACAGATGATTCTAGCATGGTGCTTGGACAACCAATCCATGCCAACGACTACGTCAAAACTACCAAGTTGAATAGGCATGAGGTCGATGTGAAAAGGTTTGTTTAGTAAGGTTATGGTGCAACCTCGGATTACCGTATTGGTGCCTATTAGGTTCCCGTTAGCCATTTCAATTTCATATGTAGTGTCTAGTTTTATTGGGGCAATGTCAAGCAGAGAAGCAAATGAAGTAGACACAAAGCTCTTATCGGCTCTGGAATCAAATAAAATTTTAGCATTTCGTTGGTTAAGTAAGAATGTACCTGTGACTACGCCAGGGTCCTGTGGTACATTTCTATCACCTAGTACATATGCTCTCCCACGAGCAATGTTGTTCTGGTTAGCATTCTGACTTGGGCATCGGTTCTTGTAGTGCCCCTTCTCGCCACACCCGTGGCATACTACTGTTACCGGTTGCAAATTTGCACCAGTGGCCCAACAGTCGCTAGTTTTGTGGCCTGCTTTATGGCACTTTCCGCATTTGGCAATACAAGGCCCAGTATGATGCATTCTGCATCGGTTACACTGGGTTTGTCTTCCGATATAACCACTTCCATTAGCTAGTGCAGCAACATAAGCTCTGGCAGCTTCCTGCCTTTGATTTTGTTGGTGGTGATAGTTGTTGTGATTCTGTTAATAATTGTGGTTACGGTTGTTGTTGTTGTGGTGCCCGTTGTTGTTGTTGTGAGAAGTGGTTCTTCTATCATCAAACTTTCGTTTATGATCATTATTCCCTGATGTAGAACCCCGTTTAATTTCTCGGTCCAGTAATCTTTGGGCAATGGTGATGGCTTCTTCAAGAGTCGGTGGTTTTTATGAGGTGACATTCCCCTCAATGCTTCGAGGCAGTCCCTTGAAATACTTTTCCAACATCTTTTCAAGATCTGGCACCATGGATGGGCACAGTGCAACAAGTTCTTGGAACCTCTGGTTATAAGTTTTGATATCATTTCCCTTCACAACCAGCTGGTGGAATTCCTCTTCTAGTTTCTTAATTTCAGTACGTGGACAGTACTTCCTTAGCATTTTCTGTTTAAACTCGGCCCAGGTAATTTGATATGCCTCCTCAATACCCATGGTTTGGGCAGTAGCATTCCACCATGACAGTGCATCCTCCAAGAGAGTCCCTGTGGCATAAGTGACTTTGTAGTTTTCAGGACAACCGCTTCTCATGAAGACTGTTTTGGTACGCTCAAACCAATGAGCAAGTTCAGTTACTCCCTCTGTACCCTTAAAGTAAGTTGGCTTGCAACTTATGAAGTCCTTGTAGGTACATTTGCGAGATGCAGCTGTCTCGCTTTCTCTCATTACCCTATTGTTGCTACTCGAATGAGCTATTGTAGCCGCTTGGGTTTCGAGTGCTGCAGCAACGCTGTCGGCTACCAATTTCTGGATAGCTGCTGGAGTCATGGCTGGTGTTGGTGTTGTAGTTGCTTTTCTTGTACGAGCCATACTTCTATTAACACCACAAGAAAAACACAGATTTAGAATTTACATAATGACCATGTTAGAATAATTCTAGTAACAAGGTAATTGCATACAAGGCATAACAATACTATCACAATGTGAAATCACAACCAACTGAGTCTATGAGAATTATAAAATCACGACATGTCTGAATACTATCGTACATGTACTTATAATAAATGATCAACTCTTGGTATAGGATTGCTAAGGAACAAACTGATTCATCATATACAAAGGCTGAAGTTCAGCAACTTTCTCTACATTCATCAAGTTTCTTCAGAAATTTTCATTGTTACAAGTCTATGATTATAGCCCAGTTATAACATATAAAGAATCATAACAATCACAAATAACATCACGACAAGTCTGAATACAATCACAATACACATGAACAACCATGGCAACATAAATCAACATCAATATATAGCAAATCCATAACCAACAACATAATATTAATAATTTGATCAGTTGTTTTACAAAACAAAACGATACAAGGTCTTTTATTAATGCCACATATGGCAGGCTAAGATGCCATAAAACTACAACTGATGTAATATATGTCTAGCTCCTGGATGTCTCGCCCATGCGTCCCTTGAGCTCTGTGATCTGATCCAAAAGTCCCAGTATCTCTGCCCGCTGCCTGACCTGTATGTCCTCAATGAGGGTCTCTAGGGTAGTGATCCTGTGGCGAGCTTGCAGAACCTCTTCTATATGTCTCTGTCTCTCCTGCTGAAAAACTGTCATCTGAGTGCGTGACTCAACCATCTTTGTCTGTATCCTAGTCAAACCATCATGTAAATCCATTCTCTCTGTCATGAGGTCATGGATAGTACCATCGACCGTATCGGGACGGTCGAGAGACATCTCATTAGTGAAGCTCAGTAGAGTGTTTATCTGCTCCTCATGGCGCTCCAGTCGCGTCATGATAGTGGAGGGAGTGGGTGTACGGGCAGCTGCTGCCCTGGAGGTCTCCCTAGTCTCGAAGACTCGAGCTGGAGGGGTAAAGCCTGGAGGAAACAGCAAGGATGAGGAAGTATGGGAAGACAAATCACTAGGATCTGATGTGCGGGCCAGGTTCTGAGGCGGTAAGTCCTCCTCAGGTGTGGACTCCCAACAATGAGGTACAAATGGGTATGACTGAGTAAGTAAGTCAAAAAGATAGTCGGGTCTGATTGAAGGTGGAGGGGTTGATGATAGTGGTGGTGGTATGGAGTGCTCAGGAGATAGAGGTGGTGTCAGCATGATCATATCTAAGGGTGATGTCGGGGATAGAGGTGGTAATGGTGGTGGTATTATAGGAACCAATGGTAATCGTACCCTCTTACGAGCAGTGTGAATCCTGATGGGACCATTTGGGTGACTCCTAAATGGTCTTATGAAAGGCTCAGGCTCATAAGGCCGTAGACTCGCCTGCGCCAGATAACCGGTGCATGTGGGGGTGGTGGTGTAGGAAGGGAAGTTTCTGTGTCATATGTAGGTAGCCACTGCTGCGACTGCATGTACTGATCGTATGATAGTGGGGTGTAGGTGGGAGAAGCTGGATGGTTCTCTGGAGGAGGTGGTAGAGTACCTGCCTCGTATCCTGAAGAAATATGTGCTCGCCTAGCTTGCACATATGTGTCATCTGATATAGGTGAGTTAGGGTTTCCTGCCGGTACAACAGGTGTCATTCGTGGGGTAGGAACAACTTCACCCTCCTCGAAGGGCTCCGTTTCACCAGATGCGACACTTGAAAATGTAGTAGTTGGGGTACCAGGAAACACTGGTGAAGTAATGGATGATAAAGTATCCTCAGTCTCCACGTCAGATGGTAAGGTGCTAGGGTGAGAAGCTGAAGACATGGTACTGTAATAATCCCGGAAATAATAAATGTAAGTCATCAATATAGAATCAAGTATATTAAAGTTGACATGAAATAATCTGTTAAGCAACATTCTATACACGGTGTTGTAAATATGTAGGCACGGAGGGCGTAAGGTGGTATGGTGTAAAATGGTCCATTTTGAAAGCATAGTTATAGTCTAGTGTTTAAAATACACTTGGTTCTCTATAACCATGGCTCTGATGCCAATCTGTAACACCCCCTAAATTTCAACTTAACAGCGGAAGACTAATAGAGATATTACTTCGAGGATCACAGTCATAATCATAGAAAATGACTCAAAAGAGGCGTTTTGAAAGTTATTATCATTCATTTAATAATTCGAGTACAAAAGGGATTTCATAGTTTAGTATCTCACAAAAGATATAATAGTTTAAAATGAATGATAGAGTTTATTTGACACCAAAACCAACAGTTTATTGCCCACTCCGTGCCTCAAAAGCTCCATCAGTTACCTGAGATAAATATGCTAAAAGTCAACAAAATTGTTGAGTGAATCCATAGCGTTTATATTTAATAATCAGTTGAACACAAGTCTCAATTTGTATAATTGTATAGAAACACAAACATAGAAGAAACAGTAATATTGCAATGTAGTATATTGCCCTAAGTCTCATGACACTCAAACGTTAACATGTGTGATACCATAGAAATGATATAAATAAAATACACCATAAACTGGTGTAAGTATGAGGCCCTCGTGTAGGACATTGCCATCTTCTTATTGTTTACTCAAATAAAGTGCATTTGGTCACCATTCCGGCTAACTCAAATGGGGCGTCAACTGCCAATAGATCTATTCACTATATTCGCGTTCACTCACAAGTGATTAATGGTTCATGATATGAGGGACTTTTGTCAATAGCAGTAACTTAGGCAATATCAATCAGGTATAGCATACAGAAAATACTTGTGTTCTGTTTTGTAGCATGTATCTCCCCACGTGTTTAAAATACATATAAAAGTGGGACTATGAGCTCACCTCAGCTGTAGTAGACAAAGTAATGTGACGTCAAATGTAATATGGGAACGGCTCCAACACACGACCTGAATAATATGGAAGTTTGAGATTTCGATAGTTTAAGCTTGACTTAACGTGAATAATGATTATAGAAATGGTATTGGATAACGAATTTGTTTGTGGCAAAGATGGCTTGAATGCTTAAAATGCTTAAAGTTCAAAAATAATCTTACATGTAATATTATCTTGTTTTTATGTATATTGTATCCGTAGATATCATCCCCTCAAAAGTTGGTGGATGATAAGTTCTGTTATTAGTTAAAAAGCTTCGTTATATATATTTATATACGTAACGTCATTTAAATAATTCTTACGCAATGACTAAATGTTTTCTTAGGATATAAATTTATAAAACATTAGTGTGAATATATAAAAATAAAGTTACTGAATAAACCTTCAAGTTATATGGAATTTACACTTTTAACCCTAACGGTGAAACTTTTACATTTTTAGTCCAAAGTTATAATATATTTGCATTATAGGTTTATATTATTCTAATATAACATTTTAACACTCATGGTTTCCAAATATTCATTTTCCACCCTTAAGTTACCAAAATGACATTTTTGACACTAACTCATCGGAAAGTTACACTTTTAACCCATTTTGCATAACTTTTGCATTTCTAGTCCAAAAATCACAATTTTTAGAGTTTATCATTTCCATTTATTAAATAAGTTTCTAACAGCTTATTAAAGTTTATAAGACAGCTTATTTCCTGAAAATAGCTTATTGTCGAGTTATTGGGCCTTAAGGTCCATTAACAGCCCGTTAGCATTTTTAAAAGGTCCATTAGTTCGAAATCGATTAGGCTTGAATGTGGGCTTAAAATTGATCATATTGAACTTAACAAAACTGCTTTTAAACTGCTTATTCGTAAAACTGCTTATTGGGCTTTTAAGGCCTACTCGATAAAATTTAAGGTTTAAGAAACTGTTTCGAGTGCACTTAGCTTATAGGTTTGAAAAGGTAATACGTAAGCTTATCTAGGTAGCTTATTAGTACAGCTTATTTGTTTAGCTTATGGAGAAGTGGGCTGGGTTGTTAGCCCGATATGGTACGTGTCCAAAAATGATTTTTGGCCTGTTTTCTAAGCGACCTCATCAAGTGGTCCAGTTTTGATATTATGGTATAATTTTGGTTCGATGGTAACATGGTTATAAAACAAGTCTCGAAAACTTAGTAAATGTTGATATAAGTTAATAATGGTTATACTACTTCATGCATGGCCACACAAGGAATTGAGGACGCCATTTTATAAATAAAAATGACTAATGAAAGTACAAAGTATATGGTGAAAGCTAGGAAGGTCACGATGGAAGTTTAAATGTGCAAGTAATATAAGTAGATATGTGTACGTATGGAAAACATGGGTGAGTGACTTACTAGACCAACAAAGGGTGGTGAGGACACCAAATATGGAATAGGGATCAAGAGGGTAATAATATGGCTCATCTAAGCACCCAAAAAAGTATCGAGACCAATGGCTAGCGACTTGGAAGATGGAATAAACCCTTGGAATGTTGGTCTTTGCTTCTCGTATGCACCTCAATAGAGAGAATACTTGGAATATATTTGGATAGTGAAAGTGTTGTGAGTGTACGTATAAAACATGCATGGGACTAGTTATAAGCTTTCTTTAAACACAACTTGGGTTGATGAGATGTCGAAAGGATTAGGATAAGGAGATTGGGAAATCAAGCTAGGCCTAGAGTACTTGAGTGAATTTGAAACTAGCTTAAGAGAGTTGCAAGTGTGTGTGATTCGGTTTTAGTGAAACAAAGAGGTCAAGTGGATGGGTTTTAGTGTATTCGACCTTCTATAAGTCCAACCGACTTATATATGTGACCAAATCATGAAGGAAACATGTGTCGAGACCTATAGAACCCTCTTGGCTAGGTAACGAGCCAAGGACTTAGGAAATATAAGTTTTAGAAAGTTTGGTTAACATATAAAGGTGTTTGCACAATGGTCGAACCTAGCTCGGCTTTGGGGTTCGTTTTCCTATTAAACGATCGAACCAAATTATATGTTTTGTCATTCCTGAATCCTTGTTGTATGGTGAATCGAGTCATGTATTTTGTGGCACGACTTGTGTATCGAAAACTCAAATAATCGAGGCCAAGTGATGGCATGTGAACCGGTTAGAAATCAAAGAATAAAGGTTAATGGGCTTAATAATAGTGGGCTTGGTTTTAGCCTGTTGTGCTTAAAAATAAATAACAAGGATCCAGTTTATTTTTGTTCGCGATTTGGAATGTCGTGGTACGTATGTGAGCTCGTTCCAAAGTAATGTGAATCACATGAAAACGTTTTAATTCATTGTAGTATAATAGAAACAAAAAAAATAAATTTTTGCTTGTAAAAATGGTTAGGTAAACTGTAATGATAGATTACTTCTTGATTAACATTTACAAATGACTGGAAAATTTTACAGGATGCTACATTGTCCAATGATTTTTTTCCAAACATTAATCTAATATGTTTAAAAAGATGCATAAAATACACAACTAAGTAGGATTGACAACTTGGATGTTTCATCCGAAATATTCAAGTAATTTACTTTGCAATGCAATTAGTAAATGTTTCATTTCTGAAAAACCAAACACGAGCAAACAAACAACATATGTAAACTTTGCCCATGAACGAACCAGCACTCAAAATCACATGTCTAGTAAAAGTGTCACACATAATATGTTATTAACTATTATATACGTCATCAATCTTCGAAAATATCACATGTATTTCTCTTCTCAAAAGATTGACAAATGATAACTTATATCTTATACATCTTATTTTCTTTGTAACATGAATGGTTATGTTACAAGAGAATACATTGCATCTTGTTTAACAAATATAGGATATTAGATTTAAGTAATAACCCAATACAACATGTGTCATTGCATAAACAAGTAAAATTGATCATACACTAAAATACTTGTTTTACTAAGCATTCGTAAGAGTGATAAGTTTCCTCTTAGAAAAATATATTTGTTGAAAGATACAATATGTCTCATTTCAATCATACATCATATAATACTCATAAGATCTATTGAGGTAAGTAACCTTTACTATATTTTTTTTCTCAAGATATGCAAAGGAGCATTCTTGAAACACTCTTGATGTAGTAGATTCTACATTGTATCACATTAGAGCATCTCTTGGTTCTAGAAAACCAAATCATGTTAAAATAACAAGTAACAACTCAACAAACAAAGATGTTATCCAAGAGATCATAAAATGCACCATCTCCACCAAATAACCTCTAAATCTCAAACACGAAATTAAAACATTTTGCTTGCCTTTGTTAGGAGTTGTATAAGACATGTCATCTTCTTAACCGACTTTCAAAATATGGTTAGTTGAGTCATATTAGGCCATGTATTAGCAAAATAAGCTAATATCATCTTTGCTATACTTCGATAGGCAAATATAGAAATTTGAATTTTTCTAACATGAGAATGACTACTGGAGAACCTATCGCACTAGAAATTCAATTTGACCTAACGGTTGAATTGCTTCCAGGAGAGAAGTTGGGTTCGTGGTATAACCCGTAAAGATGGTCGTGTTTAGCCTGAATTAAGCACCACTAGTGATAGTCTCATACTCATTCTCTAACTTGAAAATTTTTCATTCCTACATTTGACTAAAGATAGTTTACATCGGTGAACTTTATTTCCCGTTAGGATTTCATTTTGAACAAGTAGTAATTAGGATCCTCCTTAGCGAACCTAGATTACTCGCATCCCACATATGTGTTTCAAAATGATAACATGTTCTCGTAAGATATGATTGAATGTCTTCATGATCTTAAATGCTAAATGATTATCATGTTTTGCATGATGTTTGCATTTATTCCTTATGTGCATTTTACATGATTTGCTTGTAAATTTTGCACCTACACTATGTCATTTTAACACATAATGAATTAGTTATGCCTATCACTATGAACTCTTAGACTTCATATAGTCATACACTAGTGTCAAAACCTATAAGTTAAAGTAGTCGCAAAATTGTCCTAATTCCTTGGTCATCATTTCGCTTTCTTCCAAGTAATACACCCATTGTAATGGGGAGGTTAGATACAAACCTAGTAGAACTCGGAGTAGGTTTGACAACTTAAATATTTCACCCGAAATATTCAAGTAAGTTTAACTTGCGATCGAAATTGTTAAATGTCAAATCCGAAACATCATATTCAAGTCTTTCAACAACATATGTTAAAACGCTCGTCCAAAAGCTAAAAGGTAACATCTACCTTCGGGTGACAAAGGACTCACGAGTTACTATATAAGTGATTAGTATTTCCTTTCATTCTCGTGTGAATATACACTTCTTAAGACCAAGTATATTCATTTCCGTTAGTTCCTCTTATCCCCATAGGTTTGTCATCGTGGTTTGTCATCAAGCTCACCTCATAGATAATGAGGATCGAAATTATCCATCGGTTTTAGGGTAGAAAACAAACGTACCATCCTATCTCGCCAAGAGTATGTTGATACTCTCTTTCTTCCGAATCTCGTCTTATAACTATCTAAATATTCCTCAAATGACTACTTAAATATTTCCTTGGAAATACTAAAGTCATCTCTTCTCGTCTAGTCTCGTCCATCTCGTAAATTCTCTCATCGTGTCTAAAACTCTCACTAAATCAACGAGGTTTATTCGTCAAATCCTCTCAAGATTAAAGTCAAATCCTCTCAAGCTTCCAATGACAACTCAAATATTTCATCCAAAATATTTAAAGTAAATTTAATTTGCGAAATGCAATTAAATGTCATTTCTCGAAGAAAAAAAATGAACTCGATCAATGTTCGTCGAATCCCACTGGATTCATTCCTAAAAGGAATTTATTTGGTATAAATTCATTTAATCTAAGGTCCAGAAAATTCACAAAATATGTGAAATTTCTTTGTCGAAAATCAAATTATGGGTCAAAATTGACCTCAGCAGGTCATGGTACCCTTAAATAAGGAACGATACCGCTAAATTTAACGGTATCGTCGGACCGTTATCTGCTGAGATAGTTATTTTTGTTTTCAATTCTTACAGTTTCAAAAGCACTATCAAAACCCACTCGCTGTAGTCTTGAACCAGAACCGTCTCCTATCTGAATAGATTTTGCCTATCTTTTGATTCCTTAGCTTTTTCCCCTTTTGCTTCCGCATGGTACAAAACATACCATCTGTTTGGTTACTTTCGTATCCATCATCTTTCCAACTTATCTACAATTCTCAACCTTCGTTCTACACTACCAATGCTTCCGCATACCACTCATCTTCCATACACTTCAAGCAAAGAACCGCTAGGATAAGTTAAGATAACCCTTATTCATCAACATAGTTTCTTCTAGCAAAGATAACTCTACAAAAACCCCATCACCAACTCCACAACCTTGAAGATTCTATCTTCTTAACCCTTTTCCACGTAATCACATGCCTCATCATATGAATGTTCTATAAATATTCACAATGATTGAGAAGAGCTACGTGACTTCAAAGGTGAAGTTTATTGTATGCTATCCACCACTTGTCATAACGTTACTAAGCTCATCGCTTCTGTCAACGTTTGTTTTCCTCTTTAGTTTTGATTTGTTTTTCAACACATCTTGTCCGGATGGTCATCGATTAAGGGGGAGAGAAAACACACTCATACACATATAGTCTTTCACCAAACACTCTCAAGAACACACAAATGTGGTTCTTATTCCCTAGAATTCTTTACTAAAACACTCACTGCTTAAGTACCCGTTACTTAGCAAAACCTCAGTCACAAAACCACAAACGGCTCTAGCTTCCTAACCTCTACTCCTTGTGACCACCTAGATATTTGTTCTATACAAACACCTTCAACCCTCACATGAAACCTCACATTAATATCATTCATCATCACACTCAACCTTTAAAACTAAACTTCACTCTTAACAGTGATATTTAATTTAAGAACCTTCAACCCATCGATCATTACACTCAAACCTCACAACTATCCTTCACTCTTGATAGTGATAGTTAGTTCAATAACCTTCAATCCTCACAAACATTATACCCAATGTGTATAAACTATAAAATCACACAAAATCCTTCATACACCAAATCATCTCTAACTCACAACTAGGATCATCCAAAACTAGAATTCTAGAACTTCGTTACCTCAACCCTGTTAGAGATATTCTCCCACAATCCTGTTAGGATCACACGCACATTTTCTTTTTCTCCTTTGAAATATGCCATGCATCTCATTGTCAGTGCAAACGATATATTAATCTAAACCGTCTTTTCCCACCTTTTCTCAAAGGTCAAATCCAACACTTCCCATCTTATGGAATCATTTCCATTCGCATCTAGGTGCATATCGTTCTCATTTTCATTTTTTTTTTGGTATATCTTCTATCGAGTCTACTTTATGGCATGACTTGTCATAATAGTAATCATTTAGAGTATGTCTTATCAACAAACTATCATTAACACCAATCATCTTAGGTAGATGATTATGTTGTTCAAAAGGTTTGTTAGAATTTGTCTTCCCAATGACAACTTGGAAGAAGTCATTTTACGTGTCAGTCAACGAACGTATCTCGTTCTTGTTAGTATGATTGATTGAACAATTACACCTTAGGTTGTCGGTCAAGTTGTGACTCTCTAGTGTCATTGAATTGCATTACGCATTTACATTTTTGTGTCGCTCAACTTTCTTGGGCTTTCTTCTTGGTTTTTATCCTTTTGGCACACTTTCATCACGTGTCTAACTTCTTGCATACTTTGATATGCTCATCAAACTCATTTTTTTTGTAGCTACGTTTTAAGATAGTTTAACCCTTGCATGTCTTGCTATGTGTATTCTATCCCTATAATGTTGCTCTTATTCTTTTATATATTATGTTGCACGAAGCTAACCCTTGATGTAGGAAAATCCTTTGTAAGAATTTGATCCATGGATTCACTAGAAACAAAGGTAAAAATAAAAGAGAATACAATTACCATAGGGGAGCATTGAGCTAGGGGGAGCTCGGGAGTATTTGAATACATAGAATGAAGTCATCTTAACAGTGGTGATAGAAGACTTCACTGGGATGATGCAAGCTCGTCTTTCTGGGGAGAAAGGAAGGTATTGTAATAAGGGGGAGTAGGGAGTGAAATCTCAAAGCAATCATCTTACGAGTTGAATGATAGAAGTAGAGAGCTCGGGGCAACTACCTTTTTGCTTCGACAAAAGGGGGAGAAGGAAGTGTAAACAGGTAACTTTTACATTTTACTGTGTGTTACGGTTTACATATTTGTCATCATCAAAAAGGGGAAGATTGTTAGTGCAAATATTACGATATTTAAACTAAACGGTTTCTTCGATTTTAATAATGACAAACATGTAACTTGTAATGCATAACGTAAAATGCGCAAGTTACTTGTAAACACAAATCATCAATGCATACTTACATCAACATCTCTCGACGTCTCAAGTATGCTTCAACAAAGTCGTAGATTTCCATCCCGACGTAAATCACTCAAGGTATGAACAAACAAATCTACAACTTGACTAATGATCAAAGGATTATATTTTTCTCTAAGCTTCACATTTTTAATGTGACAAAACATTTTTTCAAAAATACATTTTACAAATTATTTTTGAATTAAAAAGAAATGTTTTAATGTGAAAAATAAGTTTTAAATCACCAACAGCTATTTTTCCCCCAAATCAGCTCCAAACTTCCCCAAATAAACTTTCACCACTAAAAACAAAATTTGGAGCGTCCTTGTCTGGGACGGTACCACGGTACCACTAAATTTAGTGGTACCGTCGGGTATTTAGTGGTGTCGTCCCACTGTAACGGTCAGATTTCTTTTGCCTATAAATACTAGTCCACTTCACAGTTTTGGGGCATCCTTTCTCACACACAATTTTATGAGTTCAAATCTCCTATCACATATACTCTCCTTTGATCATGTAGTTAGTTTATCTTTGTTTAAGAGTGATCCAATCATCCATTCAAGTGATCACCTTCATTCCTCTACTAGTGCAAGAGAAGAACACTTCGTATCAAGAAGATACAAAGTGTTGTAGTGTTAGTGTAGTGCACTCGTAACATTTGTTACGTACTTGTTGTATCTTGATATACATCAAGTAGTCTATCACCTTGTTTAGTTAGTTTGTGTGGATCATTGTGATCTTGTGGAGATCGAGGAGATCTTGTGTAGCTTCTGTTGATAGTGAGTAGATCGGGTAGATCGTGTGAAGATAAGGTAGATCGGGTAGATCGTGAGTAGATCGGGTAGATCAAGTGTAGATCATGTGGATCTTGTAGCTTATGTGATTTGTGAGGATCGGGTAGATCGTGAGTGAGATTGGTACTAGCTAGATTAGTACTCGACATTTAGCTTTATGTCAAAAAATAATGTAAGCGACGCGGTTTATGTGTTCAGGCCTCAAAACACAAGGTTTGTTATGTTGGGTCATAAAACATAACGGGTTTGGTTGTACCCGAAGAAGAACTCGACATCTAGCTTAGTGTCGGAAAATATTGTAAGCGACTTTGTTTGGTTTTCTCCGCCAAGAAGGGAGCTTGTTGATTAGTGAAATAACTCTCGAGTTGGATACTTGGGGAGTAGAGTAGGGCGAAGAGGAGCTTCGTGACCGAACCACTATAAATCATCGTGCCCGGTTTGCGCTTTCCTTACTTATCTCTTTACTTTTGATCTTTGCATTTACCGTTTTATATTTGTGTTATGGTAATATGATTCACTTATGGAATTCCACTATCACTAGTTGTCACAAGACTTTTGTTCACACTTTTCATATTATGTCACACTTGATCGGGTTTTTGATACAAAAATTTTTAAGTTTTTAAACGGAAACGTATTCACCGCCCCCCCCCCCTCTACATTTTCCACACAACGGTTACACAACTTTCGTCTAATATACTATGATGTAGTATATTTTAGAACATTAAACATTTCCTAGGTAACTTGTGTTTACCTCATTCCATTTTAAGTATTAGATTACTTAACAATAATAAATCTCTAGTTCAATTTATAACACAACAAAACCTGTTACCAATAAATACTAAATCAATAAATGATCAACTAAAATCTAATTTCCACATCATTTTCCCCCTCCTACTCTTCTTATGCGTTTAAATGAGAAGAATCACCAAGACATTTAGTCTTGGTGATGAATCACACTACTCTAACCAATCACAACACCACCCTTAGTTACCAAGTAAAACATTCAATGCCTTTAACACGAAGAAGTAACCAAATTGGCTACTTCTTACACCATTTTGAGTCACTACATGACTCATAAGCCTTGTGGCTTAATCTCATGCAACAAGGGCTTAAGAACAATACATCTATTGTTACTTAACTTAGAAGATACATGAGTCATGTACCTTGCACCTCCTCAAGAGGTTATAAAACCCCTCTTCCCCCTCCATTTTGACGCCACACACACCAAACACAAACACACTCCTAATTTTCTCTCAACTTCAAGTATTGTGAAAAGATAAAGACTAAAAGTAAACTACATCAACACTCTTTGTAAGTTTAGTGATCTTCTTGAATTTAAATCCTTTTAAGTCACTAAACATCTCAACACAAGGCCCTTTAAGAATACAAAGGTGTAGAAGGAATTGCTAAAGTGTGGAGAAATTACTCAATCACAGTTCTAGTCCTTGTCTATTTTCATTTCTTAATTGAAAACCAAAAGTTGTAAGAAAGCCTAACACACTCTTGATCAACACCATTTACTTGTTTCTTATTCTTAATCCATGCTAAATATGGTCATTATATTGAATTCATGATGTACAAATTTATAGAAACAAGTTTAAAACTTATAAAACTTACATGTTAAATTTATGTTAACTAGTGTAAACATAATGAACTTATGTACAATTTTTTTTCGTAAAAACCAACCACTAATAGACTTGGTAGTTTATATATTGTTGTAGAAAAAGTTAAAATGAAAACGTAGCAATTTGAATAACCCAAAACGAGTATACGAGTCAAAAGATGCGGCTAAATGAAGTTACCAAAAACCCGAAACTGAAAACTGGAAAAGTTTCTGTAACAGAATTAAAAACACGAGTTTCGAGGCATTTCTTGTCTGATTCATCGAAAAGTTAAAACACGAAAGTTGTCTGGAATTACGTTTTCTTCAAAACCATCAGAGCACGATTCCGGAAAACGCAAAAAAATGGCTATTTTCTTTCAATATTTTAACAACTTTCATATAGTCGCACGGCTATGTGCTTGGCCATACGACTAAGGCAAACCAAGCGGCCTAAAGGCCTTAGGCTAAGACCACAGCCGTGGCTAAGGCCAAGGCTGAGGTCTCAAGGCCTTGGCAGCCGAGAACAAAGCCACGGCAAGGCCACGGCTAAGGCCTCAAGGCTCCCTAAGCCGAGACCGTTAACCAAGGCCTTAGCCTTGGCAAACCAAAGCGTATACAAAACAAATTTACAAAAAGACCTTTTTCTCGACTCCAATAGCTCATGAAGCTTCGCCACATTCATCATATAAATATAAGTATCACTTTTGTCAAATAAAACCACTTACCTTACTTTCGTTATAGTGTTTTTCACATGTGAAAACTAGTTTTTCACAACTGAAATAATAAATCCTAACTTATAAAGTTTTCACATGTGAAACTATACCCATAACTTGTAATAACCATTATGATTTCTTAATCATAAACAAACAACCTTATAACTTGTGTTTGCAAACCATATAATCATTTTGACACTTATATATCTTGGAAGCAAAACATATATATCGAGTACTACAAAACTAGGGAACTTCATGTGAGGGGCTTCATTTGGGTAAAATGGATTAACGAGTTGCTGGATTGACAATTTAAAGTATCCTAGCTCCTCGAACATTTACTACATGATCTCTGAATTATGATGGCCCGAACGGTAGTACGAGATATATAAACTAAAAATGTTTCATAAACCATTCCTATAAAATGATATACACAACCTACCAAGTACTATATCATGATCAATATAATGACATATATAGGCTCGTTTATGTTTTCTTAGACATTATTCCAAACTTAAGTCGCAACGTTCTATTTTAGGTTGCACTTAGAGGCTTCCCGGCTTATCCATCAAATTCGTTAAGCACTAAACATTATCCAACTCACGGTGTATGACAACCCGCTATTTTACAGGTCAATATTATTCAATAAACTCGAATTTCTTATCTTGACATTTATTTGAGAACAATTTACATATAACTTTTTACTTGAATCAACGAAAAATTTAGAATATCTTTCAAGTGCACTAGGACTTAGGCTATATTTAGTCCACAACGTTCCAGTACCTTGCTCCTACTCCAGTTTGAAATTTTAATCCCCGAAACAATTTTCTTTTCTTTATTTACTTACGATTATTAATTTAACAAACTCTAATCGCAATTTAAATTTAACACCCGATATACCCAATACTCCTAACAATTATTTTTAACACATTTTAATACTTCCTAAATTATTACCAAAGTTCCAAAAATATTTCCTTACGTCGAATGTAATTTCTTTATTCCTTACGTTTAATTTCGTTAATCACCAAACCGATAACCAATACCTATTTCTAATACCCAATACATACAATATATACACTTTTGTACGAAATCAACTCTTCTACTCCAAAATCCATCCATGTGCCCCCCCCTCCCCCCTTGTTCTATAAATATTTACTAGACAAGTATTACTTACCATTAAATGCAAGATATTCAACCATGAAACAAGGAAATGTAAGACCAAGATGTTGGTGGCTTGACCACCAAATTGTCCCCCCCCCCCCAGCCCTCCAATCGGCCACCATCCTCAACATATAGCCATGATATTTTTTTGACTCACTATTACCACTTTGAAAGTCTCCTTAGTATATATAGGTCCATGTATGTGCTAGTAACTAGTTAGAAAAAATATATATATATCGCACACTTACTCATACAAGTCGACACACCCAAGGGAGCAAGGGAAGAAGAGAGCTTGTTGGTTAATATCAAGTATCATTAGGATATTCTAGTAATGGTTTTGAAAACACTAATCTTGGGTTAATCAAGTATATTGCCTTCTCATCACATTAATCTCCCTAAGTAAGTAAACTTTATATTGATAAATTTCATACTCCTTATGTCATGATATTTAGTCTCAAATGCATATACTTGTTATCACTTTGTACATGTTAATAAAACCTTATAACCACAATAATCTTTTAACTAATGGTTATGTCTTGAACAAATTTTTATCATGAACAAACTAATTGGTTATAAATCTCAACAAGAAAGTGAAGATTAAAACACCATATATATATATATATATATATATATAAACTGGTGAACTTGTGATCTTAACTAGCCTTGATTGTCATTTACATTCATGAGAAATTGAACCTTTAAATATTGCTAAGGTTTATTGTTAAATCACTATTGACATGTTGAGAAATTGGTGGAAGAGCTAGGATTAGTTTGGGAGTTGTTGTTAAGCGGTTTTTGATAACTAGAAGGCTAGGAAAAGTGTTTTGACACATTTAGAAAGGAAGCTGTCCCATTCAATCATCCACAGAAAACTCAGTAGCTTGGTGACAAGTTTAGGTTAGAAATATAGAAAATAGACTTTATAACAAAAACGTAGCCGCTTGAATGAGTTAAAACGGACTTATAACGAAGAAGATACGTTAGTTTTAAGTTGTGCGACGAAAATGAATTTTCTGAAAATATAGATGCTGTCGGGAATTCTTAAGTGGTAAAAACTGATGTTAAAAGTTAACTTGACTAGACGAGACACTAAAAACATAATAGTATACTTAAACACGAACCCGGGGACATATAAAACTTAAGAAACGGAGCTAAGACGAGAAAGTTATGGCCTAAAGAAGTTGCGATGAAATATAACTTTTGACAGCTTTTATTCTTTTTTTGGCTATTAGAAAGCTGACGGAAATATTTAAGGTGGATTTTGGACACTTTAGGGTGTATTTTGGCTAAAATGACGTAAACAAAAATGATAGAACATTATGTATACTTGTTAGGTGCGTTAGAGGTTTTCAAAAATACTTATTAACAAGACGACTATAGTTTGATCACGAGATTAACTAGATACGTTTTCTAAAAAGGGTTATTTTGTTTAATAAAAGGAAACATTGACGCAACTACATTTTTGACGATAAATATTGCAACAAACATGTACAAGTGATAAAATAGCATATGAACTTGCATGCACGACCTTGTTTCCAAACCTAAGACATATGAATTATTTAGGTCGCGGTTAGAGTTATCGGGCCTTTGTTCACCGTTTACCAAATTACCAACCGAGATTTGCTTTATTGAAGTGAGTTTCATAGCCACGATTTTTATGTTATTTATACATGATTTCTATACCCTCGGGGTGGGAATACATTGCTTAT
Source organism: Artemisia tridentata subsp. tridentata (assembly GCA_021014915.2). Lineage (NCBI taxonomy): Eukaryota > Viridiplantae > Streptophyta > Magnoliopsida > Asterales > Asteraceae > Artemisia > Artemisia tridentata. The sequence continues at coordinate 285,172,033 of CP139506.1, forward strand.
TTTTCGGACACAAGTATTAAAACCATTACTTTGTCTAGGTTACCACATTGTCATTAAAGTCCCCTTGAATCATGAACCGTTAATTACTTGCGAGTGAGCGTGGATGTTATGAATAGATCTATTTGGGTTGACACCCCCGTCCGAGTTGGTCGCGCCAACCTGTCAAACGGACGCATATCATTCGGATTATTTTCGAGTGTCTGGAAAACACTTATTTGGGGCATTTATTATTATTATGCTTGATTGCATACCATTTCGTCGAGTTTCGGGGTCATGAGCTTAGGGCACTGTATATTTTTGGCGATGACGTTATACTTATTGTGATTGTCATGCTATTGAAATCTTGTGGTCCACACTTTATTATTTACTTAAACCTATGATCTCACCAACAATTATGTTGACCTTTTTAGCGTGTATTCTCAGGTAACTAGACGATAATAATCATCTTTGTATGGAGTACACTAGAGTCACATTTTGGAAGCACATCATGATGAAGATTTTCTTTGCATTACTTAAGCGTTTGATTATGTATTAAAATCTTACATATTGATGGTGAACACTGATATTAATATTTTGTAAAACGTTATGTTTAAATCAAACGCTTGTTTTAAAATGACTCACTTAGAGGTCATTCTTTATTTCCTTGTACTTTGTTATCCATGAACATCATGCCCTCGAAATTCCATTTCGCTGCAATCCAAATTTTGGGGGTGTGACACGGTGAGTTCATAGCCCCGCTTTCTATTACTTAATTATTTTACAAACCCTTGGGGGAAATACATGTTATTTTTAACCGAACACAATGCTTTGAAACTGTATGCTTATCTGATTGTTTTATTGTCAATAAGTACCATCATTGCCAAAAATAAGGCCCCATATCATAAACCAGTTAATCACTAGGAGTAGTGGGCACGAATATTGTGAATAGGCCTATTGGTATTGATGAATCCCGTTTGTGTTGACCAAGTACGTTCAAACAAACGCACTATATTTGAGAACCTAGGGTATAACGGCAAATTACCTACAGGGGCGACAAACAAGCCAATTGATATTGGTACATGTTAACGCTTTGGTTGCATGAGCTTAGTGAAATAATAACTGTTTTGTTTTCAAACCATGAGTATGAGTCTAATTAACTCACACTACAAACATATTGTGTTCAACCATTTAATAAACTCTGTGAATTTCACTCAAACTTTGTGTTGACAGTTTTAAGCATGTATTTCAGGTCCATGATGATAGAGCTGGCACAGAGAGGCACGGAATTAATCAAGAAGACTATAACTATTTTATCATTCGATAAACATCAAATACTTACTTTTTATGTATTTTGTAAACATGGAACCAACTGGGACCTATCTTTGTAAACTCTGATATATTTTATAATTCGAATGATAAGCCTTTTATTTTAAACGACTTGATTAAAGATCATTTTCTGTTATTATAACTGTTATACCAGGAAGTAACACCCAGTTTGAATTTCGCTGCATAGCCGAAATTGGGGGTGTTACAAATAAGCTCATTAGCGATCAAACAACCATCTAGGATTTGCCTCCCAGTTAGGAAAATTGTTTGATTTTCGCCCAATGATAGACGAGATCACTTTAGCTAACCGGAGGGCAAGAATTTTTTATATCACTTTATAGATACATCCAATCAAGCTAATGGGTCTATAATCGGAAAAACCAAGAGGAACCGGAGGGTAACAATTTTGGATATCACTTTGTAGACACATCCAATCAAGCTAATGGGTCTAGATTGAAATTAATGTTTTAACAATAATGATCCGAAATTTATGAATTTTCCTCAATAAGCTTTGTCTATTTAATTAATTACTTTAAATAAAGTTTAATTCAAATTTTTATTGACAATCCCAATTTTTGTGTTTTTCATAAATAGTTTCCTTAATTTTTCAAGATTCAATAAATAAGTGTAAACCCTTTATATATGAGTATAGACATGTCTTATGATTGTCCACGAGAAAATAATATTCGTGCTCTCTTGGATTTAATCCAAATTGCGTCACACACTTTGCATTGAAAATATAAAATTATCAGCAACTATCATAACATGTGACATTGACAACTTAAGAGAAAGGAGAAGGATTGTCTCAATTTGTTTTTACAACTTGAGTCAAGTTAGGGGGATGTGAGCCATTGGATTTGATCCAATAACTCAAATCAATAAATAAGTGTAAACCCTTTATATATGAGTATAGATATGTCTTATGATTGTCCACGAGAAAATAATATTCGTGCTCTCTTGGATTGATCCAATGGGTCACACAAGTCCAACTTGACTCAAGTTGTAAAAACAACTTGAGAGACAATCTCACAATCTTAAACACATTAAAAAGGTGATACCAATAATTTCCTGGGTTGTGTTATACAAGCCCTCTCTATATTGTCACATCAGGGGGGTTTGATCAAACCGTACAACCCACGATACATACCGTACAAACCGACGATGCGTGCAATGATTGAAAACCCTCCCTAAGGGAGGGTCCAAATAACTTGCCCCTAATTATATATATATCTATTTGGCTGGAGGTGATGTGCATCAAAGTGTTGTTTGCTACAGTGCTAATAACAGTACCCATGCTTCTAAGATTTGTACATTACAAATGTGTGGCTGTAACATTAAGAGGTCACTGTTATTAGCACTGTAGCATTGCTTAAAAAATTATTTGTATACTTCCTCTTCACAAAACACACACAGACACCCACACAGCCCTTCATTTTATCTTCTCAAAGTTTCAGTCATCTCCTAGAAAATTCCATAGCCTTATTCTTCTTATCCATCTCATCGCCACCAAACAAGAACTAATTTCATCATCAAACCAAACACCCATCAATCATTAAATCGATTGAAGATCGAAGATCTAATTGGAAGGGTATGAAAAAAACACCAGGTATGAAACACCAGGTATGAAACAACCAAGTATGAAAAAAATCTTGGTTTCTATTTTATCAGATGCTTTTGAAGATATGTAGATTGATTTTCAATGTTGAATGTTTCATTATGATTTATTCAGTTGATGGAAAATACGGCACGTGTTCGATGAAATGCCTCAAAACAAAGGTACATATTTTCCCCGTATATGATGTCGATTTCAGTTTATTTGGTGCAAATGAGAAGGATATTTGTTAGAATTGTGGGTTGGTATCATTAACTTTTGTTAAACTTGATTAATGTTATTATCAGTTGCTTCATTTTTTTAATGGCAACATTAACAACCAATTGGTTAGTATACTTTAGTTTTAACTTCTGTAGTAAAGTATGAAATTACTTTAGTTTTAACTTCTGTAGTGTAGTAATAAAAAAATGTAGAAAGTATTTGTAAAGGTGACACATACCACAACAGAGGTGCGTATGAGCTTTGTCTTACTCTAGGCAAAGACGTTGGTTTTCAAGTTAGGCATGACAAGAGTATTTGCGATAGTTGTTCCATTAAGTTTATGATTGATTTAATATTGCTTCGAAAGTTGTGGGTTTCTATTTTTCCCTCTTCTTTTACTATGTAGTGTGAAGTTTTCAATAAATATGAGATACTTAAGAGGTTGATATCATTTTCATATTGCAGAATGATTTTTTTGTTGAAGCGATACTCCACAGTAATATTTGATGAAGCTCATGAAAGGAGTCTGAACAGACATATACGTATTAGGATTCGGGATGCTATCTCGCATTATAGATAGTAAAACACCATGTAAGTTAGCTTTACCCTTATACTACATTTATCTCATTATACTTGATAGCTTTAGCCATATCTCACATTACATTACAACGGCATGTTTTAGAAGTTATTGATATGAATTCATGAATCAAGGCCATGTCTGTATCACATTGCATCTATTAGATATCCAACTTGCAAGATGACAATAAAGCACTTGATCGACTGCATCTATTAGATGTCTGTATCATGTCAATCAAGTCGATCAAATTATAATGTGTGAATATAAACCTATGATAAAAATCATTGGTTTCTAGGGAAACTACACCGACCTCAGATAGGAAGAGCCTTGAGGTCATAGGTTTATATTTACACATTATAACTGAACATGTGCACATACATGTATATTAAGTACCAGGATGCTCAGGCTGATCCCAATTCCGCAACTAGGCCTGTGTAACTAATAGGTCTTTAGAGAGTATAAACAAGGCTGAACGATTGATTAAAGAAGTTATAGCAGAAGTGTAATATTTTATTAAGTTACTCACTTTCTTGATCAAACTTGGTCGCATATTGAAGTTCGAATCTTTTATGTGTTCTGATGTTAAGTTTTCATCTTGCAGGCTGATGTTGGTGGTTCCCCGTCTTTGATTGCCAGAGGCTATTCTATCAACTCTTCAGGATTCGGTGAACAAACTCATATACAAATTCCAAATGAGGAGCCCTCATCTCAAATAAGGGTTTGGTAGGAAAGTTATTTCTTTATCCCTCATAAGTTTTCATTAATTTAAATTGAGTGAAATTTGTTTTAATCTTTTTGTTTTTGGGGTATTTTTTAGGCTGCGATTTCCAAAGACATGGAAAATATATCCGGAACGCTACAACGATGGTTGATTGAGGTCGCTGTTGGAAGATTGAGGGCTTTTGATTGTTTCTGTTATAGATGAAATTATTTTAGGTGTTTTCAGGTGGGTTTAATTTATTGATTTTTATTACTTCTTGCAACAGCTTATTCATTGACTGACAAAATAAAGACAAACGCCTCCAAATTCCCCATCTTAAACCCTACTACAGGTAATTTCTTTTCTGGGTTTTATTCAAAATTAAAAATCTTACGAAACCCATATTTAACTTTTGTCTCAATCGGTCTGTCGCAAACAACAGGCGATGGGCATCAAAGTGTTGTTTGCTACACTGCTAATAACAGTACCCATGCTTCTAAGATTTTTACATTACAAATGTGTGGCTGTAACATTAAGAGGTCACTGTTATTAGCACTGTAGCATTGCTTAAAAAATTATTCGTATACTTCCTCTTCACAAAACACACACAGACACCCACACTGCCCTTCATTTTATCTTCTCCAAGTTTCAGTCATCTCCTAGAAAATTCCATAGCCTTATTCTTCTTATCCATCTCATCGCCAACAAACCAGAACTAATTTCATCATCAAACCAAACACCCATCAATCATTAAATCGATTGAAGATCGAACATCTAATTGGAAGGGTATGAAAAAAACACCAGGTATGAAACAACCAAGTATGAAAAAAAGAAAAAAAAAACAAAAACAAATCTTGGTTTCTATTTTATCAGATGCTTTTGAAGATATGTAGATTGATTTTCAATGTTGAATGTTTCATTATGATTTATTCAGTTGATGGAAAATACGGCACGTGTTCGATGAAATGCCTCAAAACAAAGGTACATGTTTTCCCCATATATGATGTCGATTTCAGTTTATTTGGTGCAAATGAGAAGGATATTTGTTAGAATTGTGGGTTGGTATCATTAACTTTTGTTAAACTTGATTAATGTTATTATCAGTTGCTTCATTTGTTTAATGGCAACATTAACAACCAATTGGTTAGTATACTTTAGTTTTAACTTCTGTAGTAAAGTATGAAATTACTTTAGTTTTAACTTCTGTAGTGTAGTAATAAAAAAATGTAGAAAGTATTTGTAAAGGTGACACATACCACAACAGAGGCGCGTATGAGCTTCGTCTTACTCTAGGCAAAGACGTTGGTTTTCAAGTTAGGCATGACAAGAGTATTTGCGATAGTTGTTCCATTAAGTTTATGATTGATTTAATATTGCTTCGAAAGTTGTGGGTTTCTATTTTTCCCTCTTCTTTTACTATGTAGTGTGAGGTTTTCAATAAATATGAGATACTTAAGCGGTTGATATCATTTTCATATTGCAGAATGATTTTTTTGTTGAAGCGATACTCCACAGTAATATTTGATGAAGCTCATGAAAGGAGTCTGAACAGACATATACGTATTAGGATTCGGGATGCTATCTCGCATTATAGATAGTAAAACACCATGTAAGTTAGCTTTACCCTTATACTACATTTATCTCATTATACTTGATAGCTTTAGCCATATCTCACATTACATTACAACGGCATGTTTTAGAAGTTATTGATATGAATTCATGAATCAAGGCCATGTCTGTATCACATTGCATCTATTAGATATCCAACTTGAAAGATGACAATAAAGCACTTGATCGACTGCATCTATTAGATGTCTGTATCATGTCAATCAAATCGATCAAATTATAATGTGTGAATATAAACCTATGATAAAAATCATTGGTTTCTAGGGAAACTACACCGACCTCAGATAGGAAGAGCCTTGAGGTCATAGGTTTATATTCACACATTATAACTGAACATGTGCACATACATGTATATTAAGTACCAGGATGCTCAGGCTGATCCCAATTCCGCAACTAGGCCTGTGTAACTAATAGGTCTTTAGAGAGTATAAACAAGGCTGAACGATTGATTAAAGAAGTTATAGCAGAAGTGTAATATTTTATTAAGTTACTCACTTTCTTGATCAAACTTGGTCGCATATTGAAGTTCGAATCTTTTATGTGTTCTGATGTTAAGTTTTCATCTTGCAGGTTGATGTTGGTGGTTCTCCCCGTCTTTGATTGCCAGAGGCTATTCTATCAACTCTTCAGGATTCGGTGAACAAACTCATATACAAATTCCAAATGAGGAGCCCTCATCTCAAATAAGGGTTTGGTAGGAAAGTTATTTCTTTATCCCTCATAAGTTTTCATTAATTTTAATTGAGTGAAATGGGTTTTAATCTTTTTGTTTTTGGGGTTTTTTCTAGGCTGCGATTTCCAGAGACATGGAAAATATATCCGGAACGCTGCAACGATGGTGGATTGAGGTCGCTGTTGGAAGATTGAGGGCTTTTGATTGTTGCTGTTATAGATGAAATTATTTTAGGTGTTTTCAGGTGGGTTTAATTTATTGATTTTTGTTACTTCTTGCAACAGCTTATTCATTGACTGACAAAATAAAGTCAAACGACTCCAAATTCCCCATCTTAAACCCTACTACAGGTAATTTCTTTTCTGGGTTTTATTCAAAATTCAAAATCTTACAAACCCCATATTTAACTTTTTCATAATATTAACGTTTCAGGTGTATACAGATTTGGCTTTTGAAGAACTATACAACAACAAAAAAATGGGTTTTTGAAATTAGGATTGGTAAGTAAAGCAGTGCGGTGTGCGATTATTCGGCCTGCGAATGAGGGGTGTTTGGATGAAGCAATTGAGGCTATAAAAGATGGGAAGGTTATTGTTGTGCCTACTGATACGTTGTATGGCTTCGCGTGTGATGCTTGGTATGGTTTTCATTATGTAGTTTAAGTGTTTGATCTTTTGCCTCAATGGATGGGTTTTTGGTATTTTATGGCGTTTATTCGTTCAAATGTAGTTGGTTTTGGATGGTTTGTAAAAGGGTCTTTAGGAATGCGTATTTTAGGTTTTTAGGCAGCTTAATAATCAGCTGTTTAGAAATGGTGGTTGGATTTGTGCATCCTATAAAAAAATGCAATAAGACTCAGAAAATGAACATTTGGTTAGAAAGTGTTATATAAAACCATTTTATATTACTTCATTTCGTATAAGCAGGTTACTTGCATAGTGAAAAGTACTTATTTAATTTTAAATAAGTATATAACCTAAAAACTGCTTAATTATAGTTCAAAAGAAGAATGTAGTTTCTTATATCTAAACTGCTTACCTGCTTAATATTAAGTACACAATCGGAAAATTAAGCATTCCAAATACCCTCTAACTTTTGGTACTTTTATAAGCAGTATGTCTTTAACAGAATATATGTATAAAGTAGAAATCTTGGTAAAACTTTATATGTAGAAACTCCATGTATGATGATCTTTATATCCGACTATGATGTTTGTGGTGTTTATTCATTATTGTCTATGAAATTTAAGTATATTGAATAAGTGTATTGTTTATGCAGTATGCTCACAGGAAGTGTGTTCAACACTGGTGCAATGAAAAGGGTGACACAACCTGTGAGATATGCCATCAGGTATGTTATCATTGACCAAGTATTTTTTTTTTTGAACAATTTTTCACACACCTACCCCAAAGGCCTTGGGTTGTTGAGCAATGTAGCAAATCCTCATTATTATATTGTGCAATTTTATTTATTTTTTATTTTTTATTAATATTTTTTTTAAATTTAGCACTCATGACACTGGGGTTTGCTTATTTTTTTGAACCAAATGTAGCTCCAAAAAGCATCCCACTTTATGCATCTATTTACATTAATAGGTCGACTTATGTTGATTTGTTGTTACGTGCAGCCTTACCAACCTGGATATGTTGCTCCCCCCCCCCCGACCGTGCTTGGAAGAGACCACCATAGTCATTGGGTATTTTTCTTTTTTCTTCTGTCTGCCATATTCGTTGTTTAGTGTATGGTTTGACGAATTTGCAATAGGGAATTAAATGGACTGGTCTTTCATTGGAATTAAAAGCTATTTTGTTCTGTTAAATGAAAGGAATGAAATATTAAAATGTAGACCACGCTGATTATGTATTCTTCGACTTAAATGATTTTTTTTTAATAAATTATGTGAGGTTTAAATAAGATTTTATTATTCAACTTTATACTAACAACACATAGAATTTGCAACAAATTTTTGATAATGTATAAACTAAATATAAAAGTGTATACTGTCTATTTATTATAAATTTATAACGGAAGCACATACCCTTCCTATAGCCAACCAAGTATGATAACATAATGTAATGAACACATACAAGGACAGTGAAACTTACTTTGGTTCTATTTGTGGCTGCTTTCTGCAGGGGAGCATGACAAATTTCAGAAGCTGACCGTCAATATCTAGAAGCCGAGTATGACGACTATAATGCAACAAATGCCAGCAGAGCTGCATTTTGCCGTTCAGCTGTTTTAATTGTAAGCTCCCATATTTAACATGTATCTATAACTTAAGTCACTCTGTTTGCGTTGATAATTTAATTAATGTTCTTAACTTTGGAAACTGGTTGGTTGTGTTAATCTTTAAGATCTTATTATAACCAGCACTAATCTTTTGGCAGTTGATGGCACTTCTCCTGCTACGACATGCATCATCTGTACCCGATTCTGATGGAGATGGAGATGAGGATGCATCTACTTTCTTAACTGTAAGTGGGAGTTCAGGATTATGTTAGAATTAATAATCAAACAATGCTTTAATAAGAGTGATAAACCGTTAGTTAAAGATCTGAAATATCACTGGTGATGGCGAAAGAGTAATCATGTGTTCCTAAATAATCTCCAAAAGAGACAATGTCGGATTAAAACTTTGCTGGAAAGGGAAATGCTACAATTTGTTTATGCGTTCAAATGTAGTTGGTTTTGGATGGTTTGTAAAAGGGTGTTTGGGATTGCGTATTTTAGGTTTTTAGGCAGCTTAATAATCAGCTGTTTAGAAATGGTGGTTGGATTTGTGCATCCTGTAAAAAAATGCAATAAGACTCGGAAAATGAATATTTGGTTAGAAAGTCTTATATGAAACCATTTTATATTACTTCAGTTCGTATAAGCAGGTTACTTGCATAGTGAAAAGTACTTATTTTACTTTAAAATAAGTATATAAGCTAAAAACTGCTTAATTATTACCCTCTAACTTTTGGTACTTTTATAAGCAGTATACATAGTTACATATCTGTTTAAGCGTATATGGAGGTTGATCATGTTTTTATGCGGTTTTGAGTATTACTAACAAAAGTTTTGGTGTGTTGAATTTGCGTATATCTTTATATTAATTTTTTGTGTTTTATATCTATTGCAGCCACTTAAGCAGTGATATGTGTACAGATAAAGGCTTTTCCTATACATCAACAGCTGAGAATACTACAGGATGGCACTTAAATATGTTGCAAAGGCACAACAGGTATGCTATAATAGTTGTTATACCTTTTAACGGGTCCAATGGTTAATATTTTTAAATTTTATTGCTTAAAGTCCATGGATTAAGCAGATCAAACGGGTCAAAACTTGACTAAAATATGGATGGTTGTGGTATTGAATGATTCTTGCAGATGAAACATGTAATTAAACATGTAAAGATTTTTATATGGTGGAATCTCTTTTATGTTGATTTATATTGTATATTGATTCTGATGTTAGCGTATACCGGTTTAAATTATCATTTTTGGATAATTAGTTTAGTATAAGTGCAGCAAATGCAACTCTGATTTTCCAATTAGGAATAGTGACACACAGAGTGGTTTAGGTGTTATGGTTTCAAACATTTCTTCTGCTCCACCATATGTTTTTCCTTATTCTATTTAGTTATGCAGTCTTATTGTTTTATTAGCGCTTGCTCATGTGATTAAGTTTGTAATAATTATCTTTAGTTAGCAAATTTTAAGGGTAAGGGTATATGCAAGCAAATTATAAATCCCGGTATATTTTCACTTATATAAATGTTAAAGTAGTACAAGATAGTTGAAATATCAAACCAAGCATATGTGACAAGCTGTAATAATGTCATAGCAAATAAATGTCCAAACACAAACCTTACAACAGACAGCTGTTTTCTTTTTTTCTTCCCCCCCCCCTGAATAAATGACAGATTTTAAACCATTTGCTGCAGCAAAAAATGGAAGTCTGATCTTTGGCATAGGAGTGGTGGTGGATCAATATCAGATAAGTCGACTTAAAGGAAAGCTGGTATGGGGCAAAGCCAAAAATATGATTAATAGAAGGAAAGGAGATCAGAAAAATAGGCGGACGACTTACCATTGTTAGTTCTTAGTATGTTTGACTTTTCTAGTTTTGAATCATTTATTTTTTTCTCATGGGTAAACTGTTGTGCATTTCTAGGGAAACATCCGTCGACGTCTGTGAACCTTTGTGTTGAGCGAATATAATACTGCTTCATGCTTCATTTCCTGATATTCTGTGAACCTTCATGTCATTTCTTTCATTTCCTTAAGCATGTAACCTATACTTTGGATAAAAAGATGTATATGTAATGTATTTTTCATTAATGTAACTTATACTTTGGTCTTTCATAGACATACATCAACACTGCACTCCCGCAGTAACGCGCGGGCTTCCCCGCTCGTTTCCAAGAAAGATCAGAATTTGTGTACGTAAACTTATTCTATAAAATGTATTAAACACAAAAAATTGAAGAAAGTAACTGAAAGTGAGAATGACATATAACAGGTATGTAGTTTGCATAATAATAATAATAATAATAATAATAATAATAATAAAATTTACTTATTATTAAAAAAAAAAAATAATAATAATAATAATAATAATAATTCTTGTTCAGAATAATAGTAATAATAAAAAGTTACGAGAATCTAGTGTACTGAGATCTTGTCACATGTATTCGTTTCATGTTGTTTTGCACGTACATTTTTGAGTTAACTACATTTTTGGTCCTCGTGGTTTACCGGGTATAACGATTTTGGTCCAATAGTTTCATTTGTAATGGATCTTGTCCTGTTTTCGCTGACCCGTAACGGGTTTGGTCCATTTTTCGTTGACTGTTAGTTTGACTAGTTAAAAAAGCGTGAAATGACTAAAATACCCTTGGATGATGATGTACAATGACTAAAATGCCCTTCCTTCATCTTTGTTAATATATCACAACATCCACCCACCACATAAACCAACAAACCCAGATCTGGATCTATAACAACAACAAAAAAATAAACACTCACAGGAAAAAATCATATCTATATACCAACTATGAATCCCAAACAAAAAATTTATTTACAATCCCAAACAAAACATAGTATGTTTTGATATAATTAAGGAATGCCAAATCAGATTCTTGCACGAGTCTATCTTTTCCAACCACAGAATCGAGCTCAAGAATTGCTTTATCCATAATCCTTGGCTCATTGATCATTTCTGCGAGTGCCCATTCAATAGCGTTGGAATCTTACAAAGGTCTGGGCATTTATTGTGTCTGGGGTTAGCTTAGGGTTCTTTAAGTTGATGTAAACATCAAGCAAGTCATCTTCTTTAATCCTAACACCATCTTTCTATTGTTGAATCCTTTCATCAATCAAGGGATCTTGATACTTTTGCACCCCTTACTGCCACCACAACAAAATCGCCAACACCATCACCATAGAACCCCACCGGCACCACCATCTCCTTCAAAACTACTTCTGGCCACCTCCTTTAAATTCCGGCACCACCATCTCCTACAAAATCGCCAACACCATCACTATAGAAACCCACTAAATCAATTCACCCCACTTTAAACATACACAAATAATAACCCACCAAACCACACAAATAAAAACACTTTCACCTCTTCATCTTCTATCTTCAACCCAATTCAAACATTTAATCATCTTCCTTTCTACACTTTTTCACCCTCTAATACTTACTTGTATTCTTTAACAACATTAGTAACAACAACAAAAAAACCCAACTATCACTCATTTTCTTTTACCACACTAATTAAAAACTCGAATTGGAAAAACATACACACGTTACTAGATTCCCAGTTGGGTAACAGTTTCGTGTTTTGTATAGATGACTTGACCAACATTAGCTTCTTTTGCTCATCTATAGAAACAACACCCTTTATGAAAATGATGAAAAAGAGAATGAATATAATAAAATGATAGTTGTCTTTCATGATGATGTTTGAAAAAAAGAAAAAGATAGAGTTAATAAGATGGGTTTTAAATTTCAGGAGATATTGGAATCATTTTGAGTGATTGAGTTTGAGTTGGGGAGGAGAAAAATGAAATGAGAGAAGATTAGAGTAAGATTGGGGTTAGAGAGAGAGAGACTGAATGAAGAAGACAGCTATGAACATGTGACCCATTTACGATGCAAGTTAAAAAGAAATGGGAGTGAGTGGTTGAATGAAATGACCAATACACCCTTTATTTTAACGGTCAAACAAAGTTTGACTAACGGTGTTACGAAACTATTGGACCAAAATCGTTATACCCGGTAAACCACGAGGACCAAAAATGTAGTTAACTCTACATTTTTATTTCTAACTTTTCTTCCGAGGCTTTTACGTTTCTGTTTTAACCATATAAAAGAGATATGAAACATAAAGAACATGAAACACTTGTGACATGAAAACAATAGACACTTGCAAATATTTTGCCTTCAAACGTAAACAATGACACTCAAAATCGATTTTAGAAAGATTGCTTTAAGACACAAAAAACAAAATGCACAACAAGTACAGAAAGCCAAAAATTAAACAAGTGTTAGGAAAAAAAATTATCCGGTCTTGCCGACTCTCTATACTACATGAACAGGTACACTGCCCGTGAGTGTTGGTGATTGTCTGAATGATTCGGTACTATAAGTTTAAAGCTAGATACTCACACTATCAGAAGTGTTTCATAGGCCTGTCGTCGAATATTAGCCTCGATGGGCTTGTGTTAGGCTAATATATAGTGTATGGACCTTAGTCAGTTGGGTTGAAGCTCCCATACGCTATCAGTGGATGATATTGTTCTCAAAACTTCTTCTACAGCTTTGCTAAGAAGATTATTTCATCTTTACACAGGGAGTTTGATATGGCAGATTTGGATACTCTTAACTATTTCTTGGGGATTTCTATTACTCATGACACTACAATGATGTTTCTTTCTAAGAAGAAATATGCTATGGAATTACTTGAGCGAGCTCACATGCATAACTACAACCCAACTCGAAATCCCACTGACGTTGAGTCCATGCTGGGTCCCGAGGGGACTCCTGTCTCCGATCATACTTTGTATCTTAGTCTTGCAGGTGGCCTTAAGTATCTTACATTCACTCGCCCTGACCTGTTCTATGTTGTGCAGCAGATTTGC